>OY740783.1:119806079-120524793 GCA_963514005.1 Raja brachyura | reverse complement strand
CACACTAATGTCACCTGCTGAACCGATCAAGATCCTGCTGCAACTAAAAAAAAACATCTTTGCTATTTACAATACCACCCACTTTAGAGTAATCTGCAAACTAAAAATGCATGCCACTCATGATCTTATAAACTTCAATAAGGACACCACTCAGACTACAATTGCCCAAAGGAAAAAGTCCCAGTCTAGTTTTTTAGTTCAGAGATACACCTTCAAGGCTGTGCCGAACTGTACACTGTTTCTATCCATCGCACTAGGGACAATCTACAGGCACCAATTAGCCTGCAAACCTGCATGTATTTGGAATGTGTGAGAAAACTGGAGCACCCCAAGAAAATCCACGCAGTCACGGGGAGATCGCACAAACTCCATACAGACAGCACCTGTAGTCAGGATTGAACCCAGGTCTCTGGCGCTGTAAGCAGCAACTCTACTGCCGCGCCACAGCATCTATCTACATATAAACCCAGCTAACATCCTTCAGAATCTCTTCTGCACTCTTTCCAGCTTAATGATATCCTTCCTATCGGTGGATGATCAGATTTGCAGACTTACTCCAAGTTGGGGCTGCCAACGACTGCTACAGCTGCATCATGATAGCCCAATAGTTGTACCCATGATATCCCAATATGTGCACTCAATACCCTTCCCGATGAAGCCAAGTCAACAGCCTTCTTCACCACACAGTCCATCTGACTGACTACTTTCAGGGAACGATGCACCCCTACTCCCAGCTCTATCCATTCTGCGACACTTTCCAGAGCTCAACCATTTACTGGAAAAAATCCTGCCTTTATTTTGACACACCAATGTGCAACATTTCACACTTATTAGAATTAAATTCCACTTGCATTTCCTTGGCTCACCTTCCCAACTGATCTAAATCCTATTGTAAACCTAGATAAGATTCCTCTGGATATCAATGACAGACACAAAATGCTGGAGTAATTCAGCGGGACGGGCAGGATCTCCGCAGAGAAGGAATGACCTGCCCATTCCTTCTCTCCAAAGATGCTGCCTGTACCGCTGAGTTGCTCCAGCATTTTGTGTCTAACTTTGGTGTAAACCAGCATCTGCAGTTCCTTCCTGCACATTCCCTCTGGATATCCTTGGCTTGGGAAGATTGAGGCTAAACAGGGGATTATATTAGGTGCAGTTGGAAGTCTTTATCATGCATGTAATTGCAAGCAATCTCAAGGAAAAACAAAATCATCAACATACAAATTGATTGCTTTGAAGACGCCACACCTTTAGTTTCCACTCACTTTAAGGCAGAAATAGATAGGTTCTTGATTAGTACGGGTGTCGGAGGTTATGGGGAGAAGGCAGGAGAATGAGGTTAATATGGGAAGATAGATCAGCCATGATTGAATGGTAGAGAAGACTTGATGGGCCGAATGGCCTACTTCTACTCTTATTACTTTTGACTTTATGACTCAGTTGCCACGTACCTTTATTTGCCACTCCTGCTCTTCTGGCTTGGTTTAACAATTCAATGGCCACTCTTTCCTCTTCGCTGCTGACAGCAAGTTTTGCCTGGTCAGATCTCTTTACATTCTCATCAGTTTCAATTTGCTACAAATAAAAATTGTTGATTTTTTTCATGTTAACAACAACGAGAATTCCATTAAGAAAGAGATACCAATGTATTTACAAGCATTGTACCTTTCCTTGGCACCACTGGTTGGGGCATTGAGTATAAAAGTCAGAAAGTATTGATGCAGCTTTGTAGCACTTTGGTGAGGCCGCGTTTGGAGCATTGGTTTTGGTTGCCTCGTTACAGGAAAGATGTGGTGGCTTTGGCAACGACACAGAGGAGGTTTAACAGAATGATGCCTGGATGAGAGAGTATAAGCTATAGGGAGAGGCCGGATTGTTTTCTCTGGAACATCAGAGGTTGCGGGTTGACCCGATAGAAGGATATAAATTATGAGGCATAGTTAGGTTAGACACCTATTTCTAAGATAGAAATATCAAATACTATAGAGCAAAGTTTTTAGGTGAGAGGGGCAAAGTTTAAAGGATACTAGACCAAGTTGAACCCGTTCCAGTTTAACTTTAAGAACTTCAGAAATTACTTTAAAAATTTCTGTCCAGTAATAATTCAACTTAGGGCATGTTACAAAACTATGTATTAAGTTTGCTTCTAGATTCTTACATTTATCACAAATAGAGGAGAGATTGGGAAAAATACTATTTAATTTGGTTTTCGAATAATGTAATCTATATAGTACTTTAAATTGTATCAATATATGTCTAGCATTTAAAAAACACCGATTTATTCTCTGTAAGCTTTCTTCCCAAATTTCTTTTGTTATAGGTAATCCAATTTCATTTTCCCATGCTTGGCGATATGTTTCAGTTATTGGGGTCTCTTTATTTAGAATAATATTATATATATGAGCTATTAACTTTTCCGTATTTGGATGTAAATTAAACAAACCATCTAATAAGCCTGGTTCTTTATTTTTATAATCTTGTGTATTACATTTAATGTAATCTCTAATTTGTAAATATCTAAACAAATGTTGTGAAGGCAATCCAAAAATATCTTGCAACTCTTCAAATAATAAAAAATTTCCATTTCTATAAAGGTGTCCTATCCTTTTAATTCCTAATTCCTCCCAGAGTCTAAACCCCGCATCTAAGATTGAGGGTTTAAACAGTGGGTTATTTCTAATTGGTAACCTGAAAGATAGATTATCCAAATGTAAAGTCTTAACTATCTGTTTCCATATACGCCTATTATTATAAATTATAGGGTTATCCCTATAAATCTTTTTTTGTACTTCCTTTGGGGCAAAAAGAATCGAGCCTATATTAAAAGGTAAACAGTCTTCCTTTTCCATCTTTAACCACATTGGTTCATTATCCAGATTTATCCACCAAAAATTCATATTCTTAATCTGGACTGCCCAGAAGTAATATAAAAAATTTGGAAGTGCTAACCCGCCATTTATCTTAGACTTACATAAGTGTTTTTTACTTATTCTATGACTTTTATAGTCCCAAATAAAACTATTAACAATATTATCAATTTTCTTTAAAAAAAATTTCGGGAGAAAAAAAGGAATAGCCTGAAACAAATATAACAATTGTGGTAAAAAAATCATTTTTATAGCATTAATTCTACCAACCATAGATATAGGAAGTGTTTTCCAATATGAAATATTTTTTATAAGTTTATCTAATAATTGAGGATAATTAGATTTAATTAATAATTTATAGGATTTAGGTACATTGATTCCTAAATATTTAAATTTATCTGTGACTATTTTTAATGGATATTGTTGCAATATATTTACATTTATGCCAGTTAAAGGCATAATTTCACTTTTATTCCAGTTAATCCTTTATCCTGAAAATATGCTAAATTCATTTATAACATTAAATAACTTGGGAATACTGCATTCCGGTCTTGTAATATAAATCAAAACATCATCTGCATATAAAGATATTTTATTAATTGTTGTATCAGTATTATAACCATATATTTCAGGTTCAGATCTAATTCTTTCAGCCAAAGGCTCTATGACCAAGGCAAATAATAAAGGGGATAACGGACATCCCTGTCTGCATCCCCTAAATAGTTTAAATTTAGGTGATAGTATTTGATTAGTTAAAATTCTTGCAGTAGGATTAGAGTATAATATTCTTACCCATTTACAGAATCCATCCCCCAATTGAAACTTTTCCATTATATTAAATAAATATGACCATTCCACCTGATCGAATGCTTTTTCTGCATCCAACGATATAACTGCTAATTCTGTGTCTCTTTTTCTTTTCGAATATATGATATTAAACAGGCGCCTAAGATTGTGTGATGAATAACGTTTTTGAATAAAACATGTTTGATCGTGATGTATTATTTTAGAAATCACTAAACTTAGCCTCCGAGATAGTACTTTAATTAATATTTTTTGGTCAGTATTTAAAAGAGCAATCGCTCTATATGATCCAGGAGCTTCCAGATCCTTGTCTAACTTAGGGATGAGTGTAATTGTAGATTCATTTAAGGATTCTGGTAATTTTCCTAGTTCATATGCATATCTATACACTATCTGTAATCTTGGTGAGATTAGATCATTAAATTTTTAATAAAATTCTGCACTCAGGACATTTTCCGGGATGAATGTCTCAGCTAAGAGGAAAGACTGGAAAGGTTGGGTACGTTTTGCTTGGAGCAGAGGAGACTGAAGGAATCCTGATAAAAGTGTATACAATTATGAGAAGCATAGATGGTAAGAAATTTTCCCTTTAGCAGAAGAGACTATAACTGTAGTATGGAAGTTGGGAGGTCAAGTTGCAGCTGTATAAGACGTTGGTGAGACAGCATTTAGAGTATTGTGTTCAGGTCTGGCACCATGTTATAGGAAAGATATTGTCAACGGTTGGAAGGATTCAGAGAATATTTACGAGCATGTTGCCAGGATAAGATGGTCTGAGCTATAGGAAGAGGTGAGTGCAGGGGGGTGAGGGGTGATCTTATAGAGGTGTATAAAATCATGAGAGGAATAGATCAGGTAGAGAAGGATGAAAGAGATAGAAATAGGCCACTTGGCCATCGAGTCAATGCCATTTCACGTAGCAATACCATCAATCCCATTCCTCCACATATGTTGCTGTTTCCTGGAGCACATGGCGGAATCCTGTGCGGTCACAAGCTCCACACAGATGGTACCAGAGGTTTGAATCAAACCGACATTGCTTGAGCAGAGAGGCAGCAGCAGCATTGTGCTGGCTGATAACAGAGCCATCGAATCTTCTTCACCATGCATGGTTATAGTGATGCCACTGTATGGAGTCTTTCTTTTTTTGAAACAATGTGATGTAACAAAAAAAGCTCTAATTTCATACCCATGGATAAAATGTACTAAAACAATGCCATAGACAACATGTCAAGCAGTAACAGCGCCGATAGTCTGTGTCAACAAATGTGAATTACTTACTTTCGCAGATGGTGTGAATTTTGGAACCTTAACTTCAGACAATAGCCGGGAAACACTTTCTTTAGATATATCCTGCAAAACATCAAATCAATTCTCCAATAATTTCCTGGTGTCACACAAACCAATTCACATGTGAAGTAAACTACTTTTTACTTTACTATTACAGTAAAAGATAGGACAGATTAATGGCCCATTTGAGCTGAAGAACCAGTTTCAATGCAGTAACAATGCAGTATACAGTAACTCTTTGGCTCCAGATTGATAGCAGACGATAAACTCTAAAATTAGAGCATTTATTGATCATTACCCGAATATGAACCCAGATGCTTGCTCGAATGACGATCTCAATTCCCACCAAAAATTATATCGAGTATTATCAATGTATTTGAAACAAAGTATGTGAAAGGTCCGACCCGAAATGTCACCCACTCCCGCTCTCCAGAGATGCTGCCTGTCCTGCTGAGTTACTCCAGCATTCTGAGTCTCCCTTATGTGAAACAAATAGTTGGTACTTGAACGTCATAGAGATATATAGCATGGAAAGAGGCCCTACGACCACCTTGTCCATGCGGACCATAGAACAGACACCTCACCACCATGTCCACTTGACTTGCCAATGACAGGGAACCATGCACCTTTATTCTACGCACATTACACATGTCAGAGTTAATCTCCATTGGTTCATTTTCCCAATTGATCTAGATCCCATTGTAAACCCAGTCAAGACTCATAGTGGTGGTCTCAGCTGTCAGGATTTCCTTGCAAGAATGGAGCAATTTAAAAAGATAAGTCTCACAGGTTGGCTAAATAGCTAATTAACAACTGCCACAAAAAGGAGTGAAAGCCTGTGAAGCAGCTAAATTAGAGCGACAAAGTGGGAGTGGATAGGGTAAAAGTGAGACATTGAGGTTTTGGGTCATGAGGCTTCCGCGTGAGGAGTCTTCACCAAAGGTGATTGCAGGATAGGGTTTGTTCTGTCACTTTCTGTTTGTTTCAGAGTGCGACTTGCTCCTTGTGTAGGTTAGATAGAAGCTAGTGCAGTGGAGTAGATAGAAGTTCAGTAGGGGTTCAGTGGATTACACAGAACATAGAACACGACAGGCATGGGCCCTTCGGTCCACAATGTTTGTTCCGAACATGATGCCTAGCTAATTTGATGTCATATGCCTGTACATGATCCATATAGCTGTTCCCTGCACTTCCACATGTCTATGTACAAGCCTTGTAAATACCATTATTGTATCTGCCTCCATCACCACCCCTGGCAATTGGTTCCAAGCCACCGCCAGTCTCCATGTAAAAAAAATGCCCTCACATTTCCATTAAACCTCCCTCCCCTCACCTTATAGCTATTAACTGTATAAT
The DNA here is from genome assembly GCA_963514005.1 of Raja brachyura. The sequence continues at coordinate 120,518,476 of OY740783.1, read as the reverse complement.
CTCTCCTTACATTTAACCTCCCAAAGTGCGACAACTCACACGAGAGTTAAACTCCATCTGCCATTTCTCCTATTCTGGAGCTGAGCTATATCCCGTTGTATCTTCTGACAGCATTCATCACTGTCTGCAACTTACCCAATGTATGTACCCAAATACATTTATGGCTGGGTCATTTACATACATCACAAACAGTAGAATTTCCCCGCATAGATCCCTGTGGAATTCCACTAGTTTCAGATCTCCAGCCAGAATATTTACATTCCACCACAAGCCTCTGTCTACTATGCATAAGCCAGTTCTGAATCAATTGGACCAAGTCAATCAAATTAGTGAGATACAACCTGCCGCCTACAATGCCACGGTGGCTTTACCCAATTAGCTCCTTCTCTTCAAAAATGAGCAAATCAAATCTAGAAGAATTTTCTCCAATAGCTTCTCAACAACTCACCAGAGTCTCACCAGCCTATAGTTCCCTGGATTCTCTCTACTTCCTTTCTTAAAGAAAGGAACAACATTGGCCACACCAATCCTCCAGGACCTTGCCTGTGGCTAGAGAAAAAACAAAGATCCTCATGGAAGCTCCCATAATCTCCTTTCTTGCATCCCCCAATAACCTCGGATGATCCCACCTGGCCCTAGGGATTTATCCACCTTAATGTTCTTCAAGAGCCTCAGCACCAACTCCTTCTCAATCTCAATCTGCCCTAGCATATTTGTGTTCTCCACACTGATCTCATTGACCTCGTCATTCTTCTCGGTGAGTACGGATGCAAAGTACTCATTTACAACCTCACCTACACCCTCGCACTCCAAGAATAGATTCCGTCCTTTATCTTTGAGCGGTCCTACCTTCTCACTGTTCACCCCCTTACATTTAACATTGGTATAAAAAGCCCTTGGATTTTCCTTAATCCGTCTCGCCAATGACATTTCATGGCCCCTTTTGGCCATTCTAATTGCCTGCTTGAGTTCTCTCCTGCTCACCTTGTATTCCTCATAAGCCTCATCTGATGCCTCCTTCTTAAACCAGACATACACTTCCTTTTTCTTCCTGACCAAGTTTACAACCTCTGGTTATCCACAATTCCCTTACCTTGCCATCCTTATTCTTTCTCCCTACAGGGACTTGTTGATTCAGCACTTTAATCAGCTGGCCTTCAAACGACTCCCACATGTCCTCTGTGGATTTATCCATTAACAACTGCTCCCAATCTATCCTCCTTTGCTCCTGCCTAATGACATTAAAATCTCCCAATTAAGTACCTTCCCCCAACTTCCAGACCCGTCCCCATTCAAAACAATCTTAAAACCTATGGAATTGTGATCACTGTCCCCAAATTCCTCTTCAGCACAACACCAGTCAAGGGCCGCCAGGCTTGTTTCCCACTGCAGTACCCGAATGGTCCCTCATCGAGTGGGACTATCCATATACTGCTTAAGGAATTCTTGGATAAATCTAACAAATTCTGCCACATCTAATCCTCCTGCCCTCAGTAAATCCCAGTCAATATGGTGAAGATAAGGTCGCCCGCAACAACAACCCTGTTGTTCTTGCATTCTTCTGTAACCTGTCTACATATCTGAATCTCTATCTCCCGCTGGCTATTGGGTGGCCTATAATATCATCCCATCAGAGCAATTTCTCCTTTCTTATTTTTTAGCTCAATCCATAGTACCTCAGTACATGTAATCTCCAGTATGTCCTCTGAGTATGGCCATGACATTCTTCCTGATGTAAAGCAACTCCTCCACCACCTGTACCACCCCTCTGTATCTTCTCACAAACATCGAAACACAGGCACGTTATGCTGCAAGTCATGTACCTCTCACAACCAAGTTTCCGTAATGGCCATAACATCGTAATTCATAGGACTGATCCAGGTTCTAAATTCATCAGCTTTACCCACAACACTCCTTGAATTGACATAACATTTCAGCCTTTCCTTATCCCAATATTCATGAACGTCTCCCTGCCTGTCCTTCCTTTCAGACTTCCTCGCTATAAACTCTACAGTCATCGACCAACATGTCCCACTAGTCCCACTTGCCTGAGCGTGACCCATATCTATCCAAATCTGTCCTATCCATGTACCCGTCTAATAGCTGCTTAAACGTTGCGATAGTCCACACCCTCACGTTGCTTCAACTGTCTCCTCTGGCAGCTCGTTCCATACGCCCACCACCCTTTTGGTGAAAAGGTTACTCCTCAGATTTCTATAAAATCTTTCCCCTTTCCCCTTAAACCTATGCCCTCTGGTTGTCAATTCCCCTACTCTGGGTAAGAGACTCTGTACGTCCACCTGAACTATTCCTCGCATGATTTTATACACGTCTATAAGATCACCCCTCATCCCCCTGCACTCCAGGGATTAGAGCCCCAGCCCAACCTCTCCCTATAGTTCAGACCCTTGAGTCCTGGCAACATCCTTGTAAATCCCCTCTGCACCCTGCCAACTTATCATCATTCCTATAACACAGTGACCAGAACTGAACACAATACTCTGAAACCAACGTTTTAAATAACTGCAGCATGACCACCCAACTTCTATTCTTAATTCTCTGACTGATGGAGGCCAAAGTGCCAAAAGCCTTTTTGACCACCCCATCTACTTGTGATACCACTTTCAAGGAACTATGTAGCTGGACTCCTGGATCCCTCTGCTCTAGAACACTCCCCAGAGCCCTGCCATTCACTGTGAACGTCCTACCCCGATTTGACTTCCCAAAACAAAACCTTGCTCTTCTCTGTATTAAACTCCATTAACCGTTCCTCAGCCCTTCTGATCAAGATCCGGATAGTTAACAAATTTCTATCGACTCTCAGGCTCAGCAAGTGCCCAGGTTTTGAAGCTATAATAAATGCATTTTGCTACCCCCACACATACTTTCAATCACTTCTGGCAATCCTCCTATTTTCCATTACCTTAATCTCAGTTAAAATTCCTTTGGGGCACACTAATTCTTCTCCATACTAACCTGCATTGGCATCTAGTATATTAAGATGGCAAATTAAAAAATTGCAATTCATTGAATAAACCTGGTGTTGGTCTCTTCTTTGTAGACTCCTCCCATCTGAGAAACTGCATTGTTCCAGTTGTGACCTGTAAATTTCTGACTTCCTATACTCTAGTACTGCCAACTGTGCAGTCAATTATGTTCTGGATATATGGATGTTCCCGTAAATACAGCACTCAGTAGTGAAACTGAAGGTCTCCAAACTTCCAGGTTATTTTCCTGTTTTTTATGTAATATTCCCATTGTTTCATATCCAGTATTTTAAGTAGTATATAGATCATGGTGTATAGATTTCTCAAGCAGGATTTCATAAAATCTTTAGGCTAATTTATACCAGAAAAAATACATTAATTTTGCAATTAAATAACTACACAAGCCAAATTCTGATTATACTTATGATTTTTATCATTTATCACCCGATAAGATGCCCCAGGTTTTTGCAGCAGAACGCGAGTAGCAGTGCCCCTTTGGTCACATTGTGAATTGTGTGATTTAAAACCAGAGTAAGCGTTTTTATATTTATTGTTTCGTTTTTTATTGTTTATATTTTGTGTTTAAGCTTTCCATTGAAATACTTAATAATGTATAGAACTTAAAATCATGAAATAAAAATCCAGTTTGCTCACCTATTTTAGCGAAGTCTCATTCTGTAGTCCCTCCTTGTTGAGCAAGGTTGTGAATGCTATTTAGAGCGCTATAACTGGCTTTTTTTTTTGCACGTCGTGATTTTTAAAAAATTCAAACAACATAATTATAATGACCCTGGCGTGAACTACGGGCCTCGTGATGGGTTAGGTGCCGACATTTCGTATGGGAGCTTCGAAATCAGTAAGGGTCCCATATGTCTTATATGTCTTGTAAATCTCTTTTTTTTTCGCTCGTTTCTTTTTCCAAATTTTGAAAGTACGAAAATTTGGTCAAATGTTGGTCGATTGCGATCAAAAGGATCCTAGGTAGGCCCATTTATAATGCTGTGGTATTTCATTATGATTTAATAACTTTCAAATTTGGCCACCCATATCACATGTTGGGCAGTGGGCAGGTGCAATGGACCTGTACGGGAAGGTAGACGGTCCCGTGCCCATGAGGCTCGGGCAGATGGGGCTCGTTAGCCTGGAAGGCAGTCCATCTAGGAGAGGGAAAACTCAGATTTAAAACCCCCACTGCCTTGTGGCCATATCCAGACATGGAAAGGGCTCCTGGAGTAAACCTAAAAAAAAAATCCGGTGTCAGAGCACCTAAGGCAGTTCGCCATTGTCTACAACCTCGCTCTGGCAGCTCCTGCGACGGCGCTGGTGCCAAACTGTAAAGGCCCTGCTGTTCCTTTGGATCGATCAGCGACGTGGAGAGGGGGTACATGCTGCATGGGCAACAGCCTGTCTTCCATATGACATCGCCCAGGCTTGCATCCGACCACACATCACCTGCAAACTAGGATGCATCACCCATGGTCAGTCAAGACCGAGGGGGGCCTTTAAGAACCCTTATTTACGGAAACACCCATATTCCCTAATTCGCTGGCTCTCTTTTCCTCTTTTAAGATATTCCTTGTTCCAATGTCTAATTGGTTCTTTAATGTCTACATATTTCCCTGTGAATTGTCCTGGAATATTTCAGAGCATTAAATGTACCACAGAAGTACATATAGATACTCCTGATGTTGAAGATAATCAATCAGCTTAATTAAAAACCTACCTGATCTGTATAAGGGATCCTGTAAATAGCTGCAAAGAGTCTTGCTGCACTTGCGATAAAAGAGTAATGCCTAAAATAATGGAAATAAAAACATTTAGTGGTCTACATAGAATTATACTGCACCTGAAAATAAAACAGGACATAATTAGTACAAATATTATCATCATTACTGTAAATAAGCGATCCACACACTCTTGAAGTGTATAGCATCCTTTAATAATGGCACAGGGTATAACACACATCAGCAAGCACTGGTTACATTCTGTTACTGAACTATACCCAAGGAGGGGAAGGCATTATGATTGATGTTAACTAAGGCGGGGTTATTGGTACTGAGGTAGCTATATTATTGGTTGCATGCATAAACCATCTACAATTACCAAGGAACAAATTTGATTTTGAGAAATATTTAAACCATGCATTTATAAATATACATACTGATTAAGAATTGTCCTTATATAATTTACGGAATATAACCCTTGCATCCTATTTGGCAACATTCATTAATGTCAATGGTACTTTATTGTTACATGTCCCCAGGTACAGCAAAATCCCCATTTTTGCATACGGTTCAGTAAAAATCCGACTATAAGCACAAGTATGCATAATTACAAGAGTGTAAGATTGGTATGTACACTGAGGGAGTACACAAGAGGTGCCACATTTCTGGCACATTCTGACTTTAGTAAAAATAAGATATTTATTAATATTTAATCGTGTGTAAATACCAATTGAAAGAAAAATTGAGTTTGAGTACAATACACCAAATGTTTTTCAGATGTTAAACAAAGCAAGGTAAAAATAATTTTGTGTAATTGCATTTATTCAAATGTCCAAAAAAATTACTAATGTCGTAATCATTTTAATGATCATTATGTATCAAATTATCAGTCTTCAAAGTTAATAGGACACATTGATTTTACTATTATACAGGATCGAAAAATGCATCTGGCTGGACTCGTTATATGATCATATTTTTGTATGCTGTCCTTTGTTGCAGTTTTAAAATAGTGGTCAGTTTTTAAAAACAGCTTGTAATTGTGATCAAATTTGTTTACTCTGAAAGAAACCAAATTATAAATTCTGGTGGTTACTTACAACTCATCATTTATGTCGAACTGTATTGGACAGGGCGGCCTTTTTGGTGACTGCCAAAATAAGCCTGCAAACATACAACAACATAATATTTGCGGTACAATAAAACAGCCTGTAAAAACTTGAGGCAACAACTTGATTATAGAATATCATACAGCACAGGAATAGGGTGGGAAGGTGCAACAGCAGTAGGGTTTGATCCTGTTTACGGGTGCTATCTGTACGGTGTTTGTTCGTTCTCCCTGTGACCCACGTTGGTTTCCTCCGGGAAGCTCCGGTTTCCTCCCACACTCCAAAGATGTACAGGTTTGTAGGCTAACAGGCTTGGTACAGATGTAAATTGTCCTTAGTGTGTGTGGGATAGTGTGCGGGGATCGCTGGTTGGCACAGACTCGGTGGGTTAAAGGGCCTAAAGAACTTCTTCTCCAAGAACCCTTTTTTGCTTAAGTGCATCCTACACCACCTCCAGTTTAAATTCCATTTGGAATATTTTGGCGGACCAAGAACCAAGACGAAGAAGAAGGAGAAGACGACAAAACAAAGCCAGCAACGATGATCAAAGAAAGGCGAAGTTGACGAGGGTCTGAGCTATAGGGAGGGTTGAGCAGGCTGGGGCTCTATTCCCTCGAAAGCAGGAGGATGAGGGGTGATCAGAAGAGTTCAATGTCCCTGAGTTCAATGCATTCCTGCCATCTCTACGACACGGAGGAATAAAAATTTACCAAATAATGAAAGGCCTGGATAGAGTGAATGTGGAAAGGATGTTTCCAGTAGTGGGAGAATCTGGGACCAGAGGGCACCGCCTCAGAATAAAAAGACGTGCCTTTAGAATGGAGAAGGAGGAGTTTCCTTAACTGGGTGGGGGGGGGGGGGGGGGGGTGAATCTGTGAAATTCATTGCCATAGACGGTTCTGAAGGCTGTCATTGAGTATTTTTGAAGTGGATATTGGTAGGTTCTTGATTAGCAAGGGCATCAAAGGTTATAGGAAGAAGGCAGGAGAATTGTGTTGAGAAGGAAAAACAGATCAGCCATGGCAGAGCAGACTTGATGAGTCAATTGGCCCATTTCTGCTCCTGTGTTTTATTATCTTATGACATGAACAGAGTGACTAAAAATATGTTTATTGTGGCTTTAATCTGATCTTGAAAATTGTCACTTCATGGCAAAACCCAACTGCGAATACCAGCTTAAAATGCAGGGGAACAAATGCACAAACATGAATTACAATTGCTTACGTTCAATATCTCCTCCTTGTAACGAGAGGAGCAAACATTACCAACAATGTACTCACTTCCATCTTTTAGTTTGGTGTCCAAAGGGAATGAGTGGAGAAGTTGTACAGCCTGAAGGAGGACAAGATGTACTATAACTCTCAGGCAGCAGATTATTATATCGATTGCTACAGTTTTATAATCGGTCACATTGAACATTAACATAGAAACATACAAAATAGGTGCAGGAGTAGGCCATTCGGCCCTTTGAGCCTGAACCGCCATTCAATATGATCATGGCTGATCATCCAACTCGGTATTCTGTACCTGCCTTCTCTCCATACCCCCTGATCCCATTAGCCACATGGGCCACATCTAACTCCCTCTTAAATATAGCCAACGAACTGGCCTCAACTGCCTTCTGTGGCAGAGAATTCCACAGATTCACCACTCTCTGTGTGAAAAATGATTTTCTCATCTCGGTCCTAAAAGACTTCCCCCTTATCCTTAAACAGTGATCCCTTGTCCTGGACTTCCCCAACATCGGGAACAATCTTCCTGCATCTAGCCTGTCCAACCCCTTAAGACTTTTGTAAGTCTCTATGAGATCCCCCCTCAATCGTCTAAATTCCAGCGAGTACAAGCCAAGTCTATCCAGTCTTTCTTCATATGGAAGTCCTGTCATCCCAGGAATCAGTCTGGTGAACCTTCTCTGTATTCCCTCTATGGCAAGAGCAACATATCAGCTGGCTAGTGCTCTCTGGAAAGTGACATATATCCACCAAATTAGTGGTGGGTAGGAAATTCAACAAAGTTAAAGGCATCTTAAATATGGCACTGGGCAAAGGGGAGGTGGGAGAGGGCTAAGGGAGAGGAGAAAGATAGGGTAAATGTTATACAGTCAGAGAGTCAACTCATCAACACTGAGGTGCCTATTTATATTAATCCCATATTCCTGCATTTGGCCCATATTCCCCTATTCCTTTTTTTTAAAAATCATGTACCTGCCCAAATGTTTTTCAAACATTGTGATCATACCTGCCTTTACTACCTCATCAGTTGGCCTGTTCAAAATGCCCACCACCCTCTTCATGGAAAGACCTGTCCCTCAGATCTTTTTTTTTCAGCTTAATTTTAATATCATAACCAAAACACAATTTATTTATCAATTACATATTAACACAGCTTCTATTTGTTTTGTTTCTTTAAAAAAAAAGATTTTTTGAAAGATAGAGCTATAGAAAGAAGGGAGGGAGAAAAAAAAGAGAGAAAATAAGAGAAATTACCAATAACGCAATTTTGGAGATAGGTTCGTAGATTATAAAGTGTAACTGTTCATCCCATCCTGGATTCAAGTTTCAGTCAAGCTTCCGTGCTGGACCAATTTACCCTTTCAGAAAATCAATAAATGGAGACGAAATTCTAGCAAATAATTCTGGTTTGTCAATTCTGGTTTGTCCCTCAGATCTTACGAGTCATGGAGTCTTACAGCGTGGAAACAGGCCCTTTGGCCCAACTTGCCAACTGTCCCATCAACACTAGTCCCACCTGCCTGCATTTGGCCCATATCCCTCTATACTTCCCAAGTTACTTCTCAGATTCCTATTAAATCTTTCCTCCCTCACCTTAAACCTATGTCCTCTGGTTCTCAATTCCCCTTCTCTGGGCAAGAGACTCTATGCGTTTACCCAATCTATTCTTCTCATGATATTGTACACCTCTAAAAGATCACCCCTCCATCCTCCTGCACTCCAAGGAATAGAGTCCTAGCATACTCAATCTCTTCCTGTTACTCAGGCCCTTAAGTCCTGACAACATCCTCCCAAATCTTCTCTGCACCCTTTCCTGCTTGACAATATCTTTCCTATAACATGGTGCCCAAAACTGAACACAATATTCTTAATATGGCCTCACCAATGTCTTATATAACTGCAACATGACCTCTGAACATCCAGACTCAATACTCTGACTGATGAACGCCAATGTGCCGAAAGCTCTTTTGACCAGCATATCTACCTGCGACGTACATTCATAGAACTATGTACCTGCACTCATCGATCCCTCTGCTCCATAACCCTCCCCCGAGCCCTACCATTCACTGTGTGGGCCCTGCCCATGTTAGACTTTTGTTACAAATCTCAAATTGTGGAGTACAGAAGCAAATAAATAAATGATGGGTCTTTGTCCCAAACGTTATGGAGAGCACTGTATGTTCTCATCCAATTCATTGATATAGATGACAAACAGTAACAGGCCCAGCACTGAACCCTGAGGCACACCACTAGTCACAGGCTCCCAGCCTGAAAAACAACCTTCCACCATCACCCTCTACTTCCTTCCATGAAGCCAATATTCGATCCATTCAGCTATCTCTTGGATCCCGTGCGCTCTAACCTTCCGGAGCAGCCTACCATGCACTATAATATATGCTTCAACAACCAACCTGGCAGTGCCAGCCAGGCACTCTCCACCCTCCAGGTAAAATGTTGCCCTGTGCATCTCCTTTAAACTCTGCCCTTCTCACCTTAAATCTATAACCTCTAGTTGTTGACTTTTTCCATCCTGGGGAAAAAAGTTTTGACTGTGTATCCTATTTATGCCTCTCAGAATTTTATGTACTTCCGTCAGGTCTCCCCATAACCTCCGGCGTTCCAAGAAAACAATCCAAGTATGTCCAACCTCTCCCTGTAGCTAATACCCTAATCCAGGCATATCCTAATCCTGCACCCTAATCCAGGCATCATTCTGGTAAACATCCACTGCACCCTTTTCAAACCTCCACATCCTTCCTGTAAATGGGGCGACCACAACTGCACACGATACCCCAAATGCTGTCGAACCATAATCCTATAAAGCCTCAGCATTACTTCATAACTCATACTCAATGCACCAACCTATGAATGCAGGAATACCACAAGTCTTCTTTATCACTCTTTCCACTTGTTTTGCTACTTTCAGGGAGTTATGGATTTGTACCTCCAGCCTGAATATTGCTCTTCCACCACAACCCTCTGACTTCTATTAGGAAGCCGGGTCTGAATCTATGACCTAGTTACTGCGAATTCCATGCACTTTCACCTTTTGGATCAGACTATCATCCAGGACTAAATAAAATTCCTTACTAAAATCGGTGTAGACAACATCCAGCGCCCTCTCCTCACCCTGCCCTCATTCATCACCACCTCAAAAATCTCAATCAAGTTAGTAAGACATGACCTGCATGTATAAAGCCATGCTTACTGTCTCTACTTAACCTATTCTCTTCCAAATGGGAATAAATCCTATCCTGAAGAATCTGCTCCACCATGTTTCTTACCACTGACATGAGGCTCATTGCCCTACAATTCCATGCATTCTCTCTACTCCCCTTCTAAATCAAAGGAACGCAATAGCCACTGGAGAAGATGCAAAAATCTTTGTCACGGCACCTGAAATCTTCTCTCTAGCCTTTCTTAATAACCTGGGATAGATCCCATCAGGCCCTGGAGATTTATCCACCATAATGCATTCCAAGTGCCCCATCATCTTCTCTTTCTTGATCTTAAACTCACCCAGCATATAGTATTATCCACACAATCTCAGTGTCCTCCACTGATCTATTAGCTTCCCCTTATTTTTAATATGTAAGCCTTGAGATGTTTTTTAATCGGATTGGCCAAAGCCCTGATCCACAGTGCCATGATTAGATTTCACATTTTTCTTACAGTCTCTACACTCGTCTGCATAGGGAGCAAGATTCTCACACGTGCTAGACAAGCTCCAGGGCTGAGGGTCCACTAACACTGCCTGGCAATTCTCCTCATCCCCGATGTGCTACAGTATTTGAAGCTGGAGAGGGTTGTGGTGGAAGGACAATTTTCAGGTTGGAGGTCCATGCGTGACCAGTGGAGTTCCGTAGAATTCTGTTTGTGTTATATAAACAGCAGTGGTCCCAACACAGATCGCTGCTGTTCAGAAGGTTGTCGAAGTGTTTAGTGGGACATAGTTCACCTATAGACATGGGTGGAGAAATGGCAGATGGAGCTTAATCCAAGCAAGTGTGAGGTGTTACACTTTGGAAGGCCATATGTAAGGGGTAAATATACAATCAATTGCATGATTCTTGACAGCATTGATGCACAAAGGGGGTCCAAGTCCATAATTCCCTGAAGGTGGCAGCACAAGTAGATAGCGTAGAAAAGTCATTACTTTTTTGGCTGCATTTGGAGTATTGTGTGCAATTTTGTTGCCCCTTTACAGGAAGGACGTGGTGGCTTTGGAAAATGTATAGAGGAGTTTACTAGAGTGATGCTTGGATTAGAGCGGGGGTTCCCAACCTTTTTCGTCCCGTTTACCCCAGGCAACTTTAATACAATGTTATTTTACTTATTTATGAACAACTACTGATGAACACATACCAGAACCAAACACAGTCAGTCAATGAGAAAAAATATGTACAAATCCAGAATCAACAAATTTACCCCCTGGGTTGGCAAAAGTTACCCCCTGGTTGGGAACCCTTGGATTAGAGAGTCTAAGGGGAGAGGTTGGACAGATTTGGATTTTTCTTTCCTCTGGAATGTCAACATTTGCAGGCAGACCTGATAGAAGTATATAAAATTGTGCGAGGCATAGATAGGGTGGACAGTCAGAACCTTTGACCCCATGATGGAAAAATCAAATACTAGAGGCCATAGCTTTAAGGTGAGAGTGGCAAAGTTTAAAGAAGATGCGTTAGGCAAGTTTTCTTACACCGAGGGCGGCGAGTGCCTGGATTGCGCTGCGGGGAGTGGTGGTTAAAGTAAAAGTATTCGTGGCATTTAAAAGACTTTTAGATCGGCATATAGATATGCAAGGTTTGGAGAAATGCCTGTTTTTGTGCTGTAATGTTCTAGGTCTTATTATAATTTGCTGTATTCCAATTTAGTACCTTCCTGCGAGAACCAGACTTATTCCTGTTCCAAATAATCTTAACACCGATGGAGACACAAGGAACTGCCGATGATGGTTTAGCAAAAAAATATGCAAAGTGCTGGAGTAACACAGCAGGTAAGATGGACTCGGAAGAAGGGTTCCGAATTGTCACATATATCTGTTCACCAAAGATGATGCTTGACCCGCCAGAGTTACTCCAGCATTTTGTGTCTCGAAGCTTAAGGTATTGTGATCACTATCCCCAAAATGCTCTTTCACTGAAAGACTGGTCACATGGCCAGGCCCGTTTCACAACAGAAGATCCAGTTTGTTCTTTTTTTCGGTTTGGAATATCCACGTACAATTTCTTGGCTACACCTAAAAATTTCTTATCCATCTAAGCCTTTGTCACTGAGGAAGCCCCAGTCACGGTGGCACAGCGGTAGAGTTGCTGCTTTACAGCGAATGCAGCGCTGGAGACCCATGTTCGATCCTGACTACAGGTGCTGTCTGTACAGAGTTTGTACGTTCTCCCCGTGACCTGCGTGGGTTTTCTCTGAGATCTTCTAGTTCCTCCCACACTCCAAAGACGTACAGGTTTGTAGGTTAATTGGCTTGGTAAATGTAAAAATTTCCCCTAGTGGGTATAGGATAGGATTAATGTGGGGATCGCTGGTCGGCGTGGACCTGGTGGGCCGAAAGGGCCTGTTTCCATACTGTTTCTCTTAACTAAACTAAAACAAACTAAATATTGGGGCACTTCGAAGACAAACTTGTTGCGTCGGCATCTTTTGGTCATCCGTCCACATGTCTGTCCCTCAATCTACCATTGGCAATTGGAGGCCTGGCGTACAGTCATATCCTTTCTTATTTTTGAGCTCTAGATCAGCAGATCTATTTTGGATCTATTTTTGCCAAATCAGCTTGAATCCCATGACATAACTTTCTGGACAAGTCTACAATGTGGAGTACAGAGACAAATAAATAAATGATGAGTCATTTATCTTTCATTGCCCCCAAAACAAGCATAGCTAAAGATGGCTGCAATACAGGCCTGGCAGAGCATCACCAGAGCAAACACCCAGCAACTGGTGATGTCCATGAATCGCAGACTTCAAGCAGTCATTGCATACAAAGGATATGCAACAAAATGCTAAACATGACCACTTTCATTTCTGCATGACATTGCTGTGTCCCAAACAGTATGGTGCCCTGAAATGGGGGGGTGGGGGGGGGGGGGGAAACTATGTATAAACACAGCTGTAATTTCTACATGGCGAAACCAAAATGTATTTAAAAACCCCTTTAATAAAATCTGACAATGTGCACTTTAACCACATGTGATTTTTTTCTATTTCAAACTCAAATTGTGGAGTACAGAGGCAAATAAATAAATGATTGGTCTTTCTCCCAAACATTATAGAGGGCACTGTATATATCAGTATATTCCAATAGAACACAAGGTTGCGCCGTGGCACAGCTGGCAGTGCTGCTAGTGTAGTCACTGCCTCACATACTGGAGACGGGTTCAATCCTGACCTCAGGTACTATATGTAGGTGTTTACATGTTCTCACTATGTCCAGTGGGTTTACTCCAGGCGGTCTGGTTTCTTCTCGCCTCCCAAAGAAATGCAAGTGGTAGACCTATTAGACATTGTAAATTGCCCTGATCGAATCTGGGAGAGAAGCTGAGCATAAAAGTGGGATTCATACAGGATGACCTTGAACACATTGGGTCAAAAAGCCTGTTCCAGTGCTGTAATCCCTTGATAATAACATTTTCTTTAAAGAATACATTGATATGTAAATAACTGATGGACAATGTAAAATATTTATCATCTTACCTTGTGATGGAAGTATTTTTCAAATTTTACTCGCGCCAATGACACACAATGATGCCAGTCTGTAGGCCATCTACTAATTAATTTAACAGCTTGAAATGATCCTTCTAAGCTCTCTCCTTTTTCCATCCGCTGTAAAATACAAAAATATAACTATTGCAGCTTCTCCCATTAGCCATTCAGTATTATAATATTTTATCAAATACTCACTGCTATAATGCGAACAGAATAGAGCAAAAGATGGCACATATATCACCTATTTTTCCATTTGAATGCAATGCATGCCAAATTTAGGCAGCCTTTAGTTATCAATACAAAATTGGAAACAGTTGATCCTGCCAGGATTTAACATTTTGTAAGTAAGTATGTTATTGCAAAGCCCAGTTGCAAGGTAAAGAAATTGTTTAAATTAGTATAAATGGAGTGAATATTCACTGAACGTACAGGAAAAAATATCAAAATGCTCTGATTGGCTTGGCACTTTGGCTCCACATTTGCTTTGAGATGAAATTTAAAAGAGAAATTTAGCTTTTTAGTTTTAGTTGTTTTAGTAGTTAGTTATTGATGCTAAAAATATAATCCGTTGGTAATAATTTGTGAGTGGGCAAAGTATGCATGAAATAAAGAAAGACACAAAATGCTGGAGTCACTCAACGGGACAGGCAGCATCTCTGGAGGGAAGGAATGGGTGATGTTTCGGGTCGAGACCATTCTTCAGACTTATCTTTTGTGTCTATCTTTGGTTGAAACCAGCAGTTGTGGCTGAAGGATTGGTGTGGGAGAAGCAGGTTTGAATTTGTGGGATAATGGCATCAGTATTGAGGAAGGAGGGAGCTATTCCACTGGGATGGACACCACCTGAACCTTGCTGTGACCAGAATCCTGGCAAATCGTGTAACTATAGCAGAAGACAGGGATTAAAACTAATAGTGGAGGGTTGATGGGGGATGAATTAAACAGATTGGGAAAGTCTGGATAAAGTCAAAAGGAAGGAGGGGTTACCAAAGTCTCCAGAATGACAAATAGGACAGGAGGTTTAGAAAGGGCCAAGTGTCTAACGTCAAGCAAAATGGGGACCAATTTGTGAAGAGGGGCGGAGAATAGAGAACTGAAGGTGTATCAAAATGCACACACACGACACAAGGTGGATGAGCTTATAGCTCAGTTAGATGTCGGCAGGTATGATGCTGTGCGCATCACAGAGTTTGATCAGCATCGCTGCTGGGAAGCTCACTAGGGCCCAGGACCATTAATTGAACCTGGATGCAAACATTGCAAGAACTTAATGAAGAAGGGTCACAGTTTACAGCCCCCCTGGCATAGCAGAGCTATTAGTTGAAATGTGTTAAAAGCCCATCAATAATTTGCTTTTAAGATTATCCTGGAACAACTGATGACATGCTTATGTTAACTGATGGAACATCATGACTTTTATGAAAATCTTTCACTTGAACGTTGTACATTACATACTTTTGACATTTTTCATAAAGTACATTTTGAATTATTCAAAAAAGCTACAAAACACAATCAATAATTATCCACTAAGCCAGCCAAGTGTACAAATGGAAGTGTGCCACTCCTTATTCAAGAGCAATATGCAGTAAATGCAAAGGGAATCCCAAAATAATAACATTTAAAATAATGAGATAGAGAGACAACAGTCTACAAAATAAATTCTGCCCGTCCAGGCATGAACACTAAAGTCTGCACTTAGCCACAATGAACATTACCCCATCAATTAGCTGATGCCCTCTGGAAAGCAAGAGTTCCAACAACAAAAAAAGTGGAAGGGAATTATTGCCAAGGAGCATGAGGTTAAACAGAAACCGAGGGAAAGCATATAACATTCTAAGAGGATTGGACAGGGTAGATGCAGGAAAAATGTTCCCCATGCTGGGGGAGTCCAGAACCATGGGTCACAGTTAAAAATAAGGGGTAGTCCATTTTGGGCTGGGTTGAGGAAAAACCTTTTCACCCAGAGAGTTGTGAATCTGTGGAATTCTCTGCCACAGAAGGCATTGGATGCCAATTGACTGGACGTGTTCAAGAGAGTTCAATTTAGCTCTTAGGGCTAAGGGAATGAAGGGATATGGGGAAAAAGGCGGAACAGGGTACTGATTTTGGATGATGATCAGCCATGATCATATTGGATGGGGCAGAGATAGCTCGAAGGGCCAAATGGCCTACTCCTGCACCTATTTCCTATGTTTCTATGTGCTGTCCCCTGTCCAGAGCTTTTCTATTGGTGACAATGATGTGATTCGAACAGAAAGGCAGATAATGTATGACCTGACATGTAAAGCCAGAGCAATAACTTTAAAAGTAATCAACCACTCCATCAATTAAATGTCCTCTTTTGCAAACCCTCTCAGGGCTTTGGAAAAGAAGGCCCACTTAAATGTAGAAAACACACACATCAATAAACATTAAAATCACAGACAATATAAGGTCCTCTAGCTTGGTCTCACCTTCAGAACATTGTCTATTGATAAGTATGTATCCCAGAACTTGTTGTACATTGAAGGTTTGTATGAAAAGGAGCTTTCAAACTGGAATAAGAAATTGAATAAAAATTTATGTTAGAATTAATTTGCTGTTAAAAAAGGCTCTTGAAACTATAGATAGTCCACCTGCTGCATACCTTGTCTCGGGACCATTGTATTGTGTGTTCAATTAATGCTGGGAAGGATTTTAATGTACAAAATGGGATTTCTTCTTCAGGAGGATCTCGCTGTACAAAACAAACAACGAGTTAGTAAAATATCAAAATGTATATGTTTAATAACTGATAACACTCACATTCATTTCATCTCAAATATTTATTCCACCAATCTTTATTTTCTGCTTGTGTATTTTCTGCTTGTGTAGAGTACAGAAATATCACCAATCAATATTTTACCACAGAAATTAATTTAACCTGCTGAACCTTGCCTAGTTTGTGCTACCTTGTTTAGCTATCTGTCCTAGGCTAATTTTTGCTACCCATTTATTTTCCTTTACTGACTTTCTCAAAATGTTTGACTTGTTATTGTAATATTAAAAGCTGTGCCTTAATCATTTAATTAAAATATATGATTCATTCTAACAAGTGAAAGGTCATGGAGCATGGAAGGCAAGACCTACACAGTGAATGGTATTGCACTCAGAAGTGTTGATGAACAGAGGGAACTTGGGATTCAGGTCCATACATCTTTTAAAGTGGCAACTCAGAAGAGGGTGGTGACTATGACTACCTTTATCAGCCATAGTATATAATATAATGCTACAAATTAGTCAGACCCATACATCACAAAACAGGTCCTTTGGCACAGCTCATCCATACCAACCAAGGTGCCCATTCCATGCCCATCCCATTTGCCCGCATTGGCCTGCAGCCCTCCGAATCTTTCCCATCCATACACGTGCCCAGGGGTCGTTTAAATACTGTTATAGTATCTGTCTCAACTACCTCCAATGGCAGCTTGTTCCTTATAACCACCACCTTCAGTGAAACAGTTGCTTTATAAACAGGGGTTTAATGATGAGGCTTTATAAGGCACCGGTCAAATCTCATTTGGAGTATTGTGAGCTGTTCTGGGTCCCATATCTGAGGAAGGATGTGCAGGCATTAGAGAGGGTCCAGAGGTGGTTTGCGAAAATGATCCCAGGAATGATTGGGTTAACATATGGTGAGTGTTGTTTGGTGGCACTGGGCCTCTACTCACTGGAGTTTAGAAGGATAAGAGGGAAACTCCCTGAAACTTACCGAATAATGAAAGGCCTGGATAGAGTTGATGTGGACTGGATGTTTCCAATAGTGGGAGAGTCTAGGACCAGAGGTCATAGCTTCAGAATAAACAGACGTACCTTTAGAAAGGAGATGAGGAGGAATTTATTTAGTCAGAGGGTGGTGAATCTGTAGAATTCATTGCCACAGACTGCTATGAAAGCTAAGTCATTGGGTATTTAAGGTGGACACAAAATGCTGAAGTAACTAAGTGGGATAGGCAGCATCTCAGGAGAGAAGGAATGGGTGGCGTTTCGGGTCGAAACCTTTCTTTTTTTAAGACGCAGTTTGAGTTTCTTGATTAGTAAGGGTGTCAGGGGTTATGGGGAGAATGCAGGAGAATGGGGATGAGAGGGAAAGATAGATCAGGCACAATTGAATGGTGGAGTAGACGTCATGGGTCAAATAGCCTAATTCTGCACCTAACTTATGAAGTTATTCGCTTTCCTAGTGATCGTCCATCAACTTTTGGTGTGTATCTTGTGTGTGACTGCCTCACTATAACTTCTGCATATGTACATATGCTTTTTCTCCCGCACCAAATAAGACAGAATTCTTGCCCACTACATTTTCTTTCATGGGCTGAGAACTGCCCAACCTTGACCAAGTATCAGTGAGATGCTTCATAACTACGAAAATAGCACTCAATCTAACTTGCCTTATCCAAATCTAGCACAGACTAATGGAAGATACAAAATATGAATGTTAGTTGAACATACAGGTGAAATATAATGGTACATAATAATGAATTAAATGGAGTAACCCAATGATGAAGAGCACTCTATTTTTCACGGTATTGTATGACCTGGTAAACTAATTATGAATTATACTTGAAATCTGACTTTTCTGAAGCAGATTATATTGCCTGCGGTTATGTATCCCGAATCTCTTAAAAACAGATCTAAATTAAAAATTTGCCTGTTAGCTTATCATAGTCAGCAGAAGCAGCTTTACGGCTTTTAAATCTAGCAAGTAAATGTCAAGGTAATTGTGTTGATTACCCTATTGATGTGTATGCGCTTGGACAGAAAATGTGTTTTCAATTAGGTGCCACAAATAGTTGATCAGCCTTAAACTCAAGTTTGAACAGGAGCTCAGTGAGCAAGACTGTGAGAAGACTTTACTTTTAAACAAAGTAAAAGTAAAGTCAAGCAAAGTCAGATGGATATTAAATAAAGATGAGGAGAATTGGTATGACACGAGTATTAAGTCTTTTAAGCGTTTTTTTCTTGATTGGAGGAATGACCAATATCTAACATTAAATAGTTCTATTGACAATGCTGTACATTTTTCTCCACAACATTTTCCTCATTGCCATAGAAGGTCGTGGAGGCCAAGTCAATTGATACTTTGTAAGGCTGAGATAGATTTTTTATTAGTACGGGTGTCAAGGGTTAAGGGGAGAAGGCAGGAGAATGGGGTTAAGAGGGAAAGATAAATCAGCCACGATTGAATGGTGGAGTAGGCTTGATGGACCGAATGGCCTAATTGTGCTCTTATCACTTACGAGCATTTACAATTTACCCTCTTGCATATCTTGACATAATTATTTCTTCAGTTTTCCCCATTTTGACTGACCAGAAGCATGAATAGGACAGTTTCACCACTCAGTATTAGTCCACTTACATGGCTGTTGTATGATTCTGTCAGTTTTGGAACAATGACCTCTGTGTGTCCTTTTGTACCCATAGTTCCTGAATCCAGAAGAGGACATTGATTTGATACACATCGACTGAAAATAAAAGACAAGAGACAATTGTTCAGCTAAATAAGCAATAACTCAAACGATACAGAATGATACAAATGACAATTGATCCATTTGAGGGGAACAGATGAGATTTACATATAAGCTGGTGCTACATATATCAAAACATTTGACACAAATGTTAAGATTTTAAGCAGCAAAAAAAAACTGCTGGTGGAACTCAGCGGGTCAGCAGCATTTGTGGAAACAAAAGGATGGTTGATGCTTTGAGTTAGAAAACTCAAAATTATTCAAATGTCAAAGGTTTCATAATTGCTGACTGATTGACTGTCAAAAAGTAATATAATGACAGAGAAACACTTTTGTTGTTCTTCTAGATGAAAGCTCCAAAGGATTTTCACAGAAAACATACCAAAATGCAGTTAAAAGAATATGGAATTTTAATTGTAAATTAAGTTAATCATCGATTAAGAGTCATAGGGAGAGTCATACAGACATACAGTGTAGAAACAGGCCCTTCGGCCCAACTTGCGCATGCCGACCAACATGTCCCATTTACACGAGTCCCGCCTGCCTGCATTTGGCCCATAACGCTCTAAACCTGACCTATCCATGTGCCAGTCTAATTGCTTCTTAAATGTTGCAATAGTTCCTGCCTCAACTACATCCTCTGGCAGCTCGTGAAACCGACTGTGAAAAAGATACCCCATAGATTCCTATTAAATTTTTACCCCTTCACCTTAAACCCATGTGTTCTAGTTCTCGATTCTCCAACTCCGAGCAAGAGATTCTATGTGTCTATCCAGTCTATTCCTCTCATGCTTTTATACACCTCTATAAGACCACCCCTCATCCTCCTGCGCTCCAAGGAACACAGACCCAGACTACTCAGCCTCCCCTGAGAGCTTAGGCCCTCTAGCCCTGGCAACTTCCTCGTACATCTTCTCTGTACCCTTTCCACCTTCACCATATCTTTCCCATAACATGACAATGACTGCATAATTCAAGACAGCTTGATTATCAGTAAACCAATGACAGAGGTGTGTTCAAGTCATCAACAGAAGATAACTAAAAAGGCAAAATGGGGAGAAAACATCAGGTACGAAGGTAAACTAGCCAAGAATATAAAGAAGGATAGCAAACGCTTTGTTAGGTATGTGAAGAGGAAAACATTAGGTAAGACCAAAGTTGGACCCATGAAGACGGACAAAGGAGAATTTATTATGGGGAACAAGGAAATGGCAGATGAGGTGAACAGGTACTTTGGTGTACTAGTGGCCAGAGGATCTGGGGTGACAGAGGAACTGAAGGAAATCCACATTAGGCAGGAAATGGTGTTGAGTCGATTGATGGGACTGAAGGCTGATAAATCCCCAGGGCCTGATGGTCTGCATCCCAGGATACTTAAGGAAGTTGCTCTAGAAATCATGGATGCGTTGGTGATAATTTTCCAATGTTTTATAGATTAAGGATCAGTTCCTGTGGATTGGAGTGTAGCTAATGTTATCCCATTTTTTAAGAAAGGCGGGAGACAGAAAACAGCGAATTATAGAGCAGTTAGCCTGACATCAGTGGTGGGGAAGATGCTGGAGTCGATTATAAAAGATGAAATAGCGGCACATTTGGACAGCAGTAACAGGATCGGTCCGAGTCAGCATGGATTGACGAAGGGGAAATCATGCTTGACTAATCTTCTGGAATTTTGAGAATGTAACTCGAAAAATTGGCAAACGAGAGCCAGTGGATGTAGTGTACCTGGACTTTCAGAAAGCATTTAATAAAGTCCCACACAGATTAGTGGGCAAAATTAGGGCACATGGTATTGGGGGTAGAGTGCTGACATGGATAGAAAAGTGGTTGGCAGACAGGAAACAAAGAGTAGGGATTAACGGGTCACATTCAGAATGGCAGGCAGTGACTAGTGGGGTACTGCAAGGCTCGGTGCTGGGACCGCAGCCATTTACAATATACATCAATGATTTAGATGAAAGTAACATTAGCAAATTTGCAGATTACATAAATCTGGGTGGCAGTGTGAACTGTAAGGAGGATGCTATGAGAATGCTGGGTAACTTGGACAGGTTGCGTGAGTGGGCAGATGCATGGCA
The DNA here is from genome assembly GCA_963514005.1 of Raja brachyura. Next base: position 120,497,146 of record OY740783.1, on the reverse strand, counting down.
GATGCAGTTTAATGTGGATAAATGTGAGGTTATCCACTTTGGCAGCAAAAACAGGAAGGCAGATTACTGTCTAAATGGTATCAAGTTGGGAAAAGGTGAAGTACAACGGGATCTGGGGATCCTTGTTCATCAGGCAATTAAAGTAAGTATGCAGGTACAGTGAAGAACGCGAATGGCATGTTAGCCTTGATAACAAGAGTTGAGTATAGGAGGAAAGAGGTCCTTCTGCAGTTGTACAGAGCCCTAGAGAGACCACACCAGGAGTATTGTGTGCAGTTTTGGTCCCCTAATTTGAGGAAGGACATTCTTGCTATTGAGGGAGTGCAGCGTAGGTTTACAAGGTTAATTCCCAAGATAGCGGGACTATCATATTCCGAGAGAATGGAGTGGCTGGGCTTGTATACTCTGGGGTTTAGAAGGATGAGATGGGATCTCATTGAAACATATAAGATTATTAAGGGTTTGGACACGCTAGAGGCAGGAAACATGTCCCCAATGTTGGGGAGTCCAGAGCCAGGGGCTACAGTTTAAGAATAAGGGGTTAGCCATTAGAACGGAGACCAGGAAACACCTTTTCTCCCACAGAGTTGTGAGCCTGTGGAATTCTCTGCCTCAGAGGGCGGAGGAGGCCGGTTCTCTGGATACTTTCAAGAGAGAGCTAGATAGGGCTCTTAAAGATAGCGGGGTCGGGGGATATGGGGAGAAGGCAGGAACGGGGTACTGATTGGGGATGATCAGCCATGGTCACATTGAATGGCGGTGCTGGCTTGAAGGGCCGAATGGCCTACTCCTGCATCTATTGTCTATTGTCATTATTGAGCATCAACCTTTATCTCGGTCAACAAACAGCATCTTTGTTTCTACATTACCTGTCGACATATCTCCTTGCTTCCACGTTATCCAATGCAGTAACCACAACATCTACTTGGGTATAAAAGTTATCATTGTAAACGTTCTCAGTAGATGGACACACTTTGTTCAGGTGAGAGTCTATTTTCATCTGGGGATTGATCGTCAAGGTGGCTGCTGCAGCAGTGTAACTCTTTGGTTTCTGATTTAGAAAAATAAAATATAAATTACTGCAGAGGAAAACTTGGAATACATCAAATGAACTATGAGGCTCCAATAACTTCACAAAGCTCAACTGTAAAACCAGTCGAGAAAGAATATTAACAGTTCACCAGTGACTTGCACCTTAGATTTATCAGGGTCAGGATAATTGTCTTGTCATAATCACACAGCACAGAAGGAATCCTCAACCAATCTAGCCCCAATTGTCCACATTTGGCTCATATTTCTCTAAACCTTTCCTATCGATTTACCTATCCAACTGTCTTTTAGATGTTAATTTGTCTGCCTCAACAACTTCCTGTGGCAACTAATCCATATACCCACTACCCTCAAGTTGATCCTAATGTTCCATCATCTTAAACCTATGTCCTTTAGTTCTTGATTGACCTACAATGGTAAAAAGAGATTTTCTGTATTCACCCGATCTGTGCTCTTCCTAATTTTATACACCTCAATAAGGTCACCTGTCAGACTACTGCACTCCAAGGAATATTAGTCCACAACTGACTAACCTCACTTTAAGTCCTGGCAATATCCTTGTAAATCAGGTCTGCATTTTTCCAGCTTAATAGTATCTTTCCTGTTGCAGGGTGACAAATTTCCATAATGTATTTCCTCACGGATCAAGGTCAGTGTGATAAAAGCCTTCGACAACATCCAAACTGTCTGTAATGCCACTTTCCAGGAACTATGTACTCCTTGATCCCTCTGCTATACAAAACTCCCCATGACCTACAGTTGCCTGCAGATGTCCAGCCCTGGTTTAGACTTCCAAATTGCAACAGATCACACGCATCTGAATTAAACTCCATTTGCCACTCCTCAGCCCACTTGCCCAGCTGATCAAGATCTTGCTGTCATTCTTGATAACAATCTCCACTATCTATGATACCACCTATTTTACTGTCATCTGCAAACTTACTAATTATGCCTTGTACATTCTCATCCAAACAGGTGACAAATGGCAACGGGTCCAGCAACAACTCTATGCAACATCTATTTTCTAACATGCATACAAGAAAACCTGAGCTTTTCAGAATCAGCAAGAAAATCTAGTTATGCCCACAAATTTAGCATAAACATTTTTGCAACAAGAAATCTCATTAAAAGGACTCCAAGGCAATATATACATATATCCAAATATAAATGTCAATGAGGCACAAGATAAAATGGGTGCTCAGGCAAAGGATAGTTTGTGAAATACAAGTGGAAAGCTTAATCAATATGGTGGATTTTCATATGATCTTAATTGAAGCAAGAGGGAAGTCAGAAGGGTCGAAGGGAAAGATATTCAAGAAAATGGGAGCTAAATGGATTAAGGGATGGATGACAACAGTTTAGATCTGCTTGATATTTAATGTTGGTATCAGCTTAACATCACCATTGTTTAGTCTTGTAATTCTTTGACTATTTTAATGTTATTTTTGATGGTTGCTAAGGGGTCATCTTTCCTCATCAGTTTCAATGAGAGCAACACATGCATATTCTGTTTAGAACATAGAACAGCACAGCACAGAAACCTGAAACGAAACTTAGAAGGTGGGTTTCGGCACAATATCGGTGGCTTCTTCAGTATTACTTGTACACAAGGAGTTGGAAATGTTTCGATCAGTTCTTCATGGAAACCTGCGACCTCCCGTCAGAGAAGTGTCGTCTTTCTCTCTCTCTCTCTCTCTCTCACCCCTACTGCTGCGGTCACTAACCTTCTTTCAACTCTGCCCCCCGCACCGAACCGTGGCTGCAATATTCACTGTTGTGAACAAACATACCCAGCCCGTTCCACCAAACAGATTGTCATGGATGACCACAGGTAATCTGGTAAGGTTCTCTACAAAGGTCCAACTACACATTGTGCAAGTTTCCACGTGGCCTGCTGTTGGCAGGAAATGCTAAGTAAGACTTGCCATTAAATTCAAATGATTCTCAGCCTTATATAGTCACCCAGTTATATTGTGACATATACCTCTTCCTTAAATATTGCAGGGCAAATTGAAGTAAATGTATTACCAATTATGACTATAAGATTCTTTCACCGATGTGGAACCCCAGGGAATAGGAAGACTGGATGGCAGCCAATGTTGTGCCTCTATTTAAGAAGGAATGCAAGGAAAAGCCTGGGAACTATAGACCAGTGAGCCTAACATCTGTGGACAGACATGTTACTGGAGAGGATACTCGGGATAAGATACATATGCATTTGGATAGACATGGGCTGATTTGGGATAGTCAGCGTGGTTATGTATGTGGGGGATCATGTCCAAAAAATGTGATGTCTTAAGTAACTAAAAAGATTAATGAGGGCAAAGCCGTAGACATTGTCTATATGAACTTCAACAAGGCATTTGATAAGGTTCCGCAAAGTAGGCTGCTCTGGAAGGCATGGGATCTAGGAAGTGCCAGCTGCCTGGATAAAGAATTTGTTTCATGGATGGAAGCAGAGGGTAATGGCAGAAGGATGTTCTCCAGGCTGGAGGCCTATGACTAGTGGTATGACTCAGATATTGGTGCTGGGCCCACTGCTGTGTGTGGTTCAGAACAACGATTTGGATGAGAATGAAGAAGGCATGATTAGTAAGTTGTCAGATGACACTGAAGTGGGTGGTACTGTAGATAGCAAAGATAGTTATCAGAAATTACAGCAGCATCTGTATCAGTTGGACAGGTAGGCCAAGGAATGGTTAATGCAGTTTAGTGCAGATATGTGACAGCTATTGCACTTAAAACAAACCAGGACAGGATGTTCACAGTGAATGGCAGTGCCCTGGGACATGTCGTAGAGCAGAGAATTGAGAGTACAGGTACATAGTTCCTTGAAAGTGGAGTCATATGTACTCAAGAAGGCCATTGGTACATTGGCCAACATCAGTGAGGGTATTGAGTTTAAATGTTGGGATGTTAGGTTATAATTGTACAAGATGTTAATGAGGTCACATTTGGAGTATTGTGTTCACATTGATCACCCTGCTATAGGAAGGATATTGTTAAGCTGTAAAGAGTGCAGAGAGGATATATGAGGATGTTTTGTGGACTTGTTGGCCTGAGCTGTAGGGAGAAGTTGGGCAGGAGAATACTTTATTTCTTGGAATGCAGGAGGCCAAGGGGTGATCTTATAGAGGTGTACGAGATCATGAGGGCAATAGATAGGGTGAATAGATAGTCTTTGACCCAGAGTAGTGGAATCAAGAACCATAGACGTTCCAAATGCAGGCAGGTGTGATGAGTACAGATGCAGTTGGCATGGACAAGTTGGGTCAAAGGGACTGTGTCCGTGCTGTATGACTACGACATGTCCAGGTCAGGCAGATGATGCATTAAGTAGTTGCAACGTATTCTTTATCATACCTGTATGTGTTGTGGTCTGAAGAGAAATTGTCTGTTTAAATTCGATTTTTCAATTAAATCAGGGTCAGTGATGGTAATCTGCAAGGGATCATACCATAGGTTAGTTTAGAAACATGACATTACACATGCATTTAATTAAATTCCTCTTCCTCACCCCTCACCACCCCCCCCCCCCCCCCCCCCCCCCCCCATATACTATGTACAGTAGCTGACACTGTCAATGAGAATCCTTCAAAGCCAACAGTCACACGAGAACAAATTACCAACATCTAAGCTATCTGGTTATAAAAGGAAAATATTTTTGCTTCAATTTTGTTGTCTGCTTTAAACACCATTGAAATAACGTGCAAATAACAATCAGTTCTTAAATCCTAGATAAGTTACATTAGTCACAACTAGGAAATTATATGTACATCAAATTTAAAGGGACAAAGTGAAATGCGTAATCGAGGAAGAGTCTTAAGGGAATGTTTAACCCCTCCATGGCTTTAACTGAGGTCGAGAAACAGGACATTGAAAAGACAGCAGCAGACAAGGTGAAAGGAAAGAAAAGACAGATATGTAACATTGTAGCAGAGCAGCTGATTAAAAATCCAATTGCATAGGCCGTAGTGGTGTTATACAATCAGCTAGGAAATTAAACTATATTTCAGACCACAACTGTCGCCGCATGTACGGTGCATTCAGAAAGTATTCAGACCCCTTCACTTTTTCCACATTTTGTTACGTTACAGCCTTATTCTAAAATGGATTAAATTCTTTTTTTTATCATCAATCTACACACAATACTCCATAATAAAAATGCGAAAACAGGTGTTCAGAATTTTTTGCAGAGTAATTAAAAAAGAAATAACTGAAATATCACATGGCAGTGACATTACAATGCTGAATGCCTAAAGGTATCTGAAGGTAGCTAATTCTCTGGGCCCTGATCAGATATATTCGAAGACACTGTGGGTGCCTAGAGAAGAAATTGCAGGCGCACAGGCTGAGGTGTGCAAACCATCATTATATATGGCTGAGATGCTAGAAGACTGGAAGGTGGCTAATGTTGTGCCTCTATTTAAGGACTGCAAGGAAAAGCCAGGGAACTATAGACCAGTGAGCCTAACATCTGCGGTAGACAAGTTACTGGAGAATACTCTCAGGAACAAGATATAAATGCATAGGATGTGTAGGAAAGAACTGCAGATGCTGGTTTAAATCAAAGGTAGACACAAAATGCTGGAGTAACTCAGCGGGTCAGGCAGCATCTCTGGAGTAAATCCTTCTCTCCAGAGATGCTGCCTGACCCGCTGAGTTACTCCAGCATTTTGTGTCTACCAAAGATATATATGCATTTGGATAGACGGGCTGATTAGGGATAGTCAGCATGGTTTTGTACGTGGGAAATCCCGTCTCATGAATCTGATTGAGATTTTTGAAGAATTAATTTAAAAAAAGGTTGATGAGGGCAAAGCCATAGACGTTGTCTGTATGCACTTCAGCAAAGCATTGGTATGGTTTCACATGAAAGGCTGCTCTGGAAGGTTAGATCGCATGGAAACCAGGGAGAGCTAGCCGAATGGATAAAGAATTGGCTTCTTGAAAGGAAGCAGAGGGTGATGGCAGAAGATTGTTTTTTAGATTGAAGGCCGACGACCAGTGATGTGCCTCAGGAATCACTGCAGGACCCTTGCTGTTTGTGGTTTATATCAACAGTTTGGATGAAAATGTACAAGGCATGATTAGTAAGTTTGTAGATTACACTAAAGAGGGTTCTCAAAAATTGCAGCAGGATCTTGTTCAATTGGGAAGATGGGCTGAGGAATGGTTAATGGAGTTTAATACAAAGAAGTGTGAGGCATTCACATTTTGGGAAGTCAAACCAGGGAGGACTCTGGGAAGTAGTGTAGAGCAGAGGAGTGCAGGCGCATAATTCTTTTAAAGTTATATCATAGTCATAGAGAGTCAGAGTGATACAGTGTAGAAACAGGCCCTTTGGCCCAACTTGCCCACACCAGCCAACATGTCTCAGCTACACTAGTCCCATCTGCCTGCGCTTTGTGCATATACCTCCAAATTTGTCCTATCCAAGTACCCGTCTATCTTTTTCTTAAATGTTGAGATAGTCCCAGCCTCAACTACCTGCTCTGGCAGCTTGTTCCCTACATCCACCACCCTTTGTGTGAAAAGGTTACCCCTCAGATTCCTATTAAATCTTTTCCCCCTCAACTTGAACATATGTCCTCTGGTCCTCGATTCCCCTACTCTGGGCAAGAGATTCTGAGCATCTACCCAATCTATTCCTCTCGAGATCTTATACACGAGTAAATAGGATGGTCAAGTAGATAGGATGGTCAAGGAGGCTTTTGGCACATTGGACTTCATCAGTCAGAGTTTTGAGAATAGAAGATGGGATGTTATGATACAGTTATACATGAGGATAGTGAGGCCACATTTGCAGTATTGTGTTCATTTTGGTCACCTTGATATAGGAAAGATGTTATTTAGCTGGAAAAAGTGCACAAAAGATTTACAAATACTTTGCCAGATCCTCAAACTAGCTATAGGGAGAGGTTTGGACTTTATTCTTTGGAATACAGGAGAATGAGGGGTGATCTTACAGAGGTGTATAAGATCATGAGGGAAACAGATGGGGTAAACGCACAGCCTTTTGCCCAGAGTAGGGGGATCAAGAACCAGAGGACATAGGTTTAAGGTGAGAGGGGAAAGATTTAATAGGAATCGGAGCGGCAACTTTTTCCACATAATGAGTGTTTTTTTTTAAAATGAAATGGACTGCCAGAGGAGGTCATTGAGGCAGCTACTATAACACTTAAAATATATTTGAACAGGAACATGGATAGGAAAGGTTTAGAAGAATGTGGTCCAAATGCTGGCAGGTGGGATCAGTAGAGATGGAGCATCTTGGTTGGCACAGGCAAGTTGGGCCAAAGGGCCTCTTTCCATGCTGTATGACTATGACTATATAGTCAAGAGACAAACAGAATAGAAACAGAAAAATGCCTTCTGCATTGATGCTAGACATCAAATACCTAAATGTAATTTATATCTATGCTGATCATTAAAATAATTCATCCTTAATTGCAAACTTACCATTCCCTGGTCAGAACCAGTGCTAATCCCAAGCAGAGCAAAGTTTTTAAGCATTTCACAACCAATTGCACCACATCCAACCTATAAAAGTAAAAACCTCGTTATACACACACAAAATTCCATAAGTAGTGCTTTTAAATGAAAAAAATCTTAAATGTCCGCAAGTTCATGCTTTACAAACAAATTACGAACAGTACAGGCACATTTGAATTTCCATTCAGCATCCTGCAATACGCAAAGTAAAAGGTTCAAGATAAAAGCTATATTGTTGTTCACAGATGCCATCTGCATGCACTACAACTACAGTATGTGGTTAAAATACAGTTTAAGGCATGATTGGAATTCTTCACATTATTACTGCACCATCATTACTGCAACTGTTATAGGATACACACCTGGGTACTTTTGACTTTTAGAATAGCGTTTAATTGAATAATATCTGGTCAGCTCTAACATTGCTATTCCCTCAAACACATGCAAACAGCTGATTAGAATTAAATAACAAATGTTGGCTGTACTTTTTCACAAAATTGTTTACGTACACATCAGAATATAATTTGATTGATATAAGGATAAGGGGGAAATCCTTTTTTAGGACCGAGATTAGAAGGACTTTGTTCACACAGAGAGTGGTGGGTCTCTGGAACTCTCTGCCACAGAGGGTAGTTGAGGCCAGTTCATTGGCTATATTTAAGAGGGAGTTAGATGTGGCCCTTGTGGCTAAGGGGATCAGAGAGTATGGAGAGAAGGCAGGTACGGGATACTGAGTTGGATGATCCGCCATGATCATATAGAATGGCGGTGCAGGCTCGAAGGGCCGAATGGCCTACTCCTGCACCTAATTTCTATAAATTCAGAGATTATTGGATTTTGATAATGGTCTCAAATCAGATCAGATGGTGAAGCAGCACAAGAACATGGCTCAATCATATATATATTTTGTAATTTAGCCCAGGATATGACAGCTGCAGTGCATAAAACCAGGTATAGTAAGTAGCGGAAAGGATTGTTTTTTTACTGAAAAATGACACTCTATGGTTACCATTTGCAAGGGAATTTGTTTTATATGTCCATTACTCTTGAAGGCAGGAATTATAGCAAAAACCTATATAAATGCCGTAAATGTGCAATATTTTCACTTCTGACAAAGACCTGATGTTGCCTTAGAACTAAATAAATAAATTCAGAACCAGGCTGTTCAGCTTCTTCCCCCCCCCCCCCCCCCACCCTCATATCCATGGAACCATTCGCAAAGGTGGTATTTACCTCAGTGTCAACATTCAGTGTTGTCAGCCCAAATCCTGTGATTCGTTTAACAGCCAATGACCTATTGATACCCATTTTGAATTTAGTTTTATTGGATAACTAATTCAAACGATTGACTACCCTAGGTGTGACAAAACTCTCATCTTATAACATAAAACATGAGGGCTGAAAAACTTGGGGCAGTCAATGGAAGTGTCTTGACAGCAGTCAGTACTACGGTCGATGAGGTCCTGACACTCATGAAGGCAAACAAATCTCCCAGGCCAGAGCAGATATATCCAAGGACACTGTGGGAAGCTAGAATGGAAATTGCAGGTGCCCTGTCTGAGATTTATGAGTTGTCATTAAATACAGGCGATGAGCTGGAAAACTGGAGGGTGGCAAATGCTATGCCTCTATTCAAGAATGACTGCAGGGTGGGAACTACAGGCCAGTGAGGAGGTTTGCGGTCGGGAATTTACTAGAGAGCATATATTACAGACAGCTCTACAGGCGTTCTCAGCAGAAAGGCAGCACAGTGGGGCAGCAGTAGATTTGCTGTCTTACAACTAACGTTCACTGTGACACATGGGTTTTCTCCGGGTGCATCGGTTTCCTCAAACATTCCAAAGATGTGCATGTGTGTAGGTTAATAGGCTTCTGTAAATTATCCCTAGTGTGTAGGATGATGAAACTGGAACAATTATTGTACGGGTGATCTTTGGTTGGTGCGGACTCGGTGGACTGAAGACCCCATTTCCACGTTGTATCTCTAAACTAAAACTAAACTAAATAAGTTCAGTGAACAGCCAAGCAGATTTTGCTGCCATTGCTCTGCCTTAACTGATATTTTCCTTAACAATCCACAACACTGTTAGTGCAAATTAAGGACTCTTCTCTTGAGTGTTGAACAATGTTGTTTATAAAAAAATACTTACTATGAAAACATTAAGGTTCCTGAGTTTATGACAGATAGATTCCCCAACACATGCACGCAGTGCATCATATCGATCTCCTCTGTATGAAAGCACAGATTAATTATAATAGCCATTAGATAATCGAGAATCATGGACACATATGTCTATGTGACTTGAAGTTAGAGAAATCAATATTCATACCACTTTGCCTTTGGCCTCACTCACAATGGAGAAGGCCAAGGACAGAAAGATCAGTGTGGGAATGGGAGTTAAAGTGTTTGGCAACCAGGAGATCAGGTAGGTCTAGGCGGACTGAGCCAAGGTATTCAGCGAAACGATTGCCCAGTCTTACAGGCTAAATGCAAATTGGAGGAACACAGTCTCATATTTCGCTTGGGCAGCTTACAACCCTGTGGTATGAATATTTGATTTCACCAACTTCAAGTAACCCTTGCATCCCCCCTCTCTCTCCATCCCTCCCCCACCCAAGTCGTACCAACGTCAAAGTCGTCTTGTTAAGTCTCATTGTCTGTAACTCGTTTTCACCTAACACACAGCAAACAATGGCCTGCTTACTTTATCATCCAGATTGCCTGACTACAGTGGTTGGCAAGATTTTAGAGTCCATTATTAAGGGTGAGGTTTAAGCAAACTTAGATGCATATGATGAAATAGGCCGAAGTTAGCATGGTTTTCTGAAGGTTAGATCTTGCGAGACAAATCTGTTGGAATTCTTTGAGGAAGTAAATAGGCTAGACAAAGGAGAGTCAGTGGATGTTGTTTACATAGATTTTCAGAAGGCCTTTGATAAAAGTGCCACATGTGAGGTTGCTAAACAAGATGAGAACCCATGGTGTGGGAGGGAAGATATTTGATTGGATGGAAGATTGGCTGAATGCCAGAAGGCAAACAGTGGGACTACATAATCTAGTCACCGCCAGTGACTAGCGGTGTTCTGCAGGGGTCGGTGTTGGGTCTGCTTTTTTCACATTGTATATTGATGATATGGATGATGGAATTGCTGGCTTTCGGGCTGATTTTGTGGATGATAGTGTGGTAAGTAGAGGGGCTGGTAGTGTAGAGGAAGCAGGGTCTGGCGAAGGATTTGGACAGGTTGAGAGAGTAGGCTAAGTGGCAGATGGAAAAAGCTTAGCAAGTACACCGTCATGCATTTTTGTAGTAGGAATAAAGGTGTAGATAATTTTCGAAATGGGGAGAGAATTTAGAAATCAGAAGTGCAATGGGACTTGAGTGCTGGTGCAGGATCCCTTAAAAAATCACTTGTAAGTCGAATCGGTAGTAAGGAAGGCAGATGCAATGCTAACATTTATTTTGAGAGAACTAGAATATAAAAACAGGGATGTAAGTCACTGGTCAGCCTGCATATGAAGTATAGTGAGCATTTTGGGGCCCCATATCTGAGGAAGAATGTGCTGACGTTGGAGAGGATCCAGAGGAGGTTTACAGGAATGAAACCAGGAATGATTGGATTAACATACCATGTGCGTTTGAAGGCACTGGACCTGTACCCGTGGAGTTAAAAGGATGAGGGGACACCTAATTCAAACTTACCGAATAGTGAAAGGCCTGGATGGAATGAAGGTGGAGAGGATATTTCCACTGGTGGGAGAGACTAGGACCAGATGCCAAAGCCTTAGAATAAATGGATGTAGGAGGAATTTAAAAATGAAATGAGGAGGAATTTCTTATTCAAAGGGTGATGAATCTGTGGAATTAATTGCCACAGACGGTTGTGGAAGCCAAGTTAATTAACATTTTTAAGGCTGAGATTGACGGATTCTTGATTTGTAAGGGTGTCAGGGGATACGGGGAGAAGGCAGGAGAATGGGTTTGAGAGGGAAAGCTAGATCAACCATGATTGAATGACGGGGTAGACTTGATGGGCCGAATGGCCTAATTCTGCTCCCATCACTTATGAACATTCCACTGCCCTAACTGTCATTTTCACTGCACGAAGGCTAAAGAGAAAAAAAGACCTAACCTTATCTTGTTAAATCGAGGGTACACAAAATGCTGGAGAAACTCAACGGGTGCAGCAGCATCTATGGAGCGAAGGAAATAGGCAACGTTTCAGGCCAAAACGTCTGAAGAAGGGTTTCGGCCCGAAACGTTGCCCATTTCCTTCGCCCCATAGATGCTGCTTCACCCGCTGAGTTTCTCCAGCATTTTGTGTACCCCCTAACCTTATCTTACCTTTTACCTCCACTCAGCCTCTTCGCTGAAGACATTCCAGGCAAAATCTCGGCATTTACCCTCAATCGCAGAACTTGGACATCAGGCACCGCCACTCTCAAAAATGGCCGTTCTGCTAGTACCAGACTTCCTTTCATAATGGCTCCATTTTAAATCTCACACGCTGCACCCACTCAGCTGTGTACTCACTGTAAAACTAACCAGATACTAACAGCTCCAGTCCTTGGTGTTTCATGGAACACTTTCAATGCAAGGCGACTCGTCACCATTTTCTCAAGGGAACTTTAGAAGGGGAAATAAATATTGATTTTGCCTAGAATGACCACGCTCTCTATAATAAAACAAATATAATCTGCATACTGTGTAGGAATGAACTGTAGATGCTGGTGTAAACCGAAGATAGACACAAAATGCTGGAGTAAATCAGCGGGACCGGCAGCATCTCTGGAGAGAAGGAATGGGTGACGTTTCGGGTCGAGTCTGACGAAGTGTCTTATCCCGAAACGTCACCCATTCCTTCTCTCCAGAGATCCCGCTGGGTTACTCCAGCTTTGTGTCATCTGCACACTTCCAACTTTCAGTCACACCTGCTAATTGGCTTTAAATCATTCAACATTTCCAAGTAAGGGTTGGATCTTTAATTTTCAAAACACATTTATCTTGAATTTACCAATCCATCAATTATACATACAGGTACAAACTGATATGTCACACCTACCGTGGTTGGAACTGGTCACTGTTCGTGCTGTCTAGAGTCTCAAATATCTCCATTGCATCAAAATATAGCTAAAAAAAGGTAACATTATGTTAATCAATAAACTCCATTGAAATGTTTTTTTTTCTTAAGTAATCAGTGAAAAACTAACCCACTGCTGAAGAGGAGAAAATTTTCCTGTAAGGGCTTTCAAGACTTCCTGACTAACGATTCCGCCAAAGGCAGCAGTGAGAGGGGCCAGACATCCTCTTGCTGTCCACGAGAGCCACTTTATCACAGCCTGATTCACTGTAGTCTGCAATACAGAACAATGCAAGTGAAATATTCATTATTGCCAGACACTTACAGTAAATGTCAGGATTGCTTCTTGCTCTCTGCAGTTGCTGCCAAACATGTTGAAAAGTTAGGGATGAACGGAACTGCAGATGCTGGTTTACAAATAAAGGCATAAAGTGTTGGAGTAACTCAGCAGGTCAGACAACATCTCTAGAGAACGTATATAGGCTGAAGTAGGGTCCCACCCTGAAACGTCCTCTATCCGTGTTCTCCAGAGATGCTGCTTGACCCGCTGAGTTACTCCAGCACTTTGAGTCTTTATGTTGACAATTTAATTCTCTTTCTGTTTCTACTTCAGAAGTCACTGAAATCTAGCAATATGTCTCACAGATGAGCTTCATGATCGCTTTGTCAAAATTGCAATGAGGACTGGGCTGTGGGCATTGTCTATGTAGACTTTTGCAAAGCTTATAACATGGTCCCGCCTGGTGGGCTGGTCTGGAAGGTTAAATCAAATGGAATCCAGGATGAGCCAGTAATCGGATCCAAATTGACATGGAGGAAGGAATCAAAGGAAGCATGTGAAGCTTTCCTTTCCCCCCAATTGGAGGCCTATGACTAGTGGTGTGCCGCAGGGCTCGTGCTGGGTCCACTGTTGTTCGTTATCTACATTAACACTTGGAATGACAATGTAGTTAACATTGTTAGTAAATGGAAAAATATCTAAGCTTACAACAGGATCTCGGTCAGTTGGGAAGGTATCCCAAGGCATTGCTAGTGAGAGGTGTCGCACTTTGGCATGTCAAACCAATTACAAAGCCCTGGAGAGTGTTGTGGAACAGAGATATCTAGGGGTACAGGTGCATATGGTCAGAATGGTCTCAATGGACCGAAGAGTCTTCATCTTGTATACAATAGTAGGTGCAAATAATTTTGGCATAAAAACCAATCGCTTTGACTACACAAACTATATTTTGGTGTTGATTAAGCAAAAAAATTGCTCTTGTTGAAAATAATCACTCACCTTATTTTTCAGTGTTTCACTTAAAGTTAAAGCCAATTTCATCACTTCCTCTGCATCCTGAAGACACCTTTGTGCAAATATATAATAATCCAGCTTTGTTAAGTCCGCTACTATCAACATAACAGCAAGCCATTATAATGCAAAAAGCAGTCAGTTATAGTCAACATACACCAAAAAATAAATAGAACATAGAAGAGTACAGAGAGAGATACCTTCAAAATTACTGCTGAACAAATCTTGTTGTTCTTCACCATCCACATTCCTGGAACCTTCAAATCACATTTCCTTGTAAGAAACAAATCACTGTTCTACTGTTTAAAATTCTAAACTTCCTAACTTTGGCACTCAATTCATTAAAATGTTCCCACAGCTATTGCTTAATTCAACCATGTCCTTTCCTGTAGCTTTATTAGCCTTGACCAAGTGTAATTTTCTACTTATCTATTCAACTAACTTTCATATTCCTCACCTACCGAATTCTATTTAACACACGTAGGAAGGAACTGCAGATGCTGGTTTAAACCAAAGATAGACACAAAAAGCTGGAGTAACTCAGCTGGACAGGCAGCATCTCTGGAGAGAAGGAAAGGGTGACGTTTCTAGTTGAGACCCTTCTTCAGACTGAAAGTCACGGGAAAGGGAAACGAGAGATATAGACGACGATGTAGAGAGATGTAGAACAACGAATGAAAGATATGCAAAAAAGTAATGATGATAAAGGAAACAGGCCATTGTCAGCTGTTTGTTGGGTGAGAAAGAGAAGCTGGTGCAACTTGGGTGGGGAGAGTCCGCCAAGGCCTACTGAATCTCCCGGTTGATAACCATTTGAACTCCCCCTTCCTATTCCCATACTGACTTTTGTGTCCTGGGCCACATCCATTGTCTGTAAGATCACAGGCAAACTGGAGGAACCGCAACTCATATTCCCCTTGGGTGACTCTTTTCCCCTTTTTCCAACATCCGTCCCTCACCCCTCCCCCCACCTTCCCTGTGCCCCACCTAGACACACACTAATTTATCTTGTCCCCCTCCACCAAAATTCCTTCTCTGGTTTCACAATTTACACTTCTTCTAATGTTATCTCACACGTTTTGTCTTCCCATGTCTGACCTCCATCCAACCATCTGCCTTTCAACCCCCTCCCCCCCCGATCACCTATACCTACCCACCTCTAGCAAGGATTTGTCCTGTCGTTCCTCTCTTCCAGCTTTCTCCCACCACCACAATCAGTCTGAAGGATCCCGACCCAAAATGACACCTATCCATTTTCTTCAGAGAAGCTGCCTGACCCGCTGGGTTACTCCAGCACTTTGCATCATTAAAAAAAAAAAATCTCCATCAGGGCCTCAGGAAAATCTCCCCTTGCCTCACACAGAAGCCTGTGATTCTCATTTCACCAGCCATAGTGCTATAGTCATATAGCACAGAAACAGGCCATTCGGACCAACTACTCCATGCCAACCAGGTTTTAGGCCCATTTGGCTATATCTTTCTCAATTTTTCCTATATTTGTCACAGTATTAACATTTCGATATGTGTTCATATAAGATGATAAAGTAAATAATCACCCTATGTTCGGCAGGCGTTTGTGCTGCTCCTGAAATGCATCCAAGCTCAGCATTGCTGTGTGAATCTGCAAGGGTGCCTGTTTAAAAAAAAATAGGATTGGAGTCTATTTTGTGTAGTGCAAGAGAAAATGTAGTACTTTTGGGTGAAACTGATCTATGTCAAACATAAAGAAACCACAATCTCTCAGCTCATCAAATAACTTTCCTTTACTCCTAGATCCATCTGCTCTCCAACACTCACCAGAGCCCAGCCATTCACTATGTAGCTCCTGCCCATGTTAGACTTCCCAAGATGTAACACCTCACATTTCTGCCCAACTGATCAATATCCTGCTGCTATTTTTGACAACCATCTTCACTATCTACAAAACTACCCTGTTTGGTGTCATCTGCAAACTTGCTAATCATGCCATGTATGTTCTCATCCAAATAATTGGCATAGATGACAAACAGCAATGGGTTCAGCACTGAACCCTGAGGCACATCACTAGTCACAGGCCCTCTGTCCAAAAAGCAACGTTCCACCATCATCCTCTGCTTCCTTCCAAGAAGCCAATTTTCTATCCATATCTCTCCTTGGATCCTATGCGATCTAACTTTCCAGAGTAGCCTACCACGTGGAATCTTGTCAAATGCCTTGCTGAAATCCATATATACGTTTACAGCTCTGCCCTCATCAACCCTTTATGTCACATCTTCAAAAACTCAGATTCATGAGACATAACCTCCCACATACAAACCCATGCTCTTTAGGAAGGAACAATGTAGGAAAGTCTGAAGAAGAGTTCAGACTCAAAACATCACCTATTCTTTTCTCCAGAGATGCTGCCTGACATGCTGAGTTACACCATTTTGTGTCTATCTTCAGTACAAAACGACACTGACTATCCCTAATCACCCCTTGTCTATCTAAATGCATGCATGTCTTATCCCTCAGAATACACTCTAGCAACATTCGACCACAGGACATTTCATCAAAGGATATAGTGATTAGAACACTATGATTTGATTTTCGCAAAAAAACAAAAACAGGATTAGCAACGGTCTTATCCCTCCTGTCAGCAAATGTACCCGTGAGAAAAATACACGACTCAGACATAATATTCTCCATTGTTATCGGCTTTCACTCAGATGAAAAATACAACGTGGCATTGAACAAATGTCTTCCAGCATCTGTAGAGCTATAACCAGAGGCAAACTAATAATTCCAGAACAAAAAGGGCCACAGGCAATAATAAAGATGATGTTAAATATATAGTGGATTTTTAAGGGGAGTAAAATGCAAGCATATCTGAAAAGAAGATCTTTCACAGAGGATGGTTTAAGGCAAGGAGGGAAAGATTTAACAATACCCTGTGGGCAACATTTTTTAAACAAAGGTTGGTAGGTGTATGGAACAAGCTACCAGAGGACACAGGTGAGACAGGTGCTATCATAACATTTAAAAAACATTTGGACAGGTACATGGAGAGGATAGTTTTAGATGGATACAAGACTAGTGCAGATGGGGCACGTTGGTCAGTGTGGGTAAGTTGGGCCTAATGGCCTGTTTCCATGCTGTATGACTCTACGGCAGGGCTGTTTATTGTTTCTCACTTGCATGCATGCATCAACTCAACAAAATGATATTTTCACCTTCCCCCCTTCATCAATCACTGGTTCTAACAAAATTTCAACAAATACCATCTCTATTTCCATTTCATTGTTTTCATTCATCTAAATTTAGAGCTAGCCAAACGAGCTCAAATGTTAGTCAGACAATCAGAATTTTACAAAGGTTTCTGTGCAACATGGAAACAAAATCTCAGACATAAAACAAATCTTACCTCAGGTTTGCTGAAGTCCACATTAAAGCATCGAGGATTTAAAAGTTGAGTCTCCAAATTTTCCTACAACCAGAACGGTAATTAAACAAAAACAATGCAAGTTACAAAAATATAGCAAAAGTTCAACTACTTGGAACTGCGAAACAAATCCAATCAAACAAGCTGAAGCAATTTTAACAATGTTTAATTAAATAGAATATTAATAAAATCATGCATAAAGGAGATCCCCAAGAAACTATCATTTATTCAGCACTTTTAATGGAAAGCGTGGACAACTAAAATCCAGATGTTGCTTTTTGTCGATCCACTACTTGGAGGTCATTAACATCTATTTCTTCTTTGAACCAAATTTCGACTTCAAATGGTGCAGCTAAAGGGCCTGTCCCACCAGCATGTGTCTAGCGCGACCAAACGTGGTCGCTTGAGGCGTTCGGCCGCACAGGGACGGTCCCAATTCGAACCGCGGAGGCATATGGAGTTGTGTGGGGCTGGTCCTGACATCATACTCACCAATCAGCTGGGCAGGAGGCGGGCCGACTGAATTTGGACGTCGCACAGCGTCGGGTGGTGACGTCATCACGCAACAGCACGCCAGGCGGTGACGTCATCGCGCAATGCCACATGCTAGGCGTATGCCGTCAAGACTCTGCGTACGACGTCGAGATGCTGCGTACGACGCCGAGACGCTGCGTACGACGTCGAGACGCTGCGTACGACGTCGAGACGCTGCGTACGACGTCGAGACGCTGCGTACGACGTCGAGACGCCTGCGGGCCGACAGGCCATTGGCTTGCGTGATTTTAAGACAGTGCAGGATTTTCGGAGCCCAGCCCCGCATAACATGTCAGGACCAGCCCCGCACTACTCCGTACGCCTCCGCGCTTGGAAGTGGGACCGGACCTGCGAGGCCATACGCCTCAAGCGACCACGTTTGGTCGTGCTAGACGCATGCAATCACATGCTGGTGGGAGAGGCCCTTAAGTCTTTCTCTCCACATGGTCAAAATTAAACATATATGGTTATGACATCTAGAAGACAATTCTTTCCATAAGCTGGAAAATATATTAAGTTGGCTGATACGATAACCATATCGCCACAGTATTGTAATAAATAATGTGGATGAATGCCAATTAACATGTTTTTTTAATTGTTTCCTCTGCCGGGTTATAATGGCATAAAACCAGGAAGAGACACACTCAATAGCTGGTTGTGGTGACCTTAAAGTACCAGTGGATGTTTGACTAATCAGAAAGAACAATTAAGAAAAGTGGAGAGAGTAGAAACTGGTTCTGTCATTTGTATAAATGAGCATATGGACAAAAATGACTCTCAACTTTAATGATAGTTACACAAATTGTTTACTCTATAGGGATGCCTATAAGTCTGGCACTCATTACCTTGGGATAGCCTGTAATTGCAATTTTTGTAAATTAAATACTTTAATATGATAATCAAGATTTTTTTTAAAGACACAAAGGGCTGAAGTGACTTAGCGGGTCAGGAAGCATCTCTGGAAAACATGGAAAGGTGACGTTTCAGGTCAGGACCTTTCTTCACACTAATTGTAGTCAAGGTTGGGGGGGGGGGGGGGGGGGAGAAGAAAGAGAGGAAAGGCAGGACAAAGTCTGGCAAGTAATAGGCGGATGCAGGTCAACGAGGTTTCTGATAGGCAGATGGTTGGACAAAGGCCAGGCATGAAATGACAGAAGATGCAAAATAAAAGGACTGAGAGTTACACATTGTGAAGCTAGAGGAAGGAATGTAGGTGGAGGGGAGGGAATCCAGGTGGGGCATGGAGGTGGGAGGTGGGGGGAGGTGGTTAGAAAGGATGGTTGGGGGAAGGAGAGGAGGAGTTTGTTTACCTAAAATTGGAGAATTCAATGTTCATAACATTAGGTTTTAAGCTACCCTGGCAGAACAGGTGGTGTTGTAACTCCAGTTTATGTGTGGCTTCACTCAAGCAAAGAAGGAGGCGGCCCAGGACAGAAAGGTCAGGATGGGTATGGGAAGAGGAGTTAATATGGTTATAAAGTGGGAGATCCATTAGGCCTTGATGGACCGAGCGCAAATGTTTGAAGAAATGGTCGTGCTTGGTCTCGCCGATGTACAGGAGGCCACATTTTTCAGCAGCGGATGCAGAAGACGACGAAAATTAAAATGACCAGAAAAACATGAAAGATTCATACAGACATGCAATGTACACTCAAGATTGTTTTCAGCTGAGATTTGTAATTTTTTTAAATAGTCATGCGATCACCAGCTACGTTGGGATTTATTCCCGACTTCAAGGGACCCATGAGAAGGTGAAAAGCTCCCGTTTTGAATTATTGCAATTCCCGTTTATGATACAAGCAATATTGTCTATAATCAGGCAAGTTACATCCTTATCTCAAAGGATCGAGTACACGTCTATTTGATCATCAGTAGAACAAATACTTACACATAGGAAGATGGGCTGGATAATGTAGACATTTTATATGGGTCTCACAAGAGTATGAGGCCTACAGATCTAGCAATATTAAGTTGTATACTACACATGGTGCATCACACAAAAATACTCACAAATGTAAAGATTTTGGGCATTTTCAGCTGCACAGCGATTCCTCCATGCAAATATGGGCCAAGGCTTGAAGTATCTCCAATACTAAATGAATATAGGGATAAAACTGGAAAAGGCAAAGACAAATAATTGCACCAAGAAACTTAAATGCATCCTACCACGGATCCAATACTACACTAACTTTACAAAAAAACCGCACTTTAATGGTAACAAAACTGGTTAAAATTGTTTTGCAAACTAAAACTAAATTGTCCACTATACCATCAATTTCAGTGTCATCAGCTCTCAAGCTTTTGTATCTACTGTCAAATGGGAGAGGGAGGAGGAGGAATGACCAGGGTGTGAATGGTCCATGATTATGTTGACTACTTTCTCAAGGCAGCGTGAAGAGCAAATGGAGTCAAAGAGGGAAGGGGGAAGCGAGAGGAAAGGGAGGAGGAGGAGGAGGGGAGATATAGTTGGGTGTCCTGGTGAGGCACAGAGGAGAGGCGGGCGGGAGAAAGTCGGCAAGAAGTGTTGGTGGGGGGAGGGGGGTTGCAGGTTAGTCAGCTAAAATTGGAGAATTCAATGTTATCACTGTTGGGTTGTGTCATGGATTGGGCTAAATCCAAACTGTATTGCATCCTGATAGGTAGCACCCTTATGCTCATCCAAATGTTACATTTATTGCCTCCAGAAGGAATTAAACATTTTGCATGAAGAGGACGCAAAGTGATGAAGTAACAGCGATGTCAGGCAGCATCTCTGGAGAACATGGATTGGGATGCTTTGGGTTGAGAACCCTCTTCAGACTGACAGTAGGAAGAAGGGAGAAAGCAGGATGAGGGGAGGGACAGGGTAAAGCCTGGCAGGTGACAGGTGGATACAGGGCGAGGGAAGGGTTTAATAAGCAGATGGTGGTGGTTGGACTACAGCCCAAGAAGAAAAATCAAATGGTGTGAGATAAGGATAGAAAAAATGCAAATTATGAAGGCAGATGAAAGGGAGTGGGGGAGGGGGGAGGGAGTTGCACAGGGAGTTGCACAGAGGAGAGGTGAAAGTGCGGGAGAAGTGTTGTGGAGGAGTGGGGGTGGTTGAAGGTTAGTCAGCTAACCTACAACCCCTTCTCCAAAATTGGAGAATTCAATGGTCACACTGTTGGGTTGTAAACTAACATACGAGGTGCTGTTCCTCCAGTTTGCATGTGACCACACACTGGCAGTGGAGGAGGCCCATAACAGAATGTCAGTATGGGAATGGGAAGGGGAGTTAAAATGGTTAGTAACGGGGAGATCCAGTAGGCCTTGGCAGATCGAGCACAAGTGTTCATCAAAACCATCGCCGAGTCTATGCTTGGATTCACTGATGGAAAGGAGGGCATATCAGGAACACCAGATGAGGTTTACAGGGAAGCGCGTGAACCTTTATCTCACCTGGAAGTACTGCTGGAGTCCCTGGTAACACATGGAAGAACTGCTGGGGACATTTTTATAAACCAGCATCTGCAGTTCCTTTTAATTTTGTAAACCAACATCTGCGATTCATGTTGCTCCATTTTACGTTAAAAGTTATTTATTCTCTATTTCGCACTGAAATATTTGAAGTTGTATCACTCAAAATAAAGAGCATACCTGTTACTTGCAGGACAGATTCATTTAACTCTGTCATCCCGTTGATTTCCCGAAACGTTACAAATTGTCCTGTTTCCAACCCATGGTTAGCGTTATCCATGCATGTTACGATTCCAGGATTAGACTGTTAATGAATAGATAAAAGGCATTTAAACATGTATGTATCCAGTTAGGTCATCCATAGTTTCTATTTTGACAGCCTCATTCTCCAAGAAGTTTAAGAACAAGACAGCTGTGTCTTGTTTGAATCAAGCTGTTGGTCTCAAGTACGAATTAATTCACTACATATAAACAAGAGCGATTAATAAAATGTAAGAATCTGGCGCCTGAAAAGCATAACTTATTCCATTCAAATAAAGTGAAAATCTGTGGTAAAGGCTCAGAAAGGTGGAATTTTTGAGGCCTGTCCAGAAGAGCTTTATTGCAGTCTGTAGTTAGACCGTCAAGGGAAGGAGCATTACTGGAGCCTGGTTGGGAATGTATCTGGTCAGTTGGAGGCAGCATTGGTACGGAACCATTTTGGAGGTAGTCACAAAAGCTCAGTATATTTCAAAGTTGTTATGAGAAAAGATAGGGATGGAGGTCTTAAGTTGGGGGACGGCAAAGATAAATTGGGAGCATTTACTTGCAGTTCACTACATTTACCCAGTGGAAACATTTGTGTAACATGTAACAGTATAGCAGAGGAACAGGCCCTTTGGCCCACAATGTGGTGAACACATACCAAGTTAAACTAATCTCCTCTGCTTCCATGTGATCCATATACCTCTATTCCCTGCATATCCCTGTGCCTATCTAACAGCTTCTTAAATGGCAGTATCTTATCTGCTTTCACTGCCATGCCTGGCAGCACGTTCCAGCCACCCACCACTCTTTGTGTAAAGAAAAATACCCTGCACATCTCCTTTAAACTTTTCCCTCAGAGGTTAAAGTTCTGCCTTCTCGACTCTGACATTTCCAGCCTGGAAAAATGGTTCTGTATACTTGATCTGTGCCATTCATAGTTTTATATATTTCTATTAGGTCTCTGCTCAGCCTCCAATACACCCGACCTTAAAAGTGTTTGATATACTAATATCTAAAATCTTCTCTTTGTTATTTACCAATGGGTTTAACTTAATTCACTCAGAGCAGATTGTGATATGGGTGTGTTGAGCATGCCCAATCATTTTGGCGCAGTATTTTCCATAAGGTGGGAGTAGAGGGTGATGGCGGAATATTTGGATTAAATGGATTTCTCATACATGGAGCTGGCAAGGGCTGAATAGGCTTGAGCTGTGAACATGCTATGATTCCAGAATAAATTGAGGTTGTTGTTAAATAATGTGAAACACCAATGAAAGTGATTATCATCTGTGGATATTACCTTTGTGATACTCTGAATGAAGATTTCCTTAGGTTCTTCTCCACTTGGGTCTGATACATCAAAATGGTCTCCAAAATCACAGAATACGCGACAGAACACTCCATATACATCAGCACTAATGAACTGGAAATGGAGATACATAAAGTTAACAACCCTACATCTTCCATACATGTATCTTTAGGGGATGCAACAGAGCTGAAAAGTAATGATTTCCTTAAAATTGTGAGCAGGCGATACACCATGGCCCACATAAAGTTGTTTCATTGGACTTTTTTTTTTTTGCAGCCTGAGTTTCTTTAATTCAAGGAACAAAGTCCAATTTTGAGTCTTAACCCAATAAATCACAGATTTGTTAGTGGCAACAAGAATTTGAGATTTTGAGACAATGCTGTAGGAAAATGGGAAGGAGAAGTAAAGAAAATCCATTCACAACGACAGAAGAAAGGGATAAAGGGAAGCACACCAGGTTGATTGCATTCGTCGAAACACCGCAAGCCTTCTCCATGAATCTCAGTAGACAATCATGACTGTTAAGCCAGAAATGATAAGATTGCATCATAAAATCTCTGCAAGCCTGATTAAGAACTGCTAGAACCAGTTTTTGGAATAAAATCTCTTCAATTTAACTTCTTTGATGCATTTTAGTACAAAAGAACACGTGCTGGTTGGTTTTTTCTTGTTAGAACAGAAATGCAATATTGATCAGTGTTTTTTTTTTAATGGTTGTTATTACATTATGCATTTATTGGCAGATCAACATAACTTTCCCAAAGCATCACACGGAATATTGAACAAATAAAGGTGCATTGTGCAATTTGAGGCTTCAGGCACATCGTGAACAGTGAGGGAGGCAAGAAAGGAGATTGCGGGGGTCTTGACAAGGATTTTTGATTCTTCTCTAGCCTCTTATCAGGTCAGGTCAGAGGGGGAGGGGGAGCCTAGAGAAGAACCATGTAATCCCGTGCTACCTGCTCCATGGTCGGATAGTCGGCGACTAAACAGTCTGAGGAGGGGGCTGCGGACCACCAGCAGCACCAAACACCAGACCTGTCAAAGGGCGGATGAGCTTCTAGCGAGCCAACGGCCATCGACCTTCAGTGGAAGTTGCGATCACTGTCGTATATAGCATTGTAAGGAATTATAAAGCACACACACACACACACACCAAAATCATATACTTCCAGCGGCGGAAGTCCGCAGGAACTGGAGGAAAGAGATGTGTGGTGCGTCCGTCACCGTTTCTGTCGGAAACCAGCACCACTGCGTCGCTAATGTTTTCAACGATGATGAATGAATCTAGCGACAGGCAAGGTCCCAAAGGACTGGAGTGTGACCAATGTCAATCCTTTGTTTAGGAGAGAATACAGGGAACTATAGGCCGGTGAGCCTCATGCCGGTCATAGGGTAAAGGGCCTGTCCTACCAGCATCCGACTCCATGTGATGAGCACGACCAAACTAGAAGCGGGGGCCACGCGGAGGTCAGGTGATCCCTGTACAGGGCCGTTCCCAACAGCATGCGCCTGCATGTGGCAAGCGCGACCAAACCGGCAGCGAGGGCCGCGCGGAGGTCGGGTGAGTGGCGCAACGCGGCGCAAAGTGAGGCGAGCTTGGAGCGATGTGTTAAAGGTAAGTTCGCCAGGACAGAGAGGGACACACAGAGAGGGGCACAGAGGCACACACAGAGAGGGCCACGGAGCCACACACAGAGAGGGCCACGGAGCCACCTACAGAGAGGGTCACGGAGGCACGACGTCGAGGCGGTGTGTAATGCGTCAAGGCGACTGCGAGCCGACAAGCCATTGCCGCGCGGAATTTTTGAACATGGTCAGTTTTTCGGAGCCCCGCGCGATGTCGGGACGAACTCCGCACAATTCCGAATGGCTCTGGCGATCGAAGTGGGACCGGCCCCGCGAAGCCGGACGGCTCAAGCGACCACGTTAGGTCGCGCTCATCGCATAGAGTTGCATGCTGGTGGGACAGGCCCTTAACCATTGGAGATAATTCTTTGAGATAGGATTTACTCCCATTTGGAAGCGAATCGGATAATTAGGGATAGGCAGCACAGAGTTGTACGTGGCAAGTCGTTATTCACTAACTTGAATCGGTTTTTTGACAAGGTGACAAAGGAGATTGATGAAGATAGGGTGGTGGATGTTAAAAACGTGGATTTTAGTAAGGCTATTGATAAGTTCCCTCATGGTAAGCCAATCCAGTAAATTAAGATGTATAGGATCCATGATGACTTGGTTTTATGGATTTGGAACTGGCTTATTCACAGAAGACATGGGGTTGTGGTGGAAGGTAAGATATTCTGGTTGGAGGTCTGTGACCAGTGTAGTTCCACAGGGGTCTGTGCTGCAACTCTGCTGTTTGTGACATATATAAATGGCCAAGACGTAAATGTAGATGGTTTGGTGAGTAAGTTTGCTGCTGACACCAAAATTGGAGGAGTTGCAGACAGTGAGGAAGCCTGTCCAGGGCTCTCGCTTAACTTTTTTTCCCTGTTGCCAGCCGGGCAACCTTGACAGCTTTTTAGGTTGCCAAATGACAGTTTAGGTGGTCACTGAAGACGGTTTGCATGACGCGTGCGATAATGTGCTCGGACGAAGTGCGTAGTTATCAGTCGGAATTATGCTCAATAAAGCATTCACATATTATGTTCAAGAAGGAACTGCAGATGCTGGAAAATCGAAGGTAGACAAAAGTGCAGGAGAAACTCAGCGGGTGCAGCAGCATCTATGGAGCGAAGGAAATAGGCAACTTTTCAGGCCGAAACCCATCAGTCTGAAGAAGGGTTTTGGCCCGAAACGTTGCCCATTTCCTTCGCTCCATAGATGCTGCCGCATCCGCTGAGTTTCTCCAGCACTTTTGTCTACATTCACATATTATTTCTGCTTCAAATAATCACAAGCTAAACATATTCACCAATCAAGACATGATATATACCACAATGACATGCAGCAAAATTATAATACAATATCTCAACTCTTTTTACACATTGCAATTAATGCAATTTCTATTAGTTCTTTCCACTTCCAAACAAAAATGTGGTCGGATTATTCAGCGTAGGATCAACCTGTGTCAATAAATCCTGGACCGTGGTCACAGATATGTTTAACCATGCACACTACAGATTGATGCATGTTTTCTGTGAAGGACCGAGAATAGTAAGATTGAACGAGAACTTACCAGTTCGAAGGTTGATCTTTATTTTATGAGTCGTCGAAGTGAGGGATTTCGTGAAGAGCCCGCCGGCGCGCATGCTCGACATACTTCAAAGTAGCGGCGTGGAATCACAGAAACCAACAAAGAAATGACTTTGCATAGTAAGATTGAAGTGACTAAGATTACCAGATGAAGGTGATTGAGGGTTGGGCGAGGAGGGCACGAAATCCCTCACTTCGACTCCTCATAAAATAAAGATCAACCTTCGAACTGGTAAGTTCTCGTTCAATCTTACTATTTCATTTCGGAGTCACGTGAGTGACTTCGTGAAGACTTCAAAGCTTCTGTGATTACACGCCCTGGACCACGTCCATGCTGACACACCACTACCAGGGATGGATGGGAGGAACAAACTTGCTCAATAGTTCATACTGCAAAACAAGAGCAGAGTTATTAATAACAAATCAAAACCCCTCATGCGGGGACATCTCCACGTTCGTGACCTGCATTCAGCACGGCTTCTGCAAACTGTAGAGGAGCAGCAACAGGCTTGTTATAAAAACGCTGGAACACAGCTTCATTAGCCCATCCTGCTGTGGCGAGAATTTGGTCCATGGGCACCTCCATGACCCTCGCCGTTGACGTCGATGCAGCCCTGTTGGAAAGATACTTGAACACATTAGTGTCGATACCTGACTTACCCAAAACGACTGGAAGCCACATGGATATCGTCTGGACTGTCACTCGATGATGAGGTCTCTTATGAGTGACAAGCAGGTATCTCTCCATTCCTCTGATGCGTGCCGTCACCTTGACATAGTGGCGGATATGTGAGGCTACACATAGCCTAGCATCTGCGGGGTATGCCGGGAACTTCAGCTGCAGCCCTGTGCACCCAGGTCTATGCTGCTTTAGTAGCTCGTCAATGAAAAAGACTACTTCTGTGGGGGTAGACGTCATTCTGTCGACACGAAGTTTGTGTAGTGTCTGTACCCTCTGAGCTGAAGTCAGCGCTAGTAACATCACCAGCTTCATGGTGCGTTGGTCCAGTTGGAGCCCTTCCATGGGTGACCACGTTCTGAGCAGGGTTAATACGTCCCTGACATCCCAGGTGATATTATAGCGTGGTGTAGGCGGATTCATATTGAATATACCCCGCATGAGTCTGGACACTAGCCTGTTGGATCCTACCTCCAAACTGAGGTAGAATGATAGCGCACTTCTGGCGCTGTTGATGGCACTGTAACTTAAGTGTTCATCATGGTGCAACCCCGCGAGGAATTCCAGGACATCGGTTGTTGTCACGTCATCGTACGTGATGCGAGAGCGGCTGCAGTAGGCTTCCCACTTCTTAATATGCGAGCGGTATCTTCGCCTTGTAGACTCTCGACACGACGCCCCGGTGGTATCCATGGTCCGAGCCGAGAGGCCGTATTGGACTAACGGCCTGTTCAGAACCTGCAAGCCAACAAATTTAAATAGCCATGGCAGGGATGCGGCTCCCCTGAGACAGGGTGAGTAACCAATTGTGGGCAACCCTTCAAAAGGACCCAAGGTTCGTTGAGCATGTCAAAGACCACCGGATACCAAGGCTGTGTGGGCCAGTCGGGTATAATAAGGATGCCCTTGGCAGCATCTGCCTGAATCTTTCCCAATACCCGACTGATGAGGCAAAATGGGGGGGGAAGGCATAGAAACCACTTCCCCCAGTCCAGCGAGAATGCATCTAGCGCTATTGCCCCAGGATCTGGTTCCCATGAAACGTAGGTTGGTACCTGATGGTTCCACCGTGACGCAAAGAGGTCAATGTCCGGTTTACCAAATTTGGCTGTGACTTTAGAAAAGATCTCAGGATGCAACATCCATTCAATATTGTCATTAAATTTGCGTGACCTGGTGTCCGCCACAGTATTAAGCTCACCTGGCAAATAGGTAGCTGAAATCCAAATGTCTCTTTGAACACACCAGAGCCAAATTGAGTTTGCCAATTTGTCACACGAAACTGGCCTGGTACCACCCATATGGTTTAAATATGCTACTGCTGTGGTGTTGTCTATTTGGAGACGGACATGTGCTCCAACAAGCTTAGAACAATACGCACGAAGTCCGTGGAATGCTGCCAGCAACTCCAAATAGTTAATCCCTTGAGTTAACAACATCGTTGATTCAAGGGTGTCCCATCTGCCACCACAACTAGAGCAATTATTCGTGGATCCCCAACCATTGGAGGTTGCATCAGTTTGCAAATATACCACCGGATTAGCCTCCCTAATAGGCTTGAATGAGTTGCTAATGTGACACACCCACCATTGCAACTCATTTATCGCTTCGGGCGGCAGCTGCATGGACCGATCATAATGACCAGCGTTCTGTTTTAACGCAGCAATTTTAGCTCTGCAAATTCTGATAATGCAAAGGTCCATATCGCGCTGCCGAAAACAAAGCTACCAGCTTCCCAATTATTGTAGCTAAGTGCCGAATCGATGGTATATTGGTGCGGATTAAATCTTGACACACCTGGGTAACCTCCTCAATCTTGTTAATTGGAATGGTAACCCTCATGCTTATAGAGTTCACCGTGAACCCTAGGTAATTAATCACCTGGGCAGGGTAGAACTTTGATTTCTCTGGATGGACAATAAACCCCAATTGTTGAAATATATTGACAGCAGCTGCAACACCCTGTTCAGCCAATTCCAGGGTGTGGCCCACAATTAAGACATCATCTAAATAGGCCATACTATATGGTGTCGTTGTCTCAAATAAGCCATAATTGGCTTCACTAATTTAGTGAACAATCTAGGGCTGTGGTGAGCCCATTAGGCAAAGCCTTGTACTGCCAGAGTTGCCCCATGCAGATGAATTTTAAAACCTTCTGTCACATTTCTGGACGGATACGGAATAATATGCGTCTTTTAAATCGATGCATGCCATAAAACAACCATGAGAAATCAATGATTTGGTTGTTTCAACGTATCCATTTTAAAATGAGAATAAGTTACAAAAGTATTCAAACGGGTTAGATCAATAATGACACGACAACTTCCATCCTTCTTAGGTCTGGTGAATATGTTCGAAACAAATTCAACTGGCTCATGCACCACTCTCTTAATCACTCCTTTGCTCAAGACTTAACAATTCCTTATAGCCGGCTGCCTGTTCTGCAGCAGATAATTTTAAATGTTCGAGCGGGCATGTGCTGGGATGGAGGAATGTCGCCATTAATAAACTCAATTTTATGCCCCTGAATATTCTGCAACACATACTCGTCACCAGTGAAATTACCTCATGCACCCAAAAAACCACCGAAGGTGACCACCAACATGTGAAGTTAAACAGAGAGAAAAGAGAGAACCAGACCCCCTCACCTCCGTGGTTACCGGCGGTCTTTGACACGCGTGTGTGGACGTGGAGGTGCTGGGTTGGCTTGAGGGCGCGGCGTCTTCGTTTTCCACCAGGGTCTCTGCCGACCCTGTCCTAAAAAAGACCCCTGGTGCTGGGTCTGATGTTGCTGTCGTTGTGGAGCTTGAGGGTGGGTCCTCGTCGAGGTACTGGCAGACCCTCGTGATCGAATGTATGGAGACTTTGAGCCTGACGGTGTGGGGGCACTCCGAGGGCGCATGATCCCCACCGTTTTGGCTTGCTCGTCAAGCTCTTTGACTCTCTTCGAGAGGTCCTTCCCAAAGAGCTGACGGGGCGGGGGCGGCGGCGGTGGTTTGCACACTCCTGCAAACTTTGGATTGAGCGCTGGGCGGATGCTGGTTTTGCGAAACCTGTTAATTTCGTGCTGGGTCGCGCACAGGAGGGCCAGGGCATCTCCCTGGTCCAAATTCAATTCGTCCCCGTCCACCGACCGCACAAAGGCGGTAATACCGGCTGTGAGGAGCTTCAGGATCCGCTGCAGTTTTACCTCCTGTTGACGGATAGCCGCACTGATGTTGCCCCATATCGGCGTATTGACCACAGGCACGTTGAGGGAGTTGCAATTGGATGGAGCCTTGTGACGGCTCATTGCCTGGATGAGGACTTCTTCCTGCTGCTCCAGGCTGATAGTAGATGTTTGTGAAGACGCCCTGTGCCTGTTGCTGCCCTGCTGTTGTTGACGTTGAAGCAGGAGCTCCAGCAGCCGCTCCATACAGTCAATACGCCCTTCACCCTGAACACTCAGGTGGTCGGAGTCCTCCGGCTCTGAAAAGAAAACCGGGCTCCTGTCATCGGCCCGCACCTCGTCGAGGCCCTGCCGGTGCCGGTAGTTGTCGCTAACAGCCGCCGAGGCGAACTGCGCGATTCCTGCGCGGGCGTGTTCAACCGCCTCCGTTTAGCGGGAGCTGAAGCCGCTGCCACTAAGGGCACTTGCGGCGAGGTGTCGGCACCAGCCGAAGCATGGCTGCCTGGGGCCCGCTCAGTCTTGCCGGCTGCCCACATCGTGGACGTTGCCGACGCATGGTCTCGCCCACCCATCCATGGGGGGCTCGGCGACCGTGACGAGACCCGACTCGACCGACCCGTCCCGGCGTCGAGAGTCGGGGCGTGCCGGCTGGACCTCACAGCCGCCCCGGGTCTTTCCCTGGAACCTGACCGCTCCTCCGTGTCAGGCAATGCCTTAGCCCTGGTAGGGTTAGGCTTCTGGGCTCCTGCCCTTCCCCTTCTCGGAAGGCTGAGTGGAACAGGCCGTGCAGCCGCACGCACCCAGCTCGAGGTCGCCAGCGAGCCCGCTGACGACCTGACTGCCATGGCAGGGTCCCCCTGCTCTGGCGGCACACCACACTCCTCCTCGTCGAACTCCTCCGAGCTGTGGTGTGCTGGCGGATCTGGACCTGTAAACACAGGGCTTACCCACATCTCCGCCTGAGTCCCGGCCTGCGATGCAGGTACTGCCGATGGTAAAGGCCCCGGAACTGTTGACCGGCGAACTCGTCCTGACGTCCTCCGGCCCTTGGAACTCCCATCCATGTCCTTGCTGCAAGACAAACCCAACAACAAGGACCACCAACTAAAGGTAGAATACTTACCTCCGTGGCCCCTTCTGAAGGGCTGGCGAGGAGCGCGCTCCACCGCCAGCCGTCGCAGCAACGCGGTACGACGATATGTCGAGCATGCGCGCCGGCGGGCTCTTCACGAAGTCACTCACGTGACTCCGAAATGAAATTACCATGACAAGGCCATAGCATGGGTCGTTATTGCTATTGGCACAGAAACACTGGCTTCGCACATAATTTATCCACAACAAAATATACAGGTTGCAAGGAAATTTCTAAAGGCATTTTATGATAATAGCTGTTAAAACCGACTACACCCATCTGACAAACAATACACTAACTGACAAGACATTACCAAAGGACATAACTGCAGCAAATGTTCTTTTGGTAATAGGTTTAAAGGTGTCAAAACAAATAATAACATTGGGAATTAAAACACCATTGATTACATAGAAAATAGGTGCAAGAGTAGGCCATTCGGCCCTTCGAGCCTGCACCGCCATTCAATATGTTCATGGCTGATCATCCATGGCTGATCATTACATTCCATTATCAAACATAATCAATGTTCGCTCTGAAGACCATGAAGCAGAATAGGGTCAGGTGGTGTGTGAATCAGTGCAGGGTGGATAGATGGTGGGGCGGGGGGTTGAGAAAGCAATCGGTGCGGAATGGATGGATTGAGGCAAGTGAATTAGTAAGTGTTGGTTGGAGTATGTAAAATTGTGAGGGGAGAGCACGGGGGATGTCAGTGGTGTTGAATGGGGGGGGGGGGGATCAGTACAGGATGGATGGGGGGATCAGTATAGGAAGAATGGGGGTTCAGTACAGGAAGAATGGGGGTTCAGTACAGGAAGAATGGGGGTAGACAAAAATGCTGGAGAAATTCAGCGGGTGAGGCAGCATCTATGGAGCTAAGGAAATAGGCAACGTTTCGGGTCGATACCCTTCTTCAGACAGTTCCCCCCATGCTTCTTAAATGGGGGGGGGGGGATCAGTACAGGATAGATGGGGGGGGGGGGGGGGGGATCAGTATAGGATGAATGGGGGGGGGGGGGGGGTCAGGACAGTGTGGATCGGAGGGTCTATGCGGGATGCATGAGGGGATCAGTGCGGGATGCATGAGGGGATCAGTGCGGGATGCATGAGGGGATCAGTGCGGGATGCATGAGGGGATCAGTGCGGGATGCATGAGGGGATCAGTGCGGGATGCATGAGGGGATCAGTGCGGGATGCATGAGGGGATCAGTGCGGGATGCATGAGGGGATCAGTGCGGGATGCATGAGGGGATCAGTGCGGGATGCATGAGGGGATCAGTGCGGGATGCATGAGGGGATCAGTGCGGGATGCATGAGGGGATCAGTGCGGGATGCATGAGGGGATCAGTGCGGGATGCATGAGGGGATCAGTGCGGGATGCATGAGGGGATCAGTGCGGGATGCATGAGGGGATCAGTGCGGGATGCATGAGGGGATCAGTGCGGGATGCATGAGGGGATCAGTGCGGGATGCATGAGGGGATCAGTGCGGGATGCATGAGGGGATCAGTGCGGGATGCATGAGGGGATCAGTGCGGGATGCATGAGGGGATCAGTGCGGGATGCATGAGGGGATCAGTGCGGGATGCATGAGGGGATCAGTGCGGGATGCATGAGGGGATCAGTGCGGGATGCATGAGGGGATCAGTGCGGGATGCATGAGGGGATCAGTGCGGGATGCATGAGGGGATCAGTGCGGGATGCATGAGGGGATCAGTGCGGGATGCATGAGGGGATCAGTGCGGGATGCATGAGGGGATCAGTGCGGGATGCATGAGGGGATCAGTGCGGGATGCATGAGGGGATCAGTGCGGGATGCATGAGGGGATCAGTGCGGGATGCATGAGGGGATCAGTGCGGGATGCATGAGGGGATCAGTGCGGGATGCATGAGGGGATCAGTGCGGGATGCATGAGGGGATCAGTGCGGGATGCATGAGGGGATCAGTGCGGGATGCATGAGGGGATCAGTGCGGGATGCATGAGGGGATCAGTGCGGGATGCATGAGGGGATCAGTGCGGGATGCATGAGGGGATCAGTGCGGGATGCATGAGGGGATCAGTGCGGGATGCATGAGGGGATCAGTGCGGGATGCATGAGGGGATCAGTGCGGGATGCATGAGGGGATCAGTGCGGGATGCATGAGGGGATCAGTGCGGGATGCATGAGGGGATCAGTGCGGGATGCATGAGGGGATCAGTGCGGGATGCATGAGGGGATCAGTGCGGGATGCATGAGGGGATCAGTGCGGGATGCATGAGGGGATCAGTGCGGGATGCATGAGGGGATCAGTGCGGGATGCATGAGGGGATCAGTGCGGGATGCATGAGGGGATCAGTGCGGGATGCATGAGGGGATCAGTGCGGGATGCATGAGGGGATCAGTGCGGGATGCATGAGGGGATCAGTGCGGGATGCATGAGGGGATCAGTGCGGGATGCATGAGGGGATCAGTGCGGGATGCATGAGGGGATCAGTGCGGGATGCATGAGGGGATCAGTGCGGGATGCATGAGGGGATCAGTGCGGGATGCATGAGGGGATCAGTGCGGGATGCATGAGGGGATCAGTGCGGGATGCATGAGGGGATCAGTGCGGGATGCATGAGGGGATCAGTGCGGGATGCATGAGGGGATCAGTGCGGGATGCATGAGGGGATCAGTGCGGGATGCATGAGGGGATCAGTGCGGGATGCATGAGGGGATCAGTGCGGGATGCATGAGGGGATCAGTGCGGGATGCATGAGGGGATCAGTGCGGGATGCATGAGGGGATCAGTGCGGGATGCATGAGGGGATCAGTGCGGGATGCATGAGGGGATCAGTACGGGATGCATGAGGGGATCAGTACGGGATGCATGAGGGGATCAGTACGGGATGCATGAGGGGATCAGTACGGGATGCATGAGGGGATCAGTACGGGATGCATGAGGGGATCAGTACGGGATGCATGAGGGGATCAGTACGGGATGCATGAGGGGATCAGTACGGGATGCATGAGGGGATCAGTACGGGATGCATGAGGGGATCAGTACGGGATGCATGAGGGGATCAGTACGGGATGCATGAGGGGATCAGTACGGGATGCATGAGGGGATCAGTACAGGATGAATGGGGGAATCAGTGCAGGATGAATGGGGGGAGAAGTGCAGGATGGATGGGAAGGGGGGGGGGGTCAGTACAGGATGAATTGGGGGACCAGTGTAGGATGGATGGGGGGGGGCGCAGGAGAATCAATGCGAGGTGGGTAGGGTGATGAATAAATTGGGGGGGGGGGGGGGGGGTACGGAGGATGTCAATGAGGATTGAATAGAGGAGGGAATGGGGATCAGTGCGGGGTGGAGAGGACGGGTCCCAGGATAAGAAGGGTGGAGGGGGGCGTACAAGAGAGAGGGGGGGGGGGGGGGCGCAGAGGAGGTGGAGAGGAAGGAAGGTCAGCGCTCCTCGGACAACATCGCCCGCTGCCTTGGCCGTCCCTGCCCAACGCCAAAGTGCCGCCGACTCCTCGCCACCGCCACCGCCTCCCCTCCTCCAGCCAACAGCAAGGTGCGGGGCCGAGCGGTGCCCTATAGATCCTATAGGATATGTCGTGCAGCTGCTTCAGACGGCGGAAGGAGACCTCCCTCCCTCTCCCCCTCCCTACCTCCCGCCCTCGGCGCGCGACACGGGTTGATTTGAAAGTGCTGTTCGGTACTTCGAGTTACAAGCAACGATCAGGGCGATAGCAGCCGCTGATGGCAAATCCGCAAAAAGGCGCTTTCAAACAATCAGTTTCACACGCCGAGGCCAGGAGGAGGGAGGGGGTGAGGGAGAGGGAGAGGGAGGCCTCGTTCCGCCGGGCGGGGTGAGAGAGGAGGAGGCAGTGGAGCCGCTGTCGCGGCCCATCATCCGCTCCGCCCCTTCGTCACTCCGCTCCTAACAAAGATATCTTTGGCTCCTAGTATCTTTGCCTCGCAATTAAAGATACTAGAGGAATACAGCCACCGCCCACACCAAGCGTCAGTTCCTATGCTCCAGAGATGCTGCCTGACCGCGGAGGTACTCCAGTTTTTGCGTCTACCGGTATAAACCAGTGTTTGCGTGCCAAGCAGCTGCTTCAGACGGGTAAAATGACTCGCCGTTTAGGTTGCCCGGGGGCACTTTGGGTGGCCAATGGCACCCGGGCAACTGCTAATTTCGAGCCCTGCTGTCAGATGATACAACGGGATATAGCTCAGCTGCAAAAATGGGCAGAGAAATAGCAGATGGAGTTTAACCCGAGTAAGTGCGAGGTGTTGCACTTTTACAGATTGAATGCAAGGAGAGAGTGTACAATTAATGGCAAGACCTTTGGCAGTGTTGTTGTGGAGGGGGATCTTCGTGTTCAAGTTCATAGCTCACTAAAGGTGGCAGCACAAGTAGATAGGGTGGTAAAGAAGGCGTATGCCTTCTTTGCTAGGGGTATTGAATACAAGAGTCAGGAAACAGCAAACCAATAGTGTGACAGCTGGAATAACCTGGCAGGTACAATACCGTTTAGAAACAATTCATACTCACTGTATGTCATATTTTTATACCAGTTTACAGCAGAATAGTATCCAAAAGCAAATCGATATTCTGCTTGGTTCTGTTATCCAACAAAAGGCGAGTAATAATTATTTCTTGTCTTGCAATATTGCACACTTAAGACAACTACATTGAGACCAGTTGCAAATTTACAGTGAACAATTAAGTGGTGATGGAAAGTTCACGCCCTGTACATCACAAGCAAAACATACCTTGATGGGTGGCTGATGAGAACGGCAAAAGTTATTAATCTTCTTTTGAAGTGATAGTCTAGTCTCTGTTAATACCACACACTACGGATGAGATAAAAGGCTCCAATTAATATAATTACCACAAGGTACAATGCCAAAATAAGAGTCATACAGCACAGAAACAGGCCCTTCAGACACGGTGACATGCTTAGAAAATAGAATACAGCACAGGGACAATATATTTGGTCCCCAATGTCGTAGCAAGACCACTCTTATCTGCCTGCACATACTGTAATCCACATCCCTCCTTAGCCAGCATGGCTTTATACACAACAGGTCGTGCTTTACTATATTGATTGAGATTTTTGAGGAAGTGATGAAGGGGATTGATGAATGGAAGGCGGTATATGGTGCATATGTGGATTTTAGTAAAGCTTTTGATAAAATTCCTCATGGTAGGCTGATCCAGGAGATTAAGATGCATAAGATTCACGGTGACGTGTTGGTGAGTGAGTTTGCGGACAACACTAACATCAGACAGTAAGGAAGGCTGTTAGAAGATACAGGGGATATCGATCAGCTGCAGAAATAGCAGATGGGAGTTTAATCTGAGCAAGTGTCTAATTTTTGCTTCTTAATATTTTCTGTACACACTCATTATTCACTTCTCATAAGTAGGAATCACAATAGCACCATCCTCTTGTCTCAATGATGTTCCCAGCTTGCAAATGTTCACATCCTGGTCACCGCCCCCACTGAAGACACTTTGAAGTTGCCTAGCAAGTCAATCAATCACAGTGCCTCTTCACAACTTATTTAAAAATAGCCATATGAAAAAGTGTTTTGCCACCCATGACTAATGTAGTTAACAGGATTCTGAACTTTTGGGGTAAAATTTCTTACGTTCTCGTCATCCAGAAGTGCAAAATAATCTTTGACCATTTTGTTACTCTTAGGCCTTCTCACAATCTCTAACCTCCAAAGAACTCATGGGATTTATTTGCTGTGATAATTAAGATGATTTGTTATGGCCCATTTCTAATCCCTAAATTAGCTACACAAACCATCTACATCCTATTTAGCTTACGCACAATCTTTAATACGGTTGACCACACAACTCTTCCTCTGTTATCCTCACACTTCCATTCCTGCATCCGCACAAGTACATCAGAACACCTCAAATAACTCTCCTGTACTCCTATTGATTCCTCATTTTTGCGCTGCTCCTTGCATATCCAATCGAAGACAAGTTGAATCGTATCTGCATTTTCCAATTCATCCCTGTCCACATAAGTTTTTTTGTGGATAGAGCAAATCCAAGATCTCAGACATCAAATTCACTTGGACGATCTCCGACATCTCCCTACCGTTTCTAGGTCTCACATTCTCCATCACAGGAGATAGACTATCGACTGACAGCTATTACAAACCCAATGACTCCCATAGCTATCTAGACTACACTTCTTCCCACCCTGCTTCCTGTAAAGACTCTATCCCCTACTCCCAATTCCTCCGTTTACGCCACATCTGCACCCAGGATGAGGTTTTCCATACCAGGTCATCGGAGATGTTCTCATTCTTTAGGGGACGGGGGTTCCCCTCTTCCATCATAGATAAGGCCCTCACTAGGGTCTCCTCAATATCCCTCAGCTCCACTCTTGCTCCCCCCCCCCCCCCAATTCGTAACAAGGACAGAGTCCCCCTTGTCCTAACCCGTCTCCCCATCACCCGTCACATACAGCACATAATCCTCCAACATTTTTTGCCACCTCCAAAAGGATCCCACTACTAGCCACTGCTTCCCATCTCCACCCCTTTCTGCTCTCTGCAGAGACCGTTCCCTCCTCAACTCCTTGGTCAACTCATCCCTTCCCATCCAAACCATCCCCTCCCCAGGTATTTTCCTTGCAACCGCAGGAGATGCAATACCTGTCCCTTTACCTCCCACCCCAACAGTCTTTTCAGGTGACACAGAGGTTCGCTAGCACCTCCTCCAACCTCATCTACTGCAGCCGCTGTTCCAGGTGTCAACTCATGTAAATCGGTGAGACCAAGCGCAGGATCGGCAATCGTTTCGCTGAACACCTCTGCTCAGTCCGCCTAAACCTACATAATCTCCCGGTTGCTCAACATTTTAACTCCCCCTCCGATTTCCACACTGACCTTTCTGTCCTGGGCCCCCGCCATTGTCAGAGTGAGGCCCAGCGCAAATTAGAGGAACAGCACCTCATATTTCGCCTGGGTAGCTTACACCACAGTGGTATGAACATTTACTTCTCTAACTTCAAATATCCTTTGCTTTCTCCCTCTCTCTCACCATCCCATCCCCCTTCCCAGTTCTCCCACCAGTCATACTGTCTCCGACTACATTTTAACTCTGTATGGCCCACTCCCCTGACATCAGTCTGAAGATGGGACTCGACCCGAAACATCAGCCATTCCTTCTCTCCAGAGATGCTGCCAGCTGTTACTCCAGCATTTGTGTCTCTCAACACTAATGAGTATCTGGTGCAAAGTAAGTGTATCTGCCCACATCATTTTCACGGTGGCCATAGCACGTGTCTTTCTTTTAACAATACTATCAATTTTGGAATACCATAAAGTCCTAGATCATTTTAGATACAAGCCAGTAAATTAAAATACTGATTTGTCTAAAGTGGCGTCAAGGTAAGAAATGAACTAGTCATTCTACGATAATACTGATTGAACTGGAACAAGCTCAGAATGAATGAATGAAACTTTATTATCACAATGTGGCATGTCACAGTGAATTCTCTGTTTTGTACTTCCATTTTGGTTGGAATGAATGAGTTGGGCCAAAGGGCCCTTTTCCCTGCTATATACCTATGATTCTGTGACTGGTTAAACAGTTGCTTGAATTACCTGATAATGCTGCAGAAAACTAAGATCTGTATTTTCATCCAAAAGGATGTTCGAAGCAGTGACCTGGACGTAAGGATTCAGCTCAGCAAGTTGCAACATGGTGGCCTTGGCTCTACAAATTAAATAAAGAAACTAGTTACCTTTCAAAACAAATTAATTAACTTTTTATTTTGCTTGCACTTTTGTTGTATTTCTAATATGCAAAACAATATTAACACATTAAAACAGGAATTAATACAAAATATGATCTTGACCAGAGCACAAGAATAATCAGCTTCACAATCATTCAATTCTAAAAACATTCACTGGAAGGAAAAGAAACATGTATCTGAATGTTTCATTGTCATACGTACCAAAATTGAACAATGAAAGTCTTACTTACAAGTTAGGGTGATAGTCACAGAGAATTATGCAATGTGGAGACAGGTCCTTCGGCCCAACTTGCCAACATGTCCCAGCTACACTAGTCCCACCTGCCAGCATTTAGTCCATAACCCTCCAAACTTGTCCTGTCCATGTATCTGTCTAGTCCCTGCTTCAACTACCTCCTCTGGTAGCTTGTTCCATACATCCACGACCCTTTGTGTGAAAAGGTTACCCCTCAGATTCCTATTAAATAATTTCCCCTTCATCTTAAACCTATGTAATCTGGTCCTCGATTCACCCACTCTGGGCAAGAGACTCTGTGCATCTACCCAATCTTTTCCTTTCATGGTCTTATACACATCTATAAGATCACCCCCTCATCCTCCTGTGCCACAAGGAATAGTACCAGCCTACTCAACCTCTCCCTATAGCTCAGGCCCTCTCGTCCTGGCAACATCCTCGTAAATCTTCACCGTACCCTTTCCAGCCTGACAACATCTTTCCTATAACACTGTGCCCACAAGTTAGTAAGACATGACCTGCTGACCATCACTAATTAGCTTACTGTCCCTAATTAGCCCACACTCCTCCAAATGTGAGTTGTCTTGCCTTCATAGTTCAGGACTTATCATATGTAGGAAAGAACTGCAGATGCTGGTTTAAATCATAGTCACACAGAATAATAACAGGCCTTTCGGCCCAATTCGTCCATACCCGCCAAGATGTACCATCGAAACCAGTTAATTTGCCTATAGTTAGCCCAAATCCTTCTAAACCTTTGCTATCCATGTGTCTTTTTAATGCTGTTATAGTACCTGCCTCAAATTCCTCCTACACAAAGGAATAAAGTTCTAGCCTGCACAACCTCTCCCAATAGCTCAGGCCTTTAAGTACAGGCAATAAATGTTCTCTGCAATCTTTCCATCTTAACAACATCCCTCCCATAGGAGGGTGACTAAAACTGAACACAATAGTCCAAATGTGGCCTCACCAATGTTTTGCACAACTGTAACATAACATTCCAACTTCTATACTCAATACCCATAAAAATGAAGGCCAATGTACTGAAAGCCTTGACCACCATGTCAGGTCGGGTGGAGTTCCCACCGCCACGGGTACTATGTAATCCCGTGCTACCTGCTCAATGGTCGGATAGTCGGCGAGTAAACCGTCTACCCCACCTGGTTTGCCAGGTGAGGGGGAGGCTGTGGACCCTCAGCAGGACCAAAAACAAGACCTGTCAAAGGGCGGATGAGTTCCTAGCGAGCCAATGGCCAGCCACATTTCAGTACAAGTTGCGATCACTGTCGTACATAGCATTGTAAGGCACCGCGCCCGTTGATGTTTTCAATGATGATGATGACCATGTCTATCAGTGACACAACTGTCAAGGTACTATGTACATGCACTCACATATCTCCTTGCACGACAACACTCAGCAGGGCCCTGACATTCACCGTGAAGGCCCTGTTCTGGTTTGACTTCCCAAAATGCAATGCCTCACATTTATTTGCATTAAGCTCCATTAGCTATTCCTCAGCCCACTTGCCCTGCTGATGGAATGTGGTACCCTTGTAGAGAAAATGGGGAATTATAGACCAATTAGCCTTACATCAGTCGTGGCGAAGATGCTTGTCGATTATTAAAGATGTTATAGCAGCGCATTTGGAAAGCAGGGACAGGATTGGTCAAAGTCAACATGGATTTATGAAGGGGAAATCATGCTTGACTAATCTTCTGGAATTTCTTGATGTAACAAGTAGAATGGATAAGGAAGAGCCAGTGGATGTGGTATATTTGGACTATCAAAAAGCCTTTGACAAGGGACACAAGCCTTTCCCACACAAGAGATTAGTCTACAAAATTTGAGCACATGGTATTGGGGGTAGAGTATTGACATGGATAGAAAGCTAGTTGGCAGACCAGAACCAAACGGTAATTAACGACTCCTTTTCAGAATGGCAGGCAGTGACTAGTGGGGTGCAGCACGACTCGGTGCTGGGACCCTAGTTATTTACAATGTATATTAACAATTTTGGCGAGGGAATTATATGTAACAAGTTTGTGGATGACGCAAAGCTGGGTGGCAGTGTGAGCTGTGAGGAGGATGCTAAGGGGTTGCAGGGTGACTTGAAAAGGTTGGGCGAGTGGGCAGATGCATGGCAGATACAGTATAACATGGATAAATGTGAGGGTATCCACTTTGGTGGTAAGAACATGAAGGCAGATTATTATCTGAATGGTGTCAGATTAGGAAAGGGGGAAGTGCAACAAGACCTGGGTGTCCTTGTACATCAGTCACTGAAAGTAAGCATTCAGGTACAGCAGGCAGTGAAGAAAGCTAATGGCATGTTGGCCATTGTAAGAGGATTGAGTTTAGGAGCAAGGAGGTTCTACTGCAGTTGTGTAGGGCCCTGGTGAGACCGCACCTGGAGTATTGTGTGCAATTTTGGTCTCCTTATTTGAGGAAGGATGTTATTGCTATTGAGGGAGTGCAGTGTAGATTCACCAGGTTAATTCCTGGGATGGCGGGACTGCCATATGAGGAAAGAATGGGTCGACTGGGCTTGTATTCACTGGAATTTAGAAGGATGAGAGGCGATCTTATAGAAACATAAAATTCTTAAAGGATTGGACAGACGAGATGCAAGGGAAATTGTTCCCAGTGTTAGGGTAGTCCAGAACCAGGGGTCACAGTTTAAAAATAAGTGGTAGGCCATTTAGGACTGAGATGAGGAAAAACATTATCACCCAGAGATGTGAATCTGTGGAATTCTCTGTCACAAGAGGCAGTGGAGGCCAATTCACTTGATGTATTCATAATTCTTGAGTTAGATATAGCTCTTAGGGCTAAAGGAATCAAGGGATATGGGGGAAAAAGCCAGAATGGGGTACTGATTTTAGATGGTCAGCCATGATCGTATTCAATGGCTGTGCTGGCTCGAAGGGCCGAATGTCCTACTCCTGCACCTATTTTTATTTGTTTCTATGATCAAGATCCTACTGTAATTTGTGATCATCTTCACTGTCTACAAATCTACCTTCTTAATGTACTTACTAAACTTACTAATCATGTCGTGTATGTTCTCACCCAAAGTGTTGATATAAACCACAAATAGCAATGGGACTAACACCGATTTGAGGCACACCACAGGCCTCCAGTCTGAAAAATACCCTTCACCACCACCTTCCACTTCTTTACATGAAGCCAGTTCTGTGTCCAGTTAGACACAAAATCCTGGAGTAACTCAGCAGGACAGGCAGCATCTATGGAGAGAAGGAATGGGTGACTTTTCGGGTCAAGACCCTTCTTCAGACTGATATCAGGGGAGGGGGCAGGACAAAGATAGAATGTAGTCGGAGACAGCGAGTCTAGTGGGAGAACTGGGAAGGGGAGGGGATGGAGAGAGAAAGCAAGGGCTATCTGAAGTTAGAGAAGTCAATGTTCATACTGCTGGGGTGTAAACTACCCAAGTGAAATATGAGATGCTGTTCCTCCAATTTGCGCTGGGCCTCACTCTGACAATGGAGGAGGACCAGGACAGAAAGGTCAGATTGGGAATGAGAGAGGGAGTTGGTGATGAGCCACTGGGAATCCAGTTAGTTCGCTCTCCCTGGTTCCCATGTGATCTTACCTTCCAGATCAGCCTACCGTGTGGAACCTTATAAAAAGCCTTGCCCTTATTGAGTAATTTAGTTATTTTCGAGTTGATCGGATGGTAAGAGGGAAATGGTTGCTAGGAGATAAGTGAAGGTAGGGCTGATGGGGGTGCTTTGCAAACTTGCACGTACTTCATGAGATGGATAACTTCTTCTATCTCATGAGAAAATGTGAATATGAAATTGTATACAATGATTTTGGAAAATCACATTTTATGCATTAGGACACATATTCCAAAATAAAATGCGTGTTGCTGAAATTAAATTAATGTTTATTTCTGCTAAGCTCAGAGATTTTATATCACTCTCACGATTCTCACCTGTTTCTTTGGCTGGCAATGTCATCCTCATGCAAAAAGAAATTAGACCCTAGATCCCAAGTTTCAGATGGTTTGGTGTCATGGATGGTAAGTGCCTAGTGCAGAGTGGAAAAAAAATATAGATGTCATTATACAATCAGCAGTATAAATAAACAAATTGCTATGAATTATTTATATATTCTATGTTATCAGTACATACAGTTCTGCTATAATGTAATACATGTTCCGAAGAAAACCTTGCGTTGTAGAAATTATGTGGGTTCCTGGAGCACAGTGCATAAGGTAGTGGTAAAAGCATACGATAATGGTGTTCAAGAGGCTTTTAGAAAGGTCAATGGAATCGGATCATGTGGATAATGCCCATGATTCCAGAATGATGCCAGGGCCTACAGACTATAAATTGTTACAAGTTCTCAACAAGCTTTTACGAGCTTTTGTAGTTGAATGTGTGGCACACGGTATTTAGTGGCTGCTTCGTCGCTGTTAAATCATTGTTTGAGTTGAAATGTTACAGTAGTTTTATTGTTGTTCTAGTCTTTTTATTTTTCTATGAACTTTATATTGTTTGAGTGTTCTTCCACCATCATTTATACAAATCCTCAAAACCCGCTCATATCTCGTTGCAATAGCCTCTTTTACTGCCTCAACGAAACACAAAGTGCTGCAACTCAGTAGGTCAGGCAACACCTGCAGAGAGAATGGACAAGTCAGGACTCTACTCAGGCCGATAGCAGTGAGGGACGGCAACTGGACAAGGGAGGTGGGCACAGAGCAAAGCCTGGCAAGTGACAGATGAGTAATCAAATGGAAAATGCAGTATTATATTAAATTTATATATCATTGATCTGACATGCAATTTATTGGAACTGCACAATAATCTTTGCAACACAGGCACCTAATAATTCAAACAATTAATTTATGTATTCACTGAATGAAGAGAGTGTTTATTATTTACTAAGATTGACCCTACCTTTATACCCG
Organism: Raja brachyura; assembly: GCA_963514005.1. Next base: position 120,453,188 of record OY740783.1, on the reverse strand, counting down.
CAAGAATAATGTTCTTTGCTGCCAAAAGAAAAGTGATCCGTTATTTAGCCTTAAATAATTTTAACACAACAGTTCAGTGGATTTATTTTGACAATAATATGTACCAATTATAATGCACAAATAATATTTAAATGAAAAATTGATGGTAAAGCATACACTTAGATTACTTCTCCCTATCTTTTTTTCAATCATGTAACGCATCCTCCAAATAATTCAATTGAATTTGAAATCTCAATTTACACATCCCCATCGATATCCCTTGGCAAGAGAGACCAAATCCAAAATTTTGAATAGCTGGGTTCAATATGATCAGTACTTCCATGCTAAGAGAAGACATTTTGTTTGAATTCAAGAGACCCAATCTATTCCTCTCATGATTTGATTGAGTTGATTGAGGGGGGGGGGGGGTGTTGGAAGATTTGCTTTGCTAATCAAGGACAATGTCCATACATACTAGAGAATACGTCTACTGAGCTCAAAAATAAGAAAGGAGCAAGGTACACAAAATTGCTGGAGAAACTCAGTGGGTGCAGCAGCATTTATGGAGCGAAGGAAATAGGCAACGTTTCGGGCCAAAACCCTTCTTCAGAAAGGAGTAATTAGTTTAATGGGATTATATTATAGCCACTCTAAAGCCAGCAGGATATACAGGATCGGACATGTAGATAGATTACAGAAAGATACAAGAACTCACAGGGTTGTTGTCGTGGATGACTTTAACTTCCCCAACATTGACTGGGACCTACTCGGGGCAAGAGGATTAGATGGGGCAAAATTTGCTGGGTGTGATCAGATGAAGGCAAAATGGGTTGAGCTCAAAAATAACAAAGGAGCAATGACTCTAATGGGATGATATTATAGGCCACCCAATACCCAGCCGGAGATGGAGGATCAGATACGTAGACAGATTACGGAAGGACCCAAGAACTGCAGTTTTTGTAGTGGGTGACTTTAACTTCCCCAATATTGGCAGGGACCTACTGAGGGCCAGATGTGTACATGGGGCAGAAATTATTAGGTGTATCCAAGGTTTCCTTAAATAGTATGTGGATAGTCCAACTCGAAGATGGACAATACTGGACCTTGTATTGGGAAACAAGCCTGGCCAGGTGACTGATGTTGCCATGGGAGAAGAATTTGGAGATAGGCAGCACATGTAGATAGGGTGTAAAGAAGGCATATGGTATGCTTGCAGTCATTGCTAATGGCATTGAATATAAGGGTCAGGAAGTCATGATGCAGCTCTATAGGACTTTGGTTGGGCCACATTTGGAGTACAGCATGCAGTTCTGTTTCACCCCTTATAGGTAAGATGTGGAAACTTTGAAGAGGATGCAGAGGAAGTTTACCATAATGCTGCTCAGCTTCAGGGAGAGATTGGACAGGCTTGCTTTGTTTTCTCTGGAACGTCTGAGGTTGAGGGGAGATTTGATATGCATATAAAATTATGAGAGGCATAGATAAGGTAGACAGTCAGAACCTTTTTCCCCCAGAGTGGAAATGTCCAACACTAGAGGGCATAGCTATTAGCGAGAGGGGGAATGTTTAATGGAGATGTACTGGGTACGTTTTCTTTATGCAGAGGCCTGGAACACATTGCCAGGGATGGTGGTGGAGGCAGATACAATAGTGGCGTTTAGATAGGCACACTGAAGTGCAAGGAAGTTGGAGATGAACCGTGCACAGGCAGATGAGATCAGTTTAACATTTGCATCATATTCGGCAAAAATATTGTGGGTTGTAGGACCCGTTGCTATGTTGCACTGTTCCATGTTCTCATGCAAAGCATATCAGCATAAACGATCGTAACTTAACCGAGAACGGTCAAGGTCACAATAACCTGTTATTAGTCACAATATTTATTATGATACTAAAAAACTGTCCTATTCACAATCAATGTTTATGCTTGCAGTATTACACTTGTAAAAACTGTAAGCAATGGAAAACTGAAATAAAAACAGCAAATGCTGGGAACACTCAACAGGTCAATCTATGGAAAGAGAAACAAAATTAATGTCCAAAACACAAAGTGCTGGAGTAACTAAGCTGGTTAGGCAGCATCTCTGGAGGACATGCATACAGTGCCCTCCATAATGTTTGGGACAAAGACCCATCATTTATTTATTTGCCTATGTACTCCACAATTTGAGAATTGTAATAGAAAAAAAACATGTGGTTAAAGTGCACATTGTCAGATTTTAATAAAGGCCAATTTTTATACATTTTGGTTTCACCATGTAGAAATTACAGCTGTGTTAAAACATAATCCCCCCATTTCAAGGCACCATGATGTTTGGAACACAGCAAAGTCATGTAAATGAAAGTAATCAGGTTTAGTATTTTGTTGCATATCCTTTGCATGCAATGACTTGCTTGAAGTCTGTGATTCATGGACATGCATCTGATAATGCTCTGCCAGGCCTGTATGCAGCCATCTTTAGCGTCAGCTTGTTTTGGGGGCTAGTCCTCTCTAGTTTTCTCTTCAGCATATAAAAGATATGCTGAATTGTGTTCAGATTGGGTGATTGCCTTGGCCACTCAAGAATTGACCATTTCTTAGCTTTGAAAAACTCCTTTGTTGCTTTAGCAATGTTTGGGATCATTGTCTTGCTGTAGAATGAATCGCCAGCCAATGAGTTTTAAGGCATTTGTTTGAACTTGAGCAGATAGGATGTGTCTATACACTTCATAATTCATTATGCTACTACCATCAGCAGTTGTACCATCAATGACGATAAGTGAGTCAGTACCTTCAGCAGCCATACGTGCCCAGGCCATAACACCCTCACCACTGAGTTTCACAGATGAGGTATACTTTGGATCCTTCTCTCCTCCATACTTTGCTCTTGCCATCAATCTGATATAAGTTGATCTTCATCTCATCTGTTCACAAAATCTTTTTCCAAAACTGTGATTGCTCTTTTAAGTACTTCTTGGCAAACTAACCTGGCCATCCTATTTTCGCGGCTAACCAGCGGTTTGCATCTTGCAGTGTAGTCTCTGTATTTCTGTTCATGAAGTCTTCTGCGGACAGTGGTCATTGACAAATCCATACCTGACCCCTAAAGTGTGTTTCTGATCTGTCGGACAGGTGTTTAGGGATTTTTCTTTATTCTAGAGAGAAGTCTTCTGTCATCAGTTGTGGAGGTCTTCCTTTGCCTGCCAGTCCCTTTGCTATTAGTAAGCTCACCGGTGCTCTCTTTCTTCTTAATGATGTTCCAAACGGTTGATTTTGGTAAGCCTTTAGTTTGGCTGATGTCGAACAGTTTTATTCTTGTTTCTCAGTCTCGTAATGGCTTCTTTGACTTTCATCGGCACAATTTTGGCCGCATGTTGATAAAGAGCAATAACATTCTCCAAAGGTGATGGAAAGACTGGAAGAAAGACTAGGTGCTGAGAGCTCTCTTATACCTGCATTAAGGAGGCATTTAAACACACCTGAGCAATTACAAACGCCTGTGAAGCCATGTGTCCCAAACATTACGGTGCCCCGAAATATATAACCCCGAAATGTGCCCCATATGTATAAACACAGCTGTAAGTTCTACATGGCGAAACCAAAATGTATAAAAATGGCCTTTATTTAAATCTCATTATGTGCACTTCAACCACATTTGATTTTCACCTATTACAAATCTCAAATTGTGGAGTACAGAGGCAAATAAATAAATGATGGGTCTCCGTCCAAAACATTATGGAGGGCACTGTAGGTGATGTTTGGAGACATAACCCTTCTTCAGACTAATTGTAGTAGTAAGAAGGGTCCCAACCTACAACGTCACCTTGCCACATCCTTCAGAAATGCTCCTATCCCACTGAGTTAATCCACCACTTTATGTTTTGCTCAAGTTTCCAGCATCTGCCATTCCTTGTTTCGCAACATTATTAATGTTTCAGGCTGAATACTCTCCCCCCAAACTGTGGAAGAGTAAAAAGCAATTACAGAGACCGTGGGGAGTGAAGGACTGATCAAAGAGAATATCTAACAGAGAGTGTGACAATAATTGATGGAATACCTGTGATCTGTGCTACCTGGTGTTGGCCACCTTAATTCCCCGTCTCACTGGCACTCTGACCCATTTGTCGATGGACTCCTTCAATGTCATGAAATGGTCCAATGACAGCTTCAGGATCAGCATCTTATTGTTCACCTGGGCAAGTCGTAATCTTCCAGACTCAATATCTGATTCCAATATTTTATGTAACTATCTTTTTCGGAATCAGAGGCATTGGCGCAATAAAGCAGGGAAATATGCTTTTCGGCTCACCTTGCCCATGCCAACCGAGTTAACATAGCAGACTAGTCCAATTTGTCTGCATTTGGCCAATAGACCACTAAAACCTTTCTATCCAGATTTCTGCTGTAATTGTTCTGTGTAATTGTGTCCTCTGGCAGCTCATTCCAGATACGGACCACACTGAGTGAAAACCGGGCCGAGGTCCCATCTCTCCCGGCTCACCTTAAGCCCTTCAATTCTAGAATCCTCTACCCTGGAAAAAAAACTGCGAGTATTCCTTTATCCATCCACTCATGGTCTCCTACACTCTAAAGAAAACAGACCCAGCCGATCCAACTTCTCCCCATTACCCAATCCTGTTTTCCTCTTGGTTATTTATCTATTCTACTGCTACAGATGTACTCTCCCCATTATCTGACAGTGACCTGCTGGATATTTCCTTTAGTTCGGCATTTTACAGATTAAATATATCTCTATCTCAATTTAATCCACCCCCCCCCCCCCCCCCCCCACTCCGTCCTCTCCCACTTGCTTCATTTCATGGTGTTTATGTTCCTTTCTCAGTGCTGCCCTCATTAATCTGTCTACTGAAGAATTCCATATCCACAGCTCATCACCATGGCAACCCTACTCTATGAAAACAGATTTAGTCTACAACTAAATCTGACCATCAGGCTGAGAGTTTCCAGCATCTTTGTCCCATTGAATTTAGACATCAGAATAATCTATGGTGCAAATGCTGCAACCTTTTCACTACAACACATACTGCACTATTGTACAGGTTGATAATGTATAATATTTAATACTAGTTTGGCCAATGCACAAAACTGTTTAATACTATCCACAGAATATTGAAATTCGTACCGTTCAACTAATAGAGTTATAATCAAGCGCCACACAGCACGAAACAGACCTTTCAACCCAACTCGTCATGCAAACAAAATGCCCCATAAGTGTAAATGATGTTACTCACACAGTGTTTCTATACTAATACTTTATTGATTACATATGCACTAGTGCCCTAGCTGTACATGGTCTGTACGTTCAAACTACTAGAGGAGGTACCAGGGGATGGAGAGACATTAATATACCGGTTAAACGGGGAGTGGTCAGGGAAGCTACACAATCTATAATTAAAGGGACATGCACTATCATCTACAATAAGCATGTTGCATTTATCCACATTTGCCCCTTATCCCTCCAAGCCTTTCCAATCAATATATCAGTCCAAATATCTGTTGAATGTTCTTATTTAACGTGCTTCAACTATTTCCTCTGGTAGCTTATACCATTTACCCACCACTCTGTGTGAAAACGTTGCCCCACACACTCCTATTAATTATTTCGCCTTTGACCTTAAACCTATGCCCTTTTGTCCTCTTTATTGTCCTACCCTGCAAAAAAGACAATGTTCATATCTATTCCCCTCATAATTTTATGAACCTCTTCTCAGCCTCATGTAATGAAAGGAATTAAATCCTAGCCTGTGCAATCTCTTTAATTTAGTTTAATGATGGGGTCAAGGAAAGAGAGTTCATGTCATGGCCCTGTTTCCACCAATCTTTCCACCACCACGCACAAGAAGCGCAAGACGCAACTGTATGCAGATGCCAAGAAGTGTGTTCAGCTCTGGCTGAACAATTTCTAATCTTGTGTTGTGGACTCGATAAGAAATTTAGTGTTACAACATAGAAACAGGCCCTTCAGCTCACCGTGTCCACGTCGACCATTTATCACCCATATACCATTACCGTGTTATCCCACTTTGAATTCCTACACGCTAGGGTGAATTTGTAGAAGCCAATTAACCTACAAACTTACACATCATTCGAATGTGGGAGAAAAACGGAGCACCCAGAGACCCACGCAATCACAGGGAGAATGTACAAACTCCACAGAGATAACACCCTTAGTCAGGATCGAACTCGGGTATTTGGTGCTGTAGGCAGCAGCTCCACTGCTGCGCCAACTAAGGCCCTTGAATGCTGACAACATAAAACTTCTCTTCACTCTTTTCAGTTAAATCGCACCTTTCCTACAGCTAATAATTGCTGATAATTTGCATAACCTGCAACATCTTGGAAAATGGATCTGGGTGCCAACTGCCATTCATGTCACACAAGTCTCAGCCAGTGATCATCTCCAACAAGAGGTTGGAGATGATCAGTCTGAAGAAGGGTCTCGACCCGAAACGTCACCCATTCCTTCGCCCCATAGATGCTGCCTCACCCGCTGAGTTTCACCAGCTTTTTGTCTACCTTCAATTTTCCAGCATCTGCAGTTCTTTCTTAAACATCTCCAACAGAGATGGCCTAACAACATTTCCATATTTAGGATTAGAGATCCAGCGTGGACACAGGCCCTTTGGCCCACCGAGTCCGTGTCGACCAGCGAGCCCAGTATATTCAACAGCATTAGCAAGTTTCCTATCAGCAACATCCTGGTGGTTACTATTGACTAGAAACTCTACTGAGCTAGACACAGAGGTACTATGGCTACAAGTACGTCAGAAGTTAGGCATCTTGCAGCAAGTGATTCACCACTGTTTTCTTCTCCCATCAAAAGGCATGTGAAAAGTACACCTCCAACATGAAGTGAAGGGGGAAAGATTCAATAGGAATCTGAGGGGTAACTTTTTCACACAAAGGGTGGTGGGTGTATGGAACAAACAGTCAGAGGCAGGGACTACTATCCAAAATTTTAGGAAACAGTTAGACAGGTACATGGATGGGACAGGTTTGGAGGGATATGGGCCAAACGCAGGCATGTGGGACTGGTGTAGCTGGGACATGTTGGCCAGTGTGGGCAGCACAGTCATGTGGTGGCCACCACATGTTGCACGTACCTCATGCACAAGTTACTCATCCACACTAGCTCAACAAATAACCAACACCTAACCCCACCCTCCAAATCCAAGAACTCTTACATCCAAGGAGGCCCACATTAACATGGAAAAACAACTATCTGCAGATCCCCAACTAAATTATATATCATTCTGATTTAGAAGTGCATCAATGATCTATTGCTTTTAAATCCTAGACCTAGAGACGCATTAGCAGAACAGAAATATATTTACCAAAGGCTCACTGTGAGTGCCAATCATTGTGGGAAACTAGTTATGGCCGATAAATGCTGGTCTTGCTACCCATCAAAATAATGAATTAGAAGACAACAGCAATTTTTAGATGTAGCAGAAAAAGCTGGCTTACCTTGATATAAACATTTTGAAATTAAGCTTCAAATATATATTTTTTTAATCCATCAAAATGTTACTTACCAATCTCAATGCCTAGTCCACCAATACCACTTAGGAAAACATAAGACTGAGCCATCTGACACATTGCATGGTCTCCAAGGACATAGCGTTGACGACTGCAATAAAAAGGAAGAACATAAGAAACAGGCCCAGGCCATGGCCATAAGGATCCTTGCTACTTGATAAAATGCTGCATTGAAATTAAATTTCCCACTCAATTCCCATGTTCCCTGATCTTCCTCAAGTCCAAAGTCTATGATATGTACTATAAAACTAAATGACTGAACATCTACCGACCACTAAGGCAGAGAATTCCTAAGATTCCTTGCCTATCTTAGAGAAGACATTTTTCATTTTAGTACCATTTGCCAGATTCTTAAACTGCAAATATGTTTGCATAGTTAAGACTTTCCAGGGAAATCAGCTCTCAACGTTGTTTAGTTTAGTTTATTGTCACGTGTACCAAGGTACAGTGAAAAGCTTTTTTTGTTGTGTGCTATCCAATCAGTGGAAAGACCATACATGATTACTATCAAGCCGCCCACAGTGCACAGATACAGTATAAAGGGAATAACGTTCAGTGCAAGATTATGTCCAGAAAAGTCTGAATGAAGCTAGTCAGAGGGTCTCCAATTAGGTAGATGGTAGATCAGAACCACTCTGTCGTTGGTGATAGGATGGTTCAGTCTGCTGATAACAGCTGGGAAGAAACTGTCCCCAAATCTGGAGGTAAGCATTTGTACACTTCTGTACCTCTTGCCTGATTGGAGTGGGGAGAAGACGGAGAGGCCAGGGTTGAGACTCGCCCTTGATTATGCTGATGGCAGCATGAAGTGTGGATGTAGTCAATGGAAGGGAGGTTGGTTTGTGTGATGCTCTGGGCTGCGTCCACAATTCTCTACAATTTCGTCCGATATTGGATGTTCCCATACCATGCTGTGATGCATCCTGATAAAATGCTTTCTACGATGTATCTGTCAATGTCTTGCTGACATTGAGAAAAGGGTCACTGGGAGAACGTTCAAACTCCCTCCAGACAAGTACCCATTGTCAGGATCGAACTCAAGGTCCTGGTGTTGCAAGGCAGCAACTTTACCACTGCGCCACTGTATCTGCTGATGATCAGGTTAAAGCATTGATTGAAGGTCTGGATCTGACAGAGAATGAACTGTAGTTGATGGAGCTGAGCGAGGCCCAGATGTGCAGGGGACTCTGGGCAATAGCCAGAAGGTGAAGGGCATCCCCACACTCTCTCTCTGTGTCCCGCACCTCAATGCATACCCATTTCTCCTACAATCTCACCCCACCTTTCCTCTCCCTTGAAATATCACCTATCCATGTCCTTCGGAGAGGTTGTCTGACCCACTAAGTCCCTCCTGCATTTTGAGTTCCTCTGTTTCACAATATACCTGGTGGGAAAATACCCATTACTAATTCACCAAATCTGGAATATTTTGCTTCCTCCATGTTGAATGTTCAAGATTTACCTGTATAAGGAATCATCAATTTCCATATTGTCAGCTGCCATTTTCTGTTGCTGTTTAGCAAAATCTGCAAAATAGGGAATTTAAAAATAATTAATCCTATTTTCTGGTCTTTTAAAGGACCCCACTTTGCTAGCTTATTCTCCCCAACCTTTAGATTTTTAGAACTTGGAACAAATATTCTCGAATAACACACTCAGTTCAGAGAAAAGGAAACAAGAACTGCAAAAGAAAACAAAAATTAAAATAGAAAAGCATATCAATCTTATATTTCACACAGTTATAGAATTATGAGCCGCTTTAGAAAGGATAGTAAGAAACATTTTTTTTCCCCAGAGCAGACATGTCAATAGTTAGAGGCCATAGGCTCATGTTAAGGGACATGATATTTAGAGGGTGTCAATGGAAGAGACGAGACCGGTATGCATGGACTCCTCTGCTGCAAGGAAAACAAACACTCAAACCTCAAAACTGAAACATTCTATTCCAGGCAGTATCCAAGTAAATCTCCTTCACACCATTTCCAATGCAATCAAGATTCAAGAGAGTTTATTGTCATGTGTCCCCGATAGGACAATGACATTCTTGCTTTACTTGTCATAAAGCACAACACAAAAGAATATAGTAGGCATGACGACAGAACAGATCAGTGTGTCCATATACCATTATATAAATATATACACACATGAATAAGTAAACTGATAAAGTGCAAATAAACAGATAATGGGCTGGTGTGGGTCCTTGATGATACTGCCAGCCTTTTTGAGGCAGCGACTGCGATAGATCCCCTCGATGGAACGGAGGTCAGAGCCGAAGATGGACTGGACAGTGTTTACTACTTTTTGTAGTAATCATGTCTTTCCTATCCTGTGCCAACCGGAACTGCACACAATACTCCATTGGTGGCTTAACCAAAGATTTATGACATGCACGTTTGTACCAGTAATCACTCTTTGAAGAGATATCCTTGGACATATAGTCAAAACCTAAAAGTTACAGTGTGCGAGTGAGAGGGGAAAGACAAAAAGTGTTGGGAGGAGATTTTCAAATTTGTCCCTGGGCTGCCAAAGGCATGTATACCACTGGGTGTATTGAATGAGCTACCATAGGGGGTAGTTGAGGCAGGGACTATTGCAATGTTTAAGAAACAATTAGATAGGTACATGAATAGGACAGGTTTGGAGGGATGTGGGCCAAACGCAGGCATGTGGGACTAGTGTAGATGGGACAAGTTGACCGATATGGGCAAGTCAGACCAAAGGGCCCGTTTTCATGCTGTATGACTCTCACTATAAAAGCTATGTCATAGAGTTTTCCAACTACTTCCTCTGGCAGCTCATTCCATACACCTACCACCCTTTGCATGAAAGTGACCCCTCAGATTGCTATAAAATCTTTCCCCTCTCACTTTAAACCTATGTCGTCTGGTTCTCGATTACCCTACTCTGGGTAAGAGACAGTGCGTCTACCCAATCTATTCCTCCCTTGGGTACACAAAATGCTGGAGAAACTCAGCGGGTGCAGCAGCATCTATGGAGCGAAGGAGATAGGTAACGTTTCGGGCCAAAACCCTTCTTCAGACTGATGGGGGTTGGGGGGAGGCGGGGGGAAGAAAGGTAAAAGGAGGAGCCCGAGGGCTGAGGGAGGGGTGGGAAGGGAAGGAGACAGCAAGGGTCAACAGAATTGAGAGGTGGGAAGGGGAGGAGACATCCTCCTGCGTTCCAAGGAAAAGAGTCCTAGCCCGCCTAACCTCTCCCTATAGCTCAGGTCCTCGAGTCCTGGCAACATCCTCGTAAATCTTAGCCGAACCCTTTCTAGCTTGACAACATCTTTCCTATAAAATGGTGCCCAAACCCGAATACAATACTCTAAATGCAGCCTCACCAACGTCTTATAAAGCTGCAACACGACCTCCCAACTTCTATACTCAATGCTCTGTCTGATAAAGGTCAATGTGCTAAAAGCCTTTTTGACCACCCTATCTACCTGTGATGCCACTTTCAACAAATAATATATCAATACTCCTAGGAGAGTACAGTGGAGGTAAATGGATTATGTACAGGCAGATAAGAGTTGTCTTGGCATCATGTTCGGCCCAGTGATTATGGGCCAAATAATCTGTTCTTGTGCAATACTGTTCTATGTTCAAAAGAAAATATTTGTATGGTTAGCAATAACATTTAACAAAAGGATTCACCATTGATCTGAAAATAAAATTCAGAGTAACAGTTGAATTGAAAGATACAGGATGGAAATAGGCCCCTCACCCCCCACCAAATCGACACCAAGCATCACTAGTTCATACTAGTTCTATGTTATCCCAATTTCTCATCCACTCCTGGCACACTAGGGGCAATTTACACAGGCCAATCAACTTACATACCATCTGAAAGAAGCACACAAGATTGCTGCTGAGGAATATTATTGAAAAGTATGCCTTGTCCAATAATCTTTTAGTTCTTGGCCTCTCCACTTCAGTGCCTGAAATAGAATTATTTCTGAAAAGAGGAAACAATCACTCCTGAAATTTATCAGGGACAGGAAGTTAAAAAGTATGAATAGTAGACTTAGTGTTTCTGGTTCATGCTGCGCCTCTATCTGACCTTTCAAAGGAGAAGCTTTGCACGCTGACACCACAGACTAACTCACACACAGCTCTAGTGACCCAGGTTCAATCCAGACCTCTAGTGATTGGAGTTTATACATTTTTGCAGTGGTTGTGCGTGCTTCCTGCTGCTGTACTAGTTTGTCCCATATTCCAAAGATGCAATTTCACTGACACCAGTGATGTCAATGGCAAGGAACTGCAGATGCTGGTATACACCAAAGATGGACACAATGCTGGGGTAACTCAGCGGGTCAGGCAGCATCTCTGGAGAGAAGGGATGGGTGGTGTTTCCGGTCGTGACCCTTCTTCAGACTGAGAGTCAGAGGAGGGGGAAACTGGAGATATGGAAGGGTACAAAGCGAATGCAAGGTGTGAAAAGAACAGATCAAAGCAGACGATGATCTAGGAAATGTAGAATGGTTTATTGTTAGCTATGGGGTAGGTGACAACCAGGTATAGAAACAGTAACAATAATCAGGAAGACAGTGAAACTGGTAAGAGAACTATCATTGAGGAGGGACAGAGGGAAAGGTGATGTAGGGTTACTTGAAGTTAAAGAAATCAAGAGTCATATCGCCTGGTTGTAAACTGACCAAATGAACTACCAGGTACCGTTCCTCCAATTTGCGTTTGGCCCCACTCGTTCGCCGGCATTGGAGCCGCCAACCGTTCAACCTTGTGATAACGGCCAGGCGACACGGAAATCTGTCACGTCCGTGGGTGGGTTTGCACCAAAATGACGGGACCGAGCAAAATAACTGGACCGGGGATGTCGATGTGAACTCGCCCCTTCTGAGTGTGCTCCGGACTACCTGCCTCTCCGTCTCTGCGTCGGTCTCCTTTCCCCAAGTGTATGGACACACGGGCAAAAGGACTCAAAGTGCTGGAGTGATTCAGCAGGTTATTCAGCATCTCAGGAGACCGTGGATCTTCTCTCCCCCTCCTCCAGTCTCCTTCCTCACCCTCTCCCTCCCTTTCCTTCCTCCTCCTCCTCCCTCCCTGTCCTTCATTTCTCCCTACTCTCCTTCCTCCCCTCTCCTCATCTCCTTCTTCCTCTCCTCTCCTTCCTCACCTCCTCTCCTTCCTCACCTCCTCTCCTTCCTCACCTCCTCTCCTTCCTCCCCTCTCATCTCCTTCCTCCTCTCCTTTCCTTCCTCTTTTCCTTCCTCCCCTCCTTTCCTCCCCTCTCCTTCCTCCCCTCTCCTTCCTCCCCTCTCCTTCCTCCCCTCTCCTTCCTTTCCTTCCTCCCCTCCTTCCTCCCCTCCTTCCTCCCCTCCTTCCTCCCCTCCTTCCTCCTCTCCTCTCCTCTCCTCTCCTTCCTCCTCCCTCCTCTTTTCCTTCCTCCTCTCCTCCCCTCTCCTTCCTCCCCTCTCCTCTCCTTCCTTTCCTTCCCCTCCTTTCCTTCCTCACCTCCTCTCCTTCCTCCCCTCCTCTCCTCCTCTCCTCTCCCTCCTTTCCTCCTCTCCTTCCTCCTCCCTCCTCTTTTCCTTCCTCCTCTCCTCTCCTTCCCTCCTCTCCTTTCCTTCCCTCCTCTCCTCCCTCCTCCTCTCATCTCCTTTCCTTCCTCCTCTTTTCCTTCCTCCTCTCCTCTCCTTCCCTCCTCTCCTTCCTTTCTTCCTTCCTCTCCTCTCCTTCCCTCCTCCCCTCATCTCCTCTCCTCCTCTCCTTCCTCCTCTTCTCCTCCCTCCTCTCTCTCCCCCCCCTGCCCTGCCATCTCTCCATTCCGGGCCCACTCGTGCTCCACCAACCCCAACTCACCGGACGACGATGACACCACGAAGGAGACAGCCCGGCGACAGTGGAGTCGCCGCCCGCAGAGGCCAGTGGAGGCGAGGCGAGGCCAGGCCTGTCGTGTCGCTTGCTGCTGGTGCTGGTGGTGCTGCTGCTGCAGCCGGTCCTCTCCTCTCCTGTCCTCTCCTCTCCTCTCCTGTCCTCTCCTGTCCTGTCCTGTCCCGCACAGCTGCTGCTGCAGCCGCCGAGCCGGTCCTGTCCTCTCCTGTGTTGTCCCGCCCCCTGCGCCTCCGCCTCCGCCATTGACCCGGACGTGTAAGGAGGCCGGCGTGACCACGGTGAGCGACGTTCAATGGCGGTGGCGGTGGCGACGGGCCTGCTGGTGCTCACTGTCTTTCCAGCAGCCTGCACAAGGGCGAAGATAGACACTAAATGCTGGAGCAACTCAGCGTGACCAACATCCGCACTTCCTTCCTACACATTTAGTCTGAAGAAGGGTCTCAACCCCAGAAACGTCAGTCCTTCTCTCCAGAGATGCTGCCTGGCCCAGACTTAATCCAGCATTTCGTGTCTGTCTTAATAGACAACAGGTGCAGGAGGAGACCATTCGGCCCTTCGAGCCAGCACCTCCATTCACTGTGATCATGGCTGATCATCCACAATCAGTGCCCCATTCCTGCCTTCTCCCCATATCCTCTGACTCCGCTATCTTTAAGAGCTCTATCTAAAACTCTCTCTTGCAAGCATCCAGAGAATCTGCCTCCACTGCCTTCTGAGGCAGAGCATTCCACAGATTCACAACTCTGGGTGAAAATGTGTCCTTCCTATACATTTTGTCTGCTCCACTCCTCAGGGCAAGCCTATTTCAAATAAGTTCTCTCTTAGTCCAGACCTCTGCAACTCCCTCTCTCACTGCGTCCCCTCTGTGATTCCTCCTGTTCTTCAGCTCTACCACCACGTTTTAACCTGGGAGTCTGAAGAAGGGTCTTGACCCAAAACATCATCCACTCCTTCGCTCCAGAGATGCAATCTGTCCTGTTGAGTTACTCCAGCATTTTGTGTCTGGTGTAAACCAGCATCTGCAGTTCATTCCTACACAACTCTGGTCTTTCAAACTACGTTTCCTCGGGATCACCTCATGAATGGGAGGAGGCCTTGGCAGACAGAGCACAAGTATTCGTCCAAACAGTGGCCTAAGGTAAGCTTGGTCTCGCCAATGTAAAAGAGGCCACTTTGGGAGCATCTAATGCACTAGATGTGTTAGAAGAGCCACTTCTGAACTTCTGTCTCACCTGGAAGGGCTGCTGGAGTACATGGATGGATGTGAGGGAGGTGGGTAAGAACAGGTGGTTGGTCTCCAGTTGCATGGGAAAGTACCTGGCGAGGGAGTGGTTTGGGTGGGAAGGGATGAGTAAACCAAGAAGTGGCGGAGTAAATGGTCTCTGCGGGAAGTGGAAACGTATGTTGATGGGAAGATGTAACTGGTAGTGGGATCACGTTGAAGGTGGTGAAAATAACAGAGAATGATGTGTTGGATGCAGAGGCTGGTGGGGTTAAAGGAAAGCTTTATCCTTGTTCTGTCTGGGGGAGGGGAAGCGAGAGGTGAGCTACAAGATACAGAAGACATGTGAATGAGGGATCCATCTTCGACAGCAGAGGGGAATTCATGTTTACTAAAGAAACAGATCTCAGATGTCCTCGAGGTGAAAAGGTCACCTTGGGAGCAGATTCGGAAGAGACCTGGAACTGAGAGTAGGGAATGGCATCTTTGCAAGAGGTAGGTTGGGAGAAGGTATAGTCCAGATAATTGTAGGATTATGTGGATTTATGGTAGACATCAGTTGATAGTCTGTCCCCGGTGTCAGAGATAGCCCAAGTGAATCTGAGGACTGGGTGGAAGTTTGTGGTAAAGTTAATGAAATAAACTAGTTCTGCGCTGGTGAGCCCCAATGCAGTCATTAAACGAGCAGAGACAGAGATGGGGGGTGTTGCCAGATAATGCTATCTCCCCATCCACATCAGTGATGCTGAGGTTGAAAGGATCAGCAGCTTCAAGTTCCTCGGTGTGCACATCACCGAAGACCTCTCTTGGACACTGCATACGGACACAATAACTAAGAAAGCCCGCCAGCGGCTCTTTTTCCTGAGAAGACTGAGGAAGTTTGGCATGAATGCCAGCATCCTCACAAACCTCTACAGTTGCACCATCGAGAGTCTGCTGACGGGCTGCATCACAGTCTGGTACGGGAACTCTTCTGCCCGCAGCCGCAAATCACTACAGAGAGTGGTTAAGGTGACACAGCACATCATTGGCAACTGTCTCCCGGCCATTCAGGACATTTTCCATCAGCGGTGCCTGTGTATCATCATCATCATCAAGGACCACAGCCACCTAGCATGCAGACTGTTCTCCTTGTTGCCATCAGGCAGACGATATAGGAGCATGGCTGCATGCACCACCAGACTTAAGAACAGTTTTTATCATCATGTCATCAGACTTCTGAACTCATGAACACATCATATATGTTGATTATTATATTTATTATTGTCTTTTACCTACCAATGTCACTTTAATCTTATCTTTTTTTACCTTAATAAAATCCTTGTAATATCACTGCTGAGTGTCCGTTGGGAATATCCGTTGTCTTGTCAAAAACATTTCATTGTACCGTTGACCCTGTGTTAACCTACATATGACAAATAAAACTGAACTGAGAGTCAATGGGTTTACAGTGGATGTCAGTCAATAGTCTATCCCCTTTGATGGAGACAGAGAAAAAAAATGGAAGCGAGGTGTCAAGGATACTCCAAGTGAATTTGAGGCCAGGGTAAAAGTTAGTGGAAAAGTGAATGAATTCTGCATGTGTGGCGCATCTAAGACGGTGTGCCCACATTGATTTAATTTATGTGATGGTGTATTGGCAGTTTATAAGGTGCAGCAGTGAGGGGGAACCTCTGTGTTACTCCAGTTGCTGCGGGGACTGGAAACAGCAAGGCACTCCCCCCCCATCTCAGCAGAAGCAACCTGGGGATGAATTAAGATGCACTGTGTCCTCATTTGCCTTCTCACACCTGCTTTTATACAGGTTATCTATCTGCTTTACGGTGCCCAACCTTGGGACCCGTAACAGATCGTGGGGGCTCGTCCGGGATCGGCGCCACTTCGTGGTTGGAGTGGAGCTGATCAACTAATGACACCTGAGACCGAGACCGAGACAGGGCTGATTCGAGCTGAGTGCCGAGAGCGGTGAGTCGGAGCAGAGACTGTGCCATTGCTGAACTGTGATCCATCGTGAAGGACGGTGAAACGCTGCTGCCATGTCAGAGAGTGGGAGGAAGAGCCTAGTGTGGGACATTCGGAAGTCACTGCTCACCTTGTCAGCTGCAGAGCTTTTTCACATCGCCAAAGAGATGGGTTCAACGTCAGATTGGGACCTGTCTGAACTCCATGAAGGAGACCATGAAGGCTGCTTCGACAAAATCAGTTCATTCATGTACAGTAAGCATTTGTTAGAGTCAGAAGACAGTGGAATGTCTGAATTGTTGGGTTTGAAAGATGCTATTGATGATATTGTAAAGACCCGAAAAGTATTGTGTTTGCCAGAGCTAGAAACACAACCCATAGGTGCTCATGGAGATACTACTAACCAAATGTTCCAAGTCAGTTCTACTTTGCCAAACAGTGATGCTTTCACCACTGACCCAGTACTACCTACTGCTGTATCTGACTCCACAAATGTAGAGTTACTCGAAATGCTCACTAGCTATGAGGAGCTTGGTAAAAGCCTGAAACAAAGCATTATGGTACCGACAACTCAGTCACCAGAAGACTGTCCGCCAGTAGCAGCACAGGCTAATAAGTCTCGAAGTGACTCATCATACCACAACCCGACAGTTGCTCAACCCAATCGAGAGGGGATGATTTGCATAAGAGATCTCGCCTATCTCCAGAGAAGGGAGTTTAAGGTACAAGGGGGCCAGGTTGGTGATCATTCGTCAGACATCAGTTATAGCAATGTCTGTAAGCAAATAGAAGAAGGGATCAAAGAAGGCTTCCATGATGCAGAGATAGTTCGTGGTGTGCTCCGGATAATGAAACCTGGAATTTTTAAAGAGATGCTAATGAACAAGGATGACTTGACTGTGATGGAACTCAAGGGATTTCTCCAGGCTCACCTAAGAGAAAAAAGCAGTGCAGAGTTATTTCAAGAGTTAATATGTGCCAAGCAGGAGGAGAACGAGACACCACAACAATTCCTCTATCGTGTCATAGGTTTGAAGCAACGTGTCCTATTCACATCAAAACTGTCAGACGCAGGTATAAAATACAGTGCAGCCACTGTTCAAGATGGCTTCCTACATACAGTTTACCAGGGATTGGGCTACAAACACAGTGAGCTACGCAGAGAAATAAAACCTCTCTTGTCCAGTGGTGAAGTAAGTGATGAGACAATATTGCGCCAGGTAATGAAAATCACCAGTGAAGAAAGTGAGAGACAAAAGAGGATAGGTCCTTTTCGTCGGCAGGCTGCAGTTCATGCACATGGTACACAGTTTGACCCGAATACAGCAAAAGAGCAGGGTAGCAAGCAAGAGAGTGTGGCGCCAAAAGTAAAGACAGACCCAATTAAAGAGCTTACAGCCAAGGTAGATGAGCTCACAAGTATGATTGAGGCCATGAAACGACAAATTAAGCCACAACCAACAGACGAAAAGGAAACCTCAGCTGAGAAGGAGTGACATAAGAGACAGAACCGAGAATGCAGAGACATCTGACTCGGATGATGAGTCAGGAGGAGGTTATTGGTTGAGGATACCCCTAAGTCGGGCTGAGCCAAGGACAGCAGCTACGCCTGAGAGAATGCCGGCTCAGACTCCTAGTAAACCTGCCAGAATCCAACATGAGCAAGCACAAAGAACACCCACTCGAGTGACCCGACAAAGGGATAAAGATTCATTCATATCAGTCGGAAAACATGAAAGAAGTCAAGAACGGATGGTGGTCCAAATATCACCTGAAATGGACTTGAGGCCACCAGAAGCTGAAATACAGCCACAGGATCAATGGAAAAGACACTCAACAGATGAAGGCGAACCACAACAGGAGGATGATCAGGACATTCCCCATGACACTGAACAAGATGAGAAGATTGTTGCAGATCTCGAGCATCACTCTCTCTCACCTTCTGAACCTGGATCCCCTGTTACACTGAGACGGTCCACAAGGGAAAGACGGCCAGTCCAAAGGCTCACCTACTCATCTCTTGGTCATCCGACCTATCAACCATTTCCTGCTGTGAACACTATTGGCACGTACCTCATGCCCTATACTCACCCACTGTACAGGCCATCATTCCAGTGTGCACCCATGGTCCAATATTCATACTTGCCATGTACGGTACAGGGTTATTGAGAATGAACAGTGGTGATGTAATCAAACTAGAGTCATATATTTTTTTATAGTTGAAGATTTTGAATATTGTAAATATTTTTGAGTGTGAAAGATTGTTGATTATTTTCAATGGACACTTGCGATTTGAAATAAGTGTCAGGAGCCACTTTTGTTGTTGGGGAGCGTGTGGCGCATCTAAGACGGTGTGCCCACATTGATTTAATTTATGTGATGGTGTATTGGCAGTTTATAAGGTGCAGCAGTGAGGGGGAACCTCTGTGTTACTCCAGTTGCTGCGGGGACTGGAAACAGCAAGGCACTCCCCCCCCATCTCAGCAGAAGCAACCTGGGGATGAATTAAGATGCACTGTGTCCTCATTTGCCTTCTCACACCTGCTTTTATACAGGTTATCTATCTGCTTTACGGTGCCCAACCTTGGGACCCGTAACACATGGGTACAGGAGGCAGCCCTGATGATTGTTGATTTGGGGGTGGTGCTCATGTACATTTGGAACATGTACTGTTCCACGTAACCAACAAAAATGCATAGCTGTGACCCATGCCGATGGCTACTTCCATGGTATAGATGAGTTAATGGGGGCCTAAGAATTGAAAGTTATTAAATTGTTGAAGACATGTGAGGTTTCTCGAGTGTAGGTCGGAAGGTTCTGGACATGGGGAACAAGATGGAATCAAGCTATTTGGATATGAGTTCTGTGGGACAGGAGCAAGCAGAAAGAATGTATCTACCACAGTCCTATTTGTGGATTTTGGGAAGGAGCTGGAAATGGGCAGCATGGGGCTGAGGAATTATAAGGTTGAGGATGTGAAGGGTTGTGATAAGGTTGAGGATGTGAAGATCCCCAGACTGTCTGGGAGATGGTGGCCTGGTGTTTGTCTGTAACGTCATAGTCCAGTAGTAGTTATGAAGGGATGTCTGATAGTTGGCATCGGGCCTCGTGCCATATTAAAATGATCCTTGTCCACAAATTTGATAACAATATTTGGATTGTTACTGAGTGAGGGCTTAACAGGACAGAAAGGTCACTATAGAAAAGGGAAGGGATGTTAAAATATTTGGCAACAGGGAGATGGCGTAGGCCAAGGCGGACTGAGCATCTACTGGATCCGTTGTTCCCAGTGTGGACTCCTATATATTGTTGAGACCAAGGGCAGAATTGGTGTACAATCAAATAAATGTTACAATCCGAGGTAGACAAAAGTGCTGGAGAAACTCAGTGGGTGTAGCAGCATCTATGGAGCGAAGGAAATAGGCAACGTTTCAGGCCGAAACCCTTCTTCAGACTGATTTAGGGTGTGGGGGGCGGGGAGAAGAAAGGAAAAAGGAAGAGGAGGAGCCCGAGGGCTGAGGGAGAGCTGAGAAGGGGAGGAGACAGCAAAGGCTACCGGAAATTGGAGAATTCAATGTTAATGCCGTTAGGGTGCAGACTGCCCAAGCGGAATATGAGGTGCTGCTCCTCCAATGTTACAATCCATTCTGCACCATGCATTACAACAACTAAACTTGTTTGCAAGAGGTTATTTAGAAGGTCTGATGAAATAAAACCAATTGCATGTGGCATAGCTACTTTGTATTGGAAATGACTAACCAGTCTGCATGCACTAAGTGTAGACAAGGATAGACAAAAAGAGTCGGTGGATGTGCTTTACCTAGATTTTCAGAAGGTCTTTAATAAGGTGCTGCATGTGAGGCTGCTAAAGAAAATGAGAGCCCATGGTATGAGAAGGAAGGTACTAGTATGGATGTGTTAAAGAAGGAACTGCAGATGCTGGAGAATCGAGGGTACACAAAAGGCTGGAGAAACTCAGCGGGTGCAGCAGCATCTAAGGAGCAAAGGAGATAGGCGACGTTTCGGGTCGAGACCCTTCTTCAGACTAGTATGGATAGCAGGTTGGATGAATGGCAGAAGGCAAAGATTGGCAATAAAGGGGACTTTTTCCTGGTTGGCTGCCAGTTACTAGTGGTGTTCTGCAAGGGTCGGTGCTGGTGCCGCTACTCTTCACATTGTCTATCAATGATTTGAAATAGAACTACAACTTTGGAAACACTGACTTACTCTGTTTACAGCAAGTAGCGTTTACTTCCACGAATCTTCCAATAACTTTCCAGGGCAATGTGCTGCAATCAAATAAACGACTCCAATCGATTCAGCTTCATGAGATACATCAGAATGGTTAGTTTACAACACGTTATTACTAACTACATGGTAATCCAAGGCCAATGTATGAAAAATAACACTACAGCTTAGAAATCACTGAATTAGTCTGTTTGCAGCAAGCAGCATTCACTTCTTTGAATCTTGCAATCACTTTTCAGGGCAAGGTGCTATAGTAAAATAGATGACTCCAATGATTCAGCTTCATGAGTTCTCTAAAAATGTAGTTTACAACCCAGTATTACTAACTGCATGTGCGATTGGGGATGATGTATGGAAAATAATACAGCTTTGGAAAAACTGAATTAGTCTGTTTGTAACAAGTAATATTCACTTCCATGAATCTTGCAACAACTTTTCAGTGCAAGGTGCTACAATCAAATAAATGACTCCAATCTATTCAGCTTCCTAAGATACGCCTGAAAAGTTAGTTCACAACTACATGTTAGTTAGAGGTTGATATATGGAAAAGCACTGGCAACACTGAATCAGTCTATTTTCAAGAAGCAGCATTCACTTCCGTGCCAGCAGTGGGCTGGACACCCGCCGCTGTTAGACGCAGAAGAGGACTCGCCTCACAGGGCACCCCTGCCAACAGAGAATCTACGCAGAGCGAGTGGTTGAAGTGAGGTGGTCAAGATGGAGCCTTGAGGTTGAGGCGGAGTCCCCACAGACGAGGTCGGGTTGGAGCCTGCAGGTCGGGACGTGTCGCCGAGAACAAAGGAGGACCCGGCATGGGGGGACCGCAGAGAACTGAGGAGGACCCAGCATGGGGAACGAAGAAGGGATAAATACTTTTTTGTCACTTTGTTGGCTCCTTTGTGACCACTCTTTCATGTACTTTGTATAAAGCAATTGCACGGTAGGTCAAAATGTCAAAGTGCATGACGCACGGAGTTGCTCAAGCGTACTGGAGGACAAGCAAGCCTCCGGCATACACTCGGCACACACGCAACACGTACTACCGCCTGAAAAATACCGTCAAAATTGTCATTTCATCTGTAAAAAATTGTTGCAAATAGGGCTAACAGTGACATCAACATGCACACTTGAAATAAAGCATTTTTTCTCCCATGTTTCTTAGAAAACACACTTATTTTTATATCATATTTATATTATATTGACAATTTGTCTTTTTTTCACACACATTTGAAAGAAAGTACAGTTTACCTCAACAGCACACACTTGATGTACCTTTGACATACAGTTTATACTTCAAAGAAAGCACCATTAATCTACCAATTCAATAAAAGCACCCATACATAGGTATACTTCAAAGAAAACACCATATTTTCTTACAGCACACTAAAATCAAAGAAAACACATTTTTTTTATTAAAGAGAGCACATTCAATTTACTCTGGAATCTTTTTCTTAATACCGTTGTTACATTTTAAAATTAAAACATAACAGACCCTATGCCAAAAGGGAGCATACTCATGCTTAACTGCACAGATCAAAATCTTAAATATTAGAGTTTGAAAAAGATGCTGGTGTGTGAAAATAACCACAACAGGTCATATTATGTGGTTTTATACAGTGCAAGGCTAACTTGGTATACAAATGCTACATTTTGTATTATGAGAAACCTGCTCAGCACAACACGGCAGTTCATTTCTTTTTTGGGAACTTTTCTTTGTGATTTTGGGAGGAGCCTACAATCAGGGCAAAACCATGTTTTTGGTATCTCACTCTTTTATGGCAATTTCAGGCATTCAGAATGAAACCATGAAATAGGACATTTTGTGTTGTCACACATGATCATTTTCCCACTATCCCCCTCCTGACAGTAGCACCACATTTGTTAATCCTGGTCATCGGCCTCCTTGACATACTCTGACATATTTTTGGGAGGAGTGGTAAAATGGTACCAACAAGCTCCGGCGACAATTCAACGGCTGCTGGGACTGAAGAAGGTCCCACTGTACTGGCAGCCATGGTAATCAACACATTCTTGCTTGCCTCCAGTACACCGCTTGTCCTCCAGAAGGCACTGCGTGGCAACAATACAGGGCAAGTGTCGTGACCTCACCAGCCATGCAATCACCTTATACAAAAACAAATAATTTAATTGCACCTAACTAGGTCAAGTGATAATAAAGTATCATCATAAATAGTTATTTTACAACACTATTACTAACTGCATGTTAGTTAGAGGATGATATATGGAAAATAATACATCTTTGGAAAAACTGGATTATTCTGTTTGCAGCAAGCAACATATACTTCCATGAATTCTGTAATACCTTTTTAGTGCAAGGTGAAGCAATCAAATAAATGACTCCAATTGATTCAGCTTCGTGAGATACATTGGAAAAGTTAGTTTTGTAACAGGTTATTACTAACTTTATTTTAGTTAGAGGCCGATATATGTAGATAACTACAGCTTTTGAAACACTGAATTAGTCTAGAAAATGGCATTCGCTACCATGAATCCTGCAATAACTTTTCAGGGCAAAGAGCCACAATAACAAAATGACCAATCGATTCAGTCTCATGAGATACATTAAAAAGGTTGGTTTACAACATGTTATTACCAACTACATTTCAGTTAGAAGCCGATTAATGGAAAATACCTCTGCAGCTTTGCAAAGACTGAATTAGTCTGTTTGTAGAAAGCAGCATTGACTACCAGTAACCTTGCAGGGCAAGGAGCTACAATCAAATAAATGTCACGAATCGATTCAGCTTTATTAGAAAAGTAAGATTACTAACTACATTTTAGTTAGAGGCAGATATATGGAAAATAACTACAGCTTTGGAAATATTGAATTAGTCTGCAGAAAACACTCACTTCAACACACCTTGCAGTAACTGTCCAAGGCAAGGAGCTACAATCAAATAAATAACACCTATCGATTCGGCTTCACGAGATACATCAGAAAAGATTGTTTACAACAGGTTATTACTAACCACGCTTTAGTTAGAGGGTGATAAATAGAAAATACCTCTACAGCTTTGGAAACACTGAATTAGCCTGTTAGCAGAAAGCAGCATTCACTTCCATGAATCTTGTAGTAACCTTGCAGGGCAAGGGGCAACCATCAAATAAATAACACCATTCAATTCAGCTGCACGAGATATATCGGAAAAGTAAGATAACAAGATGTTGTTACTAACTACAATTTGGTTAGAAGCCGATATATTAAAAATACTTCTGGAGCTTTGCAAACACTGAATTAGTCTATAACCTTTCAAGGCAGGGTGCTACAATCAAATAAACGACACCAATCAATTCAGCTTCATGAGATACATTAAAAAGGTTGACAAAAGTGCTGGAGAAACTCAGCGGGTGCGGCAGCATCTATGGAGCGAAGGAAATAGGCAACATTTCGGGCCAAAACCCTTCTTCAGACTGATGTAGGGTGGGCAGAGGTGGGAAGAAGAAATTAAGAGGAGGAGCCAGAGGGCTGAGAAGGGGAGGAGACAATAAGGGCTACCGGAAATTGGAGAAGTCAGTGTTCATGCCGCTGGGATGTAAACTGCCCGAAATATGAGGTGCTGATCCTCCAATTTCCGGTGGTGCTCACTCTGGCCATGGAGGAGGCCCAGGACAGAAAGGAGGGATTCGAAATGGGAGGGGGAGTTGAAGTGCTGAGCCACCAGGAGATCAGATCGGTCTCACCCATGTAGATCAGCTGACATCTGGAGCAGCGGATGCAATAGATGAGGTTGGAGGAGGTGCAAGTGAACCTCTGTCGCACCTGGAACGACTGCTTGGGTCCTTGAATGGAGTCGAGGGGGGAAGGTAAAGCGACAACTGCAGCATCTTTTGCGTTTGCAAGGGAAAGTGCCCGGGGAGAGGGTGGTACGGGTACTTTCCCTTTCAGGCTCATGAGATACATTGGAAATGTTAGTTTATAACATTATTACTAACTATATTTTAGTTCGAGGCAGATATATGGACAATAACTACAGCATTGGAAACACGGAATTACTCTGCAGCAAACTGCGTCCACTTCCATGAATCCTGCAATACCTATTCAAGGAAATGTGCTACAATCAAATAAATTACACTAATCAATCCAGCTTCATCTGATACATTAAAACGGTTTGTTTACAACATGTTATTACTAACTACATTTTAGTTAGAAGCAGATATATGGAGGATAAGTCTACAGCTTTGGAAATACTGAATGTGTTTGTTTGCTGAAATAGTATTCACTTCCATGAATCTGGCACTAACTTTTCAAGGCAAGTTGCTGCAATCAAAGAAATAACACCAATCGAGTCAGCTTGATGAGATACATCAGAAACGTTAACGTACAACATGTTATTACTAATTGCATTTTAGGTCGAAGCCTATATATGGAAAATAACTACAGCATTGGAAACACTGAATGAGTCTATTTTCAGCAGGCAGCATTCATTTCCATGAATCCTGCAATAAATTTACGTTGCCACAATAACTAAATTCCACCAATCGATTCAGCCTCATGAGATACATTAAAAATGTTGGTTTACAACATGGTATGACTATATTTAGTTAGCAGTCGATATATGGAAAATACCTCTAGAGCTTTGGAAACGCTGAATGAATCTTTTTGCAGAAAGCAGCATTGACTTCCGTGAAATTGGCAGTGACTTTTTGAGGCAAGGTGCGACATTCAAATAAATTACTCCAATCGATTCACCTTCATGAGGTACATTAGAAAAGTTTGTTTTCAACAGATTATTACTAACTATATAACTATAATATATCTCTAACTAGAGGCCCAAATATGGAAAATAACTGCAGCTTTGGAAACACTAAATAAGTCTGCTTGCAGTAAGCAACATTAACTTTCATGAATCTTGCAATAACTTTTCAGGGCAAGGTGCTACAATCAAGTAGATGACTCCAATTGATTCAGCTTCATGGGATACATTAAAATAAGTGAGTTTACATCATGTAAACTGCAACACCTCTCCCTTTTCTGTAATACATTCCATTAACCATTCCTCAGCCCATCCGATCAAGATCCTGCTGTAGTTTTTGACAACCATTTTTATTATCTACATTTCCACCCACTTTTGTGTCATCAGCAAACTTGCTGATCATGCCTTGTATGTTCTCATCCAAATCATTGGTATAGAAGACAAGCAGCAGTGGGCCCAACATCGAAGCCTGAGGAACACCACTGTCACAGGCCTCCGAAAAGCAACCTTGCACCATCACCCTCTTCTTCCTTCCATTAAGCCAATTTTCTATCCATTCAGCTAACTCTGTTTTGATCCCATGTAATCTAACCTTTCAGGACAGCCAAACATGCAGAACGTTTTGAATGCTTGTACTTGTATATGTCTTGATTGAACGCATGTATGGTGTGATTAGATGTAAAGAAAGCTATTCACTGTATCTTGCCATACCTGACAGCTATAAACCAATGTCAATATGTGTTGTAGATGATTATTGAGAAGACTGCCTTCTACATCCCCCACCGCCCCTCTCGATCCCCTACGATACTGAGGCTATGTGCGAAGCCCCACATTTTATTTACCCATTCTTCAGGACCTTGGCATCATCACTAAGCGTGGCAAATATTGTCCCTCCCTTATTGCTCTCTAAGAGGGGATTGTTAGTCAGTCATATGGTAGTCAGCAGTCAACAGCATTGGTGTAGAAACAAAGAACTGTAGATGGTGGTTTATACCAGAGATAGACACAGTGTTGGAGTAACTCACTGGGTTAGGCAGCATCTCCGAAGAAAAAGAATAGATGACGTTTCAGGTTGGGACATTTCTTCTTTCTCCAGAGATACTGCCTGATGCGTCAAATTACTCCGGCATTGAGTAGGTTTGGAGGGGTGGGAGATTGGAACCTTCACGTGGTCCGCCCTTTCGACAAATGCAATCAGCCTGGTGCGCACAATCGAATAAGATCAAATAGAACAAGTTGTCCTACAACTTTAGGCTGTGCACGCCCTATGCAAGAAGAAGAAGTAGGTTTGGAGACACAAGAACCTCTGCCCAGGTTCAAAAGTTCTTGGAGCAGAGTTAGGCCATTCAGCCCATCAAGTCTACTACTCCATTCAATCATGGCTGATCTATCTTTCCCTCTCAACCCCATTCTCTCGTCCTTTCCTCACAGAAACACAGACATAGAAAATAGGTGCAGGAGTAGGCCATTCGGCCCTTCGAGCCTGCACCACCATTCAATATGATCATGGCTGATCATTCAACTCAGTATCCTGAACCTGCCTTCTCTTCATACCCCTTGTTCCCCATGATCTATTCACCTGTTTCTGACTGCAAGGGACCTACATTTGTTTTAATTAATCTTTTTCTCTTCACATATCTATAAAAACTTTTGCATTCAGTTTTTATGTTCCCTGCCAGTTTTCTTTCATAATCTATTTTCCCTTTCCTAATTAACCCTTTTGTCCTCCCCTGCTGGACTCTGAATTTCTCCCAGTCCTCTCGTAGGTTGCTTTTTCTGGCTAATTTGTATGCTTCATCTTTTGTTTTGATACTATCCCTGATTTCCCTTGTTATCCACGGATGCACTACCTTCCCTGATTTATTCTTTTGACAAACTGGGATGAACAGTTGTTGTAGTTCATCCATGCAGTCTTTAAATGCCTTCCATTGCACATCCACTGTCAACCCTTTAAGAATCACTTGCCAGTCTATCTTGGCCAATTCACGTCTCATACCTTCAAAGTTACCTTTCTTTAAGTTCAGAACCCTTGTTCCTGAATTCATTCTGTCACTCTCCATCCTAATGAAGAACAACTACAGCTTTGTTAAAACTCACCAGCGATGTGTTCTCTGCTTCTGAGGATGGTAAACTCACCGGTGCCATCTTTCTTGATTTAAACAAGGCCTTTGATGTTGTTGACCACTACCTACTGCTTGATAAACTTTACTCAATTGGTCTTTCTCAAAACAATCTACTGTGGTTTAACTCATACCTTCATAACAGACGCCAATGTGTTACCTTTAATGGAAGTCAATCCAATTCCTTAATTGTTGAGAAGGGGGTCCCGCAAGGTTCGTCTTTGGGACCACTCCTTTTCTCTAATTTCATAAACGACCTCCCTAATATTTCTTTTGACTGTCAAACACAACTATATGCTGATGATGCAGTGCTATATACATCTAGTACTAACAAGTCTGAAATTGAAAGATCCCTTCAATCAGATCTTACTTCTGTTCAGAAATGGCTATTATTTAACAAATTAATTTTAAATAAAAATAAATCATGCAGTATGTTATTTGGTACCAGACAAGGCCTTGGTAATTCTGTAGATCTGACTATATCATTTAATGAAGGATCACCATTAGAACAAGTATTGAACTTCAAATATCTTGGTGTTTGGCTCGACCCAACGCTTTCATTTACGCAGCATATTGAGACGATTACTAAAAAACTCAGCTGTAATCTAGCTATTCTTTACCGCCATATAAATTGTTTCACCTTTCAGATGAGAAAAATAATTGTCTCTCAACTACTGCTACCAACACTGGATTATGCTGATATTGTCTATCAGAATACATTTGATACACATCTTCAAACCCTCAATGTAGTTTATAATAGTCTCTGCAGATTTATTTTAAGGTGTCCATATCTAACTCACCACTGTTCTATGTACGAAACTCTAAACTGGTTATCCCCCCACGCTCGAAGATGCTACCACTGGTTCCAGTTCATCTTTAAATGCATCCATCTCAATTACCCTTCTTATTTAAAACAAGACCTATTATCATACACACCCTCATATTCGCTAAGACATATTCAGCAGCCCTTCTTTTTCATTCCAAGAACTAACAAAGAAATTGGGAGACGTGCATTTAAATTCAAAGCTCCTTCTGACTGGAACACTCTGCCTAGTACCATAAGAACTATTAGCTCATTTCGTCTATTTAAAAATACACTTTTACCCTTACTTATAAAACCATGTACCTGTTTCTAGTATTAGAGTCTTCGAGCTCCTTTATCTAGCTTGCTCTGTGTGTGATCATTTGGCATAGCTATTGTATATGCGTGGCCATTACACTTATGTATTATTGTATTGCATAGTGTAACAAGGTCTTATATTGTATTATGTCACAATACTATGAAATAATATATCATGTAATAATGTTGATAGTATGTATTAACGTACGATGTATGATAGGTGGTATATGGTATTATGCATCAACATTATGCTGTAACACATTACTTATTATTATTGGATATGTAAAGTCAATTAACAATTGTTATAAACTATAACAAGTGGGGATGGAGGGGTTTTAGGATTGGTGTGTGGGTAGGTGGGTCAATGAGAGCCTCTATGTATGTTATGTCTTGTGCTGTATGTTCTATGTTGGACCCCCTCAAAAGCGAGATGACTGTCCATCTCAAGGGGTTATCCATGAATAAACATTAAACATTAAACATTAAAGTTACCTTTCTTAAAGTTCAGAACCCTTGTTTCTGAATTAATTATGTCACTCTCCATCCTAATGAAGAACTCAACCATATTATGGTAACTCTTGCCCAAGGGGCCACGCACAACAAAACTGCTAACTAACCCTTCCTCATTACTCAATACCCAGTCTAGAATAGCCTGCTCTCTCGTTGGTTCCTCTACATGTTGGTTTAGAAAACTATCCTGCATACATTCCAAGAAATCCTCTTCCTCAGCATCCCTGCCAATTTGATTCACCCAATCTATATGATTCACCCAATCGCACAACCTCTGACACTCGTACTAATGAAAAATCTGTCAGTCCACCATAAAAATATCCATTGACTTGGCCTCCACAGCCTTTTGTGGCAATGAATTCCACAGATTCACAACCCTCTGACTAAAGAAATTCCACCTCATCGAGTAATGCTGGGCAGATGTCCTCTGCTGAAGGTGTTAATTGAACCAGATGGATTTTACAACAAACATTTCTTGAAGTTATCAATGCTGATGATTAGTTTAAATTAAAGTTAATTAACTGAATGCAAATTTTGCAGCTGCTGTAGTGTACGTCAGATTCAGTTCTCTATTTTAGTCCAGGCCCCTGTATTACTATTTCCATAAGGCACAAGCGCACCACTACCTTTTGTGGGTAGGGACTTCCCAAATCATTGCTAACACTAAAAATAGACACAAAATACTGGAGTAACTCAGCGGGTCAGGCAGCATCTCTGGAGAAAAGGAATAGGTGACGTTTCGGGTCGAGACCCTTCATTAGACTGAGAGTCAGGGAGGGGGAAGCTAGAGGTATGGGGAGGTAACTTCACATACCTCATTTCCCCCTCCCTGATTCTCAATCTGATGAAGGGTCTCGACCTGAAACGGGTCCTGAACCTTCCCATAACTCTAGTTTCACCCTCCCTGACTCAGTCTGATGAAGGCTCGCCCATCTGAAACTGCACCTTTTCATTTTTGCTTGACCGGCTGAGTTACTGCAGAATTTTGTGGCTGTCTTCAGTGTAAACCAGCATCTGTAGTTCCTTCTTACACAGTGCTAGGACTTCCCGCTTTGGTACTGATGCAGTTCTCAGTTGAGCACATAAAACAGAGAACAGTGCAGCACAGTATACACATAATGTCCATGACGAACATGATGAGTAGTTAAACTAATTCCCTCTGCCTGCACGTATTCCATATTCTTCCATTCCCTGCATATCCTTGTGCCTATCTGAAAACTGCACAAACGCCACTATCTTATATGCCTCCACCACCACCCTTGGCAACGTGTTCAAGATTCAAGATTCAAGAGAGAGTTTTTTGTCATGTGTTCCAGAATATAGTAGACATAAATAAATACAGAACAGAACTGATCAGTCTGACCATATACCAATGAATATATATTTATATACATATATACACACGCAGGTATATATATATATATATATATTCCAAGCACTCACCACCCTCTGTGGTGTTAAACAAAAAACTTGCCCTGTACATCACATTTGAACTTTGCCCCTTTCATCTGTTACATGAGCTCATTGTGAAATTTGTAAATCTATAAACAATTCCTCCACGAACAGTTAATTCCTTTAGGTATTAGTCCATGAGTCATTACATTTCAGGAAATACCCTGAGCTTGCATGAACTTCCCCTGCATTTAACCTCAAATTTAAAACTAGTTTTGCTAGTTTCCAAAAGATCAGAATCAGAATCACACTTTATTCGCCAAGTATGTTTTGCAACATACGAGGAATTTCATTGGCTAGGTCAGTCATACAATTAAAAGCAACAGATCACTCAAAAACACATTTTAACATGAACATCCACCACAGTGAAGGGCCTGGCCCACTTGGGCCTCATTTGCGTGTAATTTACGCGACATCATTTACCCGTCATTACATGTGCATGGTGCGTGGTGACGTAGGCAGTGACGCGCGGTCGCGCATGGCGCCCCAGGATTTTGGCATGTGCTAAATCTTCGCACGCGCATCTGTGTGTCACGCAAATGACGCCCAAGTGGGACAGGCCCTTGACTCCTCCACATTCCTCACTGTGATGGAAGACAAAATAAAGTTCAAGTCCTTCCCTTACTTCTTCCTCGGTCGTGGGCCTCGAGCCCCCGTTAACAGGACGATTGTGACTTCCGTAGCCGGTGGTGTTTGGGCCCTCTGCATCGAGGTGATCAGCCCCCGCATCGGGGGGGATGTCAGCTCCCCCGTGCCAGGCGATCGAACATCGCGTCGGGGTTGGTCGAACCTACCGCAATGTTGGAGCTTCCCGGCTAGCCTCTCCCAACTGCGAGCTTGATGGTAAAGTCCGCGGTGGGAGCAATCCCAGGCTAGAGATCAGCTCCGATGTTAAGTCCGCACCCCGCGATAGGGCTCAAAGTCAGTCCAAGGAGGCTTCCAGCTCCATCGATGGAAGGCCACAGAGCGGCCGGAGAATGTGATCTGAAAATTAATCACATCTCCGGCAAGGTAAGAACTTGAAAAAAAGTTTCACCTGATTCCCACTCCCCTCCCCCCACATTAAACAAACTGAAGAACATTAAAACAAACTTTACACACACTAAAAAATAACAAAAAGAATGAAAAAAACAAACAGACTGCCGGCAGGGCAGCCATCGCCCTGGCGCCCCTGATGAAAGGATATTAGGTGAATCGAGGACCAAGTAAGTGACTCGAGGACCAGATGACATAGGTTTAAGGTGAAGGGGAAAAGATTTAATAGGAATCTGAGGGGTAACGTTTTCACACAAAGGGTAATGGATGTATGGAATGAGCTGCCAGAGGAGGTAGTTGAGGCTGGGTCTATTGCTATGTTTAAGGAACAGACAGGTGCATGGATAGGACAGGTTTAGAGGGATAGGGACCAAACTCAGGCAGGTGGGAATAGTGTAGCTGGAACATGTTGGCCGGTGTGGGCAAGTTGGGCCGAAGGGTCTTTTTCCACACTATCACTCTATGACTAACTCTCAGTAAAAATAAGCAGATGGTGACCACAGCAATTACGTTGCTGAAAGTTGAAATCTTCAGACTAGAATTAGTCGTCCGAGGTGGGTAAGCAACTAGACCTGGGCTAAAAGCACTGACCCTGCTGCATCCTTCCTATCTTTATTCACAGAGCAAAGCACAAAATGCAGCAGGAACTCAGCGGGTCAGACAGCATCTGCGGAGGGATGGACAGACGATGTTTCGGGGGCTGTAGAAACAAGGAACTGCAGATGCTGGTTTACAAAAAGAAGCCACAAAATGCTGAACTAACTCAGTCGGTCAGGCAGCATCCCTGGGGTGCATGGATAAGTAACATTTCGGGCCAGGACCCTTCATCAAACACCCTTTTCAGAAGTCCCAATCCCAAATGTCACCTATTCATATTCTCCAGAGATGCTGCTTCCGCTGAATTACTCCAGCGCTTTGTGATGTTTGGTAGGGCGGGGATTGCACGCAGCTCAGCTTCCAAGAGCCCGCGGAGAACGGAATTCCCCTCTGGGAATTCGGCCAAAGTACCCGAGCCACAGCACACGTGTCTGAGTCTGTGCTTTCCAACGCCAAGCGATAACAGACAGGAATCTGCTGACCAAACTTAACACATCCACGTTTCCTGATAACGCGGAGTGTCATTGTCCCCATTACCTTAACATTTTGCCCTCGAGTGTTATAGACTCCCTACATTGGGGGGGGGGGGGGGGGGGGGGGAAGACTGTGGGCGTCCTATGCCCCTCATGATTTATAAACCCCCATAAGGTTTATAAACCTTATGAACCTTATGAATGGAGGTTAAACCCCTCGGCCTCCCATGTAGAAAGCCCCAGCCTATCCAGTCTCCAATGACACAACAATGCTCCTCCTCCAAGATTCACTCTCTTCCGAGGGATTCTCCCCACGACACCAAGTTCCACAGAACAAAGTGAGCGAATATTACCCGGCGGTATGTTTCTCCATTCCTCACTTCCTCAGAAAGTGTTTTTGAGAGAGGATAACGCTTGTCGGCTTCTCTCAAAAACACTTTCTGTATTTACGTGTCTTTGGAGAATATTATGCCCTGGGAGTTGCCGAGGGGACAGATGACATGGGGATCACATTGACTCTCGGCCTGGCCAGATTACGATACCATACGATAGAACTTTATTTATCCCATGAGGGAAATTGATCTGCCAACAGTCATTAAAATACCAAATACACGAAACATAAAATTAAAGGGACGATTGGAAAGGCTTGGGGGATGTGCAAAGATTGGATGGGGGTGGGAGTGGGAGTCAGTCTCAGTCTACCCCCCGACAGAAGTGGGAGGAGATGTAACGTTTGGTAGCCACAGGGAAGAAGGATCTTCCACTCGGATTTACCACTCGTGGGAGATAGGGTATATTTCCCATCCGAAGGGGTAGATAGCTGAGGCGAGTTAGTGTGAAGAAGGGTTTCGACACAAAAACGTCACTCGTTCCTTCTCTCCAGAGATGCTGCCTGACCCGCTGAGATACTCCAGCATTTTGTGTCTATAGGCGGTCAGATTACCCCGATAGGAGGGATAGTCGAGAGGAAAGAAGTGTATAGAATTATCAGAGGCATAAATAGAGTCAGAACTTGTTTCCCCAGGCGGGTAATGTCAATTAGAAGGGGGGGGGGTTTAAAGAGATGTGCAGGGCGAGATTTTGTTTTTGTTTTTGCAAAGAGAGTGGTGCGTACGTGGAAGGGGTGGTGGTGAAGCCAGATACGATAGTGACAATGAAGGGGCTTTTAGGTGGCACATGAATATACAGGGAATGGTTTTATTTGGATCACGTGTGGGCAGAGGAGTTTACGTTATCTTTGTATCTTGATTGGTACAGGTATTAGAGGTATCAAACAAGAGGGCATGACATGAGAATTAAGGGACAGAAGTTTAGGGGTAACATGAGGGGGAACTTCTTTACTCAGAGAGTGGTGGCTGTGTGGAATGATCTTCCTGCAGAAGTGGTGGGGGCAGGATCGATTTTAACATTTAAAAGTAAAGTGGATAGGTACATGGACGGGAAGGGAATGGAGGGGTATGGTCTGAGTGCAGGTAGATGGGACTAGGGGAAAATAAATGGTCGGCATGGACTGGAAGGGCCGAGAAGGCCTGTTTCCGTGCTGTAATTGTTATATGGTTATATGGTTATGGGGAGAAAGTAGGATAATGGAGTTGGGAGGGAGAGATAGATGGGCCGAATGGCCCAAGTCTAGTCTTATTCCTCATGACTTTATGTATCATTTTCAGAGCAGACATTGTGGGCCGAAGGAGCCATTCCAGTGCTGTGCTGTTCCATGCTGCACACAAAGAGCTGGGGTAACTCAGCGGGCCAGGCAGCATCCCTGGGCGACATGGGTAGGTGACGTTTGGGGTCGGAACCCTTCCTCAGTCAGTACTGTTCTGTGTCCAATGAAAGTGATTGCACACCACCCCCCTGCGTGTTATAATAAACCTACAACAAGCCGCTGGCATGGTTTTTTATTTTTAGGAAACGGGACTGACCCGCCTCAACGGGGAAGAGGCGCCGCTCCTCCTCCAGTGGCGAGTGTGGAGGGAGATTGTATCTCGGCGCCCTCTGAGGAGAAGGCTTGGCACTACCCCCACCCCCACCCACACCCACACCCTCACCCACACCCACACCCACACCCCCACCCTCAGTAACCAGTGAAACGCCGTCACTCAACTGCCTTTTATGGTTCACCCAGATTCGGTGCTGCTGGCGCGGAATGTGCAACAGTCTCACTTTCGCTTCTACGGCTAAGGAGGAAGCGACGCGCTTTTCTGATCGACCCGGCCTTCGCAGCAGCGTGTCCGGCGTGAGAATGGTGCCCCGCTCCCTCTTGGTCTTCTCGTTGCTGTTATCGGCGGTCGCTGTCTCCGGTATGTCCCGTTCCCTTATCTCCATCGCAGGCTAACGGCTGGGTCAACCGACCCACAAGACTAGGGGATCCTTGGTTATCTCCTTCTCTCTTTCTCTCTCTCTCTCTCTCTCTGACGCGGAAACATTTTACAATCCTGGCATATAGTTTTCCATTTAGAGGACTGTACCGAGTTCAATGTATTAGTAAACGCTGCAAACTCTCGGCGGCGTAAAGAGTGTCCCATGAGTCTGAAGAAGGGTCTCGACCCGAAATCTCACCTATCCATGTTCTCCAGAGATGCTATCCGGCCTGCTGAGTTACTCCAGCACTTGCTGTATTTTTAAAGAATTGTTATTGTTCCATTGTCAGTCCCGTGGTAATTAAATACTGCTTCCCTGATCTCTCTTCGAGCCCCCCCCCCCCCCCCCCATCTTACTACCATCAGTCTGAACAAGGGCCCTGACCCGAAATGTCACCTATCCACGTCTGCCAGCGATGCTGCCTAAGCCATTGAGTTATACTCCTTTAAACTCCTTTAAGATCTCACCTCACCGCGTTTCCTGTTCCTTGTGAGACATGGAGGTAGACAGCGAGAAATTATGTATCCTCTGGCTTTGGAGAGGTGAAAAAGTAAGTTCAGTTGAGAACCAAGAATTCCAAAACTATGCGAGGCATTGAAGGGATCAGACAGTCAGAACGTGTTTTTTTCCCCCTGGGTGGAAATATCAAAGACTAGAGGTGAGAGGAGAAAAGTTTAAAGGACATGTGTGAGGCAAGTTATTTTTTACATTGAGGGTGATGAGTGCCTGGAACACACTGCTGGAGGTGGTGGAGGAGGTAGATGCGGTAGTGCTGTTTAAGATACTTTTTTTTTGACAGGATAGACACATGGATAGGCAGGGAGTGGAGGGATATGGATGATATGCAGACAGAGGAGATTAATTTAACAGCAACATGTTCGCCACAGACATTGTGAGTAGAAGGGCTTGTTCCTATGTTCTTCTGTTCTCTGTCCTGTTAAAAGTGTTGTAGAATTCCAAGTCTCTCCCCTCTGTCATCTCCCTCTGTATCTCTCTGTTTTTTGCTCATTATTGTCTTCCCTTTGTTTCTCTCTTTTCTTTCTCTCCCTCTGTCTCCCTGACATTCTCAAGTTTTTTCTCTGTCTCTGTTTTCATCCCCCTCTCTCTGTTTTTTTTTGTTTCTCTCTCTCTGTTTCTTTCCCCCACTGTGCTGAAAGAGGGTTCAGAGGCGCTGCGCTGTCTTAGTGTTCTGTGTTCTAAGATCTAAATGGTTTGTGAGGGGAATTACGGTGAGGGCCGTGGGGAAAATCCTTTCCTCAAGAGAGTCGCTGGCCGAATTATTTCAGTCCCTCCGGGTGGGTGGGAGTTTGTGGGGGTTTCCCGCCTGTACATACCTTGTGATAACTGACTCCCAGCCACTCACCGGGGCTGGCTGATGAGTACAGTGCACAACACGTGGCGTCAGCTGTCCATCCCATGAGATCATCACAACTTCCCTTTGATCATTCTTTTACTGTGTCGTTTATGACTCATGTACAATGGGACAGCACAGAAACAGGCCCATTGACCTACCGAGTCCATGTTGTCCACATTGCCTATCTACAGGGTCGGCCTTAGGAGGTGCGGGGCCCAATTGGTAAAAATGTTCATAGAAATATAAATAAATAATTATAAATGAGTCACATGTCGTGAGTAACATGACAATTCGGGGAGAGTTTCTTTCACAGCGTGTGGGGAGTCTAGCCAGGGGTAAAGTTGCGAGGAGTTGAGAAGGAGTTGGGTCGGGATTCATGCCAGTAACCCGCTCACTCACCGCTGCCGCGGCGCTCCGGGCACGGAGCCACCGCATTGTGGCCGGGGAGGGAAGCAGCTCGCGTGGCTACGAGCGGCCTCCATCACCGGACAGTGGAACCGGCTGCCATCTCAGCGCCTTCTGCCGGCCCGCTCACATCTGGCAGTGCTCTCCGTCTGAACAGTGAGGGGACCAGCTCAAGAGCAAAGATCATAGAGCGGAGCGGGTCAGCGGGTGATGGATAACATCACAGCGGGCGGTGGAGCTTACTCCTGTGTCAGCGCGATCAAGGGATCAATTGAGGTTACTCGCACTGACATTTGGAGTAAGCTCCACCGCCCGCTGTCCTGTTATCCATCGCCCGCTGACCCGCTGACCCGCTCTTGAGCTGGATGATCACCGGCCGACCCCCTCCGTCTCAACCCTCCTGCCCTCCCCGCAACTTTACCCCTGGACAGATCCGCTTCCCATCAGATGCTAGCAATGAGGGATAGACTTGGCCATCCCCCAGTACAGTAACATCGTTCTTGATGTTGCTGTACTGAGGGATAATGAAGTCTATCTTTCTTGGCTAACAACCTAACCTTCGGCCTCCAAGATGCAGGTACATTTTCCAGCAATGTTACAAAATTTTGAGACTTTAAAAATCAACTCTGCAATTTATCCCATCAGATAAAGCATAAAAAGAAGTTTAATTTGACACCTAATTCACTTTCATATCACATTCATTCAATGTGATAATGACTGATCATCCCCAATCAGTACCCCGTTCCTGCCTTCTCCCCATAACCCCTGACTCCGCTATTTTTAAGAGCCCTATCTAGCTCTCTCTTGAAAGCTTCCAGAGAACCTGCCTCCACTGCCCTCTGAGGCAGAGCATTCCATCACTCTCTGTGAGAAAAAGTGTTTCCTCGTCTACGTTCTAAATGGCTTACTCCTTATTATTAAACAGTGGCCCCTGATTCTGGACTCCCCCAACATCGGGAAAATGTTTCCTGCCTCTAGCATGTCCAAAAGCTTAACAATCATATGTTTCAATGAGATCCCCTCTCATCTTTCTAAACTTCAGAGTGTACAAGCCCAGCTGCTCCATCCTCTCAGCATATGACAGTCCCGCCATCCCGGGAATTAACCTTGTAAACCTACGCTGCACTCCCTCAATAGCAAGAATGTCCTTCCTCAAATTAGGGGACCAAAACTGCCCACAATACTCCAGGTGCGGTCTCACTAGAACTCTGTACAACTGCAGAAGGACCTCTTTGCTCCTATATTTGATTCCTCTTGTTATAAAGGCCAACATGCCATTTCTTAGCGCTAACGGCAGTTACTTGGGAAACATGGTAACGCGTGAAGATTTTTCAACATGTTGAAAAATATCCACGAGTAAAATATACTCAGGATGTAAAAATTTGATACCTTTTAACACGTAGTCATACCGTAGTAGCTCGTGAGTTTACTGTAGTAGGACCTGGTATCCTATATCACTATTGTATGTTCATGATGGAAATAAGAATACTCTGTATATTCATTGCCTTTGAATTGTAGTTTTATGTAATCCTCCCATAATTTCTGAGTTCCATTTCACAATATCTATCAGACATACAGAATGTTGCAAGGTAATATCTTGCCCAAACTCAGTTGTATCTTTCTATCTCAATAAATATCACAAAATATGACATTTGTTATCAGTCACCCCATCCCAGAAACAACAATACTTAAAGAAGAACATTTGTTTTACTAATTTATGAGCATGTACCATACAGAGTCTGTTGATCCATATCCAACAAACTATTGTGATAATTGCATAAAAGGTATTATTGTCTAAGAAGTTTGGTGTGGAATGATAATCCATCTCAGTACTCATTCAGACAAGTCCCAAGGTATAGATACTTTAGCGACCTCACCATATTCTGGTTAAATATTCTTTCCACGGAAATCTCCTATTTCACTTTGAAATTATATTCATTTATAACCATTTATTACATCAGTAACCACCTTAATGTTCGTGCATTTAGTACCGGGTATGCTTGAAACTATTTATTTTAATGTACTGTATATTTAAAATAAACTATATCAACCAGGTGTGAAAATTACACTGAATCGAACGATGATAGAAAATGCGCAGATCCTGCTGCGAAAATTTTAAGTCGAAAATTGTATTTTATTTCAAAGTGGGAATTTGAAGATGGGGACAGAGATGCTCCACAGTGATTTTAAACTCGGGAGAGCTCTTGGGTGAACTCGCACAGTGGGACAGGGCTTGAGGCAGCATCTATGGAGCAAAGGAAATAGCCAACGTTTCGGGCCAGGTCTGAAGAAGGGTTTCGACCCGAAATGTTGCATATTTCCTTCGCTCCATAGAGGGGGTGGGGGGGCGGGGGGTGCAGGGAGTCAGATAGACTGCGCAATGACGGGGGGGGGTCCCAGTGTGAGAGTGAGTCAGCACCTGCGTTCAGCGTTCCCACATCCCGCTTCTCCACCAAGCAAGGCACACTCCTCTCTCCCCTCCGCCATCTTCCCCCTTCATTCCCTCATCCTCTCCCTCTCTCTAAAGAAGGAGGGAGAGGGAGAGGGAGGGGGAGGGAGGTAGTGAGAGGGAGGGGGAGGGAGATCTAAATGGTAACTGGTTTTGGTCTCCAATCACCTCACAAAGGGCAGCCAACAGTGATGGTGAGGCAGAAGGGAGAACTCTCTTTCTCCAATTCTCTCTCTCTCTCTCTCTCCTGTCCCCCATTCTCTCTCTCTCCCCCCCCCTCTCTCTCTCTCTCTCTCTCTCCCCCTTCCTCTCTCTTCTCTCTCAAATTCTCTCTCTCTCTCCCTCTCCCTCTCACCCCCCCACTCCTCTACCCCCAGCCATGTTTATATCTACAGTTCACTCCACGAGTGTGTGTGTGAGAGCCGAGCAGTGTTGGTTTGCAACTGAAAATCCCCCCTCTCTGTCTCTCCACGGCCCCCACACACACACACAGACTGAGACACACACGCAGATAGAGACACACAAACACAGGCTGCCAACAATGGGTGAGAGTTGGGAGTGAGAAATTGCGAGAGACCAAGCCTGAGGGAGCGTTGCGTTGGTACGGAGCTTTCACATTGTTCAGCTTAAAATTGTGCAATCTGGTGCATACTGTAGCGAGTCTTTTAACTTACACTTGAATGCAATATTTCTGCTTTAAATTGGATTAGCTATGAATAAGGTTAGGCTATTTTATATTCCTAATTACATTCCACAGTAGAGCCAGGCTCTGATCAACAGGTGCAGCACATGAATGGTCTTAACATATTCATGTATGGAAATCAGATTACAATCAAATACTTAGCCCATGTTGACCAACCTGGGTCTCACTGCACACCTGGTACTACTCCTGACCCTGACTCCAGTTGCATACCTTCCTTCATTCCTGACCCTGAGTCCAACCTTACACCTGGCCCCCTATTCTACCCTGATCATAGCTGCTTACCTGCTTAGGTTCCCAGCGCTGAACACGCATAGTCCCAGCTTTGACTGCACACCTAGTCCCAGCTTTGACTGCACACCTAGTACTATTCCAGACCTTGATCTGGATGCACACTTGGCCTTGCTCCCAGCCCCTCTGCACTGACAATATATCTGGCCCACACATAAAGCCCCATATCTGACCCCCTGGACTTAACCTATTACGTTCAAGTCCACAGGTGCTTATCTAATGCGGTAATCCTTTATGGGGCACTTCATAGACCAAATTTTGTATAACAACATTTGCCACATCCATTGGCGTCCTTATTATCTAACATGCTAGTTACTTTGTCAAATAAGTCGTCTATTGGTTGAACACAATTTCTCATCCATAAAATTATACTCACTCTGCTCCATAAGTATTCTTTTACCATTTCCTTCATTTTCCTAACAAACTGTCCTGAAGTCATTTTCACCCCCAATATTTTCAGTATTTTGCTGTCTACCTCTCAGCTGGGACTTTTCCGAAATGCAAAGTCCGATAATTATATATTTAAGTAATATTATTTTATTAAATGTGATTTTGAGCGTACATAATGCTTTCTGTGGTATTCATAACAGAACAATGAATAAAAGATTTTTTTTTTGATTGCACCTACCAACATGCGTACATTATTTTATTACAGTTGATATGTACCAAGGGCAAATTTTTGTTCCAATGCTCCCCATTCCCAATTATTTTTACATTGAAGTTCCCCGCTCACATCTCACAGTGATCTCTGTCTGAACCAGGGGCCACAGAGCGTTTTTTGAAGTGGGGAGGCTGAGTGATTACGGATCACTGGCTTTGGGGATACCCGGCAAGGGAGTGGAGATACCAAGTGGGGGGAGGGTGTGGGAGGGGGGACTTTTTGAAATTTTATGTATTAAAATCATGTTTTAGTGTATTGTAGAAGTGTGATTTCAATGTTTTTTGTTTTAAGTATTTTTAAAAGGTAACTTTTTAAGGGGTAACTTTTTCCACACAAAGGGTGGTGGGTGTTTGGAACACGCTGCCAGAGGATGTAGTTGAGGCAGGGACTATCCCAACATTTAAGAAACAGTTCGACTGATACATGGATAGGACAGGTTTGGAGGGAGATGGACCAACAGCAGGTAGTGTAGCTGGGACATGTTGGCGGGTGTGGGCAAGTTGTGCTGAAGGGCCTGTTTTCACACTGTATCACTCTATGACTACATTATACCTCCACCATGCATGAATACTTCAAAAGCAAGTGATCGAGTTTTATTGCCATATACTCAAGCATAGAAACATAGAAAATAGGTGCAGGAATAGGCCATTCAGCCCTTCGAGCCAGCACTGCCATTCAATATGATCATGGCTGTTCATTTAAAATCTGTACCTCTTTCCTATTTTTTCCCCATATCCCTTAATTTTGCTAGCCCCAAGAGCTAAATGTAACTCTCTCTTGAAAATATCCAGTGAATTGGCCTGCGCTGCCTTCTGTGGCAGAGAATTCCACAGATTCACAACTTTCTGCATGAAGAACGTTTGTCCTCATCTCAGTCCTAACTGGCCTACCCTATATTTTTTAACTGTGACTGCTGGTTCTGAACTCCCCCAACATTGGGAACATTTTTCCTGCAGTTACAGTAAGTGAAAATCTAGCAGGCAAGCAGATGCTGTCTCCAACCACCCCCATTTGAAGGCCACTATCTTCCACCGCTTCTACCCAGTGCTTGGTACTTACTTTGGGTTGTCCTCCAGGATGCACCGAGCCGCAGCCTGATCCATGCCTGATCACCTGGGCGAATTCGGCACAAAGACTCTCACGGCAGTGGCGCAACGCTTCGGACGCCTCTGATAGCCCGGGACTCTTGAACTGAGGCTGCTCCATGGCCGGAGTGCAAGCCCGGCAAACACTCGCCAGCTCTGGCTCACGGTCCGCATCTGTCCCCAACGCAGCTTCTGCTTCTACTTCTGCTTCCATCCCTCCCTCAGCCCCGGCTCTCCAACACCTGCGGCCCATGCAGTTTTGAAATTTTTGTTGATCACAGAATTTCTCACGACAGAGTGTGAGAAATTTGTGATCAGCTTGAGAGCATGAGAATTTGGCCAAATGCATGAGAGTCGGCAGCCCTGCAAACACAGCTACAGAGACACAGAAATACATAGCCACAGAGAGACACACACACACAGAAACACAGAGACATACACAGACACAGAGTCACACACACACACATAGACACAGACAGAGTTAAATCCCACCCATACCCCGGCCAGGACATTAACCCCGACACCAACGTTAACACAGACTCAAACCTCCAACCTGGTCTGCTGTTGTACTGGCACCGAACGAGTTAACACAACCCCCAGATCTGTTTATCCTCAGATTGTCTCCCTCTCACACTTATCCTGCCTGTTCTCTTTCGTTTCTGCTTTAGGTCTTTTAACTCTATCCCCCCGACCAAGAGCGGGCCGGTACGCCGCCGATATCATACAAATCTGACCCTTTCTCGCTCCCCTCCCCCCTTCCCCCTCCTGTCACGCACACACCGCCCGCCTGCCCGCTCCCGGCGTTTAGCGTTGAATACTCACGGCTGAGTTCACTGCGGTGCTGGGGCTTGCTGCCCTGCAGACTCCCACACCCCCCCGTGTCCAGACCAGAGTCTCGGCCGCTCCGGTGGCAGCGAGTGACACAATTTAACGCATTTCCTGAGGAATGTGGATCGATGCATTGATGACCCATTGTATAACTACTTGTTAACTACTGGCTGTTAACTGCTACAGTAGCAGTTAACACATTGTTTATTATTCACAGCGGTTGTTATCTATGTTCGTTTTGTAAAAAAATCCGTATGGCCAATGTTTTTTAAAAAATCTTTATTTAACAAAGCAAATTTGTATTTCCATCTGAAATACGGAAAATTAACGCGGAGCCCCCCTTGGCCGGGGGGCCCAATTTGGAAAAATCGGTCCAATCGGCCTAGGGCCAGCCCTGCCTACCTACACTCAATCCGTTTGCCGCCGAGAACAAACAGGGACAATCGGGACTCTAATCAGTACTTTGTTGGTACTGGATACGTGGCGACTATTTGTGCACTATGTGTATTGTATGCACAAACAACGAATTTCACTGTACCTTGGTACATGTGACAATAATGCA
Source organism: Raja brachyura (assembly GCA_963514005.1). The sequence continues at coordinate 120,409,661 of OY740783.1, read as the reverse complement.
TCAATGAATCATTGCATTAGATTCATACCATTCAGATATGAGATACTTTAGTTTATAGATAAAAGATATGTGATCTTTTAGTTTAGTTTATAGCAATGTTACAAAATTTTGAGATTTAAAAAATCAAGTCTGCAATTTATCCCATCAGATAAAGCATAAAAAGAAGTTTAATTTGACACCTAATTTACATTCATATCTTCAGTATTAAGAAAGTTATGGTCATTTTAATACTCGGAAATTAGCATCTTGCTCCCCATTGCCTTTCAATTGACTTAACTCAAAAGCTGTGATCTGGAAAAGTTAAAAGCCCATAACTTTCTTAAACATTAAGAGAACTCAATGAAATTTTCAGTTATTATAGATTGAAGCATTCTGAAACAAATATGAAACAATCTTACTTGGATGATCTGAAATTAAAGCATATAATTAGTTAGTTATCTAATTGTAGCTAATTACAAAATTCAATGAGTAGATCTAAACATCTATCCATTTCTTAAGAAAAGATAAACTTTTTAAAAATTGCCTAAGTGTCCAAATCACAGTCACACAATAATCCACAATATAACATAATTTTTAAATCTCATTTTCATGAATTTCTGGGCCAAATGGAAGGAATTTAGTGTTTGATTCCTGTAAATTAATGGCCATTTAAATCAACTAGCGAGTGGGTTTTAGTGGAATGCGGTGGATTGGAACGTTGCGGTTAGCGGTGAAGTCGGGAGGAAAAATATTGTTTGTTCATACATTTTTTGGGACCCCATTTCGCAACATAAAAATATTATTAAAGCCTCCCGAAAAACCAACTTTTAATATAAAAATAAACTATTTACCTTTTTTTCTCCCCTACGCAAAATCCTTCCGGTTGTCAGTTCTCACGGCTTTTGAAGGTGATTTTTAAATTACTCGTTAATAAATAATTTAGAGTAATTTAAAAATACCTTCATTCATGAAATGTTCGAGCGATTTTTCTTCCGCAACGAAATCGCCCGACATTCATCGATTTTCCAGGTCTGTTGAAAAACGGCACTTTATGCCCGCCCCCCTCTGAAAGGCGCCAAAGTCGCACACACGGGGAGTGGCAGAACTGCAGCGCTGCTCAAGGTAAGTTTTGTAACATACCTATAGTTTAGTGATACAGTTTGGAAACAGGCCCATTGGTCCACCAAGTCCAACTCCGACGAGCTATCAATGGTATGCTAGTTTTATCCCACATACTAGGGGCAATTTACAGAAGGCAATTAACCTACAAGTCTTTTGAATGTGGGAGAAACCTGGAGCACATGGGGAAAATCCATGGGGTCACAGGTAGAACGTACAAACTCCACACTGACAGCGTCCATAGTCAGGATCAAACACGGGTCTCTTGCGCTGTAAGGCAGATCCTTCTTCAGACTTCAAGTCTGCGTCGACCAGTGATCATCCCGTACACTAGCACTATCCTACACACCAGGGGCAATTTACAATTTCACCAAAGTGGTACGTCTTTGGAGTGTGGGAGGAAACCAGAGCACACGGAAAAAACCCACTCAGGTCACGGGGAAAACGTACAAACTTCATACAGATAGCACCCGTAGACAGGATTGAACCCGGGTCTCTGGCGCTGCAAGGCAGCAACTCTACTGCTGACCCCTATATCTCCACTGGCGTCATTGCATTCTCTTTTGCGTTGGAGGCTTTTGGTTTCCAGACAGGTTTGATACAGTGCTGTAGATTGTCGGATGGACCATTCTTTGACTCTCTCTCTCTCTTCCTGCAGGAGGCTTGGAGGAGCCGGTGTTCGTGCATGTCCAGGACAGGGTGACGAGTACTGTCGGAAGCTCCGTGGTATTGCCCTGCACTTTCAAATCCCCCTACTCCGACTACACGACCGTGGATATTACTGTCATCTGGAAGGTGACGGTGTTTTACACCGGCTCGGTTTTGTTCAACGTGACCAACAGGAGCCAGGGCGGCAAGAAGTTCGTGGACGAAGTTCACACAAACATCAATGGCCGCTACAAACTGGCCGGAGACCCGAGGCAGAAGGTCGCCTCGCTGGAGGTGGAGAATGTTACACTGGGCGACAGCGATCAATACTTCTGCCGCGTCGAAGTCAAACGCCAGGGATTACACGCGTTCATGCACGAGTCCAACCCTGGGATCACCCTGGAAATTATAGGTAAAAACCACAAGCACCACTCAGTTTACCACTGTCTCTGTTAGTTTATCTCTCCCCTCTATGTATTGCTTTTGTCTCTCCTCTTGTCAGTCTCGCTGTTTGTCCCTCTCTCTATTTCTGTTGTATTGTCCCCACAATTGCTCCTATAGGTCTCTCTCACCGCTATTATCAGACTCGCTTTCCCATCTGTGTAAGAAAAAACTGCATAAGACATAGGACTAGAATTAGACCATTCGGCCCATCCGGTCTACTGCGCCATTCAATCATGACATTGACCATGTGGGTTTTCTCCGGGTGCTCCGGTTTCCATCCACACTCAAAAGATGTGCCACTTCGGTAAAATTGTAAATTGTCCCTGGTACGTTTTTCCCTCATTCTCCTGCCATCCCCCCAAAACCTCTGATGCCCTTCCTAATCAAGAAACTATCAATCTCCGCTTTATAAATACCAAATAACTAGGCCTCCACAGGCAATGAATTCCACAGATTCACCACAGTTTGGCTAAAGACAGTGGTGCATGTGACAATAAATGTGAACTTGAACTTCAACTTCAACTTGAAGAAGTTCCTCCGCACCTCCATCCTAAAGGTACCACTTTTTTATTCTGAGGCTGTGTCTCTGGTTCTGGCCTTTCCCCTTATTGGAAACATCCCGTCCATGTCCACTCTATCTAGGATTTCATTATATGGTAGATATCAATGAGGCACCACCTCATCTTTCTAAAAATCCAGCAAGTACAGGCCCAAAGCCTTTAAATGCTCAACATGAGCCTTTAAATGCTCTTCAAGGCTGAGTATGGAAAGAAGGCTTCCTCCACCATCAGACATTAGTGATCTAGATTGGGTTCATCAACAATCCATTTGTTTCATGGTCATAAATGGCTTTTTAGTCCAGATTTAATTAATTAACTGAATTTCAACTCCTCAGCAACCAGGGTGATGTTGAACTAATGTCAATAGAGCAAGCGAAGACAGGGGAGTAGCTCAGTGGGTCAGGCAGCATCTGTGGAGAACATCACAGGAGGGAGCCATGAGCGAGGGTCTCATTGAGCTCCTGTTGGATAGAGGAGGATAATTTCTTCAAAGTAGGCATACCCCGAGGAGATTTCACAGTGGAGCAGTGAAATATAGAAATAAGGAGTTGCAGATGCTTGTTTACAAAAGAAGACACGGATCACTGGAGTAAATGCCCAGGTCAGACGGTCTGACCCGCTGAGCCACTCCAGCACTTTGTCTCTCAGTGGAGCAAGTCTCTGATCACAGAGGAGGACCTTTGCTTCTGCATCAGTGATGTCCACCTCAGTAACTTCCCCAGTCTTGTATCTGGCCACTCACACAGGAATGTTTTTGGTTCTATAACCTTATCAATAGATGGAATAGGAATACTTTATTGTCACATGTGACTAGGCACAGTGAGAATCTTTGCTGCACGTGCCCAATGAATGCAAATACACTTACGGTGCTGACAATGTTACAAAGCACGCCGGCTCCACCTTTTGTCCCCCCGCACAAGCAGTTCTCCCACGCCGGGTCCCCTTTGTCCTTTGTTCTCCCTCCCTCCCCAATTGTCCATTGTTCTCCCCCCTAACCTCCCTCGTGGCGGTCCTCCTACGCCGGGATTGTGGAGCCAAGGAGAGTGTATTGGGAGTTGAGTGGAGGTGGGTTTCCAGCTACTAATTGGTGTTCCAGGATCCAGGACTTATGTAGCCTCCTCCTACTGCTGTGTTCCAGTCTATGATCCATCTAATGGGAAGAGGAGTCATCCCTCCAGAACCCACGATCCGGCTACTGGACTACCCATTCTCGCTGCTTCAGACCCTGTTTTGCCCAACGCATTGATTGAAGCTTTGCCACCGTTACAATGTTGGAAAACCAAGCAGCAAACATGATCACAGAGAAATGAGTTAATGACCAGATAATCTTTTTGCTTAGTTATTTAGGAATAGGTATCGGCTTAAGTGAGGAAATCTAAAGCCTTATCTGCTATCTTGGGTGAAAGATGCGGGGTGGAAGATGGCAACCTTCACGTCGTCTGCCTTGTTTCGATTAATGCAATCAACTCGACGTGCACAAACGGAAGATCAAATAGAACAAGTTTTAGGCTGTGCACGCCACACGAAAGAAGAAGTAGAAGGTGAAAGATGCCCTGGCATGGAAAAGTGACTATTCACCAAGGTTCATTCACAAAAAGGATAGGCATAGAGCCATACAGCACAGAAACAGCCCCTTTGACAGCATACAGTAGTTGAAGTTGGTGGAGGTGCAAGTGAACCTCTGCCTCACCTGAAAGGACTGTCGGGGTTCTTGGACGGGGTGAGGTGTAGGGACAGGTGTTGCAAGGGAAGGTACATGGGGAGAGGGTGGTTTGGGTGCGAAGGATAAAGTTAACCACGGAGTTGCGAAGGGAACGGTCTCTGCGGAAAGCAAATGGGGGTGGAGATGGGAAGATGTGATCAGTGGTGTGGTCCTGTTGGAGGTGGCGAAAATGTCAGAGGATTATGTGTTGTATGTGACGGCAGATGGGGTGAAAGGTGAGGACTAGGGGGACACTGTCCCTGTTGCGACTGTGGGGGAGGTGGGGGCAAGAGTGGAGCTGCAGGATAATAAAGAGACACATGTGATGGCCTCATCTATGATGGAAGAGGAGACTCCCCATTCCCTAAAGAATGAGGACATCTCGGATGTCCTGATATGGAACACCTCATCTTGGCCGCAGGGACAAGCGTAGACAGAGGAATTTGATAGAGCCTTTGCTGGAGGCAGGGTGGGAAGAAGTATAGTTCAGATCGTTGTGGGAGATGGTGGGTTTATAATAGATGTCAGTTGATAGTCTGTCTCCTGTAATGGAGACGGTGAGATCCAGAAAGGGGAGGGAGGTTGGAGATAACTACCAGCTCGTTCCATACACCCACCTCCCTCTGTGTACATAAGTTGCCCCTCAGTTTCCTATTAAATCATTCCTCTCTCGCCTTAAACTGATGGTGGATGAAGCATCAGTCGAATGCCGCATCAGCCACACTTCTATGCTGAAGTGTCAGCCTCAATAATGAGCTCAACTCTCTTGTGTTCTGTAACTTCCCTTTCTTTGAGCTCTAGTTTTGGTCATTTGCTTGTTCCCACATCCATGGGTCACTGGGTTCCTGTTTAATAAACCAACCCCACCACAGAACATTGTAAGTTGTTTACGCCACATGCCGGCAACTTCCTTTAACCACGCGTTGCTTCTTTGTTCTCAGGCCCACCCATCATCCTCTGGGTATCTGTTAACACCACGCAGCCTATTGTGCAGTGCCTGGCAGAGGGACAACCCTTCCCGAAAATCATATGGATTGATCCCCAAAATAACAAGCTTCCTGCGAACAGCAGCGACACTTCAGTAACGTCAGGGCCAGGGAAGTATCAGATCTTGGGAGAACTGCGTAACCCAAAGTTGGGGGGGACCTACACCTGTGTGGTGGTGAGTGACCAAGGAAACAGCAGCCAGTCCATCCATCTGCCCAGCAAGGGGCAAGTCCGGCATCTGCTGCTTTACATCATTGGGATCCTCGTTGGAAGTGTCATTCTGATTATCCTGGTTGTTATTATTTTACTGATGCAGAGGAGAAAGAGAGGTGAGTTTCTTTGTGAGGGAATGGGGAGGAAGGGGGACACTGGTGGGGTTGTTAAATGTTATCAAGTTATATTGCATTTATTACAAAGATACATTTTAGATGCCTAAGGGGATCAGAGGGTATGGAGAGAAGGCAGGTACGGGATACTGAGTTGGATGATCAGCCATGATCATATTGAATGGCGGTGCAGGCTCGAAGGGCCGAATGGCCTACTCCTGCACCTAATTGCTATGTTTCTATGTTTCTATGCCACATAAGGTTTAGAAAGGAGAAAAGCTCACAACCCCAAGTTACTGTAGTAGTTGAAGTCAAAGTGAAGGTGTGCATTTCTATGTTTATGTTCTGCGATTAAGGTGAGAGAGGGAGGGGGGGGTTTAATAGGAACGTGAGGGGCAACTTATTCATGCAGTGGGGCATTTGGACAAGTACATTAATGACATTTAAAATACACTACAAGGATAGGAAAGGTTTAAAGGGGTATATGCCAAATGCGGGCAAATGGAACTAGCTATGTTGGAGCATCTTGGAGTCAGCATGGATGAGTTGGGCCGAAGGGCCTGTTTGCATGCTGTATGATTCTTTGGTTGCAGGATGTGGAAAGAAGAGACTGGGGAGGAATAGACAAAATGGAGATTGGGAGGAGGAGATCCAGGGGTGAGAGATGGGAGGGAGAGACCAAGTGAGGGCGCAATGGTGGAGTTGCTGCCTCATAGCGCCAGAGACCCGGATTCAATCCTGACTACAGGTACTGTCTGTACAGAGTTTGTACGATCTCCCTGTGACTACATGGGTTTCCTCCCACATAGCGACGGCTTACAGGTTTGTAGGTTAATTGGCTTCTATAAATTGTGCCTTGTGTGGAGGATAGAACTAGTTTACGGGGATCGCTGGTCAGTGCCGACTATGTGGGCTGAAGGGCCTGTTTCCACTCTGTGGCTCTAAAGTAAACTAAGGAAAGGCCTCGGGATGGTTGGGAACAGGAGGCATGAATGGGGATGAGAAATAGTTGACCACCAACAGGAAGAAAGGTGGAGATGAATGTGCAGGAGTTAGCTGGAGGAATTATCATTGGGTTTCAAGAACTGGAAAGACCCAGAGGGGGAGTAAGTAGGAGAGAGGGCAGGAGTGGTGGGCGAAGATCTGGAGGAAATGGGAGATGGCAGTGGCGGTGATGGAAGGGAGGGGCAAAGGGGTAAAGGTGGAGGAGAGGGGAAACGCGGGACATTAGACTATAAAATGATGCTGAGTGATCGATCAGTATGCCGTGTAACTTGGACGGAAACTCCATCCACCTGAGGCAACTGTTATTCAGTACTACCTGTGACTGAAATGCCTGATCATCAATGGAACGATTCTCACAATACATCTCTTTTTTCTTTCTTCTTTCAGGAAAGGCAGAGTTTAACCCAACAGGCAAAAGGTATGACGCAACCTTGCAGTCTCTCCCACTTCAGCACACCAAACTGATCTTAATGTTAAATTAATATACTTTATTATGACCTCTTACCCCACAAGCTCTATGGGAATGGGAAATACTGCCTCGCAGGATCAGGAAAGGGGCATGTTGGTGGGATCAGCACACTAAGGGAAATGGAGAATACCTTACAGCAGGGGTTCCCAACCTTTCTTGTCCAGGCAACTTTAATAGCACATAACAATGTTATTTCACTTATTTATGAACAACTAATGATGAACAGATACCAGAATCAGTCAATGAGAAAATATATGTACAAATCCAGAATCAACAAATTTTATCCCCTGGGTAGGCAAAATTTACCACCCGTGGGTATATCTACCCCAGGTTGGGAACCCTTGCCTTACAGTGCAAAATTGTTGGGAATAATGGAAAGCATGCAGAAGTGTGATGTGGCCACACATGGCTGCGGGTGGCAAAAAGACATTTGGACAGGTACATGGATAGGAAATGTTTAATGGGATATAGGTCAAACGGTGGCCAATGGGACTAATGCCATTAGTTGGCATGAACAAGTTGGGCTAAAGGGCCTATTTCCATTCTGAATGGCTCCGTGACTCTTAACTAGAGGATAAATGTAGAAGTAGAAGCATGGCGAAAGAGCCCTTCGATTATTGCTTGTTCTGCATTAGCGACCAGTTGGGTTGTTAATGGAGCAATCATCTCCCAATATCACCATTCCTTTGAACCTTCCTTCCACACCTTCCTTTGAAACATGTGCAAATATTGGGGCATCATGATGCAGATGTACAAATCATTAGTGAGACCGCACTTGGGAGCTTTGGTCGTCCAACTACTGGAAGGATGTCGTTAAGTTGGAAAGGGTGGAGCATAGGACTCTCTCTCTCTCTCCCTCTCCCTCTCCCTCTCCCTCTCCCTCTCCCTCTCCCCCTCCCCCTCTCCCTCTCCCTCTCCCTCTCCCTCTCCCTCTCTCCCCCCCCTCCCCCCCCCATCTCCCTCTCTCTCTCTCTCTTCCCCCCTCCCTTGCGGGCAATCCTTTCATTTCCCTTTCCTGGGGATAGAAGAAGGAAGACATTTGGGCACATTGGATAGGAAAGGTTTGGAGGCTTGGTATGTAAAGCATTGTATCATTGTGCATTACAGCTTGGTTTGGGAACAGCTCCGTCCAAGACCTCTGGAAATTTCAGCAAATTGTGGACGCAGCCCAGACGATCAAACAAACCTACCTCCCTTCCATTGAATCCATTTATACCTCACGCTGCCTCAGCAAAGACAGCAGCATAATCAAGGATGATTCGCACCTTGACAAAATCTCCCTCTTCTCCCCTTTCCCATCAGGCAAAAGGTATAGAAGAATGATAACAGTTGCCAGCTGTTATCTGGTGACTGAACCATCCTACCACAACTAGAGAGCAGTCCTGAACCCTATCTACCTCAATGGTGACCCTCGGACTATCTTTGATCAGACTTTACTGGCTTTATCTTGCACTAAATATTATTCCCTTATCATGTATCTGTACTCTGTGAATCGAAACATAGGAAAATAGATGCAGGAGTAGGCCATTTGGTCCTTCGAGCCAGCACCACCATTAAATAGGATCACGGCTGATCATCTAAAATCAGTACCCCGTTCTTGCTTTTTCCCCATATCCCTTGATCCTTGATGACTCTTTGGGAGTGGTGCTATTGTAATGTATAGTCTTTCCACTGACTGGTCAGCATGCAACAAAAGCGTTACACTGTACCTCAGTACACCTACCAATAAATTGAAACTGGTGGTCGGCATCGATAAGGTGGGCCAAAGGGCTTGTTTCTTTGCTGTATAGCGCTATGATCCTTCTTATTTAGATGGTTATGTGTCCTCACCACTGATGGGGTGGGAGTTGACCAACTGCGGGTTATATGAGCCCAAATTAGCACTGGGTTCGAGCTGCAGTGTTAGTTATCTAACTCCAGTTGTCTAACTCCATCTCTTGCTATCCTCCCACAGGGCCCAGCGCAGTTCGCAGCAGTATTCCAAAGTTAGCATGTGCCAGCAGCAGCAAATACCAGCAGGTAACTGGGCCATCAATTAAACCACGTGAACTGGCAATCTTGGGGCGGAAACTGCAGGGACAATATTTGGCGTGGGATGCGTGCGGGCAATTGGGAGGCGAGCAGAGTGCACTCGTGAGATTCCCAAGGAAGGGGCGGATTGCGGGCGGGAGTTCCCGGGTGGGGGCACAATAAGTCCCGGAGATTTAGGGTGGACGGACCAGGGTTCTTGTTGTTCTTGTGTGTTCCAGTGGGAGTGGGGTGGTTGGGACTTTGGGACTCGGTGGCAGTGGTGGGGATGGAGCTGAAGTTCAGGGTTGTTGGGGGCAAGGGGGAGGTGGGTGGGGGGGTTTGGAGATCTCTGCTGCTCTCAAGATGTTGATCTGAAGTGAACGCCTCTCTTTCAGTGGTGCCCTGCGCACCAGTGCAGGACACGGAGGGCAGCGATAAGTGCCTAGAGGCTGGCACCGTGAGTTAACACAGCAGCAGAGAAACGCAGCTCGGAACTCACTTCATCGGACAGACTCACCTTCCGAACAAACGGTCTTGTGTGAGTCTGAGTGTGTGTGTGTGTGTGCGTGTCGGGTCACTGAGTGTTTGAGTGGTGAGCGTACGGGTTGTGATTGTGCGAATACCACTGAGTGTGTGTGTGTGTGTCACTGTGTGTATGTGTTAGTGTATCTAAATGTGTGTGTAAGTGAGGAACTCATCCACGTATGTAAGTGAGGAGTGTGTGTGTTTTTACCAGCGTTTACGTCAGTGTGCGTGAGAGATGGGAGAGAGAGAGAGTGAGAGTGAAAATATGCCAAGGAGTGTGTGCATGTGTAGAAACAGGGAACTGCAGATGCCGGTTTACCAAGGAAAGACACAAAGTGCTGGAGTAACTCAACAGGTCAGGAAGCATCTGTGGAGAACATGGACAGGTGTGCCTGAGTGAGAGGGTCAGTGTGTTTACTGACAAACACCATGTACAGTGTGTGTTTGTCAATGTGTATGTTTGTGTATCTGTCTGTGAGAGTGTTTGCTATGTCAGACTGTGTCAGTCTGTCTGTGTGTAAGTAAGTGTGTGCTTGCCAGTGAGTGTTTACGGGTGTGAATGCTGGTGTGTGTAAGTTTGAGTGCGTGGAGGTGCAGTGAGTGCCCGGGATGAATTGCTGCCTTTGAAGATCCCCCCATGTGCCCAGCACACGAGGAGCCTTGGAGCGACAAAGCAGTCTCCCAAGGGCTCCACTGCCCGCTTCAGCCGCCTGCTCTCAGTGTCGCATGGACAAGGAAGCACAAATCTGCCGCGCCGAAGGTTGGCGGGAACAGCGGCCCCCGGTCCCGGTGGGAAGACGCCGGCGAGCCTTCGGACTGAGGGGTCGTGCCCCCTTGTGTAGCGGGGCAGGGCTGGAGTTCCTGAAGGGCTGTTTACAGCTAGCGTGGGACGGGAGCCGGGGCACCGGGCCGCCTCTCATGGGACAGTCCAAGGCAGCTGAGGAGGTTTCGAAAACCCCCACAAAATCGCAGGAACTTTCACTGCTTGTCGACGTGTTTTTATAATATACATTTATTGAAGGGAACCAGGCATTTAATTCCCCGACTCTAATCGCCCTTCAGAAAGCGGTGGTGAGATGCCGCCTTTAGCCGATGCTGCCCCGGAGGTGTGGGTACAGTGATTTATAATTGTACCCCTGGAGTTCCAGGGGTTCATTGCTTCCCCAGTTCCAGCACTGAGATCTGAATGCTGGCATCCTCAATACACAATAAGTGCAGGAGCCGGCCATTCGGCCCTTCGAGCCAGCACCGCCATTCAATGCGATCATGGCTGATCATCCACAATCAGTACCCCGTTCCTGCCTTCTCTCCATATCCTTTGACTCTGCTATCCCTAAGAGCTCTATCTAACTCCCTCTTGAAAGCATCCAGAGAACCATCCTCCACTGCCCTCTGAGGCAGAGAATTCCTACACTCACAACTCTCAACAGTGGTGGGCCTCATCAGGGACGACAATGAGCTGGCTTACAGGGAGGAGGTGAAACAACTGGTGGACTGGTGCATTACGAACAACCTGATCCTGAATGTCGAGAAAACAAAGGAGATTATCGTCGACTTCAGGAAAACCCGGCACAGTCCCATACCACTTCACATCAATGACAGCGATGTGGAGGTGGTCAGTAGCACAAAGTTCCTGGGGGTGCAGATCACTAACAGTCTGACCTGGTCGAATAACATCTCATCAACTGTTAAGAGAGCGCAGCAGCGGTTGCACTTTCTGCGCCGGATGAGAAGAGCTCATCTCCCCCATCCCATCCTCACTACTTTCTACAGGGGCACCATAGAGAGTATTTTGACCAGCTGTATCTCTGTCTGGTTTGGGGACTGTAGAGCCTCCGACTGGAAGTCTGTGCAGAGAGTGGTGAGGACAGCGGAAAAAATCATCGGGACCTCTCTCCCCTCAATCGGGGATATTGCGACCAAACGTTGCGTGTCTAAGGCCAGCAGTATCATAAAGGACCCCTCACATCTCCATCACGGACTGTTCACTCTGCTGCCCTCGGGAAAAAGATACCGCAGCATAAGGAGCAGAACATCAAGGTTCCGCAACAGCTTCTTCCCTCGAGCCATCAGACTCCTGAATGCCATGTAAATGGGCTGCCACTATTGTCTATTTACCCTTTTCATACATACCTATCCTTCGGTTAATTTATATTTACTGTGTTGCACAGGGAGCCAAAAGCAACGTAATTTTGTTTGGAACTGCATATATCAATGTATTTCTAAATGACAATAAAGTTTGTTTGACTTGACTTGACTTGACTTGACTTGATTTGACTCTGTGTGAAAAAGTTTTTCCTCATCTCTGTTGTAAATGGCTTACCCCTTATTCTTAAACTATGGCCCCTGGTTCTGGACTCCCCCAACATTGGGAACATGTTTCCTGCCTATAGCGTGTCTATACCCTTATAGGCTTCAATACGACCCCCTCTCATTCTTCTAAATTCCAGAGTATACAAACCCAGCGGCTCCAATCTATCAACATATGACAGTCCCGGCATCCAATTAACCTCGTGAACCCACACTGTACTCCCTCAAGAATAGGGCTTCGGGCTTCGGGCTTCAGTTCTGAAGATAATAGACTGGGCTGCAGGCAGTCAATGGTTCATTATTACCATCATGTGTACCAAGGTGCAGTGACATTCTTTTTTTGCATACAGATTAGTAACCATATAGCCACACATAAGTACAATATCCGATTAATCACATAATGCATGGAATCAGCCCACAAAGTCCGTATGCAAGAGTTGTCAGGTTTTGGCGCTACTTTCAAAGTCCCAGCTGCAGCTGGCCATAAAGGCCTGTTGCAGCCGTCGCCTCCACGGAGCTAGGTGTGGGGGACGAGTTGAGATGCAGGTTCATCATGGTCTGATCAATCCAACAGTCCAGATTCTCGCAGCCTCGGTGGACGTTCCCACCAGTGGTTGGATGCTTTGCAAACACGTGAAACTAGTGCTTTGGGATTCATCATAAGCCACGGGAGTTGGCCAGTCGGCCTCTCAAGCCTGGTCAACCAGTAAATAAACTCAGCGATGATCCAATATTGGAGTCAACTCCACTGTTACACCCTCTACCCATAAACTTTGATTCTCTTGGGTTCTGTCAGTCTGTGGTGAAAATAGAGTCATAGAGGAGCACAGCATGGGAATAGATCCTTGGGACCACCTCATCCATGCCAACCAAGTTGGCTTACTGGTCTGCTCGCATTTGTCTGCATTTGACACATGGCCCTCTAAACTCTTCTTACCCATGTATCTGTCAAAATGTCTTTCGGCGGTTATAACTGTATCAGCTAAAATATTGAAAGATATTGAATTAAATTATTTCCAGCAACCTTTCTTTAATGTTTCTGTTGAGTGACATTCATGTATTCTGAAGAAGGGTCTCGACCCGAAACGTCGCCTATTTCCTTCGGTCCATAGATGCTGCCTCACCTGCTGAGTTTCTCCAGCATTTTTGTATTCTTCATTTATTCCAACCATTGTTTTACTCCAGAAAGTCAGCAGTGAGGAAAAAAATCAGCGATTTTCAGGTTTTCCCAAATCTCCCAAGCAACGCACAATACGGAATCGCTGTTCAGAGGCCTATCTTTTGTGTGGAATCGAAATTCATATTTCATATGAAATTCTAATTTCATTGTGAGAGGAATTGAATATAGCAACAAGTAGGTCCTTCTGCAGTTGTACAGGACCCTGGTGAGACCGCACCTGGAATATTGTGTGCAGTTTTGATCTCCTAGTTTGAGGAAGGACATTCTTGCTATTGAGGGAGTCCAGCAAAGGTTCACCAGGTTAATTCCCGGGATGGCGGGACTGGCATATGATGAAATAATGGATTGATTGGGGTAATATTCACTGGAATTGAGAAGGATGAGAGGATATCTTATAGAAACATATACAATTATTAAAGAATTGGACAGGCTAGATGCAGGAAAAATGTTGGGGGAGTCCAGAACCAGGGGTCACAGTTTAAGAATAAGGGGTAGGCCATTTAGGACTGAGATGAGGACCCGGACCATTGTGAATCTGTGGAATTCTCTGCCACAGAAGGCAGTGGAGGCAAATTCACTAGATGTATTCAAGAGACAGTTGGATATCGCTCTATGGGGTAACAGGATCAAGGGATATGGGGAGAAAGCAGGAATGGGGTACTGATACTGTATGATTAGCCACGATCATATTGAATGGCGGTGCTGGCTCAAAGGGCCGAATGGCCTACTCCTGCACCTATTTTCTAGGTTTTTCTTTCCTGTTTGTGATTCAATAGGGGAGGATTTACCCACTACAGTGTAATGCACAGTTACAACTTAAACTCGTTGCACGCACTGCCCACTTTACTAAGTGAATGCATTGCCGCCGGGAATGGGTCACGCCAGAGTATTGTTGTTATGTCAATAATCAAAGGTTAAAATAAATAAAGAATGCTATTGGTTCACACTGTAAAACATTGATGGATATGTAAAGGCGAGTTAGTACTAAAAGACCCGCGAAGAGAAGGAAATGACACTTGCATTTTATTTGGAGAAACCAGCACACTATGGGTTTACCTGGAGTAAGCAGCTCAGGCAGCATCTCTGGAGAACATGGATAGATGTCGTTTTCGGTCGGGAACCATCTTCAGACTGATTGGTGTGGGTGGGAGGAGGGGGAGAGAAAGCTGGAAGAGAAGAAGGGCAGGATAAAATATGGCAAAGTATCGTAAGTGAGACAAAGTGCCGGTGGAACAGGTCAGGCAGCATCTCCGGAGAACATGTACAGATAATGTTTCAGGTCGGGACATTTTTTTCAGACCAAAACGTCACCTATCCATAAATTCCGGAGATGGGACCTGACTTACTCCAGTACTTGGGTCCTTTTTGCGTATTCACGATCATTGCAGTTCTTTGTTTCTGCACCTGGTAAGTGATAGGTGGATACAGATGAGAGGCCGGGTTCATTGACAGGTGGGTATAATTGACATTGGCTAGAGAGGAAAAGGAAACAACAGGGTGTCAGATAAGGAGAGAAGAGAGGTACAATGTGAAGCCAGAGGAAGGGATGTAAGTGGAAGGGGACGGTGGGTGGAAATGGGGAAAATGTGTGCGCAGTGGGATAGGGCAAAGTGAGGGAAAAAGAGTTTGGGGGGTGGGGGTAGCTAAAATTGGAGAATTTGTGATTCATACCTGTGGCAGAAATTAATTTAGAGGGGAAAAAAAAGGAAAACCATAAAGTTACAGACTTCGCTGGTTTGTTTCAAGAGACTTTATTGCATGATATCGTGGAGAGATGGCGGCAGAAATCTCTGACTTCATAGCCGCAGTTATATTGTGCAGTAAACAACTTTTGTATTTTGTTAGATACAGCCATACGAAAATCTACCTCATGGAGATCAATTATTTCATTAGTCATAACATACTTTTCGCTTATGTTAATCTTATTCAAACACCGGATGGTTAATACAAGTTGAAATGGGCGCATGTGCGGGGCTCTTCTAGAGTGTGCGCATGTGCAGGGCTTTTCCGGAGTGTGCGCATGTGCTAAGTATTTCGGGTGGGAAAGGCCTGCGGAATCAGCCATGTTTGCCAGACGTTTCTGAGTTGGTGTATTAAAGAAATAAAGCTTAATTAAAGAAATTAAAGCTTAAATAAAGTTAAGTAAATTACTTTTGCGGGGGTAATATTCATAAGAGAGGGAGGTACCCTGCTCGAGAGGCAACGTGTAATAGTTGTGGCAAGAAGGGACATTATTCTAGAGTATGCAAGTACAAAGCAACTAAAATTGTGACTGCTGCCATGTATACGCCTTTTTTATGTGCACTTACAGCTGCATTTCCTCAGAGCTTGTCGCATGCAGCTACATCGGTATCCATCAATGGCCATACACTTAATGTACTTGATTCTGGCAGATCAGAAAGTTTTATAAGTGAACAAGTTCTGTCTCGACTAAATCTAACCATAATTCCTACAAATAGAGAAATCTCAATGGCTCTGATAACTCTCAATACTCCAATTAGAGGATATTCTATTGTAGACTTTATTCTGAACAAAATTAGCTATAAATCTGTATGTCTTGGATGTGATGCCTCTGATTTAGCAGTATCAGCAACATTACATCAAGGAGGACGACCAGTGGAAGCTACAGCAATTATTGAAGCCGTGAGGAAATTGCGTCATTTCCTTGCTCGCCAGCACTTCACTTTGATAACAGATCAGCATTCAGTAGCTTTTATGCTAGAAAATCGGAAACGAACAAAGATTAAAAACAGTAAGATTCATGAATGGAGGATTGAATTATCTGCATATAGTTATTCAATTGAGTACCGCCTGGAAAGGATAATGTTGCTCCAGATACATTAACTTGAGCATTTTGTGCCTCTGTTCATTCTTCTGCACTCGCTGATCTTCACAATGGGCTGTGGCATCCTGGAGTCACTCGTTTGTTACACTATCTTCGTTCCAAAAACATACCTTTCTCTACAGAAGATGTGAAGATGACGTGTCCTTCATGTAGAATCTGTGCTGAATTAAAACCAAGGTTCTTCCGTCCTGAAGAAGGAAGATTGATCAAAGCTACTCAACCTATGGAACATTTGAGTATTAACTTCAAAGGGCCTTTACTATCCTCTTGAAATGTTTATATACATACCTTAGTTGATGAATATTCGAGGTTTCCATTTGCCTTTCCTTGTCCAAATATGTCAGCTGCTATGGTTATCAAATGTTTAGATCAACTGTTTTCATTCTGTGGATTTCCAAGTTACATACATTCTGATAGGGGCGCCTCATTCATGTCGAAAGATTTAAAAGACTACCTTTCTAATAGAGTAATTGCAACATGTAACACAACTCCATATCATCCTATTGGAAATGGTCAGGTTGAGAGATATAACGGAATCATTTGGAAAGCAGTGAAACTGGCTTTAAAGTCAAATGACATACCAGATCAGCATTGGGAATGTGTTCTACCAGATGCATTACACTCCATCAGATCTCTACTGTCAACTGCTACCAATACTACTCCACACGAGCGGTTCTTTAACTTCAAACAGCGTTCTTCTAGTGGTACTTCTCTGCCATCATGGTTGACTAGCCCTGGGCCTGTGTTGCTTCGTCATTATGTCCGATCAAATAAGAATGAGCCTTTTGTTGATGAAGTTGAACTGACTGATGTCAACCCTTCTTATGCAACTATCAAGTATCAGGATGGACTCCAGTCAACTGTTTCACTTCGTGACCTTGCACCATGTCCGTCTTCTCCATCAGCTCCGTCACTTCTTGATAACACTAATCGAGCACTTCCTCCATCAGCTCCGACACTTTCTGATAACACTAATCGAGAACTTCCTCCAACACTTCCATCATCCCGTATGGAAACTTCTATAAGAAATTCTAAAATTGTAAACCTAAATAACAATGTGAGTGAAGTTGATGACCAAGTAATATATCTACCACCAGCTATTGAAACACCATTATCTCCTCAAGCTCCAGTGCTGCAATGGTCATCAAGATGCACTAAACCACCTGACCGTCTCAACTTATAAATAGGAGGGGAGAATGAAGTGGGCGCATGTGCGCGTGTGCGGGGCTCTTCTAGAGTGTGTGCATGTGCAGAGCTTTTCCAGAGTGTGCACATGTGCGAAATATTTCAGGCGGGAAAGGCCTGCGGAATCAGCCATGTTTGCCAGACGTTTCGGAGTTTATGTATTAAAGAAATAAGTTGCTTAAAGATGAAATAAAGTTTTTCTTATTATTATCTTCATCATATCTTCAAAGACGCCGTCATAAACCACCTTTACAATTACTTGTCTTGGTGGTGCACCACTCCTAGAAGCCGGTCTTAAAGCCCTGTAAAGAAATCTGAAATACGAAGGAGATAACATCAGTATCTTCAGAGACTACCCGGCCGAAGTGGCTAAAAGAAGAGCTCTATTTACAGAAACAAGACGCATCTTGAGAGATATAAAAGGAATAAAGGAGATCAGATATGGTCTGGTGTACCCGGCAATACTTAGAGTTACCTACGAGAAGAAGGATCTTCGTTTCACCAAGCATACAGCGGCACTGGAATTCGCTCGGAAAATACAGAAGAAGGCACAAGAAGGAGAAGAAGGAGAAGCAGAGGAAGAAGGAGCAGACCCGACAGGAGTAATTGATGAATGAACTTTATGGACCTGCGGTTATGAACCACTCACTGAGAAAAAGGCGAAATAACGGACATAGAATTGTAGTATTATATTGCTTACTAATTAATTAATAAATACTAATTTGTAATTATTAATTGCTAATTACTAATTACTAATTAGTTTGATTTCCCTTATTCCCCTTATATAGTATTACTAATTATGATACTAATTATAGTTGAAATTAACAACTAAAAATTAGTAATATGAATAATAGAAAAAGTTATTAAGAAAATAAAGTTAGCACCCCCACCCCAATATATACAGTATTCCAAATAAGAGCTGGAATATTCAACATCTTTTTTTTAGAAAACGGAAGTCGCTAGATTAGTAGCCATGTTAGTGTGGCTTTCACCTGTGCACACTACACATTATAAAAGTGTAGTCTCTTTTTTTTCTGATCACTTTTTTATCACCCTTTACTTTTTTTATATTTACACTCGTTATTATTTTTTGTATAACACATACTTGATTTTATATTATATATTATATAATCATGACTTCTATCTATTTTATATAATCAGATTAAATGGATATGGTTTAATGGAATTGGAAATTCGCATCGGATTGAAGTTGGGGTGTAATGTCGGGCTGGAGGAGCCAAGAAGGCTACTCCAAAAAAAGCCACCCTAACAATAAAATGCAAGATATGAATGTAAGGAATGGGGGTGATGGAATCACCTTCTGTAGTTGGAATGTTAAAGGAATCAATGAACCAATTAAAAGGGGAAAGGTATTAGCTCAGCTGAATAGATTGAAATCTGGAGTTACGTTTCTTCAAGAGACACATCTTAAAAAAGATGCTCAATATAGATTAACAGCTAAATGGATTTCAAAAGTATATCATTCTTCGTTTATACACAAATCTAGAGGAGTTGCAATAATTATTCGTAAAGGTATACCTTTTAAACTTAATTCGATAATAGAGGATAAGGAGGGTAGATATTTAATAATTACAGGGGAACTACATTTAAAAAAAGTAATTCTTATGAATATATATGCACCTAATTTTGATAATCCACTATTTTTTAAGAAAATATTTAATAGTATTCCTATATCCACCCAATATAATTTAATAATTGGAGGTGATTTAAACTGTACATTAGATAATTATTTGGATAGATCTTCTACAAAAAGTAAGGCTCTTTCTAAATCAAGTAAGCTTATAAATTCTTTTATTAAGACATCGAATGTTAAAGATATTTGGAGATTGGATAATCCAACCGGACGGGAATATTCATTTTTCTCGCCGGTATTCGGAACCTATTCGAGGATAGATTATTTCTTAGTTGACTCAAAATTACTCCCCTTTACGTATGATGCAAAGTATCATAATATTATTATCTCAGATCATGCTCCATTAACATTTAAGATAAAATTAAAAGATATAGTTAATAAAACTAATATTTGGAGATTCAACACACAGATATTAAAGGATAAAGACTGCTGTAACTATGTGGAGAAACAGATTAAATTATTTTTTGAAACTAACGATAAACCTGAGACTTCCCCATTATTATTATGGGACACATTTAAAGCATTTATGCGCGGTGCAATAATATCAGCACAAGCTCATTTTAACAAAGAAAATCGAAAAATGGAGCAAAAGTTAGAAAAAGAGATAAAACAATTAGATAGTGAAAATATAATACATCCTTCTAAAGAGTTGAGTAATAAAATTGCTATATTAAAATATAGATTAAATAAAATTTACTCTGATCAAGTGATAAAACTATATCAACAAACTAAACAAGTTCATTTTGAATTTGGTGATAAACCTCAAATATTATTAGCACGACAACTCAGAAGATTAGACGATGAAAAAACTATACATAGTATTAGATCGGTACAGGGAAATACGTTGACTATACCAAAAGACATTAATGACACATTTTTACAATATTATCAAAATCTTTACTCATCTAAATTAACAGGGCAAACAGATGAAATGGAAACATTTCTAGAAAAATGTCATTTTAATAAGCTAGATTTTGAGAGTAGGCAATTATTAAATGCTGAAATATCGGTAACAGATATCGAAGAATCAATTGGATCGTTAAAAAATGGTAAAACAGCGGGCCCCGATGGCCTGAGTGCAGAATTTTATAAAAAATTTCATGATCTACTTTCATCAAGATTACAAACAGTGTATAGACACACCTATGAGTTAGGAAAATTACCAGAGTCTTTAAATGAATCTACAATTACATTAATTCCTAAATTAGATAAGGATCTGGAAGATCCTGGATCATATCGAGCGATTGACCTTTTAAATACTGATCAAAAAATATTAACTAAAGTACTGTCTCGGAGGCTAAGTTTAGTGATTTCCAAAATAATACATTATGATCAAACAGGTTTTATTCCAAAACGTTACTCATCACATAATCTTAGACGCTTGTTTAATATTATCTACTCGAGAAGAAGGAGAGATATTGAATTAGCAGTTATATCGTTGGATGCTGAAAAAGCATTCGACCAGGTGGAATGGTCATATTTATTTAATATAATGGAAAAGTATCAACTGGGGGATGGATTTTGTAAATGGGTAAGAATATTATATTCTAACCCTACAGCAAGAATTTTAACTAATCAAATACTATCACCTAAATTTAGACTTTTTAGGGGATGCAGACAGGGATGTCCGTTATCCCCTTTATTATTTGCTTTGGTGATAGAACCTCTGGCCGAAAGAATCAGATCAGAACCCGAAATATATGGGTATAATACTGACACAACAAATAATAAGATATCTTTATATGCAGATGATATTCTGATTTATATTACTAAGCCGGAATGTAGTATTCCCAAGTTATTTAATGTTATAAATGAATTTAGCGTATTTTCAGGATATAGGATTAATTGGAATAAAAGTGACATTATGCCTATAACTGGTATAAATGTAAATATATTACAAAAATACCCATTAAAAATAGTTACAGATAAATTTAAATATTTAGGAATCAATGTGTCTAAATCCTATAAATTATTAATTAAAGCTAATTATTATCAATTATTAGAGAAACTTAAAAAAAACATTTCATATTGGAAAACACTCCCTATATCTATGATCGGTAGGATTAATGCTATAAAGATGATTTTTTTACCACAATTGTTATATTTATTTCAGGCAATTCCTTTTTTTCTCCCAAAAAGTTAAAAAAAAAAATTGATACTATAGTTAATAATTTTGTCTGGGATTACAAAAGTCATAGAATAAGTAAAAAACACTTATGTAAGTCTAAGATAAATGGAGGGCTGGCACTTCCAAATTTTCTATACTACTTTTGGGCAGTCCAGATTAAGAATATGAATTTTTGGTGGGTAAATATGGATGTTGAACCAATGTGGTTAAAAATGGAAAAGGAAGACTGTTTACCTTTCAATATAGAGTCGATTATTTTCGCACCAAAGGAAGTACAAAAAAAGACTTATAGGGACAACCCTATAATTCATAATAATAGGCGTATTTGGAAACAGATA
This sequence comes from Raja brachyura, assembly GCA_963514005.1. Next base: position 120,388,247 of record OY740783.1, on the reverse strand, counting down.
GTTAAGACCCTATATCTGGATAATCTTTCTTTTAGGTTACCAATTAGGAATAACCCACTGTTTAAACCCTCAATCTTAGATGCGGGGTTTAGACTGTGGGAGGATTCAGGAATTAAAAGGATAGGACACCTTTATAGAAATGGAAAATTTTTATTATTTGAAGAGTTACAAGATATTTTTGGATTACCTTCACAACACCATTTTAGGTATTTACAAATTAGAGATTTTATTAAATGTAACACACAAGACTATAAAAAAAAAGAATCAGGCTTATTAGATGAGCTGTTTAATTTACATCCAAATACGGATAAGCTTATAGCTTATATATACAATATTATTTTAGATAAAGAGAACCCAACAACTGAAACATATCGTCAAGCATGGGAAAATGAAATTGGATTACCTATAACAAAAGAAACTTGGGAAGAATGCTTACAAAGAATACATTGGTGTTCTTTGAATGCCAGACACACATTGATACAATTTAAAGTTATATATAGATTACACTACTCGAAAACCAAATTAAAAAATATCTTTCCTAGTCTCTCCTCTATTTGTGATAAATGTAAGAATCTTGAAGCAAATTTAATACATAGTTTGGTAACGTGTCCACGGTTGAATTATTATTGGATTGAAATTTTTAAAGTTATTTCGGACGTTCTTAAGGTTGAACTCGACCCAGACCCAAAATTAATAATATTTGGAATCCCGGAGCCAAATTTGGTACTCACAGTTAATCAAAGAAATTTTTTTGATTACTGTTTAATAATAGGGAAAAAAATGATACTTAAATTTTGGAAGGGAACATTATCCCCAACAATTAAAATGTGGAAAGCAGAGATGTTGGAGACGTTGAATTTGGAAAGAATCAGATTTGTCCTTTTGGACAGGTATAATTCTTTTGAATCGATATGGTCTCCATATATGCAGTATTTAGAGAAGTAGCTATTCTTGGAATCACGGCTCGACGGACACCCTACGGATCCGATGCGAATAACTTACTTATATTTGATATTATTGTGCATTTATTAGAGATATTTCTGAATGAAATAGTATTTCGTATAATGACTTTAGTTTTTCAAATTTTCTTTTTTTTTTTATGGTTGAAGTATGTGGGAAGAATTTTTTATTCCTTTTTATTTACTTTTTTTTCTTTTCTCTTTTATATATCTTTTTCTTTATTTCCAAAAAATAGAAGATATTAAGTATTGATATGTTATTTGTAGTAATATTGTATTAAGGTGTTAGTTTATAAAGTAAGCTATACATTGTAAACGGTTTACTTCAAATAAAAAAATATTACAAAAAAAAAAAAAGATGAAATAAAGTTAAGTAAATTACAAGTAGTGTAAACATAGAAACATAGAAAAATAGGTGCAGGTGTAGGCCATTCGGCCCTTCGAGCCTGCACCGCCATTCAATATGATCATGGCTGATCATACAACTCGGTATCCCGTACCTGCCTTCTCTCCATACCCCCTGATCCCTTTAGCCACAAGGGCCACATCCAACTTCCTCTTGAATATAGCCAATGAACTGGCCTCAATGACCTTCTGTGGCAGAGAACTCCAGAGACTCACCACTCTCCGTGTAAAGTTTCATTTGCCTCACAACACAAGTCAAACACAATACAAGGGCGTCTCGACATTATTATATCTCACCTTTCAGGCAGCCCACACTACCATACCCTCTCCGAGCCAATCATAAGCCTCCCATTTACTGCAACGTATCTACACTACTAGCGGTAGGGGGCGCGGGTGATCTACTGCAACTTCTCACAAAGAAAACAAACTTCCTTATCTCCTCTACTATCATTTCATGTGTACATTTACCATCCACCCTTCAACACATTCCCAGACAAGAGATAAGACGTCTATTCTTACTTTGCCGATTCCCACAACCTCTTCTGCACCTGGTTAAGCGAGAGCTGGGGTGGGAGATTGCAACCTTCACATGGTCCAACCTGACGAATGCAATCAACCTGGCGAGCACAAACAGAAGATCAAACAGAACAAGTTGTCTTACAACTTTAGGCTGTGCACGCCATACATAAGAAGAGGTAGCGAGAGCTGCCAATTGTCACATCCAAAACACCCTTTTGTGACCTTGTCAGTTCCAATCAAAATTAAGTAAGGAAGGATATTAACTTTTCTTCCACAGTTCCATCCTTCTTGATCTTTATGATCAACACATAGTAAGAAAGGATATTAATATTTTCTCTCATTAATCAGTTGCAAAAATGGAGACGTGTCCGATTATAGTTTAGGTTGGAACCCGTCCTTGAGCAAGCAAAGAGATGCCTCCTTGTGCATGTGAAGGGATGTGGGCACAAACCCAACATTTTAATCAGATAAGGAAGCTTGTTTTTCTTACAGCAGCGAGTTCACTGTGTTCTGTGTGGAACTTGTTTGTTGGATTTCTTACTCCAACTTCTACCTTCCTCCTGTTTCTTGTAATTATCTAGATGCCTCACTTCACCCTCATATCCTCTATGATCCCACACAGTGTTAGTATATTCATAAGAATTTAATACTACAAAGATAGTTAATAAGGAATATGCCTACATTTTGACACTTTTTTTATCACTACAAAATGCTACGGTTCTTGTGTTTCCTTCTCTTCGAGGGTTCCGTCTGAGTGATGCAGTTTACATCTGGTGGCACGTACCCAATCGGGTTTTTCTTTGATAAAGAATGAACTGCAGATGCTGGAAAATCGAGGGTTTACACAAAATCCTGGAGAAACTCAGCGGGTGCAGCAGCATCTATGGAGCAAAAGAGAAAGGCAACGTTTTGGGCCGAAACCCTTCTTCAGACAGGTTTTTCTTTTACTTTTACTGCTATTCATGTTAGCAGCACCAAATATGGTCCTTTCCATCTAGAAGAGAAAGAATCTTTATTCATTGCTCGCACATAAACCTGATCTCCTGGTTTAAACAGGTGCATATTTCCTTCTGCCAGAAGGATCTGTGCCTGCTTAACTTTCTCTTAGATTTTACCAACTGTTTCATAAATGGCTTGAGTATATCGTAAGGATTTTTCATAATTCCAAATTTGAGCTACCTTCTCAGGAGTCATCGGGGGTCGGGTTCTGGTTGTCATAGGTCATCCCATCAAACCTTCGTGAGGGGTTAGGCCCGTGTTTCTATTTTTCTGATTTCTCAGGGCATACATCACTATGGGCATGGCATCTGGCCAGAACAACATATTTTGCTGGCATACATTAGTCAAAGTAGCTTTTTTCCCTCCATTTACTCTTTCTACCATCCCTGAGGACTATGGATGATATGTGTAATTTCCACTGGAACCCAAGAGCCTTCGACAAGTTCGAAACTAATTTACTGGTGAAATGAGTTCCTCTGTCACTGTTTATTCCCACGGGTATCCCGAATCTAGGTATTATTTCTTTTATTTTATATATATATATATATATATATATATATATATATATATATTTTTTTTTTAAATATTTATTTTATTAGAAGCAATTGTACAAGGAGAAAGTAATCGACATAACAGTTATACGATTTCCGTACTGCTTCAATTTTAACTTTTTATAAACTAATAACAATCGGAAAAAAGGAAAAAGGAAAAAAGGGAAAGAAAAAAAAAAGAAAAAGAAAGAATTTCGAGAAAGACATGAAAAAGAAAAAAGAAAAACCCCAGAACTAACGAAGAAGTGAAAGAAGTGGAGATATATCCCACTGCCCTTCCGTATGCCCGCTCACTCGATCCTAGCGTCGGTTTTGAGTTTGTGTTCAACCATTATGTTGTTGAAGAAATTCAGCGAAAGGAGACCATATTTTGGAAAATTGATCTGGCTTGTCAGTCAATGCAAGCCTTATTTTTTCTAGATGTAGTGTCTCGGTCATTTCTTTGATCCACATCTTCACTGTGGGGGACTGTTATCTTTTTCCCGAAATTAAGTATACTTTTTTTTCGCAGTTATTAAACCAAAGTCAAGGAGGCGTCTTTGATATATCGTTAGATTAGGGCAGCCCTCTGACATTCCTAATATTATTAGTTTTGATTCTGGCTCCAATTGAATTTTAAGTGTTTTAGAAATGATATTGAATATTTCCATCCAGAAGTTTTGTATTTTTATACAGGATACAAAAGAATGAGTTAGGGTGGCTTCTTGAAAATGACATTTATCACAGAGAGGAGAGACAGTTGGGAAGATTTTGTTCAATTTGGTCTTTGAGTTGTAAAACCTATGCAATACTTTAAATTGTATCAGGCGATGCCTGGCATTAAAAAAAACAGTAGTGTATGTATTGTGGGCTTTCCTCACATATATCTTTCGAAATGGGTAAACCCAGCTCGTCCTCCCATGCTCGCCTATAAATCTCAGAGGGTGGGGTGTCAATATTTAGAAGAGTGTTATAAATGTAAGATATTAACTTACTTGTATCAGCATGTCTATTCAAACAATTGTCTAATATATCTGGACCCATAAGAGGACAGTCTTGTGTAGATGTTTTCACGTGATCTCGGATTTGAAGGTATCTAAAATAATTATTGGCATTCAAGTGATATTTCTCCTGTAGTTCTTGAAAAGAAGAGGGAGTCCCCTTCTTATAGAGGTCTGCCACAGTATTGATTCCCAGGTTCTTCCATTGAACAAACACCACATCTAAAGTAGACGGTTTAAAGGAGGGATTATTTGCAATAGGAAGGAGAGACATATTTCTCAATTTAAGACTGAATTTCAGCTGTTTCCAGATACGGATAGTACTATGTATTATCGGATTTTGCTCATACGTTGACTTATTCAAATGTATTGGAGATAGGAGGATCGAGCCTATACAAAAAGGGAGACAATCTTCCCTCTCCATGTTTAACCAATTTACATGTTGACATGTATCGTCCAACCAGAAAGTTATATTTTTAATATTATTTGCCCAGTAGTAAAAAAGAAAATTAGGTAGAGCTAATCCTCCATTTTCTTTGGTTTTGCACAAATGTATTTTGTGTATTCTGTGGGTTTTGTAGTCCCAAATAAAGTTAGTGACAATAGAGTCAATTAAAAAAAAAAGCTTTTAGGGAGATATATTGGTATTGATTGAAAGAAATACATAAGTTGCAGAAGGAATATCATCTTTATGGCATTTAATCTACCAATAAGGGAGATAGGAAGTGTTTTCCACAATAGGATGTAGGCATACAATTTAGTGATTAATGGTGAGAAGTTTATTTTAAACAAAGAGGAATACTTTCTAGTCACGTAAATTCCAAGATATCTGAACTATTCAGTAATGATTCTGAAAGGAAATTGTTGGAGTTGGGAAGGGTCTTGTTCTTTTATTGGCATGATTTCACTTATGTCTCCAATTTATTCTGTATCCAGAAAAAGAACCAACTTGTTCTTTTTTTTTTATTTGAATAATTTTTATTAGAAGTATAAGTACAAGTGTAAGTACAAATATAAGTACATATAAAAACAACGTTCTTGATAAAGAGATAGGTAATAATTACCATATTTTCTTATATATACTTCTAAACATTTTATTGTAGTTTTTTTTAGTGAAAAGTAGGAAAGTGTGAAAAATGGATAACATAAAAATAGTTATAAAATAACCAAAAGAGAAAAGTAAATAAAATAACAGTGGTATATTCTACAAACAGAATTTATATAATAATATATCCGTGATCAATAATGTATTATTCTTCGTTCAATCCTTCGTTCAGGTCTCGATCAGGTCCACAAACCGAGTCATATTGGTCCCTTAAGATATTCAGGGAATGGAGACCAAATCAGATTAAATTGGTCCAACTTGCCTAAAAGTGCAAGTCTTATTCTTTCCAAATGTAAAGTCTCAGCCATTCCTGAAATCCACAATTTGATTGTAGGGGGTATGGGGCCTTTCCAAAATTGTAAAATTAATTTTTTACCAATTATTAAACTATAATCTATGAAAGTTCTTTGTGCTGTCGTGAGTAATTGATCCCTTTCTAATATTCCCAATATTATTAATTTTGAGTCTGGAACTAGATTCTTATTTACAACATTCGAGATTACCTTAAATATTTCCAACCAAAAATTCGTAATTTTTATACAAGTTGTAAAAGAATGTGTTAAATTAGCTTCTGGGTATTGGCATTTGTCACATATAGGAGATACATTAGAAAACATTCTGTGTAATTTAGATTTTGAAAAATGCAATCTATGTAAAACTTTGAATTGTATCAGAGAGTGTCTAGAATTTAATGAACAATTATGTATATATCGTAAACTTTCATCCCAGATATCGGGTTCGATTGTTTCACCTATTTCATTTTCCCATAGTTGTCTGTACTTTTCCGTATTGGGTATATCATTTTCTAATAAAATATTATAAATGTATGATATTAATTTTTCCGTGTTTGGGTGTTTATTCAAGCATTCATCTAGAATTCCCGTCTTTCTCTTTTTATATTCCTGTGCAGTTGTTTTAATGTAGTCAGTTATTTGTAGATATCTGAAATAGTGTTTAGAGTGTAGTCCATATATTTCCTGTATTTCTTTAAATGAAAGATACAGATTGTCCCTGTAGAGGTCACTGATCTTATTAATCCCTTTATTTTTCCATTGTAAGAATCCTAAAGTTTCCAGGGATGGTTTAAAACTTACATTATTAGCAATGGGAAGAACTAATGGGATATCTTCTAGTTTTAACGTTCTTTTTAACTGTCTCCAAATATTAATTTCACTATTAATTATTGGGTTTCCACGATAAATTTTCTTAAATATTTTAATTTTAGAAAATAATATGGAACTGATTTCATACGGTAAGCAGTCTTCCTTTTCCATAAGTAACCAGTTTGGATTTTCATCCAGTTCAACCCACCAAAAGTTCATATTCTTAATACTAACTGACCAGTAATAATATATAAAATTAGGTAATGTTAAACCTCCATTAATTTTCGATTTACATAAATATTTTTTATTTATTCTATGGCTTTTATAGTCCCAAATAAAATTGGTGACTATAGAGTCAACCTTTTTAAAAAAATTCTTAGAAAGATATATCGGGATCATTTGAAATAAATATAATAATTGTGGGAGAAAAATCATTTTTATCGCATTAATTCTACCTATCATTGAGATAGGTAGTGTTCTCCAATATAGAATATTCTTAGATAATTTATTTAGTATAGGTAAAAAATTATATTTAAATAAAGAATCATATTTTTTTGTAACGTGAATTCCTAAATACTTAATCTGTTCATTAACAATCTTGAAAGGAAATTGTTTTAATGTAGTTAAATTATCTTGTGTTAATGGCATAAGTTCACTTTTATTCCAATTGATTCTGTATCCAGAAAACAAGCCGAATTGAGTTATTAAATTCAATAAATTAGGTATGCTAATTTCTGGTTTTTTAATATATAATAATACGTCATCTGCATATAGAGAAATTTTATTTCTTGTTTCGTTAGTTTCATATCCAAAAATTTCGGGGTGTAATCTTACCCGAATGGCTAATGGTTCTATAGCCAACGCAAATAATAATGGTGATAGGGGACAACCTTGTCTGCATCCTCGAAATAAATTAAATTTGATAGATATCATTTGGTTGGTTAAGATTTTAGCAGTTGGATTTGTATATAGTAATTTGATCCATTTTATAAACTTGTCTCCCAAATTTAACTTTTCCATAACCGCAAATAAATATGGCCATTCAACTTGGTCAAAAGCTTTCTCTGCATCTAACGATATTATTACTAAGTCTTTATTATAACTCCTTTTCGAGTATATAATATTAAACAATCGTCTCAGGTTATATGATGAGTATCGTTTAGGTATAAATCCTGTTTGATCCGGGTGTATTATTTTATTAATCACTACACTTAATCTTTTAGCTAATATTTTAGTTAATATCTTTTGATCCGTATTTAAGAGAGCAATAGCTCTATATGATCCCGGATCATCTAGGTCTTTATCCATTTTTGGTATGAGTGTTATAATGGATTCATTTAGTGTTTCTGGTAACCTCTGTTGCGCATATATATATTCGTAAAGTGTCTTCAAATAAGGTGTTATCAGATCCGTGTATGATTTATAAAATTCCGAACCAATACCATCTGGTCCTGGAGTTTTCCCGTTTTTTAATGATATAATAGAATCCTCAATTTCTTTAACTGTTAATTCAGCATTTAATAGTTTTGTATCATCTACACCCAATCCTATTAGATTACAGTCATTTAAGAATGTATTAATTCCTATCTGATTTTCAGTCGTTTTGGAAGAATATAAATCTTTATAATATTGTAAAAATCTCTCATTAATATCGTTATTCTGTGTTAAGAATTCACCATTTTCTGATTTAATCCGATGTATTATTTTTTCTCCCTGTATTTTTCGTAATTGGCGAGCCAGTAATTTTTGTGGTTTGTCCCCAAATTCAAATTGTATTTGTTTTGTGTATTGATATAATTTAACCACTTGGTCAGCATATATCTTATTTAATTTATATTTTAATGCAGTAATTTTATTATGTGTTATCATTGTAGGGTTGAGGGCATTTTCTATATCTAATTGTTTTATCTCCGTTTCCAGAATATTTTGTTCCTTCCGCTTTTCTTTGTTGTGAAATGCTTGTGAAGATATCATAATTCCACGAGTAAAAGCTTTAAAAGTTTCCCATAGTAGGGATGGAGATATTTCTGGTTTATCGTTTATTTCAAAAAAAGTCTTAATCTGCTTTATAATATATTCATTAGTTGACTTATCCTTCAAAATTTGTGGATTAAGTCTCCATTGTCCTCGTATTTTCATGTTATCATTAAATTTAATATTAAATGTTAATGGAGCGTGATCTGAAATAATGATACTGTGGTATTTAGAGTTATAGATGTATGGAATTAGCTTTATATCTACAAGGAAATAGTCAATTCTAGAATATGTTTTATGTACCGAGGAGTAAAATGAATAATCTCGTCCTGATGGGTGTTCCATTCTCCAAACATCTCTAACTTTACTAGTGTCAATGTATGCATTTATTAAATCACTGGAGTGTGATTTAAGTTTCCTCTGTTCTGACGATCTATCTAAATAAGGATCTAAAGTACAATTTAAATCTCCTCCAATTATTAAATTATGTTGTGCATGATCAGGAATTGTATTAAATATTTTCTTAAAAAAAATTGGACTGTCAAAATTTGGGCCATATATATTGGCTAATATTACTTTTTGAGCATATAATTCACCCGTTACAATAATAAATCTTCCATCTTTATCAATTATAGTTGATGTATGCTTGAATAAAGTACCTTTACGTATCAGTATTGCTACGCCTCTAGATTTATGAGTAAAAGAGGAATGATATATTTTGTCAATCCATTTAGCCTTTAATCTATGCTCGGCATCTTTTTTTAGATGCGTCTCTTGAAGGAACGCAACGTCGATTTTAAGTGCTTGCAAATGTGCCAATACTTTACCCCTTTTAATAGGTTCATTAAGACCTTTAACATTCCAACTGCCAAAGGTTATTCCCTCATTCCCCAAATTCTTTTTTAAGTCCTGCATTTTATTTAAGGTGGTCTATAATGGTTCACATGTCTCAGCTTGACATACCCGACCTTACCCCCGAACTCCGGATGGACGAGTTTCAAGATTTTCAAATATCTCGCACGGATATATCTTTTGTGATTACGAGTCCACTGTGATGTAAAAAAATAAAAACATGAGATAATGTAAAAAAACAGAAGATAGAAAAAAGGGTTAGTAAATAGTGAAAAGTAAGGAAAAACTACAGCTATAGTAGGTGCAGTTAGTGAAAGCCATACTAGCATGGCTAGCCATCTACAGACTTCCAGTGTAGATGATGTTAACTCGCCAGCTCCATAAGTCCTTAAAGTTATTGTCTTACAAAAGGTATTTTAACGGGAATATATAATTCTAAAATGTTTCATCAATCCTATAACATATTTAAATGCAAAAATCAAGGAAATCTTAACTATTATTGGTATAATCAAATGTATGATCTTAGGAAATATATTTACTAATTACTATTTGTTTTAATTTTATGTAGATTAGTATTAATTATTGATGAGTAAATTATATGTATGTGGGAAGTAATAAGAAAGTTACTTATACCTAAGCCTTAGTGATTAGTATTTATTATTGTTTTAGTTAGTAACAGTACTACCGGTTAGGTTTTAGTATATTAGTATTTTATTGTATATTAATTATTTCTATTAGTATTGTTATTATTCTAATTAATAATATCCATAAGAGAAAGTCCAGTCCACTCTTTGGTGTAGGGAACAGGTCCACTCATTTCTTCATCTTTCTTGATTGTAGCCAGTCTATAACCAGTCCATATTCCGGTAATCCTTTAAACCAGATGCAAATATACAGTTATTCATTAATATAGTTCAAAGGTGAAATATTATTCAGTCTTCTTCTTGATTCTTAATCCCCTGCGCAAAGTCAAGTGCATTTTGTGGGTTCTTGAAGAAATGATCTTGATTGTCATAGGTCACCCTCAAAGTAGCGGGGTATCTCAAAGTATACCTTACATCCTTCAATTCTCTCAGAATTCTTTTAGTCTCCCTGAATGCGTTTCGTTTCTTGGCAACTTCAGCAGGATAATCTCGGTAAATACTGATTCGTGCTCCTTCAAAAGTAAGATTTTTACTTCTTACAATCTTACCCATCATTTCTTCCAGTTCATAATCATTCTGTACTTTTAAAATCATTTGTCTTGGCGGAGCACCAGGTCCTTTAAAACGCCTCTTTACTCTGTGTGCACGAGCTAATAAGGGTTTCTGATCCAAGGCTAAAACTTGTTGCAGTAAATCTGCTGTAAATCCTCGTGGATTATTCCGCTCCATGCCTTCCGGAATGCCCACAATTCTCAGGTTCGACCTTCTTTGGTAGCCTTCCAACTCCGTGCATTTTTCTGTTATCTTGTCCAGAAGTTCAGATAAGCGTTTTATGTCTCTGTCTGAATTCCGAGCCGATGATTCAGCTAAGTCTTTAATAATGCTTATATCTGTCGAATGTAAATTCAATGCTTCTTCAACCTCAGACAGTTTGTCTTTCACCAGGGTTTCGATTTTAATTTTCATCTGTTTGTTCTGCTCTTTTAACTTATCCGTTATCTCTCTTTTCAATGCTTGAGCAGATTCAGTGATTTCAGTCTTCAAGTCTTTTATTTCAGTTTTCAAGTCTTTCACATCTTCATTAATCTTTTCGACTTCCTCCTTAATATTCAACTTTTTCATATCTTTCTTTAAATTCAATAGTTCGGTTTTAATACCTCCCATCTCTTTTTCAATAAGAGTTTTCAATCCTTCCATCTCCAGTTTCGTTTTAATTTCTTCAGCTCCAGAAGGTTTTTTCCCTGCAATGTCTTCCTGGGATCGGGTTCTACCCGAGATCGAGGCTTCAGAACGGCCTACCGGATCCCGAACGGTCGGTAGCCGGGTTTTCAGTTTTTCTTCTGGGGTTCTCTGCATGCTGTCGCAGGGCTGAAAACGTCACTCAGCAATTCCGTATTAATCAGTACTGAGATTTCAGATGACAGGTAAATCTTTTTCAGCGTTTTTTACCCCGTTTTCTTCAACCTTCTTATGGAGCTGGCTGGGAGGGCGTCTTCACCTCATGATGGCGCCACTTGTTCTATAATGTTTAGAACATTTGGATTACTGACTTGGGGATTAGTAATGTATAAAAGTACATCATCTGCATATAACAACAATTTATTGGAGGTATATTTGGTATTATATCCATAAATGCCTGAATGGGACCTGATACTCTCGGCAAGGGGTTCTATGGCTAAAGCAAATAACATTGGAGAAAGAGCACATCCTCGTTTCCCCCTAGATAAATAAAATTTAGTTGAAAGCATTTAATTTGTCAGTATTCTAGCTGTCGGATTAGTGTATAAAAGCTTCACCCATAGAGTAAAGTTTTCTCTCAGTTGGAATTTTTCTTCATTTAAAATATTGACTACCATCCTTGCATCATCCCTAATTGTGGCGTGTGTAGTGGCAGATTTTTATATTGTTCAAGAGATTACTCCCTCTAGCCACTAAGGGAGCGACATGGTTAAGGAGAATATTGTAATATGCATGTGAGCTCTCTGAGAGACCTTCAGAGCTTCTTCACTGATAGCTCTTCATTACACAGTATTTTGATTAATAGTTTTTTTATTGTTGAAGAAAAACAATAAGGTATACATCCGACCTTATACTCCGACACTTTAATCTTCGTCAAACTCCAGAATATCGGTTTAAACGTTAGAAAACTCCTCGTGTCTCGGTTAAACATCATATGATTGAAGGGTAAATCTTCCTCATATAACTCCAAAACTAAACTCAAAACTAAGCTTCTGCGCAAGAAACCCAGCACCAAACGCGCACTTGACTACGTAATAAATCCCACCCACATAATAACGGGCAGTCTAAAATTTAAAGGCAAATGCCATAATTAATAACATTCAAAATAAGCCAAATGGCCACTAGAGGGTGTGCTTCCACCCATCTAGAGAACATATCAACTATGACCAGAATGTACTTAAAACCCTTTGCTGCTGGGATATGTACAAAATCAATTTTCAAATTCTCAAAAGGCATTTCAGGTTGTGGTAGGTGATCAAATTTTACAGGCATCATCCCTCTATTATTTTGTTGACCAGACAAATTCTTGCAACCTTATTAATTATGATTGATATACCTAGTGCATACCATTGCTGGGACAATTGGTGTACCATCCCCCCTTTTCCATGTGAGCCTGTCCATGGGCTAGGCGAGACAGGGACATAAATAGGCTCCTGGGGCAAACTACCCGACCATCAGGGTGGACCCAGACAATGGGGTCTTGATAACACCCTGCTTTGCTCCAATAATTATTTTCCTGGAGTGATGTCAGGCCTGTAACTGGGCTAATTCAATGCTAACCTTTCTTTGTGCTGCAGACTTAATTTTAGCCGCTTGTAATTGTGGGGTTTGCCTGAGGGCAATCTGATTGGCCACATAATCAGCGGACCTGTTTCCCCTTGATACATCATCATCATCTGATGATGTTTGAGCCTCGCATTTAATAACTGCAATTTGCCGTGGCAATTGAATAGCATCCTGAAACTTTAAGACTAGTTTATCATGCTTAATATTCTTTCCTGATGTGATGAATCCTCTATTTTTCCATAACTGCCCAAAATCATGTACAACCCCATACGCGTAGCGAGAATCAGTGTACATATTAGCACTTTTATCTTTTGCGAATATGCAGGCACGAGTCGGGGCATACAGCTCAGCTGCCTGAGCGGACGTTCTGGATGGAAAAGCGTACGCCTCCAGCACTTGGTGTGACGTGACCACAGCATATCCTGTTAATAATCTGTCATTGCTAGGTCGGTGTGAAAAACCATCAGTAAATAGAACCATTTCAGGATTATCAATTGGATCACTCTATAAGTCCAGCCGGGGAGTGGCAGTGGCTTCTACAAGCAACAGACAATCATGGTCACAATCTTCTTCTGGCAGTGGTACAAAGGTAGCTGGGTTTATAGCAGGTGATCACTGATAAGTATAGTTCGGATGTTATAGAAGGATAACTTAATATCCTGTTCTTCTAGCGGCTGTGAAATGCTGTGTAGCTGCTGAGTTCAATAATAACATCATGACATGAGGAACAATCACTACACACGGGTGATCAAGGATGATGGGGATTGATTTTTCTATCATTGTAGCCGTCGCCGCTGCAGCTCACAAGCAGGCTGGCATGCCATTTACTACAGCTGGTAAAGCCACGGAATAATATGCTACCGGTCTTTTTCCTCCGCCATGATCTTGAGCTAGGACCCCAGTCGCAAACCCCTTTGATTCATTTACATAAAGTTGAAAGGGCTTTTTTATAGTTTGGCAATCCCAGCGCCGGAGCAGTAACCGTAGCGTTCTTTAGATTTCTAAACGCCTGGTCTCTTTCTGCAGTCCAAGCTACTCTGGAGGGTTCAGTCTGCAAGGTGGCTGAACACAATGATGCATCTATTCGCTGTAGTCATGGATCCATTGCCTGCGGTAACCACCATGCCTAAGGAGGAGAGACTGTCCTTCCTCGTCCTCGGGATCGGGACGTTCTCTTTTGGTTTTATTCTGTCACATTCAAGCCTCCTTCTGCCTTCCTGCAGCTGGAATCCCAGATACTGTACTCTAGGCTGGCAGAACTGTCATTTTCCCAGGGATACTTTATGCGCTCTTCCTGCCAAATGTTGCAGCTATTTAATTGAGTTTTCTTTACAATCAGGACCTGTCACAGAGGCCACCAAAAGATCATCGACATACTGGATCATAGTAGACCTCTCCAATAGTTGACTCCTGTAGATCATTTTTCACTGCTGCTGCATATACGGCCGGGCTTTCAGTTTACCCCTGGGGTAGCCTAGTCTAGGCGTATTGTTGATCCTTGCAGGTAAAAGTAAACAGGAGCTGCTGCCTTTATGCAGGGGTATGGAGAAAAAAAGCCAAACATAGGTCAATTACTGTAAATGTGTCGATTTCCGCCGCTATAGATGACAGAATAATATTGATGTCATGTACTAAAGGAGCAATGGGGATCACTATTTTGTTAATAGCACTCAGGTCTTGGACAAATCGCCATTCATTACGTATTCCCACTTTCGAGATTGGCAGAATAGGAGTATTACAGACTAGGAATTTTTTCACTAATACTCCTTGTTGTAATAAAGATATGATGACCATAGCTATACCTTCTTCAGCCTCCGGGGTCAGTCGATACTGTATAAACATGGCAAAGCAGCCACCTTTTTTTAAGTCACTTTATATGTTCAGCGGCTGATCACCCCTCATGATTCGTATGCTTTGCCCAAAGTTCAGAGGGCACTTGGACCAGAGCCATTGGTAACCTTGACGGATCCTCAGTAGGCGGCTGTTGCTTTTCAAAAAAAGTGTCCCATTCCTTTCTGACACATGTAATCTTTCCTTCTGTGTCATTAATGCCCCTGTCCCACTTAGGAAACCTGAACGGAAACCTCTGGAGACTTTGCGCCCCACCCAAGGTTTCCGTGCGGTTCCTGGAGGTTTTTGCTAGTCTCCCTAATGGTCAAAAGTGGTTTCCGCTTCTTCTCTGCCGGCGATTATTTCAAAAATTTGAAAAAACCTCTGAGAACCTGACAAAAACCACCGGGAACTGCACGGAAACCTTGGTCTCCAGAGGTTTCCGTTCAGGTTTCCTAAGTGGGACAGGGGCATAAAGAGTCAATCTGGACCTTTAACCATTGGCAACTTTAAAACATGAATTGACCGTTTGTCCTTCAGCCTTTTTATCATCTCTCCTATTTCTTCCGTGTCTCCATCGGTCACACAGCGCGTGACGTCATTTACGCATATAAAGGGGGTCGCTGGCTGGATATTCCATGATCATCATGGAAGAGATACAGATTGCATTGCTACAACAGCAACAGAGACTTCTGTTAGCAGCAGCCCTCATGTTTACAGATCATCTAGGCAGGAGTACAACAGGGAAGGTTGTCAAGAAACCCAGGAAGAGGTCTGTGTGGACGAGGTCCTTGTTCCGGATGAGACCCACTTTGGGCCAGTATGAGATCATGATGACGGATCAGCAGTGGGAAGATGATGCTGCCTTTAGAACCTTCACCAGGACCCCCCCTGACCTGTTTCAGGAGTTAAAGAACGAGTCGGTCCTCTTCTGCAGAAAATGGACACCTTCATGAGGAAGGCACTGGAACCAGGCCTGCGCCTGGCCATCACCCTCTGCTACCTTGCATCAGGAGACTCCTACAAGAGTCCCTCCTACAACTTTTGTGTGGCCCACAATACAATCAGCAAGGTTGGCCGAGAAACCTGTGACGCCATCAACAATGCATATGAAGAAGAAATGATTGACTGCCCTAGTACACCTGACGAGTGGAGGAGAACATGGCTTTCAAACCAGATGGAACTTCCTGTACACATGTGGGGCAGTTGACGGAAAGCATTTGGCCATCCGGTGTCCACCCAGGGGTGGTTCTATGTACTTTAACTACAAGAAGTTCCATTCCATCGTGCTGTTAGCTGTGGTGGATGCAAACTACAACTTCCTGTTTGTGGATGTGGGCACACCTGGCAGTGCCGCAGGTGGAGGGATCTGGAGAGAGACCTCCCTTGGGCAAGCACTGGAAGAAGGGAGAGCAGGCCTTCCTGATCCAGTATCTCTGCTGGGAGAAGACAACCCTGACATCCCCTACGCACTGGTTGGTGATGATGCCTTCGCACTCGGGCCATGGATGATGAAGCCATACGCTCACAGGCAGATGTCAAGGGAGCGAAGGATCTTTAATTACAGGCTGTCCAGGGCTAGGAGGGTCGTGGAAAATGCTTTTGGTGTCGTAGCTAGCAGATTCAGATTCCTGCTGACTATAATGGAGCAGGAGTAGAAGCCCGAGAATGTGCAGACCATTGTCTACGCGGCATGTGTCCTCCACAACCTGATTCGCACCAGAGGTGCAGCAGCAGCCACGGTGGAGGGTCACACCAGGTTCATGGAGAGCTGGAGGACAGGCTGCACCAATGGTGGCACTGGGCACATTGCAAGGAAACACCTGCAACGAAAGAGCCAAGGAGCAGAGGGACCATCTCTGCACTTACTGCAACTCCGAGCTGGGCAGTGTACCCTGGCAGAACGACATGTGCTGAAGATCATCAGCAAACATCCCACACCACAAACAAAGGACCACCACTACAGGAACTGATCTAATAAAAGGAGGATCTATGTATGTTAATGGTGGATTTTTGTATGTGAAACTAGTAATACTGTGATAATAATAATACCTCACACATCGGACTTTCGTTGAAATGCCATAATTTAAAAACGGTTAAATGCCTTTGTCTGCTTTATATGACGTTTCATGACACATTTTGCATTTCAATGCAGTGCAATGTCTGTGTATGTTTTATTTATCTAATAAATCGAGGCTTTTATATGTGAGATGCATTCCATGATTAGACATGGTTTCCATATGTGAGATCAATGCCATGATTAACAAATTGCTTTTTCCACTCCACGAAAAGGTTACACTGAAGTTCAATAATCAAGTTATCGGTGAACTTATTTGCGATAAATGCAAAGACCCATGACTTTATAAGAATTAAATTATTTAGTGCAAGCAAACAAATGACGTATTGAAAACCAACAAGAAACAACATTTGTTGTTCGCACGGCTTCTCACAGTGACGTTATCACGCAATGCCACGCGCACCACATCAAGACGCTTGCGTGCGACCGCAATAGGCCTGCGTACGCGCTATGTCAGGCCGGAGGAGAGCAAAGATTTAGTTCCCTACAAAATCCCGGAGCGCCATGCAATACCGCGCACAACTCCATACCCCCTGTCAGAGATTCAAACTTACACCCAAGACACAGTAGCACATAAAGAAAGGTTGATAGTGTTGAGACAGCATTCTTCTAGTTTGGTTTTTCTTGTACATCATAAGCATAAGCAAGGCTATTAAAGCATGACCACTGACTGCTCAAACCCAAGCCAAGTCAGTGGATATATTTAAGGCAGAAATAGATAGATTCTTGATTAGTACAGGTGTCAGAGGTTATGGGGAGTAGGCAGGAGAATGGGGTTAGGAGGGAGAGATACTGTGAACCAACCATAATTGAATGGTGGAGCAGACTTGATTGACCGATTGGCCTAATTCTACTCCTATCACTTATGACCTGCGCAAGCACATTTAACTGCAGACATGAGAGGTATAGATAGGGTAGATAGTCAGAACCTTTTACCCAGGATGGAAATGTCCAAATTTAATGGAGATGTGTGGGGCAAGTTGTTTTACACAGAGGGTGGAGGGGGCCTGGGGCACATTGCCTGGGGTGGTGGTGGAAGCAGTGGTGTTTAAGAAGCTTTCAGACAGGCACATGGATATGCAAAGAATGAACAGATAAGGATCAGTTGCAGGCAGACGAGGTCAGTTCAGCTTGGCATCATGTTTGGCACAAGCATTGTGGGCTGAAGGGCCCGTTCCTGTGCTGTGCTGCTTTATGTTCTTCAGAGGTTGGGTTAATTGGCAGGAGGGTGTAAGTGACAAAGGCTAAAGATGAAAAGGAGACAAAAGGGTGTCAGGAGATAAGGAGAGATGAGAAGTGCAATGTGAAGCCAGAAATAGGTGCGGGTTTGTTGTTGAAATCCCCACAGCTGGAACTAGTTGTGATGTGAATTTATGCTTCAAGGGCTAATCATATTATAAAAGTTCTTCTAAAAATGGTAACTGAATAAAACACCATCTTAGTTGTTTACAACAATTATCCTTTATCTTAACTGCATCAGATTTTAAAGAAGTTGATGACATTTCCTCATCACCCACAACAAATGCGTATTGCAATCTTTACATTGATTAAGATCTTGCTAGTTCCTCCCTGAAGAAGGATCCTGGCCCTAAATATAATCTACAGTGCATTCAGAAAGTATTCAGACCCCTTCACTTTTCCACATTTAGTTACATTACAGCCTTATTCTAAAATGGATTAAATCCATTTTTTTCATCATAAATCTACATACAATACCCCATAATAAAAAAGCGAAAACAGGTGTTTAGAAATTTTTGCAAAGTAATTAAAAATAAATAACAGAAATATCACATTTACATAAGTATTCAGACCCTTTACTCAGTACTTTGTTGAGGCACCTTTGGCAGAGATTACAGGCTCAAGTCTTTTTGGGTATGATGCTACAAGCTTGGCACGCCTGTATTTGGGTAATTTCTCCCATTCTTCTCTGCAGATCCTCTCAAGTTCTGTCAGATTGGATGAGGAGCGTCGATGCACAGCTATTTTCAGGTCCCTCCAGAGATGTTCGATCGGGTTCAAGTCCGGGCTCTGGCATAGCCACTCAAGGACATTCACAGACTTGTCACGAAGCCACTCCTGCATTGTCTTGGCTGTGTGCTTAGGGTCATTGTACTGTTGGAAGGTGAACCTCCGCCCCAGTCTGAAGTCCAGAACGCTCTGGAGCAGGTTTTCATCAAGGTTCTCTCTGTACTTTGCTCCCTTCATCTTTCTCTTGATCCTGACTAGTCTCCCAGTTCCTGCCACTGAAAACCATCCCCACAGCATGATGCTGCCACCACCATGTTTCACCGTAGGCATGGTATTGGTCAGGTGATGAGCAGTGCCTGGTTTTCTCCAGACCTGACACTTGGCATTCAGGCCAAAGAGTTCAATCTTGGCTTCATCAGACCAGAGGATCTTGTTTCTCATGGTCTGACAGTCCTTTAGGTATGTTTTGGCAAACTCCAAGTGGCCTGTTACTGAGGAGGGGCTTCCATCTGGCCACTCTACCATAAAGGCTTGATTGGTGGAGTGCTGCAGATATAGTTGTCCTTCTGGAAGGTTCCCCCATCACCACAGAGGAACTCTGTCTGAGTGACCATCAGGTGCTTGGTCATCTCCCTGACCAAGGCCCTTCTACCCCGATTGCTCAGTTTGGCCGGGCGGCCAGCTCTATGAAGAGTCCTGGTGGTTCCAAAATTCTTCCATTTAAGAATGACAGAGGCCATTGTGCTCTTCGGGACCTGCAATGCTGCAGAAATTGTTTTGTACCCTTCCCCAGATCTGTGTCTCGACACAATCCAGCCTCGGAGGTCTACGGACGATTCCTTCAACCTCATGGCTTGGTTTTTGCTCTGACATGCACTGTCAACTGTGGGATCTTATATAGACAGGTGTGTTCCATTCCAAATCATGTCCAATCAATTTAATTTACCACTGGTGGACTCTAATCAAGTTGTAAAAACATCTCAAGGATAATCAATGGAAACAGGATGAACCTAAGCTCAATTTTGAGTGTCATAGCAAAGGGTCTGAATACTTATGTAAATGTAATATTTCAGTAATTTATTTTTAATTACTTTGCATAAATTTTCTAAACATCTGTTTTCGCTTCTTCATCCTGGGGTCTTGTGTGTAGATTGATAATTTAAAAAATGAATTTAATCCATTTTTAAATAAGGCTGTAACATAACAAAATGTGAAAAAAGTGAAGGGGTCTGAATACTTTCTGAATGCACTGTATACATGTCAAGTCTGAAGAAGGGTCCCGACTCAAAACGTCGCCTATCCATGTCCTCCAGATATTCTGTCAGACCCGCTGAATTACTCCAGCACTTTGTGTGCTGCACAAGATCCCAGCATCTGCAATTTATTGCCTGAGAAGCTTTCAGAACAGTTTTCATACATTTAATCCTATTTTACATACTGCTTTATGTTATAAACAGGGAACCATCTTGCTTGTTCCTTCCTGGTCTATTTTCTGAGAATTTTGCAAATTCTTTAAAATCAAGATATCAGTGAAGTACGGTGTTGATTTAAAATGTTGCTGGTGTATTTTGCAATGCACCAGAAACGACTCAGCAGCAAGAGGGTGACACCCTCCTCGCATCTTCCAGTTCCACTCAGGTTCAGCAAGGACGGGGACTGGGTGATTGAAATGCAGTGTGTTAAAATGGACTTCCCCATTTGAAGCCGGCTGACAATTCTTGCAAAGGCTCTAGAGCCCTTTTACACTCTGTGTGAACCGCAAAATTCTGAAAACTGCAGGAAACAGCTAGGAGTCTTGGTTCCACCGAGCCAGAGAGAACACCAGTGGCATCTGAGAGCTCTATGAGAGAGAAGAATGCTGTTGAATATGTGAAGAGAAAGAGACTAGTTAAAACAAATGTTGGTCCCTTGCAGTCAGAAACAGGTGAATTGATCATGGGGAACAAGGGCATGGCAGACCAATTGAATAACTACTTTGGTTCTGTCTTCACTAAGGAAGACATAAATAATCTGCTGGAAATAGCAGTGGAACGGGGGTCAAATAAGATGGAGGAACTGAGTGAAATCCAGGTTAGCCGGGAGGTGGTGTTGGGTAAATTGAACGGATTGAAGGCCGATAAATCCCCAGGGCCAGATAGTCTGCATCCCAGAGTACTCAAGGAGGTAGCCACAGAAATAGTGGATGCATTAGTGATAATTTTTCAAAATTCCTTAGATTCTGGAGTAGTTCCTGAGGATTGGAGGGTAGCTAATGTAACCCCACTTTTTAAAAAAGGAGGGAGCGGGAAAGCGGGGAATTACAGACCAGTTAGTCTAACATCGGTAGTGGGGAAACTGCTAGAGTCAGTTATTAAAGATGGGATAGCAGCGCATTTGGAAAGTGGTGAAATCATTGGACAAAGTCAGCATGGATTTATGAAAGGTAAATCATGTCCGACAAATCTGATAGAATTTTTTGAGGATGTAACTAGTAGAGTGGATAAGGGAGAACCAGTGGATGTGTTATATCTAGACTTTCAGAAGGCTTTCGACAAGGTCCCGCATAAGAGATTAGCATACAAACTTAAAGCACACGGTATTGGGGGTTCAGTATTGATGTGGATAGAGAACTGGCTAGCAGACAGGAGGCAAAGGGTAGGAGTAAACGGGTCCTTTTCAGAATGGCAGGCAGTGACTAGTGGGGTGCCGCAAGGCTCAGTGCTGGGACCCCAGCTATTTACAATATATATTAATGATTTGGACGAGGGAATTCAATGCAACATCTCCAAATTTGCAGATGATACCAAGCTGGGGGGTATAGTTAGGTGTGAGGAGGATGCTTGGAGGCTGCAGGGTGATTTGGATAGGCTGAGTGAATGGGCAGATGCATGGCAGATGCAGTATAATGTGGATAAATGTGAGGTTATCCACTTTGGTGGCAAAAACATGAGGGTAGACTATTATCTGAATGGTGGCAGATTAGGAAAGGGGGAGATGCAACGAGACCTGGGTGTCATGGAAACTGTGGCTCCTGGTTCTGAAAGTCATTGAAAGTAGGCATGCAGGTGCAGCAGGCAGTGAAGAAAGCAAATGGTATGTTAGCATTCATAGCCAAAGGATTTGAGTATAGGAGCAGGGAGGTTCTACTGCAGTTGTACAGGGTTTTGGTGAGGCCACACCTGGAGTATTGCGTACAGTTTTGGTCTTCAAATCTGAGGAAAGACATCCTTGCCATAGAGGGGGTACAGAGAAGATTCACCAGACTGATTCCTGGGATGTCAGGACTTTCATATGAGGAAAGATTGGATAGACTCGGCTTGTACTCGCTGGAATTTAGAAGATTGAGGGGGGATCTTATAGAAACTTACAAAATTCTTAAGGGGTTGGACAAGCTAGATGCTGGAAGATTGTTCCCGATGTTGGGGGAGTCCAGAACAAGGGGTCACAGTCTAAGGATAAGGGGGAATTCCTTTAGGACCGAAATGAGGAAAACATTCTTTACACAGAGAGTCGTGAGTCTCTGGAATTCTCTGCCACAGAAGGTAGTTGAGGCCAGTTCATTGGCTATATTTAAGAGGGCGTTAGATGTGGCACTTGTGGCTAAAGGGATCAGGGGGTATGGAGAGAAGGCAGGTACGGGATACTGAGTTGGATGATCAGCCATGATCACATTGAATGGCGGTGCAGGCTCGAAGGGCCGAATGGCCTACTCCTGCACCTATTTTCTATGTTTCTATGTTTCTATGTTCATTCTGCTTTTCACCATTGCCCTGCCTATCTCCGCTAATCGTAAGTTTCTTGCATGTGGATGTGGTTTAATTGTTATTAATAAGAACATTTTATTGTTAGAGTTCAGAACGTTTGGGAAAGAGCAAATAAAATGGGCCAGAGGCAAATTGGAGGCTGGGAAGCTACTTGCCATTGTGGGCTCCACAATTCAGGACTGAGAAAATGGCCCTCGAGGGGCTGAGAGCAGGGTAATCCTCGGGTTGAAAGTTCTGTGGGCAAGTTGAACAGACTGGGCTTGTGTGTCCTTCAGGAGAGAAGGGGGTACTTCATCAAGCAGTTTAAGTTGATTATTACTTGAAAGGGTCAAATGAGTGAAAGGTTTCCTCCAGACGAGAGTTCAACAGAGGCAGCTGGGAGTAACGAGGAAAAGCGGGACTTTGTGTGCAAATCTGAGCAATTCTGAAGGTTACGGTACAGGGAGATAAGATAGTTAGCTGGGGCACAGAGTAGAAGGAAAAGGGTGGCACAGTGATGCAGCTGGTGGAGTTGCTGGCTCCCTGCCCCAGACCCCGGTTCAAATCTGATCTTATGGGGAAATTTGCGTGGAATCTGCACATTGTACCTGTAACCGAGTGAGTTTCATCTGACATCCAACAGGTGTGTAGGTTTGCCTGTTAATTGGCCTGTGTAAAATTGGCACTAGTATGTAGGAAGCAGATGAGAATGTGGGACATCATAGAACTATGTTATGAGCCGGAGAGATCATGTTATGAGTAATAGCTGTTACTGGCATGAACCCACAGGATTCAGAGCTGGGTCCTCTGATTCATAGCGTCGTGGAGCATGGAAACTGGCCCTACTTGTCCATGCCAACCAAGGTGCCCCATCTGTTCTAGTCCCACCTGCCTGCACATGTCCTATATCCCTCTAAACCTTTCCTATACACCCATCTGTCCCAATGTCTTTCAAATGCTGATATAGTACCTATCTCAACTACCTCATCTGGCAGCTCATTCCATATACCTTCTGCCCTCTGTTTGAAAAAGTTGCCCCTCGGGTTCTATGAAATCTCTCCACTCTCACCTTAAAGCTATGTCCTGTGGTTCTTGATTCCCCTACTCTGGGTAAAATACTTTTATATTACTAACACAGGGGAAGAGACGGAGTGTAACTTATCAAATTTGCTGGTGACCTAAAACTGAGTGGGAATGTGAGCTGGGGGCAGGGCATAGTGAGTCAACAAAGGGACAGAGACAGGTTAGATGTGAGGTAAAGAAAGTGCAGATGGGGTAGAACGAGGGAGAATTAGGTAATGCATGTTGGTTGGAAGAACAGAACAACCGAGAATCAACAAAGACACAAGAAATTGCAGGTGCTGAGATCTTGAGCAAAAGGTAAAGTGCTAGGAAATCTCGTTGGGTTTGGCAGCATTTGTGGAGGGAATGGACAGACAATGTTTGAGTCTGTCAAACATTAAGTTCCCACAGATCTCCCGTCGGAGAGAGGAGGAAAACCTCTTCAAAAACTATTTCTGGAATTTTTTGAGGATGTAACTAGGAAAATGGACAATGGAGAGCCAGAGGATGCGGTGTTTAAGAAAAAACTGCAGCGGGTGAGGCAGCATCTATGCAGAGAAGTAATAGGCGATGTTTCAGGTCGAGACCCTTCTTCAGACCCAGTGAATGTAGTGTACCTGGACTTTTATAAAGCCTTTGATAAGATCCCACATAGGAGATTAGTGGGCAAAATGAGAGCACATGATATTGGGGTAGGGTACTGACATGGATAGAAAATTGGTTGTCAGACAGTTCACAAGGTTAATTCACGGGATGGCGGGACTGTCATATGTTGAAATAATGGAGCGACTGGGCTTGTATACACTGGAATTTAGAAGGATGAGAGGGGATCTTATTGAAACATTTAAGATTATTAAGGGATTGGACACGCTAGAGGCAGGAAACATGTTCCCGATGTTGGGGGAGTCCAGAACCAGGAGCCACAGTTTAAGAATAAGGGGTAGGCCATTTAGAACGGAGATGAGGACAAACTTTTTCACCCAGAGAGTTGTGAATCTGTGGAATTCTCTGTCACAAAAGGCAGTAGATGCTGATTTTCTGGATGCTTTCAAGAGAGAGTTATTATAGATAGAGCTCTTAAGGATAGTGAAGTCAAGGGATATGGGGAGAAGGCAGGAACGGGATACTGATTGTGGATGAACAGCCATGATCACAGTGAATGTCGGTGGTGGCTCAAAGGGCTGAATGGCCCACTCCTGCACCTATTGTCTATTGTCAATTGAAATAGACATATCTTGAGATTTTGCAGTAAAGCAGTTAAAATGTAGAAACGAAAAACTGCAGATGCTGGTTAATACACGAAAGGACACAAAGTTCTACAGTAACTCAGCGGGTCAGGCTGTATCCATGGAGAACATGGATGGGTGATGTTTCCCTGGTGGGAGTTCAGTGAGACCCTCTCCCATTACTCCCTGACTGATTCCTGCCGCTCCACAGTGTTATGACCATGTTCTAACCTGGACCTGCCAACCATCTGCTATCAAAACTCCATAGACCTCGCCCGTGTTGACCTATTACCTACTCCGCAGGTCTTGCCTCTTCCCTTTACCAACTCCCCTCCCCCCCCCACCCCCCCAATCAGTCTGAAGGAAGGTCTCAACTCAAAACCACCTATCCGTGCTTTCCAGGGATGTTGTCTGACCTGCTGAGTTACTCGAGCACTTTGTGTCCTTTTGTCCATTAAACTTTCCCTCTCTCCTTATAGCTATGCCCTCTAGTGTTGGACATTTGCACGCTGGGTAAAAGGTTCTGACTGTCTACCCTATCTATGCCTCTCATAATTGTATATACTTCTATCATGTCTCCCCTTAACCTCCAAACCCTTCAGCCCTCAAGAGTTCATACTAGCCATGGAGCACATTAATTCCACGTTAGCTCAACATCAGTGTCCCAGATTAATCGATTATTTAGTTCAGTGTTTATTGAATCTTGCTGTTCAAACTTTGTCTTCTCCATTTCCCATAATTGAATCAGAGCATTGGTGCCACACCAGGAAGTTATTTGGTCCATCAAATATGCCAGTGCTCTACATGGAAATCGATCAGATTAATGCATTGACTCTTTCCCCAAGGTCTACGTCCCATTTTGCTGGCACCGGTAATTACTGGTTCTACATTAACTTCACATAACCGAAAGAAGATTTATGAGGATGTTGCCAGAACTTGAGGGCCTGAGTTAGAGGGAGAGGTTTGGCAGGCTACAACTTTTTCCTTGTAGAAGGATGTGGAGTGATCTTATAGAGGTGTATAAAATCATGAGGGGAATATATAAGGTGAAAGCTTGGGCACATGATGGCAATTTATATAAGCCAACTAACTGACAAACGTGTACATCTTTGGAGTGTGGGAGGAAACCGGAGCACCCGGAGGAAACCCACGTGGCCACAGGGAGAATGTACAAACTCCATACAGACAGCACCCGTACGGAGGATCGAAGCAGGGTCTCTGGCGTTGTAAGGCAGATCCTAAAGTAATTCTTGATTACGGAATCAATCTCGTGAACTACACAGTACTGCCTCAATCACTAGGATGTCCTTCCTCAAATTAGAAGACCAAAACTGTACACAATGCTCCAGATGTGGTCTCACCAGAGCCCTATAAAATTGCAGAAGAACCAGCGCCCTATGCAACTGCAGAAGAAGTACTTCAAAGTACATTTTCATTCAAATTGATATACATGACACATGGCAAATGGCCTGTCAACAATACCTGAGACACACCACTAGCTGCAGGTCTCATCCGAAAACCATTCCCCACCACCCAAACTGGCTACTGGTGGATCATGTTAATTAGATCTGTTTAGATCCTGTGCAATCTAACCTACTATGTGGAACCTTACATCTACGGCCCAGCCCTCATCAACCTTCTTGATTACTTTTTCAAAAAACTCAATCAAATTCATGAGACATATAAGAAGTTTCATGGTTTGATTTCCCCACGTTTACAAACAATATATAAATACGCTTACGAACAAGGAAAGTTACCAGAAACTCTAAATGAGTCCACAATTACACTCATTCCTAAAGTTGATCTGGAAGATCCTGGATCATATAGAGCAATTGCTCTTCTAAATACTGATCAAAAAATATTAACTAAAATCTTATCTCAAAGGTTAAGTTTAGTGATTAATAAATGAATACACCATGATCAAACAGGTTTTATTCCCAAACGTTATTCCACTTATAACTTGAGACGTCTATTCAATATCATATATTAACAAAGATTTAATGATATTGAATTAGCTGTCATATCTCTTGATGCGGAAAAAACATTCGATCAGGTTGAATGGCCTTACTTATTTAAGATAATGCAGAAATTGCAACTAGGGGATAGATTTTGTAAATGAGTTAAAATTTTATATTCTAACCCAACAGCAAGAATATTAACAAATCAAATGCTATCAGCTAAATTTAATCTCTTTAGGGGTTATAGACAAGGATGTCCGTTATCACCTTTATTATTTGTTCTTGCAATAGAACCATTAGCCGAAAAGATTAGATCAGACCCAGAAATATATGGATATAATACCAATACCACAACAAATAAAATATCTTTATATGCAGACGATGTCTTAATATATATTACGAAACCGGAGATTAGTATTCCTAATCTACTTAATGTTATAACTAAATTTGGTACATTTTCAGGATATAGAATTAATTGGAATAAAAGTGAAATTATGCCAATAACTGGAATAAAATCACATATATTACAATTCCCATTGAAAATAGTTACGGACAAAATTAAATATCTAGGAAATCATGTAACTAAATCTTATAATTCTTTATTCAAATCAAATTATCCACAATTATTGAACAAACTAAAAAAGAATATTCTATATTAGAAAACACTACCAATATCAATGATCGGCAGAATAAATGCTATAAAAATGATTTTTCCACCACAATGATTATATTTATTTCAATCTATCCCTTTATACCTCTCTAAAACTTTTTTTTAATCAATTCTATTGTTAATAGCTTTATTTGGGATTATAAAAATCATAGAATAAGTAAAAAACATTTATGTAAATCTAAGATAAATGGAGGATTAGCACTACCTAATTTCTTATATTATTTTTGGGCGGTTCAGATTAAGAATATGAATTTTTGGTTGGTGAATATGGATCAGGAACCAGCTTGGCTAAAGATGGAAAAGGAAGACTGTTTACCTTTTGATATAAGTTTGATTCTCTTTGCTCCAAGGGAAGTACAAAAAAAAATTTATAGAGAAAACCCTATAATTTATAGCAATTTGTATTTGGAAATAAATAGTTAAGACTCTACATTTGGATAATATGTCGCTTTGCTTACCAATTATGAATAATCCTTTATTAAACCCTCTATATTGGATAAGGGGTTTAGACAATGGAAAAAATTAGGAATTATAAGGATAGAACACCTTTACAGGAAAGGAACAAGTTCTCTCATTTCAAGAGTTAAAAGATATCTATGGATTGCATCAAAATAACTTGTTTAGGTATTTACAAATTAGAGACTATATTAAGTCAAACATGCAAGACTATAAAAATAGAGAACCAGGATTACAGGATGAATTGCTTAACAAGCACCCAAATACAGAAAAACTAATAGCGTGCATATATAATACTCTTTTGGATAGGGAAATCCCAACAACAGAATCATACCGCCAATTATGGGAAAATGAAACAGGCTTATCTATAATGAATGATATTTGGGAAGAAAGTCTACAACGTATACACCTTTGTTCGTTAAATGCCAGACATACCTTGATACAATTCAAATTTTAACATAGATTACATTATTCAAAAACAAAATTAAATAGAATTTTTCCTAACATCTCCTCTATTTGTGATAAATGTCAGAATTCAGAAGCTAATTTAACGCATAGTTTTGTAACATGTATAAAACTTAATAGTTATTCGACCGATATTTTAAAATCATTTCTGTAGTTCTTAAAATCAAATTGGATCCCGACCCAAAGCTAATAATATTAGGAGTTTTTGATTCAAACCTAATACTAACAGTAAATCAAAGAAATTTCCTTGATTACTGTTTGATAATTGGAAAAAAATTAATATTAAAATTCTGGAAGGGAACATTATCCCCCACAATTAAAATGTGGACAGTGGAAATGTCGGAGACGTTGCGTTTGGAGAGAATCAGGTTTGTCCTAATGGACAAATATGAACTTTTTGAACAAATATGGTGTCCATTCACTGACTATTTGAAGGTGTAGCTGAGCTCAGCATTGTAGTTCAATAAATACCCGGTTGTAGGATTAGATGAAATGATCTATTTTGAAATTTGTATACACGTCTCTATAGACATTGTTATGTAAAATTGTTCCATTCATTGTTAAGATGTATACTTCAATTTTTTTTTAATTATATAATAATTGTTTGCTTGTATTATTTTTTATTTTTATTTTTATTGTTTTGTTTTATTTTTATTTTTTTATTTTATTTTATTTTTTTTCTTATATAATCATAATCAATATTATTTAATCTCCATCTTCGTTGATTATGCACCTATTCTTTTACTTCTTTACTTTCTAAAAAAAATAGAAGCTTATATAAATCATTTCGTAATATTTGTATCACTTTTGAAATGTTAAATGTGTATTTAAAAAACTGTTATATCATTGGCAACATGCATTGCTTCTAATAAAAATATTATTAAAAAAATAAAAAATTCATGAGACATGATCTCCCATGCACAAAACTATGCGACTGTCCCTAATCAACCTTTCTCTTTCCAAGTGGGTGTTTGTCTAATTCCTCAGAATCAACACCAGTGATGATGTTAGGCACTTTTCCAATGTGTTTCTTTGAAGCCCTTCTTAAATAGAGGCACAACATTAAGCAACCTCTAGTCTTCCTACCCGAACCCAATATTATTCTCCACATATTTCCCTCGATCCCCAGTTCAAACGACCCACACATACACTAGCGGCAACATTCAATAGTCAAATTTAAAAAAATGCACGTCTTTGGGATGTTGGAAACGGCATACAAAGGAGAAAGCCCATGCAATCATACATAACATATGCAAACCACACACAGTACTGAAGGTCAGGAGTAAACACTGGTCCATGGAGCTGTGATTCAGCAGATCGACTAGTTGCCCCACTGTGCCAGCTGTGGAAACCAATGACTTGTGGTCAGGTACTTCCTTGGTGGGATCTTTCTGTGCACTACTTGCCTGTTGCATTCCCAACGCTATTTCACTGGCAATACTTCAAACCTGTGAAGCTCTGTGGACCACCCCTGACTATGAGGGAAGTGATGTAATTGCAAGGTCTCTCCTGGACAGCAGCTTATAGCTGTGAGAGATGTGGCTCCAGTGAAGAGCCAGCACAGCCCGGAGAAGGGGAACCTTTTGTTAGTGTCACAGTCCCACCTCTCCCATTTCTCACAGCTCACCACGTGGTGAGGGTGACAAACAGCACAGCAGCATCGCAGTTCAACCGCCTCCCACAAGGGCAGGGACCCAGGGTGGGTGCAGCCTCCTACAGTGACTGTGGCCCTCAGTTCAGTCTTAACGTTACATCTCTGTGTCTTCACAGGCTGCAATATCAGTGGTTGGACCATGGAGACACCAGACAAGGTGATGGGGAGGGAGGGGCAGCTCGTGGTTCTGTACTGCAAGTTCACTCACCCTCACTATAAATACAAAGGCAACATCAGCACCATCTGGAGTGTGAAGCATGCCAAAGATTCGTTTTTCAAATACACAAATTATCCATCAAGCAACAAGTGTAAAAATGACATTGTGAATACTGTAGAAACTCGCTACAAACCAATGGGGGACCCTCGGAAGAACGATGCTTCCATAATCATTAATCAGCTGAGAAAGCCGGATACAGACAAGATCCTCACCTGTCGTGTTGAGCTCACAGAGCTAAATGGAGCAAATTTTCAGTGCCCACATGGGCCAATCACAGTATCAGGTGAGGAATTATTGTGCTGCAACAAACAATTTGTCTTCCTCGCTGCTTCCTGTGATTCCGATGTTACTGGCATTGCTGGCAATTGTTCAAGCTGCTGACTTGTTGGTTACATCACTGGGAGATCATGCCCTGGTTTGACTGCCTAAAATACAACATGTTGCACTAAACGGAATTTAACTCTATTAACCATCCCTCAACCCACTTGCCCCGCTGATCAAGATCCTGCTGTCGTTTTTGATAACCATATTATCTTATTTGATAACCATGGTTATTTGATAACCATGTTCACTCATACTCCTCATTTCTGCCTTGACCATGATGTACAGTCACTGTGGAATGGGGTGATGTCATTGCCACATCTGGCCTGCTGTTATAGTCACATATTATGTCTCCTCCAGTTAAGTTTCAGATATTGGTATTGGTTTATTATTGTCTAGTGCACTGAGATACAGTGACATTTTTCCTAGTGCTATCCAGACAAATCATACCATTGAGGCACTAGAAACTGCAGATGCTGGAACCATGAGCAAAACACAAAGTGCTGAAGACACAGTGGGTCAAGCAGCATCGGTGGAGGAAATGGACAGGCAATTATCCGGGTCAGTTCCCTTCAAACTGATGGAGTAGTAGGGAGGAAGATGGGGACGGGGCAAAGCTTGCCCAATGGATTAGTGGATGGATGCTGGGGGGTGGGGGGGGGGGCGAAGTGGTGGGGGCATGGGGGAGGTGCTTATCAGATGGGTGGAGACAGTGATAATGGCGAGTGGTGGAAAAGAGACATAAAAAGTGTCAGACAAGGAAACAAAATGTAAAGACGGAGGCAAATGGGTGGAATGGGCCAGGGGAGATGGGCAGGGGAAAGACATGATAGAAGGAACTATGGGATTCGAGGATGGGAGGTGAATAAGGGAGAAAACAGGAGCAGTATGACAGGGATAATGGGAGCAATGTGTGCACAGTGGGCTGGTGGGGGGGGGGGGGGGGGGGGGGGGGAGAGGTATTACCTGAACTTTGAGTTCAGTGTTCATACGGTTGGGTTATAAGTTACTCAAGCTGACCACGAGGTGCTGTTCTTCCAGTTTGCGTGTTCTCTCACACTGATAATACACAAGGCCAGCGAGTCAGGTCGGTGTGGGAACAGAAAGAGAATTTAAAAAGATGGGATAGCAGCACATTTGGAAAGTGGTGAAATCATTGGACAAAGTCAGCATGGATTTATGAAAGGTAAATCATGTCTGACGAAACTTATAGAATTTTTCGAGGATGTAACTAGCAGAGTGGATAAGGGAAAACCAGTGGATGTGTTATATCTAGACTTTCAGAAGGCTTTCGATAAGATCCCACATAAGATCGTAGTATGTAAACCTAAAGCACACGGTATTGGGGGTTCAGTATTGATGTGGATAGAGAACTGGCTGGCAGACAGGAAGCAAAGAGTAGGAGTAAACGGGTCCTTTTCAGAATGGCAGGCAGTGACTAGTGGGGTACCGCAAGGCTCAGTGCTGGGACCCCAGCTATTTACAATATATATTAATGATTTGGACGAGGGAATTGAATGCAATGTCTCCAAGTTTGCGAATGACACGAAGCTGGGGGGCAGTGTTAGCTGTGAGGAGGATGCTTGGAGGCTGCAAGGTGACTTGGATAGGTTGGGTGAGTGGGCAAATGCATGGCAGATGCAGCATAATGTGGATAAATGTGAGGTTATCCATTTCGGTGGCAAGAACAGGAAAGTAGACTATTATCTGAATGGTGGCCGATTAGGAAAAGGGGAGAGGCAACGAGACCTGGGTGTCATGGTACACCAGTCATTGAAAGTAGGCATGCAGGTGCAGCAGGCAGTGAAGAAAGCGAATGGTATGTTGGCATTCATAGCAAAAGGATTTGAGTTAAGGAGCAGAGAGGTTCTATTGCAGTTGTTCAGGGCCTTGGTAAGACAACACCTGGAGTATTGCGTACAGTTTTGGTCTCCTAATCATAGGAAAGACATTCTTGCCATAGAGGGAGTACAGAGAAGGTTCACCAGACTGATTCCTGGGATGGCAGGACTTTCATATGAAGAGAGACTGGATAGACTCGGCTTGTACTCGCTAGAATTTAGAAGATTGAGGGGGGATCTTATAGAAACTTACAAAATTCTTAAGGGGTTGGACAGGCTAGATGCAAGAGGATTGCTCCCGATGTTGGGGAAGTCCAGAACATGGGGTCACAGTTTAAGGGGGAAGTCTTTTAGGACCGGGATGAGAGCATTTTTTTTCACACAGGGAGTGGTAAATCTGTGGAATTCTCTGCCACAGAAAGTAGTTGAGGCCAGTTCATTCGCTATATTTAAGAGGGAGTTAGATGTGGCCTTTGTGGCTAGAGGGATCAGGAGATATGGAGTGAAGGCAGGTACATGATACTGAGCTGGATGATCAGCCATGATCATATTGAATGGCGGTGCAGGCTCGAAGGGCCAAATGGCCTACTCCTGCTATTTTTTATGTTTCTATGTTTCTAAAAAGCTTGGTAACCAGGAGCTCCAGCAGGCCTGAACACAAGTATTCATCACATTGGGGACACAGAATGCAATAGATGAGGTTGGAAGAATCATAAGAATCATGTGTGCATCAGGCACTGTAAAAGAGAAAATAAACAAAGTGGAGAATGTAGTATGACAGCTACAGTGAAAGCGCTACTAAAGAGTAGTGCAAACGTTTAACGCGGTAGATTGGAAGATCGGGTAATTCAACCCTCGCATTTGTGAGGTCAATTCAAGATTCTAACAATAGGTAAGAAGTTGTTCTTCCATCTGTGTAACTAATTTCAAGTTTTTGTATCTTCTGGGTGTGAGAATGTCAAGGTATTAGTGGTCCTTGATAATGCTGGTTCCATTCTGAAACATCACCTACTCCTTTCTCCAGAGATGCTGCCTGATAGACAATAGACAATAGGTGCGGGAGTAGGCCATTTGGCCCTTCGAGCCAGCACCGCCATTCAATACGATCATGGCTGATCATCCACAATCAGTACCCCATTCCTGCCTTCTCCCCACATCCCCTGGCTCTGCTATTTATAAGAGCCCTATCTAGCTCTCTCTTAAAAGCATCCAAAGAACCTGCCTCCACCGCCCTCTGAGGCAGAGAATTCCACAGACTCAACACTCTCTGTGAGAAAAAGTGTTTCCTCATCTCTGTTCTAAATGGCTTACTCCTTATTCTTAAACTGTGGCCCCTGGTTCTGGACTCCCCCAACATCGGGAACATGTTTCCTGCCTCTAGCGTGTCCAAGCCCTTAACAATCTTATATGTTTCAATGAGATTCCCTCTCATCCTTCTAAACTCCAGAGTGTACAAGCCCAACTGCTCCATTCTCTCAGCATATGACAGTCCGGCCATCCCGGGAATTAACCTTGTAGACCTACGCTGTACTCCCTCAATAGCAAGAATGTCCTTCCTCAAATTAGGGGACCAAAACTGCACACAATACTCCAGGTGTGGTCTCACTAGGGCTCTGTACAACTGCAGAAGGACCTCTTTGCTCCTATATTTGATTCCTTTTGTTATAAAGGCCAACATGCCTTCGCTTTCTTCACTGCCTGCTGTACCTGCAAGCGTACTTTCATAGACTGATGTACAAGGACCCCCAGATCCCGTTGTACTTCCTCTTTTCCCACTTGACGCCATTTAGATCCGCTGAGTTACTCCAGCATTTTTTGTTTATAATCATGGTCACAGACACAGGTGAAGTATTGATAAAGAAAATGTGGTTAATGCATTCAACCAATGAATAATGTCCATATTTTAAATCTTTCTCTATCCGAGGTGATGTCAGCGCATCCATGGTGATCGGGAAGAGAGGAGGTGGTGCCACACTGAGCTGCACCTTCACCCCTTCGAGCGTGTATCGCAGGGTGATCACTATCCTCTGGATGAAGGAGACTCCATGGGCCGAGTCCGTTGTCTTTAATCATACCAGCTCCTACCCCACAAGCGGTCATGGCACTGACAATGTAAATAGAGGAGGTCGATATGAGCTGGTGGGAAACGTAGACGAGGGGACTCACGTTGAATGACACCAACGACTATTTCTGTCATGTTTGGATCTGGAAATCCCCTCTGAAGAAAGATATTCAGGTGACTCAGGATGAGACGGGACTACAGGTTTTGGGTAAGGAAACAGTCAGTGTTGAGGAGTAAATGATAAAATCACATTGAACAACGGTAAGAAGAATGAGCTTCGTTCTGTTTCCTCTCTGAATATTTCACTCCATTCTCCTGCTGGGTCTCTTTTAAATCTTCACCCCTTCCTGGTTCTCCCCCTGCACCAATGAATAACAGTGAATGTAATTGACCTTTATCCCTCTCTAGGCTTCAGCCACCATCTTGGTGCGATGGTGATCATGTATCTGGAGATACCTGTGTGTGCGGGAGGGAATGGACAGGTTGATTATTTCAGCTGCCGTTTTCTGAGTCTACTTTCTTGTGATTGGCTTCACTTTCTAGTGGTTAAACATAGGTGAATATCATGTCTAATCTCCATTGCTGGTGTTCATGGGAGAATCATGGGACCTCCAGTGACATTGTTGTCGGCCTCTGGTTCTGGTAACGGGGGAGGGGAGAAGAGAGTGTAACTCGGGTGTGAGTGATCCTTGATTATGTTGGCTGCTTTCCTAAGGAATAAATTCCGTTGATGGGCGGGGTAATGAGGGAATTTTTTTTAATTCAATCTACATAGTTAATCCTGAGCGGGGTGGTGGGCGGTGGGCGGTGGGGGGGGTTCCTCCCGCAGATGAGATTAGGGCGCGGAAGTTAAAAAAAAAAACCCCACCCCTCCTGATTCGGTTAACCAGGCCTTTCTCTGGTTGGCTGCCAGTTACTAGCAGAGGTCCACAGGGCTCGGTACTGGGGCCGCTGCTCTTCACGCTGTATATTAATGATTTGGATGAGGGGATTGGGTAAGGAAAGATCCGTCTGTGTTGTGCTGTGAACGATAATATCACATTAGCAACTGTAAGAGGACATGAGATCCACTGACAGCTGGAGCCGAGATCGGCCCAATCCATTGTAGGTTCCATTCCATCCCCTGGGCTTCCCTTGCTCAGCACTGCCCCCAGTGGTTGGAAAACAGTGCTGATTCCAGCCAGGATACACAGAGCTCCCTGCAGCAGGATCAGAGATTCACAACCACATTCACCTGCTGAACCTCCAGTCCCTGTGTCTGTGACATGGTCTGTGTTGCAAAGATCCACAGACCCCCCTGGGGGATTTGCATCCATCTCTTTCATTCACATGGACTCCGGGAACCTGTATGTTCTCTCACTAAATATTACATAGAACAGTACACCACAGGAACAGGGCCTTTGGCCCGCAATATCTGTGCAGAACATAATGGTACTGTTAGTTAAACTAATATCATCTGCCGACACATGATCCATATCACTCCATTCCCTGTAGATCCATTTGCTTCTCAAAGACACTATCATATCTGCAAATATTTCACTGCAGTCTCCTAGATGTGTTCTTCCAATCCCCATTCAGATGGACTCTGTCCGCACACACCATTAACAGTGAGTAAATCAATGAATTTAATTGATTTTTTTCCTTCTCCAAGTCCCAGCCACCATCCTGAAGCTGTCTATTCTGAGCGACTATGTAACCGGAGAATACACCCTCGTGTGCAGGGCTGAAGGGAAGCCCCCTGCAAACATCACGTGGATCGGCCCAGGGAACAGCACGCTGCCCGTGACCAGTAGTGAGATGACAGTCATGCATGATCCAGAGAAACTACTGACTGTGGGAGAGCTGCTTCACCCCAAGCTGCCAGGGAAATACACGTGTGTGGCTGTGAATGAACACCAGAGAGACACGCGTGAGATCCGCCTATTCGAGGATGGACTAAGAGCGTTGGCCATTCGGGCTGCCATTTATGCGGTCTATTTTCTTTTGATTGGCTTCACTTTCTGCTGGTTGAAGAGAGGTGAACGTCGCCATCTCAGCTCCATTGCCGGTGTCAACAGGAGGGATGCTGCACCTCCAGTGGCAGTGTCAGGATCTGGTGATGTGGATCAGGCAGTGTAACTTCGGAGAGAAACAATGCTACATTCCCGCAGCTATGACCGTGTGTCTGTGGGGTACATGGAGCTGTCCTCACGTCAGTCCGACTCAGCGGCCCCTCCCTCAGTAGTGTATCCGATACATTTGCAACTGCATTGCTGCAGATTCCTGCATCCACATAGAACTCAAATTTCACATGCCTCTTAGCTGTCTTCCTTCATCCTAAACCATGGCTTAATCTCTACCTTAGCTGACAGAGGCCTTGGCAGCTTTGAATTTCTTTGCTAATTCCTTCCCCAAGGCAGAGCAAGAATAGATTTTCCCAGATCCTCATTTCCCACCCACTAGTCTCTGCATTCAGTGGATCAACCTTTATAGCTTCTGTTACCATCAGTGCGGGTACACCAACAGGCACATCTTCCACCTGCCTACACTTTCAGAATCCTGAGGGGACCATTCCCTTTGCAACTCCATCATCTGCTCTTCCATGCCATTCAACCATTTACTCGGAACAGTGCATGGTGTAGCTTTCCAGGCTAGACTCTGCAATCAACAATATCAGTTTGCTCACTTTCTCTGTCTGTGTCAAAGCTGGTCAGCTGTGTTGTAGATAATCCATCTGCATTATGAACTTGTTTTCCTCTCTCTACGGGCACGGCCTGATCTGTGGCCATCTCCTGCAGCTCTGGCTTCCATTTGGAGTTTCTACGTGTTCTCATTCTAAATGCCCAGATAGCATTGTCAATCATTTATTACTATGGAAACCAGGCCTCTCCCTATAAGACATTCCCTTGTTCCTCTCCCTCTCTCTCTCTATCTCACTCTTTCTGCACCAACAATCTTTTTTATTGCCTCAGCTATTCAATCAGAAGCATGAACTCTTTCTCTCTGCACAGATGTCCCTTGACACGTTGAGTATCCTCTGCACTCAGGAGAGACATTTTCTTTTCCTTGCGGATCACAGGCGTTCCCTGCATTATGGAGCATTGCGTGTAAGCTGAAACCACATAATTTTTTTTGCACTATTTCCAAGAGTGCATATTTTATTCTGCATCTCAAATTTTTCACTGGTGATTTGTGAATTCTGCAAGGGAGAATTTCCATTACCGGAACAGCCAGAATATGGGCATTACACAAATTGGACTAGTGCTTGGGTTCAAGCATTGAGCACGTCTTGTAACACGAGATGAGATCTCCTGGTAAAGAGTGATGACTACATTGAAGAATCTGGTACCCAGCTCACTTGTGTCTGAAGCCGGTGTGCTAAACTTTAATAAAGGCATTTACAATGGTGTGATGCAGTTGGCTAAAGTAGTTTCAAAATGATAGAAAATGCCGACAGTAATGTGAAGATTATATATAAGAGAATTGGGAGATTGTAAGCAGAAGTAAACATCTTATAAAATTATGAGGACAGGATTGATGGAAGAAATTGGTAAATATAAAACGGATGAAAGGAGCTTCTGCAAGTGTATAAAAGGAACATAGTATCCAAAGCAAACCATGGATGAAAGCACCAAAAGCTACTGCAGAGACGCTGTCTGACGATGCAAAGACAGGTGGGTTAGCAAGTGATGGACACAGTGGGCCGGCACAGACATATACATAGTTTAGGTGAGTGGGGAAAAAAATAGCTGAATTAGTATGATGGGGGGAAATCTACCCAGTAATGTTGCATTAAAACATCCTTAATTTTATACACTCATCTTGTGCAATAAATACCAGCATTCCATTTGTCTTTACAACTGCTTACAACACCTGCACGCAAGTCTCTTGTGTTTCATGTACACGTACCCAATTTTAGGGGAAAATGAAACGGCAAGTTATTATTTGATTGGTGTGTGAATGCAAACCTTTTCCTAACTGTCTTCCTAATATCTTAACACCATCACCCTCATTCTACGGCCCACTGGTTCCGATTAGATTTCATTACCCCAATATCAGTGCTTGAATTTTGCATACCTGCCTCAATGTGGTATTTGATTAAAGATCTTCTGAACATGCAAATACACTGCACCCACTCATATTTTCCTACCAATTACATACTTGGAAAAAAACTCCCAGCAGGGTTGTCAAACCTTGAATAAATAAAATTGCGTGAAGTTCTGATCGCCCCAGTACAGGAAGCATGTGGAAGCTCTTTGGAGAGGTGCAGAAATGGTTTGCCAGGATTAGAAAATATGAGCTATGAGGAGAGGTTGGACATACTTGGATTGTTTTCACTGGAGAGTCGGAGATTGAGGGAAAATCTGATAGAAGTATAAAGAAATATGAGAGGCAGCGATGAGGTAGACAGTTAAAACCTTTTCCCCAGGTAGAAATGACAAAGACTAGAGGGTATAGTTTTAATACGAGGGGCAGGTTTTTTTCTACATAGAGTGATGGGGTCTGGAATGCCCTGCCAGGTTTAGTAGATTCAGATACAATAGGGCATCTAAGAGGCAATTAAATAGACACGTGGATATGCAGAGAAGGGGGGAATGTGGATCACATGCAGACAGAAGAGGTTAGTTTACCAACCATCAAATTTGGTTGGGACATGATGGGCTGAAGGGCCTGTTCCTGTGCTGTACTGTTCTATGTTCAGTATAATACGAACTGATTGTATCTAATCCCTTAAAACTTTCAAAGCGTGCTGTTATCACATGTATAGATTCTAGCAAAATACATGCTAATTGTGTGAGGCTAACTGGTGCGTAGTTTGTTTATTTCTCTAAAACACCATTTGTTGCATTTGACACTTGCCAACCTTCAGGAAACGTTGCAGAAGATGGGAAATTTGGGGCCATTGCGTCCAGTGCATTTTGCGGTGACAGGGGAAGTGGCTGTGGAAAGGGAGGCGTGAGTGTGGAGGGGGTAATCGCACCTGGGTCTCTTGTCAAGGCAGGCATGGGAGGCGAAATGAAGATAAGACCTGGGGTGGGCATTGTGTTGAAGTTGGTGGAAATATCATAGA
Organism: Raja brachyura; assembly: GCA_963514005.1. The sequence continues at coordinate 120,348,772 of OY740783.1, read as the reverse complement.
ATGTTCTCATGGATGTGGAGGCTGGTGGGGTAAAAGATAAGGGCCAGGGGAACACTAAACCTGTTCTGCCTGGGGGAAGGGGTGGGGGTGGGTGGGGAGCTGTACGAATGGAGGAGGCACCGGTGAGGGCATCATCCACAAATGTAGGGTGTTGTGGTGTGTGGGGGACAACCGCGTTTCCTCTAAAAGGAGAACATCATGATCTCCTAGAGTGGAAGTCACCCATCTTGAAATCATCTCAAGAAGAGGCTTTCTGCTCCATGAGATCACAATCAATCAATCAATCACGATAATACTTTATTAGCCAAGTCAGTCATACAAATAAAAATCACAATAATACTTTCTTATCAAGTCAGTCATACGAATAAAAAACAACGGAACACACAAAATACATTTTTACATAAACATCCACCACAGTGACTCCTCCACATTCCTCACTGTGATGGAAGGCGAAAAAAGTTTCAATCTCTTCCCTTATTTGCTCTTCCGCGGTCGGGGGCCTCGAGTCCTCCATTGACGGGATGATCTTGACTCCTGTAGCTGGTGGCATTTGGGACTCCGCATCATCACCTCCTGCGTCGGGGGGGGGGGGGTCAGATCGGACCCCCGGGTCGGGGCTGGTTGAACCTCTGCATCGTTGGAGCTCCCAAACCGGCCTCTCCCGAGACTGGGAGCTCGATGGTAAAGTCCGCAGGCCGCAATTGGAACGATCCCAGGGAAGGGATCAGGTTCGATTTTGTCCACACCCCGAAGAGGGGCTGCAAAGTCAGTCCGAGGGGACCTCCAGCTCCATTGATGTTAGGCCGCAGAGCGACCGGAGATACGACCCGAAAAACATCGCATCTCCGGCGAGGTAAGAAACTGAGAAAAATTCCCCCCGACCCCCTGCACCTCCTCCCACATAAAACAAACCGGAGAACATTTACAGAAACTTTTAATTCACACAAAAAATTATAAAAAGGTGGAAAAGCAGACAAGACTGTTGGCGAGGCTGCCAATCGTGCACCGCCCCTGGTGGAACAGGCAGTATGGGTTTGGGAAATTGTCAGATTGGTGGTTTTCGTGGAAAGTGATGAGATGTGTTATGGGATGAGAAACAGAGGTCTGCTGGCTCCTCGTAGGTCACTATACGAGGAGGTGTTCAAAGAGCTGTCCTGTGGACACACCAAGGGTGAATGGAATACATCTATCAGATGGGATGTCCAGAACGAGGGTGGATCTGATCTACGGTAGAAATGTGTGAACAAGTGCTGATGGAAGTGTGAACATTTCACAATTACCCACATGCTGCTCAATAAAACTCTGTATCTTCACCTTTTCCCATTCCCACCCCAGCTTTTGCAGGCTTTACCAGGCATATTTTATAGAATACGATTCACCAAGAGAATCAGATGAAAAGGCAGCCCTTTGGTACCAGGACAGGAAAAAAAATGACTCCTTGACAAATAACAAGAGCAACACCGTAGACTGTAAATAAAATGGCAGTAAAGTTGAGGAAGGGGAGAACACCAGGGTGGGGACATTAAAAAAGGGAGCACTGTGAGCAGAGGCGCAAGGTTCAGCCACTGATTCTGATGTTTCTCTCTGTAGGGGAGAAATTCAGGAAAGGGCTTCGACTGGAGTGGAGAAGATTGTACAAATATCAAGCTGCCAATAGAAATTGTTGAAATTGTTGATCACACAGAGCACAGGAATAGGCACTCGGCCCATTACGTCCATTCTGCCCATCCAATGCCCTCCAGTACTGATCCTACTTACCTGCACTTAGTCCACGAAGGGGAAGGGGAAGGGAGGCAGTGGGTGGATTCACTCACGTTCTAGAAACTTCCACGGACACTCAGCTTCCATCGCACCACATGGTCAGGCCAGCAGGCTACGTTTCCTCCGGATCCCTCCCTATCCCTCTAGATCTCTCCTTATACCTCTGGATCTCTCCCTCTCCCTCAGGATCTCTTACTCAAGATCTCTCCATCTACCTCAGGTTCCGTTTCCTCCATCAGGAGCACTCGTTCTCCCTCAGGATCTTTTTCCTCCCTCTAGGCCTCCACCAACCACCCACAGCTGGAGCAGCAACCATGGTGCACCGTCTCTCCTTCCTCAGCGACCACCCGCACTCCCTTCACAAACCCTCCCACCCCCCCCACAAACTTACCCATCCAGTCTTCTCTACTCAAACCCTCTTGTCCCCTCCCCTCACAAACACATCCCATCCCCGCCACTCTCCTCACAAACCCTCCCATCTCGTCCCATCCACTCACAAAGCCACCCATGCTGTCCCATCACAAACTAATACATCCCCTCCCCTCCCAAATACCTCCCTCCATTGCCTCCCCCCACAAACCCTCCCATCTCATCCCCTCCCCTCACAAATCCACTCTGAGAACATCATAGAGTAAAACAGCATGGAAACAGACCTTTCGGCCCAACATGTCCAAGCTGCACGTTCCACCTGCCTGTGTTTGAACCATATCCCCCAAAGCTGTCCTATCCATGGGCCTGTCTGCTTCTTAAACATTAGGACAGTCCTTGCCTCAATAACCTCCCCTGGCAGCTCATTCCATACTTTGTGTGAAAAAGTTACCCCTCAGATTCCTATTAAATCTTTTCCCCTTCACCTTAATCCTGTGTGCTCTGGTCCTTGATTCTGTGCGTCTACCCGATCAATTTTTCTCATGATTTTGTATACCTCTATAAGAACATCCCTCATCCTCCTGTGCTCCAAGGAATAAATGGAACCTCTCCCTATAGCTCACAGGAGCTCCCCTCCCCTCATGTCCCCTCCCCTCACAAACCCACAAATCCTCCCTTCCCTTTCACAAACCCACCAAACCCATCCCCTCCTATCATACCATCCCTACCCTCCCATCATAATACCACCCATCCCCTCCCATCATATACCACCCATGACAAACCCTCACGTCCCCTCCCCTCATGAACCCGCCAAACCCGCACACTGCCATCATACCACCCGTACCCTCCCATCATAATACCATCCATCATAATACCACGAATCCCCTCCCATCACTATGCCACCCATCCCCTCTCCATGATCCTCACCCTCTCCGGCGCGGGGAAGGTTCTGGGCATGAAGACACCGGCACCATTTTGTACCTGTGACCGTTGGCAATGCGAGGGTGCGGCGGGGAGCGATGGGCCGAGTGACGGAGGGGAGCGGCCACCCCGGACTGCCGGGAAGCACCGGAGCAGGTGATGGAGACAAGCGGCCTCGGCCGGAAGGAAGTAGGACGGGAGAGAGCTGGTGGGTTTCCGAGAGAGACGGGCGACGGCCAGCGAGACGGTCAGCGGGGTCGGTCGCCGGCGACGGGCTGAAGCACCGTGAGTGGAGCCGCCGTCTCTCAGGCCCGGGGGCCCCGGGGTCGGATCCCGACCTCCTGTGTTGTCGGTGTGGAGCTCGCAACATTCTCCCCGCCAGCGATCTCTGCTTCCCTCCTACACATGTGAGTCGATGGCTCACTGTTATCAATGATCTCCATGATAATGCCTCCAGAAACAGGCCCTTCGGCCCACCGAGTCCGTACTGACCATCAGGAAACCATGTACATTGTGTGTAGAAATTTCACAAACAAGGGAGCGTTCTTGATCTACCATTAATTTCATTAGAGACTCTCGAACTATCTTTAATTGGACATTACTGGAATTTACCTTGCACTGAAGGTTATTCCCTTTATCCTGCATTTGTACACTGTGGACGGCTTGAGTGGGATCATTCGATGGACAGATCTGCATCTGGTCATGCCAAATAAATCAGCTAGTTTTATCAATTATTTTTTACTTGACTCTAGAATGTTATAAGTCTGGAGATTCCTACACCCAAATGACAAAGAATTTTCTTTTTTCTCTCATGTATATCATAGTTACTCTAGGATTGACTACTTTATAATAGATTCTCCGCTAGTTTCATATGCGTGTGAGTATGATGCAATTGCTATTTCTGATCATGCACCATTGAAACTATCAATTAGACATTAGACAATAGACAATAGGTACAGGAGTAGGCCATTTGGCCCTTCGAGCCAGCACCGCCATTCAATGTGATCATCCCCAATGCTTATCATCCCCAATCAGTACCCCGTTCCTGCCTTCTCCCCATATCCCCTGACTCCGCTATCTTTAAGAGCCCTATCTAGCTCACTCTTGAAAGCATCCAGAGAACCTGTCTCCACCGCCCTCTGAGGCAGAGAATTCCACAGATTCACCACTCTCTGTGAGAAAATGTGTTTCCTCATCTCTGTTCTAAATACAATACAATACGGTTTAATTCGTCACATTGCACATAAAGTGCAAGTGAAATGAATTTGCCTTCAGCGGTACAATGATAAAGTACACACAATACACAATAAAAATAAAAATTTAACACAAACATCCACCACAGCATTCATCACTGTGGTGGAAGGCACAAAATTTGGCCAGTCCTCCTCCATTTCCCCCCTGTGGTCGGGACGTCAACCCTCCGCAGCCGTCGTTGCGAGCGTCCAGATGTGCAGACAGGTAAAAGTCCAGGTAAGTCCAGAGTCGACTCTTCCCCACTGAAGACCGTGGCTTTAGGTTGGTGTAGGCCGCAGGCCGGCGGCTGAAGATTTAAAGTTCCCGCCGCGCTGCAGCCAGAAGCACCGCAGACCGCAGGGCCGGCGGTCCGAGCTCCCCTCCAGGGGTGATGGTAAGTCCACGCCAGGCCCGCGGCTGATGGTCAGAGCTTCTTCTCCTCCCGGGTCCCCCACAAGGGATCCCGGGCTGCGGACTCAGCACCAGCTGGAGCTCTGCATACCGCGACTTCAGGCTGCAGGCTGCCGCGGGCCAGCGAAACGGAGCACTCCCCTCCGGCGAGCCCCAGCAAGAGCTCGCCCGCTCCACGGCAAGAGTCCCGCTGCACCCGCTCCACGCCGATAGTTCGCACTGCGCCCGCTGCTGAAGCCCCGGGCGCATCTCCGGGAAAGGCCACCCAATACTCGCTATTAGGCCATGGAGGAGGCGACCAAAACAGTTTCCCCCTCACCCCCCCACACCACCCCCCACACAAAACACACAAAGAAACATTAAAAACATACTAAAAAAATGAAAAAAGTAGAAAAAAACGGACACGCTGCTGCCAGGGGGCCGACTTGCACCTTCCCCACTGAAATGTCCTACTCCTTATTCTCCAACTATGGCCCCTGGCTCTGGACTCCCCCAACATCGGGAACACGTTTCCTGCCTCTAGTGTGTCCAAGCCCTTAACAATCTTATATGTTTCAATAAGATTCCCTCTTATCCTTCTAAACTCCAGAGTGTACAAGCCCAGCTGCTCCATTCTCTCAGCATATGACAGTCCCGCCATCCCGGGAATTAACCTTGTAAACCTACGCTGTACTCCCTCAATAGCACGAATGTCCTTCCTCAAATTAGGGGACTACCTGATTCCTCAAATTAAACTACCTGATTCCAAGTTTAGTGCTAAGCAATGGCGATTTAATACTACTTTGCTTCAAGATCTAAATGTTGTTAATTTTATTAAAGATCAGATTGCTTTTTTCTTCTTAACAAATTCTTTTTTTTTTTTTGAATATATTTTTATTAGAGGCCATATATATAACAAATAATATAGCATTTTTTTCCAAATATAGTTGATACTTCTTAACAAATTCTACTGAAGAAATATCCAATGGTGTAGTATGGGATGCTTTTAAGGCATATATTCGTGGACAAGTTATTTCATACTACGCAGGATTAAAAAAACAAACTCAAAATGAAATACGTATATTGGCTGACGAGATTAAAGAAATTGGTAAAAAATATTCAATAGCTCCTAGTCTGGAGCTCTATAAGAATCTAGACATGATTTGGTATTACTATCACCGATTGAGAATCAGTTACCTAATACCAAAAGTCAATTTTATATACATGCCGATAAATCTGGTAAATTACTCGCCAATCAGTTGAAAGCTGTGTTAGCCAAACGTCAGATTACTAAAGTGAGTAAACGGGATGGTACATTGACCGTAGACCATGATGAAATTAAGAAATCCTTTCAGGAATTTTATACCTCCCTATATCAATCAGAATTTCCTACTGATTCCAATATAATGCATGAGTTTTTAAAGAAACTGAACTTGCCAAATTTACCACATAATGAGTCTCTGTTGTTAGATGATATCTTCACGGAGGAAGAAATACAGAAAGCAATCGTTTCGATGAATCCTGGTAAAGCTCCTGGTTTAGATGGGTTTACAGTGGAATTTTTAAAGTATTTCTCAAGTTTACTGTCTCCCTGGTTATGCAAGATTTTAAAGAAGCCTTTTTAGTGAATAGATTGCCACAATCCTTTTATGAAGCATCTATTTCTTTAATTCTTAAAAAAGATAACGAACCTACTGAAGTGAGGTCATTTAGACCTATATCACTGTTAAACGTAGATTCCAAAAGTCTTTCCAAAATATTAGCTATGAGATTGGAAAATATTTTACCGCAAATTATTTCTGAAGATCAGACAGGTTTTATTAAAAATCGTTACTCATACTTTAACGTTAGGAGATTAATGAATATTGTATATACAGTGTCAAATAAAACGTCAGAATGTGTAATTTCATGATGCTGAGAAGGCTTTTGATAGAGTAGAATGGGAATACTTATTCAATACACTTGAAAAAATTAAGATTGGTCGAAAATGTATTTATTGGATCAAGCTGATATATCATATACCTCAGGCTTCTGTACTTACCAATAATCAGAGATCCCCCTTTTTCAGGCTCTTTTGAGGTACTAGACAGTGCTGTCCTTTAAGTCCTTTACTGTTTGATATCGCTTTGGAACCTTTCCCACCACTATTAGGGAATCCCCTAATATTTTTGGTATAGTCCGTGGGAATAAGACACATAAGCTATCTCTTTATGCAGATGATCTGTTATTATTCATCTCTAACCCTGTGAAATCTATTTCGGCTATAGTAGCATTATTTAATCAATTTTGTAGTTTTTTCTGGTTATAAACTAAATCTTAATAAGAGTGAGCTTTTTCCATTAAACAATCTAGTTTCGAATTATGGACAGTTTCCATTTAGATTGACCACCAAATATTTTACTTATTTAGGCATTATTATTACCAAGAAACATAAGGATTTATTTAAAGCCAATTTTACGCCTTTAATTGACCATATTAAACAACAGTTCACTAAATGATCACCAATGCCCTTATCTTTAATAGGCCGAATCAATGCTATTAAAATGGTTATCTTACCTAACTTTTTGTATTTATTTCAGACGATACCAATTTTTATTGCTAAATCTTCCTTTGATATTATTGACAGTAAAGGACTTAATTAATTTCTTCAAATGGCAGAATCGAAATTCCAGACCAATTTTGGGTTGGGACCTTATGGGAGTATAGAAATCAGTCATTGTACCTTTATATTTTTTATATCCTTAGTGTTTGTAATACTTGACATATTTAACTTTTATCCTTTGTATTTCAACTTTGGAAATTCTGCATGTTTATATATACCTTGTGTGCTCTGTGTTCATTTTTGTTCGTTTTTGTAAGCTTTGGGTTCTTCTCTCACAGCAATTAGTGTAAATCTATTATGACAGGTATATGACCTTTGTAACTCAGTAACAAACCCCGAGCTGGATGAGGAAGAGAAAAGGGGGAGGCAAGATAGGAGAGGTCATGTGGTTTGTAACTCTATAACAAACCCTAGCTGGATGAGCGGATGTAAGGGGGACCAAATAGGAGAAGTCATGTGTTCAAAAAAGAATGGATTAAGGGATGGAAAATAACTGGGGTAGGAGGGGAAAAGTGAATGCGAGTGATTGGTTATTGCTAAGGGAATGTTTGCTAGTGATAGGTTATTGATAAGGGAATGTCTGCAAGTGATTGGGTATGGAAATGTACCGGGGGTAGGACATACAGAGTTAAACATGCCATAAAAAGTAGCAACTCTTTGTGTGGGGTGGGCAGTCAAGCGAGTTACTTTCTGAGAGTCCCAGCCTTGATTTGCAAAGAAGTGTCTTCAGAAGACCGGATTTGACCCGAAACAACAGCTACCCATGTTCTCCAGCGATGCTGCCTGACCCGTTGAGTTACTCCAGCATTTTGTGACCCATGTTGACTGATGCCGTTCCATGCGCATTCCATTCAACTCTTCCCCCGATTCATCGCCTCATGGAGAATTCAAGATAATTAAGAATGTTTTATTGTCATACGAATCGAAAAGGAACAACTAAATTCTTACTTGTAGCATAACAGGTTTGTAAACATTGTTCTCAACAGAAAACATAACGACCAAAACATATTCAATTAAAAAAATAGACAAAATAGATTAGCAAGGTCAAATCAAAACTCAAAGGCTCTGGAGCTACGCAGAGTTTGGAGTTTAGTCGGCATTCCTAGTATTTAATAGCCTAATGGTTGTTGGGGAGAAGCTGTTCCTGAACCTGGACATTAGTTTTCAGGTTCCTGTACCATGGTCCTGATGGCAGGAGTGAAAGGAGAGCATGGCCAGGCTGGTGTGGGTCCTTGACGTTGCTCGTTGCCGTTTTGAAACAGCGCTTCTTATAGATCCCTTCGAAGGTGGGGAGGTCAGTACCTGTGATGGACCGGGCAGTGTTCACCACTTTATGTAATGTTCTTTGTTTACGGATGTGCGAGTTGCTGAACCAGGCCGGGATGCAACCAATCAATGTGCTCTCTACCATACAGCTGCATTCGTCGACATACCAAATCTCCTCAATCTTCTAAGGACGTAGAGGTGTTGATGGGCATTCTTTCTGATTGCATTAATTTGCTGGGTCAAGGACAGAGATCTGCACACCCAGGAACGCAGGAAATTTGTGGGATTTTTTGATGAAGATGGGTTTATGGATCCTTGGATTTCCCAGGGCCCACACACAAACTCACCCAACAACCTGTGTATCTTTGGGTGCAGTTTGCCCTGGTTTCTTCCCACATCCCAGGGTATCACAGATTAGGATTGAACTCTCGTCTCTGGAGCTGTTCAGAAGTTTTTGTACTCATGCAACATTAATTTGTCCCTCAAATAGGTGAGTGGTAAAAACTTGGGTGTGGAGGAGAAGTGTTGGAGTTGATGCGGATGTGGGCAGATTAAAATGAGTCCTACAGTTTTTTGTCTCCATTTTATTGCTCTACTGTGAAATCTATTCAAAATATCCCTCAGGGAGTTTTGTGAATTATTGCACATTTTAGCTCAGGGACTCCAGTCACCCACAGAGAGGAGACAACTGGAAGACAGTTGACTGGACCTTGATGCTGTTATGTGAGCAGCTACACCTTCTATGGGACGTCTGGGACCTTGTTCCAATCTACAGTTTGATTGTTGGGTGTACACTTTGCAGCATAGGGTGGAGATCTGAGCCAGAGAGTGACACCATCATTGCATCTGCCAGTTCCACTCAGATTCAGCAAGGACGGGGACTGGGTGACTGAAATGCAGTGTTTCAAAATGGACTTTGCCATTTGATGCCGGCTGACAATTCTTGCAAAGTCTCTGGAGCCCTTTTACACTCTGTGTTTACCGCACAACTCAGAAAACTGCAGGAAGCAGCAAGGAGTCTTGGTCCCAGCGAGCCTGAGGGACTTGAACGTTCAATAAGAGAAGAGAATGTTTTTGATTTGGCTTTGCATTGCCTGTCTCCACAGATCATACGTATATTTTAATACAGAGCAGCAGTTGGTTTTCTGGCTGCTTCACTGTGAATGAAACAAATAACTATGAGATGGACTGGGCTGTCCATGGCAATGGAGCACAATCAGTCTTTTGATGTTTTACTTAAAGTGAGAGGCAGACGTTCAAAAAGGGAATATGTGTGCGAATATGTGAATCCCGACCTGAAACATTGTCTGTTTATTCCCTCCACAGTTGATGCCTGACCTGCTGAGTTCTCCAGCACTTGTATTTTGTTTGATACTAAAATTAATGATGTGTGTATGTGTGCTCGATGGTCCTCATTTGAATCTCCAACATGCCTCTTGTTTTGTAATGTGGACTTGGTAAATTCAAAGTCAAAGTCAAATTTATTTGTCACATGCACCAACCAAGGTACAGTGAAATGAATTTGCCAGCAGCGATACAGTTGAAAAAAAGAACACACAATACACAATAGAATTTAACATAAATATCCACAGCAGCATTCTTCACTGTGGTGGAAGGCCACAAAGTTCAGCTAGTCCTCCTCCCTTTGTTCATCCGTGGTCGGGGCCATAAATCAAGCAAGAATTTAATTGTCCGAACTGGGACACATGACAATAAATTCTCTTTACATGCTTGACTCTTGAAACCCTCCGTAGTCGCCGCTACGGACGGCCGGATGTACAGGCCCTCTCGTCGGGATGATCAAAAGTCCAACGTCGGGATGTTCAAATACACTCTGTGGCTTGGAGTGCCTGAATCGGCCGTTTTCCCACCGGAGACCGCAACCTCAAGATGTTATAGTCCGCAGGCCGGCGGTCGGAGCTCTTCTCCAGCGATCCCTGGCAAGGGATCCCAGACTCCGGATGATAAGTCCACGCCACGCCCGCGGCTAGAAGCTCCGGAGACCACAGCCCCCACAATGTCAAAGTCACCAGGCCACCGATCTGAGCACTCGTTACTGGGAATCTCCAGCAAGGGTTTGCCCCGCTCCGCGATGGAAAAGTCCACGCTGCGCCCGCTGCTGAAGCTTTGGGCCCGACTCCGGGAAAGGGCGCTCCAATCCAAGTTGTTAGTGTGCCGGAGAGAAGGCAGGGAAGTGACATGGAAAAAGTCACCTCTCCGTCGAGGAAGCGACTGAAAAACAGTTTCCCCCTTTTCTCCCCACTACCCCCCACACGAGACACACCAAGAAACACCCCAAACAAACACTTAGACATATTAAAAAAAACAAAAAATGTCAAAATAACGAACATGCTGCTGGCAGGGCAGCCGACTCACAGCTGGAGTAACTCAGCGAGTCAGTCAGTATCTCTGGCAGACGTGGATAGATGATATTTCAGGTTGCGACCCATCAGACAATGTTAGGTGTCGGACGCAATTGAAACAACTGGGCTCATTGCAGAACATTCAGAGGGAAAGTGAACCAAAAATTAAATGCCGTCCGGAACACCAAAACCAAAGAAAAGAAATCACAAAATATTCCACAAAAATGTGACTGAGAGCGGTAGACAGGAAAAGTGGAGCTCATTGGAGACCAAGTACAAGCATAGAGTGTGGCTGTGTTATAAAATAAGAATTTTCTCAAAGTATCTTTACCAAAGAAGCATCTTCGAAAAGGACAACACATTTGAAATTCTTGAAATATAATAATAACTTGCTGATGAACCAAACTTGAAGTTGTAGGAAAGAGGAAGCCATGCGGCGGGGGGAATATCCCGGGAAGCCGCGGCCCGTAGCCTGAGGACTAGCCTGCCCAGTGGGCTTGACTCATCCGCTGAAGGACGGAATCCGCTCGGTTAGTCCAACTCGCCCCCCGGGGTCCGTGAACTCGCCTGCCGCAGATGGTGGAACCATGACCTGCGTCGTAGAAAGGAACCCCCCCCCCCCCCCCCCCCCCAGAAGGCCAGGCTTGCCCACTACCGACGGTGGACCTGCAGACTGGAACCCGTCCGGAAGGCCCGGCTCAACGGCATCGGATCGAGGACCCACGGGACCCCACCTGGAAGCTGGTAAGCAGACCAGCTGTGGGAGGGAGCACACGGACTTGATGGGGGTGTGGGCCGTTGGAGGTTCTGCAACTGCCTGGAGCTTGGCTGGTCCGGGCGCCGCTCCAAGATGCCGAGCACATGGACTGGACGCGGCCTACAGTGGTGGAGCAGCAGCGGAAGACACCATGGCAATGCTTGGCCGGGCCGACCCTGCAACGCCGCCAGGACACTAGGACAACATGAAAATGGTGCCAAACTGGCGACTCTGTACACTGTATTGATGTGCTACTGCTATACATTTGAGCTGTATCTGAGATGCTTGTCTAATATGTATGTAAGTATAGTGATGCTTGTATTGAACTGTATACAAAAATGAATTTCACTGTACCTCGGTACGTGACAAATAAAGTACCACAAAGAGTGAGGATAATAATAATTTTATACAAACTGATAAATGCAGGGTTAGAATGGATGAACAGGCACCAGGTGGAATTTAATATTGAACAATTATATCTTTGAAGTCAGAAATTTGAACGAGAGGACACCATTCTCTAGCAGTAGAAAGGAAATTAGGTTTGATAGTCTTGTACATTGTTCCTTGAATAAGGGAGTCTTGATGAACCTTCCATAAATGTCTGCCCACCAATATTTTAGGAAAGATAGGGAGTATAGCAAAGTGATTTATCTAAAATGCCTCAGAGATGAGAAGGTTCAGTTATGTGGATTGACGAGAGAAACTGAGGCTGCTCCATCTGAACTGAGTTCTGTTAAGTGATTCTCTGAGACAGCAGCTAAATGAGTTCGTGGTGGAATGAGGGAAAGTCATTACTTTTGTGAGAGAAGGGGGCAGAGGTGTGTCTGTGTGTGCCTGGAGTTCATGGAATGTGGGAATGTCGGAATAATCGTCATGGTGTGGCATATTAATGGCGTGGAAATATCATGCAAAGGATTACATATTGCAGTGGACTCTCCTTCGCATGTCCAACCAGGGTGTGGTAATTCTTGAAGTATTGCCATATCTTCGGCTCAATCACTTTAAGTTGCTTTATCAATAAACCTCTTTCCATCATCAGGTCACGAAATGGAAATAATCATTGATTTCACAAAGTGTCATTCCTCAGCAAATAATGCAGCCCAGGCTTGCACAGAGCAAAATGACGTAGTCATTAGACTACCATGCATATACTGCTTCTATTAGAGCAGGTCAGTCTGAGGCAATTTACCTCCTGCCGACACTCGCCATCTACACAGCACAAGTCAGGAACGTGATGAAGAACTTTCATTTACTTGGATGAGAACAGCGTTCAACAACTCAACACTAAGAAGAAGAAAGCAGCTGCTTTGATTGGGACCTCAACAGCCAACCAGTCAACAATAATACCCATTTCCTCCAGTGTTGGGCCTTGGCTGCAGTGTGTACCCATCTCCAAAGTATAGTGCAGTTACTCATGCACCCTGCTCCATCAATACCCGTGACCTCCATCATGAAGGACAATTGCAGCAGATGCATGGTAACATCACCTGCAGATTTTACCATTCGCACACCACCCTGATCTGAAAATATCTTCAGGTCTCTGAAATCCTCTATTGCAGAGGATGGATCATAAGAGATATTTAATGAGAAGATTGATGAATCTTTGAAGGATTATGATCAAAGTGAAAGGGATTCTGAGTGCATTCTCCGATTTATTATGTCTTCTTTCATCTTCACTGGGTCTGTATCCTGCAACTCACTTCCCAACAGCCTAGTGGGTGCAACTTCACTGCAGTGGTTTAAGAAGGTTCTCACCATCACCTCCTTGTGGGCAAACATTCTGAAAACAAATTTCAAAAGGGAAATTGAAATAATTCAGAAAAGTCGTTCAAGATATGTCAGAATGAGCTGATCCCACTCTCACTCACGTTCAACTCGCATTCCAACCTCCAAGTATTGACTAATCTTTCACCCAACGCACACCCCAGTAAAGCAGTGTGAAGTGCAGATGAAATCGATGGTGGGGAAGGTAGTCTGTGCGATGGACAAGGCTACATCCACAACTGGAATTTCTTGAAGTCTTGGGTAGAGTGGTACCCAAACCAAGCTGTGATGCAATTAATGGTGTAACATTCCTCCATAATACGGAAAAATAAAACAAAAACAATCATCAATACAGTGAGTGGTTTCTATATCTATTAACAAGGATCTCCAGAATGTAGCATTTTGTTCCTGCATGATTTGTCACTTGTAGTTCACTGTTCTGTTAAAAAATATCCACTTGAAGTCAGGCTGGGACCACAGTCAGTCATCACTACTCAAAATGGAACAATTCTTCAGGTTACTGGTTTTAATAATTGCAGACTGATTTTCCTTTTACAAACATCAGAAAATAGTCATGAGTCAAACTAACAACCAGACAACTCAAACCTGCTTCACGATTTGATGAAAATATAGCTGATATTCCATTGTCCTGCACTATTCTCAAATCCACATCTGGAGCTGTTCTCTTTCCTTCTATTCCCAACAGGGGAAAGGGATGAGAAATATCTTCTTGAAAGACAGCACAGTGGTTCATCTGGTGGAGCTACTGCTTCACAGCGCATGAGAACCTGGTTCAATCCTGAAATCGCATTCTGTCTGTGTAGAGTTTGCATGCTCTCCCTATGAACATGGGAATTTTCTCCCACATCCCAAAGACAAACGGGTTTGTAGGTCAAATTGTCTTCTGTAAATTGCCCCAAGTGTGTGGGGGAGTGGATGCAAAAGCAGGTTATCATAAAACTTGTGTGAATGGATATTAGATGGATAGCATGAACTCTTTGAGCTGAAGGGTCTGTTTACATGTAATATAGGTATGTTGCAAAACTTACCTTGAGCAGCGCTGCAGTTCTGCCGCTCCCCGTGTGCGCGACTTTGGCGCCTTTCAGAGGGGGGGGGGGCTTAAAGTGCCGTTTTTCAACAGGCAGGACAAATCGATGAATGTTGGGCGATTTGGTTGCGGAAGAATAATCGCTTCGACATTTGATGAATGAAGGCATTTTTAAATTACTCTAAATTATTTATTAACTAGAGTTATTTAAAAATCACCTTCAAAAGCCGTGAGCGCCGACAACCTGAATGGGTTTGCGTAGGGGAGAAGAAAAGGTAAATAGTTAATTTTTTTATTAAAAGTTGTTTTTTCGGGAGGCTTTAATAATATTTTCATGTTGCGAAATGGGGTCCCAAAAAATCTATGAACAAACAGTATTTTTCCTCTATGTATCAGTCTATGTACCTCTGATGCTGCTGCAAGCAAGATTTTCATTGTACCCGTACCTCACTATACATGCACGTATGTGACAATAAACCATGACAGTAAAATGTGAAATTTAGACATTTCTAGTGGTGGGGTGACTGTGAAAATCCCAGCAAAGGAAATATTTTTGATCTGATGTGAATGTGTCCTTTAGGACCAGACCGGATGTGTCTCCACGACTGGACAATGTTTCCCCCTCTATTCTCAAGCTTTGTGCCGAACAACTGGCACCGATCTACACAGATATTTTTAACCTGTGTAGATTAAAACATGCAAACCTGTACTGTCCCTGCCTGCTTCAAAGTCTTCACTATTGTCCCTGTACCCAAAAGGGACCCTCTGCAGTTTGCATATCAGGCCAATAGATCTGTGGATAACGCAGTCAACCTGGGCCTGCACTTCATCCTCCAGCACCTAGACCACCAGCGGACCTATGCGAGGATTTTGTTTGTTGATTTTAGCTCTGCATTCAACAACATTGTGCCAGAGCTACTACACTCCAAACTTTCCAAGTTGTCTGTGCCTGAACCCCTCTGTCGGTGGATCACCAGCTTCCTGACAGACAGGAAGCAGCATGTGAGGCTGGGAAAGCACATCTCGGACACGCAAACCCTCAGCATAGGAGCAGCGCAAGGCTGCGCACTCTCCCCTCTCATCTACTCTCTCTACACAAATGACTGCACTTCCACAGACTCCTCTGTCAAGCTTCTTAAGTTTGTGGATGACACAACCCTGATCCAGGATGGGGAGGAATCTGCCTACAGACAGGAAGTGTCACGGCTGGCGTCCTGGTTCCAACGCAACAACCTAGAGCTCAATGCTCTTAAGACAGTGGAATTGATTTCAGACTTTAGGAGAGCACCCCCTCCCCTCACCCCACTCACCATCAACAACACCACAGTCATATTTGTGGAGTCTTTTAAGTTCCTGGGAACCATCATTCGGTATTTACAAAACTTACCTTGAGCAGCGCTGCAGTTCTGCCGCTCCCCGTGTGCGTGACTTTGGCGCCTTTCAGAGGGGGCGGGCTTAAAGTGCCGTTTTGCTACAGACTGGGCAAATCGATCCATGTCAGGCGATTTCGTTGCGGAAGAAAAATCCCCCCGACATTTCATTAATGAAGGTATTTTTAAATTACGCTAGATTATTTATTATCTAGAGTAATTTAAAAATCACCTTCAAAAGCCGTGAGCGCCGACAACGGGAAGGATTTTGCATAGGGGAGAAAAAAAGGTACACAGTTTATTTTTATATTAAAAGTTGGTTTTTATGGAGGCTTTAATAATATTTTCATGTTGCGAAATGAGGTCCAAAAAAAATGTATGAACCAACAGTATTTTTCCTCCCGACTTCACCGTAAACCACAACGTTCCAATCCACCGCATTCCACTAAAAACCCACTCGCTAGTTGATTTAAATGGCCATTAATTTACAGGCATTAAACACTAAATTCCTTCCATTTGGCCCAGAAATTCATGAAAATGAGATAAATAAATTATGTTATATTGTGGATTATTGTGTGAATGTTATTTGGACACTTGGGCAATTAAAAAAAAAGTTTATCTTTTCTTAAGAAATGGATAGATGTTTAGATCTACTCATTGAATTTTGTAATTAGCTACAATTAGATAACTAACTAATTATATGCTTTAATTTCAGGTCATCCAAGTAAGATTGTTTCATATTTGTTTCAGAATGCTTCAATCTATAATAACTGAAAATTTCATTGAGTTCTCTTAATCTTTAAGAAAGTTATGGGCTTTTAACGGTTCTAGATCACAGCTTTTGAGTTAAGTCAATTGAAAGGCAATGGGGAACAAGATGCTAATTTCCGAGCATGGAAATGGTCATAACTTTCTTAATACTGAAGATATGAAAGTGAATTAGGTGTCAAATTAAACTTCTTTTTATGCTTTATCTGATGGGATAAATTGCAGACTTGATTTTTAAAATCTCAAAATTTTGTAACATTGCTACCATCATCTCAAAGGACCTTAAGTGGGGAGCTACCATCGACTCCACAGTCAAAAAAGGCACAACAGAGGATGTACTTCCTTCGGCAGCTGAGGAAGCACAATCTTCCACAGGCAATGATGGTCCTATTCTATACGGCCATCGTAGAGTCTGTCCTCACCTTCACCATCATGGTCTGGTTTGGCTCAGCCACCAAGCACGACACCCAGAGGCTGCAGCGAATCGGCCGATCAGCTGAGAAATTTATTGGCTGCAACCTTCCCTCCATTGACAAAATGTACACTGCAAGGGCCAGGAAGCGAGCGGGTAAGATCATCACTTCCCTCTGGAAGGCGACTCCGAACTGTCAAAGCTGCCACAGCCAGATATAAAAACAGCTTTTTTTCCATGAGTAGAAGCTCTACTCAATATCCAACAATCTGTAGGCTCCTTTTGCTCTGGTATTTTGTTTGGTTCACATGTTTGATCAATGGTGTTTTATTATCAATGTTTAGTGTTTTATGTGTCATTCGTAACTGTCACTGTATGTCACGTTGTCACGTGGGCAGAACACCAAGCAAATTCCTTGTATGTGAATACTTGGCCAATAAACCTATTCATTCATTCCTTAAGAACTATGCACGGTATCACATATCAAATATTTGGTGATGCATTGAGAGATGATGCACGGTCTTGACCTGAAACGTCAACCATCCCACTGCCTCCACAGATGCAACTTAACGCGTTGAGGACCTCCTGCAATTTGTTTTTCTGCACGTCAAATGTTTGTTTAAATGAGGTACAACTGTATTTAACAAGAACCTGATTACTATCAGGTATGGTTTCTTACATTTGTGACACATTTATCCATGGCGTAATCGAAGTTATATAATTTAAAAAACTTGATAACATATAATTTCATCATCACCCAGCACAAATGCACTTTGCAATCCTTTTCATATTTTGCTTCAGGTTATAAACAAGGAACAATCTTGCTTCTTCCTTCCTGGTCAACTTTCTGAGAATTCTGCAAACTCTTTCTAATCAAGAGTTTGCAGAATTCTCAGAAAGTTGACTTGAAATGTTGCTGGTGTACTTTGCAATGCACCACAGACGGCAGCCAGAGGGTGAAGCCCTTGTTGCTGCTGTCAGTTCCACTCAGATTCTGCAAAGACAAGGGCTGAGTGATTGAAATGCAAAGTGTCCAAATTGACTTCTCCATTTGAAGCTGTCTGACAATTCTTGCAAAGTCTCTTGAGCCCTTTTACACTCTATGTTAACTGTAAAATTCAGAAAACTACAGGAAACAGCAAGGAGTCTCGGTTCTACTCATCCAGTGAAAAGACTTACGGCATTTGAAAGCTCAATGAGAGAAGAGAATGCTGTTCATTTTGCTTTGTGCCTTTGCACTGCCTGTCACCGCTGATCGTAAGTATCCTTTAATAAGGAGCAGCTTTTGGTTTTCAGGCTGTTTCAATGTGAGTGAAATGATTAACTGTATGAGATAGAGTTGTGTGTCGTGGAAACAGAGCAGGATTGGTCTTTTGATGCTGTACTTAAGGTGACAGGCAGTCTTCCAGAAAGGGAATATGTGTATGTGTGAAGACCTTTAATACAAACATTTTACAATACAGTAAAGGATCGGTTTGAGATTATAATGCTGGTCAGGGCAGCTAGGGAGGTTGTATTTAGTTGTCGAACCCACACTTCTGGATGAAGATATTAGTCCTTGAGAGGGGGTGAAGGGCATTGTGTCCTTGGCATAGTTTAAAGATGAAGATGATGAGAAATATCTTCTCTGGGAGTAATGCACCTATAGATTTATCGAATTAAAAGTAGTTTAAGCCAAGCCACCTTGTCTTCAGCAAGGAGCTGAATATTACTCCAGGCTACAGAAATCAAGGGGAATGGGGACAAAGTTCAAGTCTGTATTGATTAGGGATTAAGAGCCATAATCATATTGACTGTTGACCAGGCTTGAACAGCCGAATGGCTTCCTGTGTTGCTCAGAATGTGTTTGCTCTCATTGTTGATTCTGATCCGAATCAAAATGGTTTTGGTTTATTACTGTCACATGTACTGAGGCACAGTGAACACCTGCACCAGGGATAATACCTTTCTCAAAATAACATCTCATATGATGGTCCCCTAATCTGAGGAAAGACATTCTTGCCATAGAGGGAGTACAGAGAAGGTTCACCAGACTGATGCCTGGGATGGCAGGACTTCCACATGAAGAAAGATTGGATAGACTCGGCTTGTACTCGCTGGAATTTAGGAGATTGGAGTCTTATAGAGGCATACAAAATTCTTAAGGGGTTGGACAGGCTAGATGCAGGAAGATTGTTCCCGATGTTGGGGAACTCCAGAACAAGGGGTCACAGTTTAAGGATAAGGGGGAAGTCTTTTAGGACCGAGATGAGAAGATATTTTTCACACAGAGAGTGATGAGTATGTGGAATTCTCTGCTACAGAAGGTAGTTGAGGCCAGTTCATTGGCTATATTTAAGAGGGAGCTAGATGTGGCCCTTGTGACTAAAGGGATCAGGGGGTATGGAGAGAGGGCAGGTACAGGATACTGAATTGGATGATCAGCCATGATCATATTGAATGGCGGTGCAGGCTCGAAGGGCCGAATGGCCTACTCCTGCACCTATTTTCTATGATTCTATGATTTTATGCTAAGAATGAATTCCCAATTTTCCAATATACCTTGTTGTGGCCACAAACATTTGTTTTAAACGACTCTTCCTCTGTAGATGTAATGCTTTTTTCTTTACTCTGTTTTCTCTAATATACTACTTGATGTAATCATGAATGGTACAATTTAGCCGGGTAGCACAAAAAATAATTTTTCGCTTATCTCAGCATACATGAAAATAATAAACTAAACTTAATTTTCCTCAATCAGTATTACCGCCCCATCTAAAATGTCCCTTCCCTCTCCATTATCAACACCTCTTGTCTTCATTAAATATCTGGTCCTGCCCCGACTCTGCATCATTTTCCCACATAGATATTTCTAATTATGAATAACCAGGCTCACTCACATATTTACTACTTTTGTGCTATCTGCCACTCGCAATCTTGGTGCACCTTATTTCTCTTTTCTGTTGCCACACACTAGTAATAGATACTGATCCATTACTTTGCCTGTTCAAACTCTTCCTCGTGCACCAATAAATCTCCCTACTACGACATTGTCCCAGTGTGGCTGAGGTGCAACCCATTGATCTTGGAGAGGTCTTTCCTGCTGCAGAACTGGTCCAATGCCCCTAGAATGTAGAGCAGAAACGAGAAAGTCACAAAAATTAGTGCAGTAATTAAAATGTCCCGAGCATTGGAGCAGTAACCAGAATTCTTGTGGATTAGCACAGCAAATATCACAAGAATTGAGCAGTAATTCAGCTCAAAAATCAATCCATGGCTCCCCAGCCCCAGATTCGACCACTCACCAAAACACTGAGGGCAACTTATAGTCTGTTAATTAACGATGCGCATCTTTGGGACTTGGGTAACAACCTAAGAAAGAGAAACCCATGCAGTTATAGGTGGAAAGTGCAAACTACGCACAGCATCCGAGGTCAGGATTAAACTCCGAATCCCTAGAGTTGTGCGTTAGCAGCTCCACTAGCTACTCCACTGTGCCAGCTGTGGAAACCAATGACTTGTACTCAGGTACATCCTTAGTGGGATCTTTCTGTGCACTACTTGCCTGTTGCATTTCCATCGCTACTTCACCACCGACATTTCAAACCTGTGAAGCTCTATGGACCATCCCCTGACTGTGAGGGAATTGATGTAAATGCAAGGTCCCTCCAGGACAGCAGCTTAAAGCTGTGAGAGATGTGGCTCCAGTGAAGAGCCAGCACAGCCCGGAGAAGGGGAACCACTGATAGTTTCACAGTCCCACCTCTCCCATTTCTCACAGCTCACCACGTGGTGAGGGTGACAAACAGCACAGCAGCATCGCAGTTCAACCGCCTTCCACTAGGGCAGGGACCCAGGGTGGGTGCAGCCTCCTACAGTGACTGTGGCCCTCAGTTCAGTCTTAACCTTACATCTCTGTGTCTTCACAGGCTGCAGTGGCAGTGGTTGGACCATGGAGACACCGGACAAGGTGATGGGGAGGAAGGGGAAGCTCGTGGTTCTGTACTGCAAGTTCACTCACCCTCACCATGAATACAACGGCAACATCAACATCATCTGGAGTGTGAAGGAGACCAAGAAGACCTTTTTCAAATACACATATCATCTATTAAGCGGCAAGTATATCAATAACATCCCGAAAAATGTAGGAACTCGCTACAAACCAATGGGGGACCCTCGGAAGAACGATGCTTCCATAATCATTAATCAGCTGAGAACAACGGTTACAAACAAGATCCTCAACTGTCGTGTTGAGCTCACAGAGCAAGCAGGAGCAAAGTTTGGATGCCCACATGGGCCAATCACAGTATCAGGTGAGGAATTATTGTGCTGCAACAAACAATTTGTCTTCCTCGCTGCTTCCTGTGATTCCGATGTTACTGGCATGGCTGGCAATTGTTCAAGCTGCTGACTTGTTGGGTACATCACTGGGAGATCATGCCCTGGTTTGATGCCTAAAATACAACACCTTGCACTAAACGGAATTTAACTCTATTAACCATCCCTCAACCCACTTGCCCCGCTGATCAAGATCCTGCTGTCGTTTTTGATAACCATGTTCACTCATACTCCTCATTTCTGCCTTGACCATAATGTACAGTCACTGTGGAATGGGGTGATGTCATTGCCACATCTGGCCTGCTGTTATAGTCACATATTATGTCTCCTCCAGTTAAGTTTCAGATATTGGTTTATTATTGTCTAGTGCACTGAGATACAGTGACATTTTTCCGAGTGCTATCCAGACAAATCATACCATTGAGGCACTAGAAACTGCAGATGCTGGAACCATGAGTAAAACACAAAGTGCTGAAGACGCAGTGGGTCAAGCAGCATCAGTGGAGGAAATGGACAGGCAATTATCCGGGTCAGTTCCCTTCAAACTGATGGAGTAGTAGGGAGGAAGATGGGAATGGGGCAAAGTTTGCCCAATGGATGGAGGTGGGGGGGGGGGGGGGGGGGGACGGGGGAGGTGCTTATCAGATGTGTGGAGACAGTGATAATGGCTAGTGGTGAAAAGGAGATATAAAAGGTGTCAGACAAGGAAACAAAATGTAAAGGCGGAGGCAAATGGGTGGAATGGGCCAGGGGAGATGGGCAGGGGAAACACTTGTGATAAAAGGAACTATGGGATTCGAGGATGGGAGATGAATACGGGAGAAAACAGGAGCAGTATGACAGGGGTAATGGGAGCAATGTGTACACAGTGGGCTGGTGGTGGGTGGGGGGGGAGGTATTATTTGAACTTTGAGAGTTCAGTGCTCATACGGTTGGGTTATAAGCTACTCAAGCTGACCATGAGGTGCTGTTCTTCCAGTTTGCGTGTGCTCTCACACTGATAATACACAAGGCCAGCGACAGTCAGGTCGGTGTGGGAACAGAAAGAGGAGTTAAAAAGCTTGGTAACCAGGAGCTCCAGCAGGCCTTGGCAGAATGAACACAAGTATTTATCACATTGGGGACACAGAATGCAATAGATGAGGTTGGAAGAATCAGACCTTAGATGTGTGCATCAGGCACTGTAAAAGAGAAAATAAACAAAGTGGAGAATGTAGTATGACAGCTACAGTGAGAGCACTACTAAAGAGTAGTGCAAGCGTTTAACGCGGTAGATTGGAAGATCGGGTAATTCAACCCTCGCATTTGTGAGGTCCATTCAAGATTCTAACAGTAGGTAACAAGTTGTTCTTCCATCTGTGGCACTAATTTCAAGTTTTTGTATCTATGGGTGCGAGAATGTCAGGATATTAGTTGTCCGTTTTTCACTTTTCTTTATATTTAGTTAGTTGAGTTTTTGTTTTTCGGATCTCTAGTCTTTTTTATGTGGGGGGTGGAGGGGGGGAGGGGGAAACGACTCTTCAGGGTCCCAACCTGGTTAGAGAGGCAGCTTTTCTCCGGGCTGCAACTCGCGGCCTTCCAGCGGGGCTGGCGCGGAGTTTCCCGAAGGAATCACCCTGAACCTCGGCTTCGGTGGCGGCGCAGCACTATCGCGGAGAGGAGAGGGCGATGCCTTGCCTGGGTCGCCCGGCTGGAGCTCCGGTGAGCTAAAGACCGCCGACAAAAACATCGCGGAGCCGCGGGTCTGTGGAGGGGCCAGCTGAGTGCGGCGGCACTGAACTTTCCATCGGGAACTTCCATCCCAGTGGTGGAGCTCCATCCGGTGCGGCCTTGTTGGCTTCGGAAGCCGCGAACTCCAGTAAGAGGTGGCCGCTCCAGGTGTCCCAAGCCACTGAGAGGGTGCTCCCGACGCCGGAGCACCATCACCCGGCGAGAACGGCCTGGAACATCGGGCCCCGTAGCAGAGACTGTGGAGGCCTCAATAGGCCCGACTATGGATGAACTGGGGATGGGACTGGACGTTGCTGCCTTCCCCCACAGTGGGAACCATTGTGGGGGGATGTTTTTATGTCTACTGTTAATTCTATGATGTTGTGTCTTATCTTTATTTGTGTGCTTCATGGCAAGTCAAATTTCACTACACCAATTGGTGTACGTGACAATAAATGTCCTTTGTCCTTGTCCTTTGTCCTTGATAATGTGGTTACTTTCTCGAGGCAGCATTAAGTGTAGAATGGTAAAACAGAGAATCAAAATTTACCCTGGAAGATTGGAGAGACAGCATTTGTTCAGGCAGTGTTAGTGAACAGGTAGGGTTAGTCTCGGGTTTTAAAAACAATGCTTTGACTATTACGTGAAATAGGAGAAGGAGTCAGGAACACAGATGCTCGAACCAACTCTCATCCGTTAAATCATGGCCAATTCTGGACCTTATTCATTCATTGAGAGATCCTCCAGACAGTGATCTCCATGAGATGCAGAAAAACCTCTGGTTTGAACTTACTCAACCACTTTTTATCCACAGCTTCTGCACAATGTGGATTGCTTGATTGTAATCATGTATAGTCTTTTCATTGACTGGTTAGCATGTAATAAAAGCCTTTCGCTGTACCTAGGTACAGGTGACATTAAACTAAACTCTGAGATGGAAAATTCAGTACATTCACAAACATTCTTGTAGGGAATTTCTTGACCTCAGTCCTGAATGTCTGACTGCTTTTTCGAGTCCCTGACCTGTGGATTTTGAATCATAGGCAGGAGGAGAGAAACTTTCCACAAGTACTTGTGAAATCCATCTATTCCCCAGACCCCTCTGTCCATTGACAACCATCAGTCCTAGTCCCTCATTCTTTCCACACAATCCCCCAAATTACTCCATCAGGCGTGTTTAATAGTCATATGCACTGGGATTAGAACAATACAATTATTCATTGCTGCAACGTTGAAGGCACATTGACGCAACATAATAATAACTTTACATCAAACAATAATACAATAACAGTTATACATGGTAAAAGCATTTGAATAACATTTGAAGCACTTAGTGCAACCTTATACAAAGTACATAATAGTTTGGTGCTGAGTCTTGGTTCAAGAGCCTGATGATGCCACAATGAACCTAAACACAACCAAACTTCAGCACTGATCTGTTATGGACGAATAACGGGATTGCTAATCACAGTTCAGGAGGGAGATCTACAGTAATATCACAACAACCTGTTTAATAGCAAGTTTGTCCTCTTGAACCTAGAGGTAATGGTTCACATTTCCTGTACCTTCTATCTGGCGATAGCAACAAGAGGTGATCAAGCCGTGTTCTGTGCAACTGTGATGTTGGCTGACCTCTTGAGGCAGCACCTGTAAGTCGTCTCAATGTTGTGGAGGTTGAAATCCATGATGCACTGGGCAATGTCATTCTGCAGCCTCCTTGGTTTTTGGGGCATTCTGGTTACCAAAGGAGGCTGTGAAGTAACCAGTCAGTATGGTCCACGGTACACCTGTAGAGGTTATAGCGCATTTGGCGATGTACCTTAAACATCTGAGAAATTCGAAGAGATGATGACCTTTCTTTGTGATTGCATCAATGTACTGGGCCCTGGAAAACTCAGTGAAGTGCATGTCCAGGAACATGAAGATGTTCACTCACCACTGTCGTGCCCCCGAGGATAACAGGTTGATGGAATCTAGGCGGAAGATTGCTTTCATCATGTTAGATTTTCACGAGTTAACAGCTTTCACGAGTACCTGCCATTAGCGTTACGAGTCACTAAGTTACGTCCCCGTGTTCCGACGTTCCCGCTACGTTAATTCTATGTGATTACCACGAGTTTGATTTGTTTTAAACTCGGGATCACTCGTGGGTGGACTCTCACCGTGAGACAGGGGTTGAAGACTGATCAGAAGGGCTGGCAGGGCCAGGTTAATGAATGCAGTGCAACTGATGGGCTGAAGTGTGTTTATTTCAATGCTATGCATATTATGTGCAAGGCAGATGAATGCAGAGTTTGGATTAATGCATGGAACTATGATGCTGTGGCCATTAGAGTTTTGGTGAGCGAGGGGCAGGACTGACAGCACAATGTTCCAGGGTTTTAGGCGTGATTTAGCAGCATTGTAGGTCATTTACAAATACAAGCAGGTCACCTGCAATAACTCGATTCAAGTTGATTTGAGAATTCTGCATATTATTTATAAAGAAGATGAAATTACATTTACAGTTACATTTCACCGCTCTAGAGCAGCGCAGGAGGGTCAGGGACAGATGGGTCAGAGCGGGAGTGGGATGGAGAAACATGGTCACAGATGTGTGGGAAGGAACTGCAGATGCTGATTTATACTGAAGATAGACACAAAATGCTGGAGTAGCACAACGTGCCAGGCAACATCTATGGAGAAATGGAATAGATTCTTATTCAGGTCTGAAGAAGGGTTCCATTCTGAAATATCACCTACTCCTTTTCTCCAGAGATGCTGCCTGATCCACTGAGTTACTCCAGCATTTTGTGTCCATCAACATGGTCACAGACACAGGTGAAGTATTGATAAAGTAAATGTGCTTAATGCATCCGACCAATGTATAATGTCCATATTTTAAATCTTTCTCTCTTCGAGGTGATGTCAGCTCATCCATGGTGATCGGGAAGCGAGGAGGTGGTGCCACACTGAGCTGCACATTCACCCCTTCGAGCGCGTATCGCAGGGTGATCACTATCCTCTGGATGAAGGGGACTCCATGGGCCGAGTCCGTTGTCTTTAATCATACCCGCTCCTACCTCACAAGCGGTCATGGCACTGACAATGTAAATAGAGGAGGTCGATATGAGCTGGTGGGAAACGTAGACAAGGGAGACGCCTCCATCAGAGTGAGGGGACTCACGTTGAATGACACCAACGACTATTTCTGTCATGTTTGGATCTGGAAATCCCCTCTGAAGAAAGATATTCAGGTGACTCAGGATGAGACGGGACTACAGGTTTTGGGTAAGGAAACAGTCAGTGTTGAGGAGTAAATGATAAAATCACATTGAACACCGGTGAGAAGAATGAGCTTTGTTCTGTTTCCTCTCAGAATATTTTCACTCCATTCTCCTGCTGCGTCTCTTTCAAATCTTCACCCCTTCCTGGTTCTCCCCCTGCACCAATGAATAACAGTGAATGTAATTGACTTTTATCCCTCTCTAGGCTTCAGCCACCATCTTGGAGCGATGGTGATCATGTATCTGGAGATACCTGTGTGTGCGGGAGGGAATGGACAGGTTGATCATTTCAGCTGCCATGTTTTGAGTCTACTTTCTTGTGATTGGCTTCACTTTCTAGTGGTTAAACATAGGTGAACATCATGTCTAATCTCCATTGCTGGTGTTCATGGGATAGTCATGGGACCTCCAGTGACATTGTTGTCGTCCTCTGGTTCTGGTAACGCGGAGGGGAGAAGAGAGAGTAGCTCGGGTGTGAGTGATCCTTGATTATGTTGGCTGCTTTCCTAAGGAATAAATGCAGATGATGGGCGGGGAAACGAGGGAAAACTTTTTATTCAATCTACATGGTTAATCCTGAGCTTTCTGTTGCTTGGAATTTTAATCATCCATGCAATTCCGCCTCTGACTAATTTTTGTGAATTTCTTATAACCAGTCTAATGCAATTTGCATCATTCCAGATTGCATTGAATTCAAGAATTTTGGATGTTACTTTTTCTCTCTTTTCTCAGAACTAACCAGTTCTACTGAAGATAAGCAAAATGGAATGTTAATCAGTTATTCTCTTAATGATTATTGCAACTTAAAATAAGTTAGCTGAAGTTGCAGAGGCTGCATAGAGGGGTGGATTGGAAATAGGAAATATCTCTGAAAGGGTGAGTCTAGGTTTGCAGTTGATGAAACTATCTGGTCGATAAATTAAGGAAGGAAACTGGAGACAGAGAACACAAACAAAGATATAAACCAGAGCTGCAAAATACACGTCAGAGCTGCAAGAAACGCCCTGCAGATCAGGCAGTGTCAGTGGAGAGAGGAGAACTGAGTCAGTATCGCAGATGGATAACCTGCTGCAGAACTTCTGATACAAACAGCGAGAAAGTTACCAGAAATTGTTGTATTCAATGTTGACTCGATGGTTCAATGGGTCAACCTTGAATAGAACAATTTCTGGTGACTTGCTCGCTGATTGTATCAGAACTGGTGAGTTTTACAGCATCTGCGATGCTGATTCAGTTCTCCTGAAGAAGAGTCACGGCCCAAAACTTCACCCATTCATTCTACCCAGAGATGCTGCCTGCCCGCTGAATTACTCCACATTTTGTGTCTATATTCGGTTCAATGGTTTCTTTATTATCACATGTACCAAGTACAATGAAATACTTTTTTCATACAGATCAGTAACAATATCACCTTACATAAATAAGCACAATCCCCCCGGTTAGTACATAATGTACAGAAGAACCCACTAAGTCTGGGCAACCATTTTGCACCATTTTCAGTCCTCGTTGCAGTGGCCACAGAGGCCCTGGAATGTTGCCTGGAATGTTGACTCTTACCTTGCACAGCCCTCTTCAGCCCTTCTTCCCCAGGGGTGGTGTGCGGTGGGGGGGATTAGGGCACGGAAGTTAAAAACCCCCACCCCTCCTGATTCGGTTAACCAGGCTTTTTCTGGTTGGCTGCGAATTACTAGCAGAGTTCCGCAAGGCTCGGTGCTGGGGCCGCTGCTCTTCACATTGTATTTTAATGATTTGGATGAGGGGATTGAAGGCTTTGTGGCCAAGTTTGCGGTTAATACGAAAATAGGTGGAGGGGCAGGTAGTGCAGAGAAAGCAGGGACTCTGCAGAAGAACTTGGATAGGTTGGGAGAGTAGGCAGAGAAGTGGCAGATGGAAAAGTGCGGATTCATGTATTTTGGTAATAGGATTAAAGGCGTTGATTATTTTTTAATTGGGGAGAGAATCCACAAATCGGAGGTGCAAGGCGACTTGGGAATGCTGGTGCAGGATTCCCAAAAAGTTAATCTTCAATTCGCATCGGTTGTAAAGAAGGCAAACGCAATGCTAGCATTTATTTCGAGAGGGTTTATATACAAAAGTACGGATGTAATGCTGAGACTCTTTCAGGCGCTGGTCAGGCCACATTTGGAATATTGTGAGCAATTTTGGACACCATATCTGAGGAAGGATGTGCTGGCTCTGGAGAGGGTCCAGAGGAAGTTCACAGGAATGATCCCAGGAATCAGTAGGATAACATCAGATTAATATTTGACAGCCTATGTTCGCTCGAGTTAAGAAGAATGAGGGGGGGACCTCATTGAAACAGACAGAATAGTGAAAGACCTGGATGTGGAGAGGATGTTTCCACTAGTAGGAGAGTCTAAGACAAGAGGTTTTAGCCTCAGGATTAAAGGACGTTCTTTTAGGAAGGAAATGAGGAGGAATTTCTTTGGTCGGAGTGTGGTGAATCTTTGGAATTCTTTGCCACAGAAGGCTGTGGAGGCAAGGTCAGTGGATATATTTAAGGCAGAGATTAATCGATTCCTGATTAGTGCAGGTGTCAGAGGTTATGAGAAGGCTGGAGAATTGAGTTAGGAGAGATAGATCAGCCACGATTGAATGGCGGAGTAGACTTGATGGGCCGAATGGTCTAATTCAGGAGTAGAATCACGTATAATCCTATGAACCGCGCCTCTCGCAGATGAGCTTATGGTGCAGACCCTAAGACCCCCCCCCCCCCCACCCCATCTGATTCAGCTAACCACGCCTTTAGTCATCCTCCTCTCCAGTTCCTCGTCTTCAAGGTCAAAACTCAATTGGAGCCATGAAGGCTCCATCTTGTCCAGACTAAAGCTGATATGTCTTTAGTTCAGATTGGCCCTTAATAGAATACTGCAGAAGGTCAGGAACAGATGGATCAGAGTGGGAATGGGATGGAGTATGCAAGACACAAGTGTGGATGAACTATTGACAAAGACCGTGTGGTTTTTGTGGTCAATTACTAAATTGTATTCACACTTTAAAACTCTTCTCTATGCAAGGTGATAATGACAGAGCATCCATGGTGATTGGGAGGAAGGGTGCGACTGCCACACTGCCCTGCTCCTTCAGTCCGTCGAACGGGAATCCCAGCTCCATCACCATCAGCTGGATGAAGGGGAATCCACCACAATGGTCTGTTGTCTTTCGTCACACTTCTCCCCGCCCAGCAGCACATCGCATTCCTGAAAATGTAAATGAAGAAGATCGATATGAGCTGGTGGGAAACCTTGCGCAGGGAGACGCCTCCATCAGAGTGAAGGGACTCAAAGTGGGTGACGCCAGTGATTACTCCTGTCACGTTTCTATCAGGAATTCAAAGTTGACGACTGTGAATCAGGATGAGGTGAAACTGCAGGTTATGGGTAAGGAAACGTATTTTATGCTGTAAATGATAATATCATATTGAACAACCTTAAGAGGAATGAGCTCCCACTGACAGCGTAGACCAGCACAGGAACAGGCCATTAGGCCCGCAATGTCTGTACCAAACATGATGCTATGTTAATCTCGTCTACCTGCAGGTGATACATTTCTTCCATTACCTGCATTTCAAAAAGCCTCTAAAACTCCACTATCGTAGCTGCCTCCACCTCCACCCATAGCAGTATTTTCCTGGCACCCACCACCCTCGGTGTAAACATTAACTTTTCCCATATATCTCCTTTCACCTTTCCCCTCTGTCCTTATCACAATCTCATCTATTCGTTGACATTTCCGCCATAGGCAAAAGGTTCTGACTCTCTCTCCTATCCATGTCTTTCATATTTTTATAAACTTTCAACAGTCCAGAGAAAGCAGTTCAAGTATGTCCGACCTTTTCTTATAACTAATACCCTCTAATCCAGGCCGCATTCTGGTAAACCTCTTCTGAACCCGTTCCAAAGTCTCCACATCCTTCCTGTAATGGGTGAGAACTGCACATAAAACTGAATGCAATAATCCCAGTGTCGTAACTAAAGTTGTATAGAGCTACAACATGACTTCCTGACTCTTGTATTCAGCAGATAGACACTAAAAGCTGGAGTAACTCACTGGGACAGGTAGCATCTCTGGAGAGAAGGAATGGATGACGTTTCAGGTCGAGTATCTTCTTCTCGATCTGAAACGTGACCCATTCTTTCTCTCCAGAGATGCTGCCTGTCCCGTTGAGTTACTTCAGCTTTTTGTGTCCATCTTCGGTTTTAACCAGCATCTGCAGTTCCTTCCTACACATCTTGTATTCAGTACCTTGACCAATGAAAGCAAGCATACTGTACACATTTTTAACGTGTTGCCATTTTCAGGGAGTTATGGAATTGGATCCCAATATTTTTCTGTACATCAGTAGTTTTAAGGGTCTTGGCCTTGTATACTTTCCACTTGCATTCAACCTCCCAAACTCAACACTTCACACATGTTCAGATCAAACTCCATCTGCCATTTCTCTGCCTATACCTGCATTTAGATTAAAAATTGCAGTATCTTTCTACAGTTCTACGTTTATCTGCCTTCCTCATGATATCTTGCATTTTCAATAAGCACACTACAGCCCATGTGTGGGTTTGATATTTGTGCTGCCACTCATGTGGACTGTACTCTTGCAATTGGCTTCACTTTCTCATGTTTGAACAGAGGCGAACGCCACTGTCTCATCTCCAATGTTGGTGTTGACGGGTCTTGTGGCTTCTCCAGTGATATTGTCATCAGCCTATGGTTATGGTGGTATGGGTCAGGTAATATTGACTTCAGAGGCAGTTCTGACCAGTTCTTATACAAACAGTAAAGGGCCTATCCCTCTTCGGTGACAACTGAAGACAACTGAAGACTTCTCTTGATGCCGGTACCTGTTTCTGGTTGACGTAGGTAGTCGCCAATTGAATTCACCGAAGTCAGCATCGGCACCTTTTGACCATTTCAAAATCCAGTGGCGAACAGAAAAACACTACAACTCTTTGGGCGACTTGAGGAGATGACTCACAACCATAGAGGTGACACCCGGCGACCGTGTGGCGACTGCCCAGTCGCCTGTAGTGGCCTAAGAAATTGCGTAGGTTGGACAGGCCCTTAAGTAAGTTATTGAAATTGTTGCATTAAATGTTAGCACAAAGGCTTCATGCTGCCCAGACAGAAGATGAGGTGCTGTTGCTTGAGATTGGACCTCATTAGAACAGTGCAGGAGGTCTGAGACAGACAGATCAGAGCAGGAGTGGGATGGAGAATCAAAGTCACAGGCATAGATGATGTATTTTTATAAACGATGTGGAATAGATTGTTAAATACAACTTTTCTCTTTACAAGATGGAAAGAAGAATACATCCATGGTGATTGGGAAGAGAAGAGATTCAGCCACACTGCCATGCTCCTTCAGCCCCTTGAGCAAGAATCCCAGCCCCATCACTGTCCGCTGGATGAAGGGGAATCCACGGGAACAGTCCACAGTCTTTAATCACACCCACCCCCACTCTGTGAACCCTCCCTACACTGTCACTGTAAAGGGAGGAGGTCGATATGAGCTGGTGGGAAAATTAGACCAGGGAGAAGCCTCTATCAGAGTGAAGGAGCTCAGACTGGACGACAGCAGTGACTATTTCTGTTACGTATGGGTCAGGAATTCCACACAGGAGACGGTAACTCAGGATGAGATGAAACTTGAGGTTGTGGGTAAGGAAAGATCTGTCTGTGTTGTGCTGTGAACCATAAAATCACATTAACAAATGTAAGAGGACATGAGATCCACTGACAGCTGGAGCCGAGATCGGCCCAATCCACTGTAGGTTCCATTCTTTGCCCTGGGCTTCCCTTGCTCAGCATTGCCCCCAGTGGTTGGAAAACAGTCTGATTCCAGCCAGGATGCACGGAGCTCCCTGCAGCAGGATCAGAGATTCAGACCCACATTCACCTGCTGAACGTCCAGTCCCTGTGTCTGTGACATGGTCTGTGTTGCAAAGATCCACAGACCCCCCTGGGGGATTTGCATCCGTCTCTTTCATTCACATTGACTCCGGGAACCTGTATGTTCTCTCACTGAATATTACATAGAACAGTACACCACAGGAACAGGCTCTTTGTCCCACAATTTCTGTGCAGGACATAATGGTACCGTAAGTTAAACTAATATCATCTGCCGACACATGATCCATATCACTCCATTCCCTGTACATCCATGTGCTTCTCAAAAACACTATCATATCTGCAAATATTTCACTGTAGTTTCATAGGCGTGTTCTTCCAATCCCCATTCAGATGGACTTTATCCGCACACACCAACAGAGATTAATTCAATGAATTTAATGATTTTTTTCCTTCTCCAAGTCCCAGCCACCATCCTGGAGCTGTTCGTTGTGAGCGACAATGTAACTGGAGAATACACCCTCGTGTGCAAGGCTGAAGGGAAGCCCCTTGCAAACATCACGTGGATCGGCCCAGGGAACAGCGCACTGCTCGGGAACAGTAGTGAGATGACAGTCACGCATGATCCAGAGAAACTACTGACTGTGGGAGAGCTGCTTCACCCCAGGCTGCCAGGGAAATACACGTGTGTGGCTGTGAATGAACACCAGAGAGACACGTGTGAGATCCACCGAGCCAATGATGGGAGATGGTGGAAACCAGGCCTCTACTTTGGATTACCCATATTGGCTATTGTCCTCCTTGTGATGGTATTTGCTCTCGTGTCTTTGAAAAAAGGTAAGTTTGCCAACAACTACATTGTGGCCTGTTGTGGGTGTTCTTGGGACTGGTGGCTTCATCAAATATTATAGGCCGGAAAAGCGAACAGGAGGCCAGTCATCCCTGGTTAGGTCACATTTGGAGTATTTTGTCCAGTTCTGGTCACCTCATTTCAGGAAGGATTTGGACACTTTGGAGAGGGTGCAGAGGGTTACAGAATACTGCCTGGATCAGAAGATTTTAGCTATAAGGAGAGGTTGGATTGTTTTTCTCTGGAACATCTGATGCTGAGGGGCGAACTGATCAAAGAATGTCAAATTCTGAGACACATAGAAAGAGTAGTTAGTCTTTTTCCCCAGAGTTGGTCAAAAACTGGAGAGCATGAGTTAAGGTGAGAGTAGGAAAGTTTTTAAAGGAGATTTAAGAAGTGCCATTTGTTCAGTATGGTAGGTGCCTGGAATGTGCAACCAGGGGAGATGTGGAAGCTGACATGATAGCAATGTTTAAAGAGCATTTATACACATAAATATGCATGGAATGGAAAGAGATCAACCATGTGCAGAGAGATGCAATTAGTTTAATTTGGCATTGTGGTCGGCACAGACATCGTGTGCCAACGTTAAATCTTCAGTTCTGGTGGACTGGGCCTGTACCCCTTGAAGGGTCAAGTCTGCCCTCATCATTGTTAGCCTGACAGTCCTTGTCCATGGTGACTTGGGTATAACAGGGTCAGGATTTCCTGTTCTTAATAATACAGTCCTGAGATAAGGTATTCATTGCCCTTGCCCTCCGATGAATTTATGGGAAGGTCCGGCTGTGATTCTGTCCTTAGATCCTCACTGTTCTTCAAATGCTTGGGTATCATTTGAAAAAGGTTCTGAGCTTTCCGATTCAATCGTGGACCAGTTTGCAGATTATGTGAAATTGAGTGGGAATGTGATGGCTCAAGGTTTGAAGAGAATATATCAACAAGCCAAGTGCATTGGGAAACAACATGGGAATGTGAGAAAATGTGAGATAATCCACTTCAGTAAAAAAAGCTGAAAACGTCAATGCTGTTACAGCGGTGACGGATTGTGGAAAACCAAAGTTCACAGATAACTCACTTTATGTATTAAACGTGTGGATTTTGGAAAACAAATGTAATGTTGGCATTTAATGCAAGAAGATACGAACTCAGGTATAAATGTATAGGTCCTTGGTCTCTATGCTATCAAAAGGACATGTGGACGTGGAGAGGATGTTACAAGCAGTGAGAGAATCCAGGACCAGAGGGCACAGACTCAGAATAAAAGGATGACCCTTTGGAATGGAGATTGGGAAGATTATTTTTTTGCCAGAGACTGATGAATCAGTGGAATTCAATGCCACAGGCAACAGTGGGGGTCTAGTCAGTGGACAATTTAAAGTGGAGATTGATACGTTCTTGATTAGGTCCTTAGATTTGTACAACAGCAACAAATTCTTGCATTCATGTATTAATTTATTATTATAGTCACTTCTACTGTGACACAGTGAAAATCTTTGTTTGCATGTAATTTGGTCGTATCGACTCATACTACACTTGAGTACAATCAATCCATATACAAGTACAACAGGTAGTGTAAAGAGAAAAATAGCAGAGTACATAATATTGTGTTTTAGACCTTAGTAGAGATACAGCGTGGAAACATGTCCTTTGGTCCACCATGTCTGCGCCGACCAGCGAGCACCCTGTATCATTAACACTTATGTCTATCGTGTGTGAGAGGAAACCAGAGCACTCAGAGAAAACATAAGTAGTTACAGGGAGAACGTACAAACTCCACACAGACAGCACCCATAGTCACGATCAAACCTGGGTCTCTGGCGCAGTAAGGCAGCAACTCTACTGCTGTTCCACTGAACCATCCGTAGTTACTTCATTACAGTGTTACAGCTCCAGAAAAAGTTCAGGTAAAATGATAAAAAATGCATGGGTCACAGTTGGAAGATCAGGTTCCAAGTTGGAAGATCAGGACTGCAACTTAGTTTGTGGGAGGGCCATTCAGTAGTCTGACAAAAGTGGGGAAATAAGCTGTTCCTGAATCTGGTGGATTGTGTCTTTAACCTTATGTATCTTCTGCCGAAAGGGAGAGGGGAGAAGAGCAGGTGACCGAGGTGAAGAAGATCCTTGATTATGTTGCCTGCTTTCCTAAGGCAGCGTGAAGTGCAGATGGAGTCAATAGTGGGAAGTGTGGTCTGTGTGATGGACTCAACTACATCCACAACTCTCTGAAATTTCCTACAGCCATGGGGAGCTGTTCCCAAGATGTGAAGCATCCTGACAGTATCCCGATCAGTGTGAAGAAGGGTCCCGACCCTAACGTCACCTATCCACGTTCTCCAGGGATGCTGCCTGACTTGCTGAATTACTCCAGCACTTTGTCTTGCTTTCAATGGTGCATTTGTAGAAATTGCCTCGTGTTGTTGGAGAAATGCCAAATTTGTTGTTAGTCTACTGAGCAAGCATGTAGCATGATTAATACCAGAACATCCTGGGGTAGGGTAGGATTGGTACTGAATAGTGTACAACACTGGGACACAAGGAGGCCCACTGAGACACACATCCTGCCCTTTGGTTTCATATTGCACAGTCTTCTTCCTTCCTCATTTGATTCCACATCTGCACAGCTTTGTCTTCATTTTACCTCAATCCTTTGTTACAAACTCCAGCCATCTGCCACTCAACCCTCTTCCGAATCT
Organism: Raja brachyura; assembly: GCA_963514005.1. Next base: position 120,313,044 of record OY740783.1, on the reverse strand, counting down.
ACCAACATGTGTCAGTTTTTGCCACACCAGTTCCCCTTCAACTCTCCTTGCTAGCTTTCTCCCCTCTACTCCATCAATCTAATGAAGGATCCTGACCCAAATCATTATCTATCCATTTATCTCCACAGAGCCTGCGTGGCCCTCTGAATTTCTCCAGCACTTTGTTTTTTACTGGGGAAAGTAGTTAGGGAGCAGCTGCTATTGGCCAACTTTGCATCAGGAAGTGAGAGTGATTTAATTATGAGAGGTTGTAAATTTAGTCTTTAAAGAAAAGGATGCACATGCAAAGTTTAAGGAACTAAAATTGGACTGGGCCTTTAAGTAAGATTATGAAAGGAAATAATTCGAGCAGGGAATTAGGAGGCCCAGATGGGTTAGAGCTGAGAGTAGAGTTAAAGGAGGAGAGTGGGAGAGGTAACGTGGGAATTCTCACAGAATACTTTCCTGTGTCTTTGACAGGTTCACAGCAGCGTGTGTGTTGTGTTAATGCCAGCGTGGCCAATGGTCGGAAACCACAAGGACCAGAGCCAGGTAATAGGGGAATCTGCCAAAGCTTCCTTTCACATTGAGGACATTCTTTGGAAAAGCAGAGCTCAAACCTGCATTTAATAACTGGCCTTTCAATTGTCGCTACCACTTACCCTCCTTCCCTACCTCCCATATCCTCCTAATTAGATCAGCAAAGACAATCCCTCTCAGAGCAGATCGGGTTGTGTGTTCAAGTGGAATATTATTACTTAAAAGACTCGCCTCAAGGCCCAGGGCTTGCACTAAAATTCCAGTTTCCTCAGTCATGGGAATTAATCTACTCTGTCGAACCTACTGGAAGTACTTTGCATTGGACATCTGTCCTTAACTCTAAAGATTGAAGGTCCAACCTATTTAATCTCTTTGTCATCCCAGAAACCAGCCTTATGAACCTTTGCTGCATAACCTGCAAAGTAAGTATAGGTAGTTCTGCTCAACATAGGTTTTGAAATCGCAAATTGGCTACAACACGATTGCTGAATTAGGTAATGCTATTATTATAAGGTTATAAAGTAATCTCTATCAGGAAGTAGAGATCCAGTTAAAAGTTACTTTGGAAAGCAGAAAAAAAGCTATCTTGGAAAAAACAACCTGGGGGAAAAAAACACGATCATGTGAAAAATATACATCTTCTAGATGAGCTGGGACGCATCCTCAGTGATGTGACCTGGGGTCATCGGGTGTTTCGGGTCTCACAACATCAGACACCCTCACCCAGGCGACCCAGCTGGGGTTGATCAGGCCCCGACTTGCGTCCCAGCAGCAACCACCCACGGATCAGCCATCTTAACTACTCTGCAGGGGTTGGGAGACTCTAGTGCATGGAGGGACTGGGCTCTGTGGGGTGACTCCCGGCCGGGCTCCTCCTGCGCCCGTAACCTCCCTGCAGTAATCAATTACCACTGTCTCTTATGAATACAGATCATCATGGGTGGCCAAGCAATCATTTCAATTGACGCTTGTGCAGTGCTACTCTGTTAAACAATGTAACATTGAGCCATGAGTATTTGTAGATTGCAGCTACAAAAATAAACTTGGACCTATAGAAAATATCTTTGTTTTTAAAAAAGCAGTGGAAGAAATAACATTGTTATTGCAAGTCTCATAATCACTTGCCCCTTACCTCCTTTTTCTCATTGGCACAATTGTTTTCAGAATGTAATTTTCTACAATGAGGTGTTCCTTAAGAATGCAGCATTCGTAGTATAGCGGAACTGTCTGTCCATTGCTTTTTGGGGTAAGGAGACCAATACTATACCTAGTATACCAGCTTTGGTCTTGAAAGGCCAATGTAATTTGGAATTGATCCTATTAATCCCAAAGTAACAATACCTAATCAATGTATTTCATAGGTTTGCACAAAGAACCTCATCTATGTAACCCTCCACCACCCCTGAGGATAGGGTTGGAAAGTTCTGCATTTTGCGATTACTCCAGGATTCCCTTCCGTTTTATCTACAGTTTTGACCCTGTGGGAAGGGATGGGGTGGACAGTTTGGGAGCTCTAATTTCTCCATTAAAATATCCATTGCTTTTTTGTGTCTTTGACAGGTTCACAGGAGCCTGAAGGGGACCCTATATACAGTGTTGTTGATTTAAACACGGAGACAAGAAACAGGGCAGCCACCCAGGCAGTTCCAACACCAGGAGAATTGGACAGGAATGTTGGTGAGTGCACTGATGGTTATCATTTGTAATTTGCACAGAGGTAACCAGGAAGAAGAGATGCAGGAAGTAAATGCCAGCTTTCACGACCCAGCTCCTGAGGCAGAGTGGTTAAAAGTGGTTAAAAGAGTCCAATTAACCCACATATCTATGAGGTGGTGGAGGAAACTGGAACAGCCGGAGTTAACCCAAGCATTCATCGGGACAAGCACAGACTCTATACCAAGAGCACCCAAGCTCAGGATTAAACCCAGATCTCTGGTGCTGTGTCGTGGCACAGCTGGCAGAGCTGCTGCCTCACCAAAGTCAAGTCGAAAGTCAAACAAACTTTATTGTCATTTAGAAATACATTGATATATGCAGTTCCAAACGAAATTACGTTGCGTTTGGCTCCCTGTGCAACACAATAAATTAACCGAAGGATAGGTATGTATGAAAAGGATAAATAGACAATAGTGGCAGCCCATTTACATGGCATTCAGGAGTCTGATGGCTCGTGGGAAGAAGCTGTTGCGGAACCTTGATGTTCTGCTCCTTATGCTGCGGTATCTTTTTCCCGAGGGCAGCAGAGTGAACAGTCCGTGATGGAGATGTGTGGGGTCCTTTATGATACTGCTGGCCTTAGACACACAGCGTTTGGTCGCAATATCCCCGATTGAGGGGAGATAGGTCCCGATGATTTTTTCCGCTGTCCTCACCACTCTCTGCACAGACTTCCAGTCGGAGGCTCTACAGTCCCCAAACCAGACAGAGATACAGCTGGTCAGAATACTCTCCATGGTGCCCCTGTAGAAAGTAGTGAGGATGGGATGGGGGAGGTGAGCTCTTCTCATCCGGCGCAGAAAGTGCAACCGCTGCTGCGCTCTCTTAACTGTTGATGAGATGTTATTCGACCAGGTCAGACTGTTAGTGATCTGCACCCCCAGGAACTTTGTGCTACTGACCACCTCCACATCGCTGTCATTGATGTGAAGTGGTGTGGGACTGTGCTTGACAGCGCTTGAGACCAGTGTTCGATCCCAACCTTGGGTGATATCAGTGTGGAGTTTGCACTTTTTACCAGCTGCGCCACTGTGCCGCCATTGCCGTTGAGGAGGGAGCTACTATTGATCTGAGAAACAAAGAGGGGATGTTTCTGAGGCAAGCTGGAGAAGGTAGAGATCCCAAGATTAGCAAAGTGGACCAGCTTACAGACAATGGGAAAAGAGAACCTTTACACTGAGATGGCCCCGAGCTGGATCCAGCGGAGGACAATGGAGCGTTGTGTACAGATTAAAACTCATGCAACCAGGAATACCCAGCAGCCCTTCCAGGTGAGACAGAGGTTCACCTGCACCTCCTCCAACCTCATCTACTGCACCTGATGTGGCCTCCTTTACATTGGCGAGACCAAATATAGCTTCGGCGACCGTTCTACTGAACACTAACTCTGTGCAACAGGACCTGCTGGATCTCTCTGTTGCTATACATTTTAACTCCCCTTCCCATTCCCATCCTAACCTCACTGTCCTGGACCTCCTCCATTGTCAGAGTGATACCATACACAAACAATTTTAGGTAACTAACCAGCAAAACCCATCTCCACCTCCCCACCCCTTTCCCACCCCACCTCTCTCTTTGTGCCCCATCAGGACGAGCACCCATTTTAATACTTCCCCTCCCCTTCCACCCACATTCATTCCTCTGGCTTCACAATTCACACGTATCCTTATCTCACACTTCCAGTCTTTCACCTCTGGCCGCTGTTCAACCCACCTGCTAATCAATTAACCCCCTCATGTGTGGGGAACAGTGAACACAGTGAGCAGCAAAACACTGCCAGTCCCAAGATTCGTACCTCCAGGGTCTTGTCAATATTCTATTTTCCACCTGCAGGGAAGTAAAACTGCAGAAAAGGGAGTAGGGTGACAGGAGAGGGGAGAGATTGGGCTGTCAGGGCTAGAAATGGGGGGAGAGAGACTGTTGGACAGTTACAGTTTAGTGTCACATGTAACGAGGTACAGTGAAAAGTTTGTGTTAAGTGCCATCCAGTCAGCAGAAAGACGATACATGATTACAATCGAGCCATTTACAGTGTATCGATGCATGATAAGGGAATAACATTTAGTGAAAGTAAGGCCAACAAAGTCCGATCAAGGACAGTCCGAGGGTCACCAAAGAGGGAGATAGTAGTTCAGGTTCTGGGATTGTGAGGTTAAGATAGCAAGGCGATGAAGTTGTGCAATAAATTTGTGTCCTTTCCAGATCCATGTGACTCTCCAGATGCCCTCATTTACAGCATTGTTCACATTCAAAGCCTTTCCCGAGTAGGAGTGGAGATGGGTAAGGAACAGTAAGCACACGGTGAGCTGTGAAACAACAGTAGCGGTGTGGACGCGCCAAGCAAAATAGTGTCCCCAATGGGCTGGGAGGCAAACCCTTGATGTACTGACTAGAAACATCCACTGGCATTGACAACACACACTGGGCTTCCCGTCGAGCCTGTGATCCAGAGCTCTCCATATCCAACATTCAGGGAAGATGCAGCAAAGGCCAGACATGGTGTAAGCAGTAACAAAGACCCAGGACATAGAGTTACTAGAGATCCTGGTGTTGTTTATTTTCCACTCCCCACCATCGGTCAGCCAAGCATCAGACCTGGAAGTACAATGCTGTCTATTCTGCAGTACAGTTCTATATCTACAGAAAGAGCGAGGGTTCTCACGGGGCATGCCACGTATCACAATGAGGGGTGAAGAACAGTCTTGGCAAAAGATGGACCACTATAGGAGGGGCAATCGGAACGGGCAAGAGACAGTGATTATCAAAGGTGGGGACTCATAGTCATACAGCACAGAGAAAGGCTCTTTGGTCCAACTTGCTCAAGTCAACCAAAATGCCACATTCACACTAGTCCCAATTGCCTGCATTTGGCCCATATCCCTATACACCTTTCCAATCCATGTACCTGTCCCAATGTATTTTAAATGGGAGTGGGTGGTTTGAGTGATAGAATACAGTGGGCGAGAGATGCTGGAATGCAATACAATCTGTGTTCTTTTCAGACCCCCAGGAGTCTCAGAATAACGCTCTCTATGGCAATGTGCACATTCAAAGACCTCCCTGCAAAAAGGAGGAGAATGGTAAGGACCACCGAACACACCGTGAGCGGCAAAATACACACATCTGTGAGGACACCCCTTGGGAACACATCAAACCCATTTCGTACTGAGTGGGCCCAGCACCGATCCCTGTGTTACACCACTAGTCACAGGCCTCCGGTCTGAATAACAACCCATCACCACCACCTTCCACCAAGCCACATTTATATCCAATTGGATCATTCACCCCAGACCTCATGTGATTTAATCTTCCAGACTAGTAAGCCATGTGAGAGCCTGGCAAAGGCCTTCTTAACGTCCAAGCAGGAAATGTGTACCAGCTCTGCCCTCGTCAAAAGACTCATCGCCTCGTCAAAAGCTCAGTCAAATTCATGAGTCACACACAAATTCCACACACAAAGCCATGCTAACTATAACTCATCAGTCGTTATTTTTTCCAAATCCAGGTACATCTTTGTAAATAGCTCTTTCTGAGCATCCCCCCCCCCAGTCTAGTTACAGTCAATAAGATTCTGAGTCAAGCACTTGTGCATCTAAACTTTATTTTGGAAAAACACAGTAACAGTTCCACACTACTATACCCTGCCATGGCACGTTTGATCCTTGTATCTGCTTGGCCAAGCCCTCCTAGCCTTGTGCAAGCAGAGACACTCCAAAAGGTCAGGCAGTCCTAAGCATTCTCCCAGAAGATCGACACAATGGGGGCTACCTTTTATAGGTCCCCGAACCTTGAGGAGCCGAACCATATGGGGGTGGTGTCTTTATAGTCCAATAATAGATATTGATTAACACAATACATGATAGACATTTCTTTAACCCAATAATACAGTAACCAATACATTGTATTTAAACTGAGCTTCTGGAAGGAAGCAAACATTGCAAATTTGCCCAGATATTCAAGAAACCCAGACAAGGCTGAACACTTAATCCAATCAACATCTAGCAAAGTAAAGCTTTGCAAAAATATTTACAATGTGTATTTCTGGTTTGCATTCACCGAATCCATTTCATGCAATTTACGCCTAATTGTAAATTTCGCAGATGTCCCATTCTTTCCCTGCAACTCTTATCTAGGCTCTAGACAAGCTGGCACCATTTTGCAGCATGTCCCATTTCTGCAGAAGGCACATTTAAATTGACCAAATGCCCTAACAGCTCAGAAGCCTTTACTCAATTTTAGTGCCCTGGCATTTCCAATTTGGCCAGAATTATCATTCCTTCCTTTTATCATATATGATAAACCATCATTTATGATAGCCAAATAATCAGATAATCAAATAACTATCTATATATGTGTGTGTGTGTGTGACCATTACATACTCCATCTATTAACAATGACAAGACGATGATGTTTCTTCCCAGAATCTGATCAAGCTTCCTGAGTTTTCGTGGGTGTAGCTTCATAATTTCCGTCTGATGAGTCTTCACCTCCCGAGTTTTCATGGGTGCAAATTCCCTCCATCTGTGTTGTTGCCATTCTTCCATCCCTTTCCATAGTCGAACCAATAACCTATAATTCATGAAAAACTTGGGAGAAAGCAAGTTACCATTCATGCACTAATGCTTTCCCATACATTCCACTGTATTCCTATTCTGTCAATACTATCTCTATCACTGTATTTCTATTACTATTCTGTTCTATAATATATTCTTTACTATCCTAGCATCAACACTAAACAGCTCTCTCCGTATTCACACGATGATGTTATAATATGTATATCTGATGATAGTTTATTTTTATAATTTCAGCTGGGTTCAGTCCAGAATTCACTCCAGAGTGCCTCTTATTTAAAGCAAACCATGAAGAAGGTTCCAATTTAACCAACTTCAGTCTCGGCCTTCAATTTAATATTTTACTTTTCAGGGTCCATCTCCCCCTTCTCATTCCACAGCTTTGTGGTCGATAACACAATTACATTCCAATTCCTGTGGAATTCCCAGCTGTTCAAATTTAATCAAATCAAGTTCCATATGTTGTCAGTTTTATCCTAAAGCCAATTAAGAATGCCAAATCTAGGAACAATTTCTTTCCACCTTGATAATAGAAGCCACTTTACTATCAAGGGTCAAACAATTTAGATCCACCGATCAAATACATCGCCTCTGATATCTCAACACCCATTTCTTTATTCCTCCCTCTAATTCAATAGATTCCTCCTCCAGTACTTCTTCCTTAGTAAGTTGGCTCGGCTCTCAGTCCATAGGGGTTCTTTCTCATAACTAATTTCCTTTTAACACTGAGTAACTTTTTAGTATGCTAAATTTGGTCTCTTAAAGGGAAGTCTTGATGTTCACAGTTCCTCTTTTTTACTAGTTCCAATTCCAACTCTTATGTTCGCTGAATAATTCTTCCATGTTACCAGATTTTCCAAAGTTCCATCCTTTCCTGATGTTCTCTGAATAATCCTTCCCATCTTTGGCTGCCTGTCTGGGGATGAGACAATAAAATACCCAATTAATATTAACAGTTTAAGTACTCCTAAGCCAAATCTCACCAGTCAGTTCCTAATCTCAAACTTTAAACTCCCTCCAATTCATCACCATAGAATTTAGAGACCAAATACAAAATGTTATCAATTTATTTCTAAAAACTATACTTTAGGCGCAATGTAGGTATTCTGCCCCAAACCACAGAGGAGTGTCTATTTTCAAATTCAAATTCAATTCTTCAAATTAGAACTTGCCCCAATAGTCGTCATAGGTTGTCTGCATCTTTTAGAAAAGGTTGGATGGGGTTATTTTATTTTTCCTTCAATGGTGTCAAAAGCTAGATGATTTTTAAGTTGGGCACTAGGGTAGGTATCTTCCTCTTCTTCCTTGATGTTAGTTTCAAAGGAGCAGGGATACTGAGGAGCAGGCTTCTCTATTTGTTAGCCTTCCCAGATGTCTTAAAGGGACATTTCCTCCTTGTCTCTGTTTCTGGGGAGCTACCTTACCTGAGTTGTGTCTTCTGTCCATTCTCAAGGGTCCACATACTCTTTACCTCACTCCCCAGATAGTAGTATGCTGTCAATTATACTGTCCTGCAGGCACAACAACTTAGCAACAAGTTAGTACAATAGCTCCTTTCCCTACTCCCGTACCTCCTGCACAATAAGTTTGTTTCTTCTCTCCCTAGAGCTAGTTTAGTTCTCTTTAGTTCTTATTCTCGTTGCCATCAGTTACTATGTTTCCCTTTTCGTAGTCCTTCCTTTTGGTGAGGTTTCTCATCCCTATTAGATTCTTTGTAACTCTCTTCCTGGGATTCGGAAGGGTTGGTGTTATTTCTTGTTTTACTTCGGAGTCACGTGAGTGATTCCGTGAAGAACCCCGCCAGTCCGCATGCGCGTCATTAAGTCTGACGCATAGCACAGCGACCGGTTGGGAGGATCATCGCTCCTCCAGCGGTAAGTTTTTAAAAGCCTCAGGAAAGTGTAAAACTTAGTCAGAGGTCGTTTTCTGCGCTTGATAATTTCTTGTTTCAGGAGCAAGTCCAAGTATGGAAAAAAACGTCACGGGTGAAGTTGAGGCGAGCCGCCGGGAAAGTAGCGGGAAGTCTTGATGGAAAGTCTTGATGCGGGTAGCGGGCGGCCGCCTAGCTCACCTACAGAGTCGCTAGCGGTACGACCAGCGACTGCAGACTTGGTGCCTGAAAGCACCGTGGCTGCTCCATTGGGGCGCAAAGTCACCAAAAAGTCTGCACGGCCCGTGGACTCTGATGAGACGAGTCGGGTCGGGAGGGTTCCCCTCCGGAAAGGGATAACGTCTTGGGACAGTTATCCAGAATGGAGATCCTTATGGAGAGGATGCTCCATCTAGACATACTGCAACAGGAGGAGTTGTGTCAGTGCCGGCCTATGGGAGAGCCTGTGCCAGCAGTGCCTGAAACAGGGCTGCTTAATGTCTCCCTCTTGGAGGAGGAGAGCGTGTGTCAGTTATATTCTGACACCGAGTCTGAGGGTATAGCCATGGAGCATAACCCAAGGGATGAAGGGCACGAGTCAGAGGTACCATCCCTGGCAGCAAGATATGCTATCCCAACAGACACAGGAGAGCCGCTGGGCGAAGAGTTGGCTGCAGGTATTAACTACTTGGCTTCACACCAGCTTCAAGAGCTCATTATTGATGAAACAGCCAGAAAGTATGAGACACCATCGAATTGTGTCTGACTCAAAGTGCCGGCTGTGAACCACGCCATATGGGGTCATATGAGCGTAGCCATAAGAACTCAGGAAATTAGGCTTCTGAGGGTGCTAAAGCTCCTCGCCTCGAGCATTATAGCATTCGCCAGGTCGGTGGATGGAGGGCACCTGTCTGTCTGTACCGGTGGAAGTGTAGCAGGGTGCCCTGGCTTTCATGTGTAATATGCACTTCGAAATAAACTGTCTGAAGAAAACTGCCATCCGCCCCACCATCAACCCGAAGTTCGCCACTCTGTGCAAACCGAGTAATATTCAGCCACCAAATCTGCTGTTTGGTGAAGACCTCGCAAAAAGAGTCAAAGAACTGGACAATGAGGCAAAGACTTATTAAAGGACCGTTGAGTGCCAGAGGGCTGCGGTTCATAGGGATCATCAGAGATATCTGAAATTTAGGTGGATGAGACAATTATGGCAATTTAAAGCACTGCCTAATGGGTTAACCTCGGCACTCAGATTATTTACAAAACTGTTAAAACCAGTATTGGGGCTACTCCGGGCTCAGGGCCATATTGTAATAGCTTATTTGGATAATATCTTGAAAATAGGAAAGACCCGGGAAACAGCTGAATTATCAGTCTCAGTTGTTAAACTCTTGTTTGAGAGATTGGGGTTCCTCATTCATCCACTTAAATCCAAATTGATATGAGTTAAAATTATTGATTATTCGGTATTCACTATTAACTCAACTCACATGCTAGTGACCTTGCCCAGGGACAAGAGATTAAATGTAATTGAAGGCTGTAACAAGCTCATGAAGGAGCAACAACCTTCAATTTGGCAGGTGGCCAGCCTGGTTGGCAAATTAGTGGCTGCTTTTCCAGCTGCACAGTATGGACCTTTGCATTACCAAAATTTACAACGTGCAAAAGAACAGGCACTCAGAATACATGCAGGTCATTTCGACAGGCTCATGCAATTACCAGCTGAAGCCATTGCTGAATTGCACTGGTGGATAATGAACATCTCAAATTGCTCCAGCAAAATTCTGGTTGAGGAACCTTCAGTTGTTTTACAGACTGATGTTAGTGCCTTAAGTTGGGGTGCTACGGATACCATCTCTAGCTGTGGGGGCAGATGGAATATGCACGAGGCATTTATTCTCCAATCACATGGAATTAATTATTTAGAGCTATTGGGAGTGTTTCATGGACTTAAAGCTTATTGTACAACCATGAGTCACTTACATGTTCAACTTCAGAGTGACAACACTACGGCAGTAGCATATGTTAATCACATGGGTGGAATCAAGTCAGAATCTTGTGATAGATTGGCTAATCTTATTTGGCATTGGTGCATTACAAGAAATATTTGGGTTTCAGCTATCTACCTACCAGGTAGACTCAACATGGTGGCAGACACCACGCCACGCAAATTCAATGACAACACAGAATGGATGTTGAATCTTGAAATATTTAATGATATTGTTGTTCAATATGGGATGCCAGATATCAATTTGTTTACATCCAGACTCAATCACCAGTTACCCAAATATGTTTCATGGGAACCAGACCCTGGGGCATTAGCGGTAGATGCATTCTCACTACATTGGGGTGGAATGTTTTTATATGCAATTCCTCCATTTTGCATCATCAGTTGGTGCTTGTTCAAGATCAAGCAGGACTCCGCTTCAGAAATATTGGTGGTACCCGACTGGCCTACTCAGGCATGGTTCCCTCTCATTTTGGAGATAACAACACAGCCAATTATGGGTGTTCCAAAACGCAGTGACCTACTGGTGCACCCTGTAAATGGGAATTTACATCCATTACATGATCGTATTGATCTGTTAATTTGCAGATTCTGAGGAGGCCATACCTGGGGCTTGGACTATCTGACCGTACCGTGGATGTGATAGCTGCGGCCTGAAGGGATAGTACCAAAAAATAGTATACCTCTCATATCAGGAAATGGGAGATGTTCTGTTCACAGGGGAACATTGCATATCATACGGCATGCATCGCAGATGTGCTAGAATCTCTGTCAATGTTATATTTTGATGAAGGGTTGAGCTATAGTGCCATCAATAGTGCCAGGAGTGCCCTGTCATCATACTTATGGCTGGGGTCGGATCAACATTCAGTTGGATCTCACCCTTTAATATCTCAGTTTATGAGGGGTATTTTTAATTCCAAACCCCCAGACCCAGTTACTCAGAAATCTGGGATGTGAGCATGGTGTTCCCGCTGCTTAGCCACATCCCTGTCTTTGCCCAAAATCACCCTTGAGGTGGTCATGCTTATGGCGCTGGTTTCAGCACAATGGGTCCAGACATTGCAGAAGCTGCGACTAGACAGGATGGTATCATCTGGTAATAAATTACGTTTTACATTTATGATTTAATTAAACATAGCAGACCAGGGGTATCTGGGTTCAAGGTTATATTTTCGGCATATCCCACGGATTTAAGACTGTGCATAGTGTCACACTTGCTATATTATATTAAGGTCACCAAGAGCCTCAGAGGTTTTGAATCAGCATTACTTATTAACCACAAAAAAACGCATGTGATGGTGTCGGTTCAGACCATCTCAAGGTGGCTGAAACAGGTTCTCGTGAATGCAGGACTGGACACTGACCATTTAAAATCTCACTCCACCAGGGCGGCATCAACGTCAGCAGCGAGGGCAATGGACGTCCTTCTAGACCATATCCTCGCGACCGCAGAATGGTCAAATGAACTGACTTTTCAAAGGTTCTATAAGAAGCTGCTTACCGAACCAGGGGTATTCGCCCAATCCATTTTAAGTTCTGTTTCATAGCCCCCCTGGGAGATAGGGGTTGATATTGTTTCTTTGTTAAATAAACCGTTAACGTTTCAAATCAATGTCATGATTCAATGCATTGTTCTATTCACTCATCCTGAGTCAATTGCTGCAGTGAGACGCCTGGATTCGTATCTACGGCATGAAATCACAGAGCTTTGAAATCTTCACGGAATCACTCACGTGACTCCGAAGTAAAATTGTAAGATTGAACGAGAACTTACCAGTTTGAAGTTTGATCTTTATTTTATGAGGATTTACGATGAGCGATTACGTACCCACCGTTCCCAAGCCTCATATCGGAAAGGTCATCTGGTAGTTCTAGGTTTATAATCTTACTATGTTATTTCAATTACTGTAATTCTGTGATTTCACACCGCTGCTTTGAAGATTGACGCGCATGTGGACTGGTGGGGTTCTTCACGGAATCGCTCATCGTAACTCCTCATAAAATAAAGATCAAATTTCAAACTGGTAAGTTCTCGTTTAATCTTACTATTCTTATAATGTATATTACTAAAAGTCTGATCTTGACCACTTTCTGTTGTTCTGTAGATTGATTTTTTTTAAACGTTGTCACTTATGGCTGCGATTTTTGGCCATCTTACTCAGAGTCCCTCTCCTCTGCGCAGGACAAGAGCATTTTTCCCATCAATGAAAAATAAAAGAGTTATTAGTGTTTAAAAAATGTTGAGATTCTCTCTCCTGAAGGCCACGCCCCTTCGGGAGGGAGTATAAAACCCGGAAGTATTGAGTGCCTCAGTCAGTCTCTACAAGATGGGGGAGCAAGAGTGTCACGTCTCTCAGTCTGAGCTGTGAATAATACTGAACACATGTCAACTAAACTATGAGTGTGATTTACTGACCTTGAGTGCCCTTAATGTGGTTTGAAAATGAAAATGTGGTTGGTTTGAAATAAAAGCACAGCAAATGGTTGGTGGTGGGTAATTTGAAATAAAAGCACAGGAAATGGTTGGTGGTGGTTGGTGTGAAATAAAAGCACAGCAAATGGTTGGTGGTGGTTGGTTTGAAAGGGCAAATGATTAAAAGTCTAAAATTGACAAGTTCCTGTTTGCACTGTATATTGATTTTAGATAAAACGCTACCACTTACGGCTGTGATTTTTGGCCATCTTACTCAGTTCCCCTCCGCTCATTAGGTGCAGAGGATTCTTCCCATCAATAAAAAATAGAAGTGTTATTAGTATTTTAAAAATGTTGAGAATCTCTCTCCTGTCAATCACACCATGAAACATAGAAACATAGAAATTAGGTGCAGGAGTAGGCCATTCGGCCCTTCGAGCCTGCACCGCCATTCAATATGATCATGGCTGATCATCCAACTCAGTATCCCATACCTGCCTTCTCTCCATACCCTCTGATCCCCTTAGCCACAAGGGCCACATCTAACCCTCTTAAATATAGCCAATGAACTGGCCTCAACTACCCTCTGTGGCAGAGAGTTCCAGAGACCCACCACTCTCTGTGTGAAAAAAGTCCTTCTCATCTCGCTCCTAAAGGATTTCCCCCTTATCCTTAAGCTGTGATCCCTTGTCCTGGACCTCCCCAACATCGGGAACAATCTTCCTGCATCTAGCCTGTCCAACCCCTTAAGAATTTTGTAAGTTTCTATAAGATCGCCTCTCAATCTCCTAAATTCTAGAGAGTATAAACCGAGTCTATGCAGTCTTTGTTCATAAGACAGTCCTGACATCCCAGGAATCAGTCTGGTGAACCTTCTCTGCACTCCCTCTATGGCAATAATGTCCTTCCTCAGATTTGGAGACCAGAACTGTACGCAATACTCCAGGTGTGGTCTCACCAAGACCCTATACAACTGAAGTAGAACCTCCCTGCTCCTATACTCAAATCCTTTTGCTGTGAAAGGTAACATACCATTCGCTTTCTTCACTGCCTGCTGCACCTGCATGCCTACTTTCAATGACTGGTGTACCATGACACCCAGGTCGCGCTGCATCTCCCCTTTTCCTAATCGGCCTCCATTTAGATAATAGTCTGTTTTCCTATTTTTGCCAACAAAGTGGATAACCTCACATTTATCCACATTATACTGCATCTGCCAAACATTTGCCCACTCACCCAGCCTATCCAAGTCACCTTGCAGTCTCCTAGCATCCTCCTCACAGCTAACACTGCCCCCCAGCTTAGTTGCATCCGCAAACTTGGAGATATTGCCTTCAATTCCCTCATCCAGATCATTAATGTATATTGTAAATAGCTGGGGTCCCAGCACTGAGCCTTGCGGTACCCCACTAGTCACTGCCTGCCATTGTGAAAACGACCCGTTTACTCCTACTCTTTGCTTCCTGTTTGCCAGCCAGTTCTCTATCCACATCAATACTGAACCCCCAATGCCATATGCTTTAAGTTTATATACTAATCTCTTATGTGGGACCTTGTCGAAAGCCTTCTGGAAGTCCAGATACACCACATCCACTGGTTCTCCCCTATCCACGCTACTAGTTACATCCTCGAAAAATTCCACAAGATTCGTCAGACATGATTTACCTTTCGTAAATCCATGCTGACTTTGCCCAATGATTTCACCACTTTCCAAATGTGCTGCTATCCCATCTTTAATAACTGACTCTAGCAGTTTCCCCACTACCGATGTTAGACTAACTGGTCTGTAATTCCCCGTTTTCTCTCTCCCCCACTTCTTAAAAAGAGGGGTTACGTTTGCTACCCGCCAATCCTCAGGAACTACTCCAGAATCTAAAGAGTTTCGAAAGATTATCACTAATGCATCCACTATATTTCCAGAGCTACTTCCTTAAGTACTCTGGGATGCAGCCTATCTGGCCCTGGGGATTTATCGGCCTTTAATCTGTTCAATTTACCCAACACCACTTCCCGACTAACCTGGATTTCACTCAAGGTTCACTCCTCCTTTGACCCGCGGTCCCCTGCTATTTCCAGCAGATTATTTATGTCTTCCTTAGTGAAGACGGAACCAAAGTAGTTATTCAATTGGTCCGCCATATCCTTGTCCCCCATGATCAACTCACCTGTTTCTGACTGCAAGGGACCTACATTTGTTTTAACTAATCTCTTTCTCCTCACATATCTATAAAAACTTTTGCAGTCAGTTTTTATGTTCCCTGCCAGTTTTCTTTCATAATCTATTTTTCCTTTCCTAATCAAGCCCTTTGTCCTCCTCTGCTGGTCTCTGATTTTCTCCAAGTCCTCTGGTATGCTGCTTTTTCTGGCTACTTTGTACGCATCATCCTTTGCTTTGATACTATCCCTGATTTCCCTTGTTATCCACGGATGCACTACCTTCCCTGATCTATTCTTTTGCCAAACTGGGATGAACAATTTTTGTAGTTAATTCATGCAATCTTTAAATGTCTTCCATTGCGTATCCACCGTCAACCCTTTTAGAATTGATTGCCAGTCAATCTTGGCCAATTCACGTTTCATACCCTCAAAGTTACCTTTCCTTAAGTTCAGAACCATTGTTTCTGAATTAACAATGTCACTCTCTATCCTAATGAAGAACTGGACCATATTATGGTCACTCTTGCCCAAGGTGGCACGCACAATAAGACTGCTAACTAACCCTTCCTCATTACTCAATACCCAGTCTAAAATAGCCTGCTCTCTCGTTGGTTCCTCTACATGTTGATTTAGATAACTATCCCGCATACTTTCCAAAAAATCCTCTTCCTCAGCGCCCCTGCCAATTTGATTCACCCAATCTATATGTAGATTGAAGTCACCCATTATAACTGTTTTGCCTTTGTTGCACGCATTTCTAATTTCCTGTTTGATACCATCCCCAACTTCACTACTACTGTTAGGTGGCCAGTAGACAACGCCCACCAGCGTTTTCTGTCCCTTAGTGTTTCGCAGCTCTACCCATACCGATTCCACATGCTCCAAGCTAATGTCTTTCCTTTCCATTGCGTTAATATCCTCTCTAACCAGCAACGCTACCCCACCTCTTTTTCCTTTCTCTCTATCCCTCCTGAATATTGAATATCCCTGGATGTTCAGCTCCCAGCCTTGGTCACCCTGGAGCCATGTCTCCATGATCGCAACTATATCATACTCATTAATAGTATTTAATGTACCCATCCCCCTGCCACATTAGTTTAAATCCTCCCCGACAGCACTAGCAAACACTCCCCCAAGGACATTGGTTCCATTCCAGCCCAGGTGCAGACCGGGCATGAAGTCCATGCCCCCTCCGGTAGGAGGGGGAGGGATTATAAAACCCGGAAGTGTGGGTGTGGCTCATTCTCTGCAAGATGGGGGAGGGAGAGGTCACAAATCTGTCTGAGCTGTGAATCAACTGACCACACTGAATGTATACTTAACTGTGAGTGTGGTGTTTATGTGGTGTTTTGTGTGGTTTTATGGTGGGTTTATGGTGGTTTCACCCTGCTTGAAAATGTATGAAACTGCAATTGAATGTGGTGGCCTTGCAACCTGCTTGAAGTGGTCGGAAACTGCATTTGAATTTGGTGTCCTTGCACCCTGCTTGAAATGGTATGAAACTGCACTTGAATTTGGTGGCCTTGCACCCTGCTTGAAATGGCATGAAACTGCACTTGAATTTGGTGGCCTTGCACCCTGCATGAAATGGCATGAAACCGCATTTGCATTTGGTGGCCTTGCACCCTGTTTGAAGTGGTATGAAACTGCACTTGAATTCGGTGGCATTGCACCCTGCTTGGGGGATTGAAATGTAGACATCTGTGGCCCGGGGATCATTTACACCTACTGCGGGATCTAATTCTAAAGGCGGAGTAGACAGATTCCTACTAGGGAATTGCCTACGGGGAATCCGCTCTGTACCCATATCGTCGGGAATTTGTTCTGATCTTATAATGTTATCGATGTCAGGATCAGCCACTTCATAGCCTCCTGCTGTCTCACCCTCAGAAAAGCTGCTCGTTCTGCTACCGGAATCTCTATACTTTAGGAAGAATTCTTTCACTTTCCCACTTGATTTCCCAATTAATTTTGGCACCCACTTCTGCAGAACTTTCCTTCTAGCTCCTTGATCCTCCATACTATTCTCTGCTGGTGAAGCAATCATCAGAGCTAGAGAGTCCTTTCCCGATTTTCCTACTTTGCATTTGAATTTAGTGGGTGGAGTCAAATATACCACTAACGCTTCCCTAGCGCCTTGTCCACAAGCTGTGCATGGTGTCTCCGAACTAAGAACATGAGAGTGCTGAGAGGAATGCTGTGACTCTATTCCGAAAAAGTCTGCCCACCCTTGCATATAATGGGCTTCTCTCTCTAAATTTAATAAGTTTGATTTTAGTCAGCACCTCCCCTTTTCAGGAGCCATTTCAGTAATTTCTCTTTTAAAAGCTGATGTTCTCTCCTGCTCCTGAACCTGCTGCTGGCTTCCACTATCTTCCTTTCCCTGTTCCGGAATGTCTAGAGAACGACCAGTTTTCTCTTTTTTCATTCTAATCCCAAATTTGAATGCTACCATTCTTAAAGTAGAAAGCAGAAGGATTTCTTTATTTCCTTTCCTTTCAATGAACAACATTCTCCATATTTCAATAAGCTCGTTCCCTTCTTCACTATATCCATATTGTCTAACTATGATCTCCATGTAGGTTATTCCTAATATAGATTTTAGCCCACTTATCGACCAAAGTTTGTTCCTCAAAAAACTATTTAATTTTCATGATAATTTTCTTAATCTCTCTGCTTCATGCGGAGACACACCGCAATATAAAATACAAGCATCCACTTATTATGACGATAAATCACACTAATAAATCCTCCTCGTGGCGTACTCGGTCAATGGAATGACTCCTCCCCGACACAGCGATCGAAAGAATACGAAGACTGATTAAACCACCACGAATCGGATTGTAACCATACTACAATCCCGATTTAAACAAATGCAAATATTCAATTCAAACACACTTTTACTCCAATGATCTAACTCCCAAAAATCCTTAAGCACTCACACAGACAATACAAGTAGCGGTCCACGATCTTAACACACTCTAAATCTTAACACACTCTAAATCTTTTTACATACACAAATTATTTTTACAATTTGGATCCAATAAAGATGCTAAAAAAGAAGATGCTGGATTTTTACAATTTGCAATAATAATTTAAAAGTGTTTCCCAACACTCGATCTCAATGCCGCGTCGCGCTGTTATCAATCAGTGAACCTCTCCCTCTGATACCAAAGATTTTCCCCTTCCTAGGGTACACTTTGCTGAGGGGTACTACTTCATAAATGGACTACCTTTCCTCCTAAATGTTACTTTCCCCTACTAAGACTGGACTTTTATAGGGGGACCTCTATCCCTCCTCTCTGTTCTACAAAATTAGGGGCACCTCTCGCATCCGGGTACTTTTCACCAAGTAAACCAGGTTCCCATCTCTCAGTTACTCTTCGCTATCAGGTACTAATCAACAATCGATCAGAGGGTTGCTATTCACTGTTGAGGGTTACTATTCACTATTCGAAATCAATCTCAAACATGCACAAACTCCAAAGTTCTATTTACACAGAATTCGAATTCTACCGTACGGGCAAAACTTCAATGTGAAATCCTGTATTTGGAAATTTGATTCTGCAAATCTAAACTCGTTCTCGGAACAAATAGTTTTGGTGTATATCCCTCCACATATGCGGGCTCTCAAATTCAAATTAAATTGCCCAATGAAATCTCGTATGGACTACAGTATTCCCAGCCAATCTATACTCTAGCCACCGAGCACAGTGCCTTTACGAAATTCCTCATCCGTCACTTCAAGGAGGGATTCAGATATCGTCACACAGGTGTGGCCTCTAAACGACCTAGGTTTTACCTCTACACAAAGATATCCCTTACATCTGCTTGGCACCGGGTGTCAGTGACTAGCCTCTTCGCGCTGGCAGTCGATGCCAATTTTCGGAACGCACCTTTCGAATTAGCGCTCCCAGCAATGAAGAATGAGGGTGAAGAATAGTCTTGGCAAAAGATGGACCACTATAGGAGCGGCAATCGGAACAGGCAAGAGGCAGTGATAATCAATGGTGGGGACTCATAGGGTCATAGAGCACAGAGACAGGCTCTTTGGTCCAACTTGCTCAAGCCGACCAAAATGCCCCATCTACACTAGTTCAAACTGCCTGCATTTGGCCCATGTCCTTTTACACCATTCCAATCCATGTCCATGTCCCAATGTCGTTGAAATGGGAGTGGGCGGTTTGACTGATAGAATACAGTGGGGGAGAGATGTTGGAGTGCACTAACAATCTGTGTTCATTTCAGATCCCCAGGAGTCTCAGAATAACACTCTCTACAGCAACGTGCACTTTCAAAGACCTCGCTGCAAAGAGGAGGAGACTGGTAAGGACCACCAATCACACCGTAAGCGGCAAAATACGCACATCTGTGAGGACACCCCTTGGGAACACATTAAACCCATTTCATACTGAGTGGGCCCAGCACCAAACCCTGTGTTACACCACTAGTCACAGGCCTCCGGTCTGAATAACAACCCATCACCACCACCTTCCACCAAGCCAAATTCATATCCAATTGGCTCATTCACCCTAGACCTCATGTGATTTAATCTTCCAGACTAGTAAGCCATGTGAGAACTTGGCAAAGGCCTTGTTAACGTCCATGCAGGCCATGTGTACCAGCTCTGCCCTCATCAATAGACGCATCGCCTCGTCAAAAGCTCAGTCAAATTCATGAGTCACACACAAATTCCACACACTAAGCCATGCTAACTATCCCTCATCAGTCGTTACCTTTGCAAATCCGTGTACAACCTTGTACATCCTTGTAAAGCTCGTACTAAGCTTCCCCCCAGTCTAGTTTCAGTCAATAAGATACTGAGTCAAGCACTTGTGCATCTAAATTTTATTTTGGAAAAACACAATAACAGTTCCCCACTATAATACCTAACCACCGTAGGTTCGATCCTTGTATCTGCTGGGCCAAGCCCTCCTAGCCTCGTGCAAGCAGAGACACTCCAAACGGTCACGCAGCCCTAACCGTTCTCCCAGAAGGGACACAGGACCTCGTGGGAGCTACATTTTATTGTTCCCTGAACCTTGAGGGGCTGGACCATATGGGGGTGGTCTCTTTACAGTCCAATAACGGATATCGATTAACACAGTACATGATAGACATTTCCCTAACCCAATAATACATTAACCAATACATTGTATTCAAACAGAGCTTCTGGAAGGAAGCTAACATAGCAACATTTGTCCAGATATTCAAGAAACCCAGACAAGGCTCAACACTTAATCCAATCAACATCTATCAAAGTAAAGCTTTGTAACAATATTAACAATGTGTATGTCTGGTTTGCATTCACCCAAACCGTTCCATGCAATTTACACCTAGTTGTAAGAATCCGCAGAAGTCCCATTCGTCCCCTGCAACTCTTATCTAGGCTCTAGACAATCTGGCCCATTTCTGCAGAAGGCACATTTAAATTAACCAAATGGCCTATAGCCTTTTGGTTAATGGCCAGAAGCCTTTACACAATCTGAGTGTCCTGGCATCTCCAATTTGGCCAGAATTAACATCCTGACCCTCAAAATCCCCTCCAGTAATTCCCTCACCACTGTAGTTCCCTGTCTTGTACTTGCAGAACCTTCTTAAATAGGGGCACAACATTAACCACCCTCCAATCTTCCAGTACCACACTTGTGTTAAAGATGATGCAAATGCCTCTGCCAGAGCACTTGAAAATTTCTTCCCTAGTTTAACACAATATTCTAGGATACACCTGATCAGACCTTGGACATTTATTTACCTTAATATAAATTGCCAGCACCTCTTTTGTAATGTAGATATGTTCCAATGTATTACAATTCAATACTCTTAATTCCTTAACTTCCATTACCTACTCCAGGATAAATACAGATGGGAAAAGTTAATTTAAAGCCTCGCCCATCTCCCATGGATGACCATGTTGATTCTATTCTCTTTAGTTAGCCTTTTGCTCTTAATATACTTTGAGAATTTCTCTGCATTCTCCGTTATGTTATCTGCCATAGCTATCTCATTTCCCTTTTTTGTCTTCCTGATTTTGCTCTAAATTGTAAGCCTACACCCTTTAAACTTGAGAAGTTTGCTTGATTACCAGCTGCCTATATCTGACATATGCCCCTTTTGCTTGACTAATGCCTCAATATTCTTCATCAATCATGTTGAATAGCAGAACAGTCTTGAGTGGCTGAATGGCCAACTTCCCTCCCTATTCCATACATTCTGCCGACAAGATTCCTCAGACAGTAGCTTGGCTCTGTGTAGTCGGCTGTCAACCAGAGGACATAGGTTTAACTCAAGAACCAGATGACTTGGGTTTAACATGAGAGCTAAAAGATATAATAGGAAAAAGAGGACCAACTTTTTCACACTGAGGGTGGTGGACAGGGCTACTAGAGGAGGGTAGTTAAGGAAGGTACTATGACAACATTTAAAAGACATTGGTCAGGTACATGGATTGGTTTAGAGACATATGGGCCAAATGTCTGCAAGTGGGGTTAGTGTAGATGGGCATCTTGGAAGGTATGGGCAAGTTGGGCCGAAGGGCCTGTTTCCATACTGTATGACTCTGACTCTATAAACACCTGATGATCCCAGTCTCATGGGGTTGGATGGATGATGGGGGGAAGGGGTCAATGTGGGAGCAAAGAGCTTCAGAATGGGGCAAGTTCCCTCCGGCAATGAGAAGACCAAGAGTACCCACAATAAAGAGGAGAGAGTCTCTGACAAGCTGGTTCTCTGATGGGTGAGAGAGCCTGGCCTTGCTCAAGCTGGGTTGAATTCAAGCAATTATCTAATATTGAGACGGCAGGTCCAGGGAAAGCCAGGCACAATTGAAGAATAGAAGGAGCCCTAATCTACCAGGATGACCATGTCATCGGTTTATCATACCTGTGTAACCAACATTTGAGTGAAAGACTGTAGAGAGTGGCCATCAGATGATAGTGGAGAGGGGATGTTGTGTCTGGGGTGGAAAGCTGACTGAATTTGCAGAGAGGATTCCAGTTCTGGATAGGCTCTGAGTCTGAGAGAATAGAAGTTTTCCTCTCATGAAGAGAATAGATAGGTTGATTGCATACCTATCTATTTCAAGAGTAGGGCAATCAAATGCGAGAGGACAAGTTTAAGATGCGAAGGGAAAGATTTACTAGGAACCTGAGAGGAAACTTTTCCACACAGAGGGTGATGGTATATGGAATGGTATAATAGCTTCCACAGGAGGTAGTTGAGGCAGACACTCTGACAACATTTAAAAGATATTTGGACAGGTGCATGGATTGGAAAGGTTAAGAGGGCATATAGGCCAAACACAAGCATGTAGGATTAGAGTATATGTAGCAATGTTACAAAATTTTGAGATTTTAAAAATCAAGTCTGCAATTTATCCCATCAGATAAAGCATAAAAATAAGTTTAATTTGACACCTAATTCACTTTCATATCTTCAGTATTAAGAAAGTTATGGCCATTTTCATACTCGGAAATTAGCATCTTGTTCCCCATTGCCTTTCAATTGACTTAACTCAAAAGCTGTGATCTGGATCAGTTAAAAGCCCATAACTTTCTTAAAAATTAATAGAACTCAATGAAATTTTCACTTATTATAGATTGAAGCATTCTGAAATAAATATGAAACAATCTTACTTGAATGACCTGAAATTAAAGCATATAATTAGTTAGTTATCTAAGTGTAGCTAATTACAAAATTCAATGAGTAGATCTAAACATCTATCCATTTCTTAAGAAAAGATAAACTTTTTTTTAATTGCCTAAGTGTCCAAATAACATTCACACAATAATCCACAATATAACATAATTATTAAATCTCATTTTCATGAATTTCTGGGCCAAATAGAAGGAATTTAGTGGTTGATTCCTGTAAATTAATGGCCATTTAAATGAACTAGCGAGTGGGTTTTAGTGGAATGCGGTGGATTGGAACATTGCGGTTAGCGGTGAAGTCGGGAGGAAAAATACTGTTTGTTCATACATTTTTTTGGACCCCATTTCGCAACATGAAAATATTATTAAAGCCTCCCGAAAAAACAACTTTTAATATAAAAATAAACTCTTTACCTTTTTTTCTCCCCTACGCAAAATCCTTCCGGTTGTCAGTTCTCACGGCTTTTGAAGGTGATTTTTAAATTACTCTAGTTAACAAATAATTTAGAGTAATTTAAAAATTCCTTCATTCATGAAATGTCGGAGCGATTTTTCTTCCGCAACGAAATCGCCCGACATTCATTGATTTTTCCTGCCTGTGGAAATACGGACCTTTAAGCCCAACCCCCTCTGAAAGGCGCCAAAGTGGCGCACACGGGGAGCGGCAGAACTGCAGCGCTGCTCAAGGTAAGTTTTGTAACATCCTAGTATATGGAGCATCTTGATCGGCATTGGAAAGTTGGGCCGAAGGGCCTGGTTTCGTGTTGTATAACTATGGTTCTCAATGTTTTGAATCAAGGTAGCAGAATCTTACAATAACAGCATAAAATCTTAAAATGGAAATTGTTTATCTTTCAGGCTGCATTTATGCAACGGTTGTATATACAAAAGAACAGGCCGAGGATGCAAGTGGAGAATAAAACCTCCTGCGCATGACAAACCTCCCTGGTATTTTCGGATAACGTTGAAGGTACAGATCATGAGTTGAATTGGAACGCTTGAGACCCAAACTGGGGGAGCCCCACTGTAGGACGTCTGTGTCACTTCGGAGGCTTCTGTGCATTTGAGTTCCTCGGCAAAAAATCGTCTGCAGTGCCAGGACGAACCAGAGCAATTCATTGCCAGCGAACTGCATCTGAAGTGCAGTCACTATCGTAAGACAGGGAGTCAAAGCACAGCAAAAGTCTTCTGAAACATAGTAATGAATGGATAATTGAAAAGTGAATGTTGGAGCCCGGGTATTTGGGGAAACCTTTCCCCTACTCATCTTCAGAACATGAAACTATCATCTTGTCGTGAGAATGCACACGTTTGCTTTTTGGAGAAGGAAATCAGCTGTTCTTCCGTCTGTTGAGGCCCACTGCAAGGGTGGATCGCAGAACAACAAACAATCTGTTGCAGGGACTCAGCAGGTCTGGGTGGGGGCGTAGGTTGGAGGAATTGTGAAAGGAAGGGTGACTCCTATGTGTACTTGGGGAAAATGCTTCAGCAAGCCCCTCAATTCAAGGGCAAATAGGGATGTGAAATAACTACTGGCTCACAGATTGACTCTACATTGTACTTCAATTAGTCATTCTTTTTACAGGCTTTTTAACCTCTCTTCAGTCTTTCTACTGATCCTGGCAACTTAAAATTAGTTCATACAGCACGGAAACAGACTCTTCAGTCCAACTACATGCCCCATTGATGCTAGTCCCATCTGCCTGCGTTTAGCCCATGTTGCTCCCAACTTTCCCCATCCACGTACCTGTCAAATGCCCTTTAAAGGTTGTGATCATTCCTGCATCAATCACCACCGCAGGCAGCTCGTTCCACATACCTACCACCCTCTGTGTGAAATGTTGTCCCTCAGATTCCCATTAAATATTTCTCCTCTCACCTTAAACATATTCCCAAAGTCAAAGTTATCCTGGTTCATGATTCTCCTATACTCCTATAGGATAAAAGACTCTGTGCATTTACCTGTTTACTCCGTCATGATCTTATACACCTCATAAGATCTCCCCTCATCCTCCTGTGTTCCAAGGAATAAAGTCCTATGCAGCCCAACTTTTCCTGATAGCTCAGGCCCTTGAGTTCTGGCAATAGCCTTGTAAAGTTTCTCATCAGTCTTTCCAGCTTTTCATGGATGTCTGGGATGATAAAAGAAAGATAGGTCTTAATTAGGATGAGTAGGCCATTCAGCCTCTAGTGGCTGCTGAACTATTCAATGTAATAATGATCCCTTCCCTGCATCATGTTCCTGCACTAATTCATTATCTATTGATTTCCTTAATAGCCTGGACTTTCAGTAAGCATTTAATAAGGTCCCACATAGGAGATTAGTGGGCAGAATTAGGGTACATGGTATTGGGGGTAGAGTGCTGACATGGATAGAGAAGTGGTTGGCAGACAGGAAGCAAAGAGTAGGGATTAACGGGTCCCTTTCAGAATGGCAGGCAGTGACTAGTGGGGTACCGCAAGGCTCGATGCTGGGACCGCATCTATTTACAATATACATCAATGATTTGGATGAAGGGATTCAAAGTAACATTAGCAAATTTGCAGATGACACAAAGCTGGGTGGCAGTGTGAACTGTGAGGAGGATGCTATGAGAATGCAGGGTGACTTGGACAGGTTGGGGGAGTGGGCAGATGCATGGCAGATGAAGTTTAATGCGGATAAATGTGAAGTTATTCACTTCGGTAGCAAAAACAGGAAGGCAAATTACTATCTAAATGGTGTCAAGTTGGGAAAAGGGGAAGTACAACGGGATTGGGGTACATCAGTCTATGAAAGTAAGCATACAGGTACAGCAGGCAGTGCAGAAAGCGAATGGCATGTTGTCCTTTATAACAAGAAGAATCAAATATAAGAGCAAAGAGGTCCTTTGCAGTTGTACAGAGCCCTAGTGAGACCACACCTGGAGTATCGTGTGCAGTTTTGGTCCCCTAATTTGAGGAAGGACATTCTTGCTATTGAGGGAGTGCAGCATAGGTTTACAAAGTTAATTCCCAGGATGGTGGGACTGTCATATGCTGAGAGAATGGAGCAGCTGGGCTTGTACACTCTGGGGTTTAGAAGGATGAGAGGGAATCTCATGGAAACATATAAGATTGTTAAGGGTTTGGACACACTAGAGGCAGCAAACATGTTTCTGATGTTGGGGGAGTCGAGAACCAGGGGCCACAGTTTAAGAATAAGGATTAAGCCATTTAGAACGGAGATGAGGAAACACTTTTTCTCACAGAGAGTGGTGTCTATGGAATTCTCTGCCTCAGAGGGCAGTGGAGGCGGATTCTCAGGATGCTTTCAAGAGAGAGCTAGATAGGGCTCTTAAAAATAGCGGAGTCAGGGGATATGGGGAGAAAGCAGGAACGGGGTACTGATTGGGGATGATCAGCCATGATCACATTGAATGGCGGTGCTGGCTCAAAGGGCCAAATGGCCTACTCCTGCACCTATTGTCTATTGTCTATTAATCACCTATAAATTTCCAATTTTTCTACATCACCAAATATATTCCAGCTTTGAAATTGAGAATGCACAGCACAGAATGGGCCATTTGGACGTTTTCCCTGTGACCATGTTGGTTTCCTCTTGGTGCTCCAATTTCTTCCCACGTCCCACTGATGTCTGGGTTGGTGGGTGTATTGGCTGCTATAAATTCTCCCTGGTGTGTAGGTCAGGGATAGAATTATAGGGCAGGGAGACAGAGGTCAATGGGAAGAATCACATAGGATTGGTCTAAATTCATGTTTGACAATTGGCACAGCTCAGTGGGCCCAAGAGGCTGTTTCTGTGCTGTTTGATTACAGATTTCCCAGTGATTACATATGGTACATGCAGCGGTGCACCACAGGAAAAGGCTGTGCTAAACATGATGTCCAGCTAAACTAATCTCATCTCATGTGGGAAGGAACTGCAGATGCTGTTTTAAATCGAACATAGACACAAAATGCATCTCTAGAGAGAAGGAATGGGTGACGTTTCGGGTCAGGACCCTACTTCAGACTAATCTCATCTCTCTGTACATGGTCCATATCTGTCTATTCCCTGCATATCAATGTGCCTATTGACGTGCCTAACTAAAAGCCTCTTCAATGCCACTATTATATTTGCCTTCACCACCACCCCTGGCAGCACATTCCAACCAACACCACCCTCCGCACATCTCCTCTAAACATTGTTCCTTTCACCTTAAACCTATGCGCTGTAGTCTTTGATTTTCCCACCCTGGGAAAAGGTTCTGAATGTCTATCCTATCTGCACCTCGCATAAATCTATATAGTAATATCAGGCCTCCCTTCAGCCACCCACATTCCAGAGAGAAGTCTGACAAACCTCTCCTTATAGCTAATACCCTGTAATCCAAGCATCATTCCGGTAAACCTCCTTTGCACCTTTTCCTAAGCATCCACATGCTCCCTATATTGGGGCATCCAGAACTGCACCCCTACTCCAAATGGAGCCAAACCAAAGTCCTATAAAGTTGCACATGACTAATTGACTCTTATTCTCAATGCATGCACCTTGTAATGGTGCAGTGCTACCTCAGTACAAGTTTACCAAGATTAGATCAGGGAGTTACCCTGTGTTTTGCACACAGTGAACTTAAGGAATGATATAGAAATTATTAAATCATAGACGTCATTCTTTGTTCACAATACTCTGCTAGCTCCTATTCCAGAGGGAAGATTAAAAGACTGCCAAAATGTAAGTCTTTCTGCTACCTGAAAGCCAATCTATTGATTGGATGTTGCTGCCGGAATTGTATTAAATGTATATAATATTGGTTTTGCATAATAATTTTACATTAAAGCTGTCACCCTTTTAAGGTGCATCTCAAGAGATGTTTTATCTCTGGATTGTAGCCATCTTTTATTGAAAAATCCAGAGATAAAACATAATTAAATGATGTAAAGAGGCTTTGAATAAATTACGCATACTTCAAGTTCTGGTGTCACCTGTATCAGCCTATCTGGTCTTTCATGGATTATTCTTGGAGGAGAAGACATGATTCTACACAATATCTACGCAAGATTTCAACATTTGCAGTTCCATGTATTTACATTTCATGCTCCACTGCGATATCTCCACAAGGTATGTCTACTTTGAAGAAAATCTCCTCCTCTCTCTGTATCGAGTTCTGTGACACCCTCTTACTGTTCCCCCTCTGTGATTCCAGCTGCTCTCTTGCTCTTATCCACCATCACTTGCAAAGCTTTAACACCTCCCCCCCCCCCCCAAAGTTTTGCAGTTTTCTCTCCACTACCACAATCAGTCTGAAGAAGGGTCCTGACCTGAAATGTCACCAATCTATGTTCTCCTCGGATACTGCCTGATATGCTAAGTTACTCCACCACTTTGTGTTGTACACAAGATTCCAGCATCTGCAATTCCTAGTGTCTACCTTCTGAGAATGATTCCCCTTCAATCCTTATTCTGCTCTCTGATATTAACCGCATTTCAGTTCTGTTGATTTATCATTTAATTTATGGACCCACCAGTGAATAAAGTTCTTATAATTAAAGCTATCTTGGTGATAACCCCTCTTTACTGTGAATGCTTGTGGGATTATCCGTTTTTTCAATATCTACTATTCTACCAATTGAATTGTTCATCTTGTTTGCATTTCCTCCTTTTCCTTCACATATAAGGTGATTAATTTAAAAACTAACCTTTTGCATCTTAGCTCCTAACCTCAGTTCTGCTCATAGCAAGAAGTATTCAAATGACAAAGATCGCTTGCATTTATAAGACTCTACTAATGTGGCTGATTTATAAGGCTTTACTAATGTTCACACATCAGACATCAGAAGGACCCACTTTAGGAACCATTTGGTCAGATATGGGTGTTGGCTGAGAATACATAAGGTAATTGTGCAAATGACACAAAAATAATTGGTATCGTAGACATTGAAGAATTGATGAAGAATTATAGCAGGATCAGATCAGCAGGATAAGTTGGCCAAAAAATGGCAAATGGAGTTTGATTAAAATCAGTGTGAGGTTTTGCAATTTGGGACTTGAGTTATTGGAAGAGGTTGGGCAGGTTGAGACTTTTTTCCTTAAAGTACAGGAGACTGTACAAAATCAAGAACTTAGTGGGCAAGGGTCTAACATGAGAGGGGAAAAATTAATATACACCTGAAGGACAACGTTTTCACACAGTGAGTGATGATTATATAGAACAACCTGCCAGCGGAAGTGGTTGAGGCAGGTGCAGTAACTGCATTTGAAAGACACTTGGACGGGTGCATGGAAAGGTTTAAAGGAATATGTCAAATGCAGGCAAATTGGAGGAGTGTATTTGGGAATCTTGGACAGCTTGGATGAGTTGGGCTGAAGGGTTTGCTTCTTTGCTGTATTCTATCTCAATGGAAGAGAGTGAGTGAAGCAGGCAGGGAATTGAAGAACTGGGGCCCCAAGCAACTGAAGATGGGACCACCGAAGCTGGAATAAAGGTTATGAGGAAGCCAATTTTTGGAAGAACACAGTCATCTGACTGTTATAGGAGGATATTTCAAAGCACAGGTAGGGAATTTTAAAGAACGGACGCTGTTTAGCAAAGACAAGGGTGAAGCGTACACAGGGATTGATGTAAGTAGGAACAGGGCACTGAGAGTTCAATGAGGGAGGCTAGCCTAAAGTTTATCGGAATAGGCAGATCTGGAGGCATCAAATCCATTGTCCCACCAATGTTTGACAAGCACATCTCTTCCTTCACCCAGTGCTTCCCAAAGTTAGTTGGCCAGTGTGTGTGTGGAAGCCCTGACGGGCTTGCATCATACAACGGTCAGGGTCCATCCCAATAAAGCAGAAGTAAGAGAAGGTGGAAGTCAAATGGCTTTAGTTCCTTTATCATTTCAGCAAAGTCACTCGCTATGTGAAGTAGTATCCGCAGTAAGATCTCAACATTGAAAGAAAACAACTTAAATGACAAGAAGAACCAGCTTCTTGTTATCACTTGATAGGCTTAGATTAATGGGGTGCCACATCCTTGGAAGTTTCAAAAGCAGATACCCAGAATTGTGGTCAACATTAAAGTGCATGTTGATGCCGTACAATGCTGAGAACTATATTCTACTCCTTCTCTCAAGTACCTATTGTATTTGAGTTTGGCTTGAATGTATTTAGCATAGTATATCTGATCTACTTGGAAAGCCTGCAAAACAAAACTTTTCGCTGTACCTCGCTAAACATGACAATACTAAACCAAAGCCTATACCATTCCATGCAGCCAATCCATAGGTTAGATTTGGGCTTGCTACTCTCAACATTAGTGTGTCATTTGGTATTGGAGTTAGTTTTGGGGTTAAGTCAGCCCATGTTGCCACGGGCACAAGTATCATTGGTCACCCCGGGACAATCACATTTCCATGGAAACCTGCTTTCAGTAGATCTGTTTATTAGATCCACGTTCTTGTCCAGTCCACACTTCATTTTATTTGCCATGGTTAAATGTCCCATCATCCTCCCAAAAGAGAGATTACACGACCACCCTCCTATGCTCCTGGTTAATATATGAACTAGTAGGAGGAAGCCGTTTGGCCTCTCAAACCCTGTTCTGTCATTTGATAAGATCATTGTTAATTTGATTGTAACTTCAACCCAATATTTCTGTCCTCCCTACTCATCTTTTACCCTCTTGTTTATCAAGCAGGTAACTCAAAGGCACAATGAGTAGAGCCGTTACCTCACAGCTACAGAGACCTGGGTTCAATCCTGATCTTGCCTGATCTTGGGTGCTGTCAGTATGGAGTTTGCACATTCGCCCTGTGACCATATAGGTGTCCCCATAGCTTCCTCCTACATTCCAATGCGTGTCGTTGGTGTCAATTGGTTGATGCAAATTATACCCACTCTCTGTGAGTGATTGAAACAGGGAGAATTTGATGGGAATGTGGGGTGAATAGGTCACAGGGAAGGGACGAGGTGACCAGGGAGTTACGGAGGGAACGGTCTCTGCGGAAAGCGGAAAGGTGTGGAGATGGGGCGATGAGGCCAGTAGTGTGAAGATGGGAAGATCTGGCCACATCCACCCATCTCCACCCCTTTCTGCTTTCCGCCGAGACCGTTCCCTCCGTAACTCCCTGGTCAACTCGTCACTTCCCACACAAACCACCCCCTCCTCGGGTACCTTCCCCTGCAACCGCAGGAGATGCAACACCTGTCCCTTTACCTCCTCCCTCAGCTCCATTCAAGGACCCAAACAGTCCTTCCAAGTGAGGCAGAGGTTCACTTGCACCTCCTCCAACCTCATCTACTGCATCCGCTGTTCCAGGTGTCAACTTGTCCACATCGGCGCGGCAAAGCGCAGGCTCGGCGATCGTTTCACTGAACACTTCCGTTCAGTCCACATTAACCACAGTCCACATTAACCAAGCTGATCTCCCGGTGGCCCAGCATTTCAACTTCCCCTCTCATTCCCAATCTGACCTTTCTGTCCTGGGCCTCCTGCATTGTCAGATTGAGGCCTAGTGCAAATTGGAGGAACGGCACTTCATATTTCGCTTGGGTAATTTACACTCCAGCGGTATGAACATTGACTTCTCTAACTTCAGGTAGCCCTTGCTTTCTCACTCCATCCCCTCCCCCTTCCCAGTTCTCCCACTAGTCTTACTGTCTCCACCTACATTCTTTCTGTGTCCTGCCCCCTTCCCTGACATCAGTCTGAAGAAGGGTCTCGACCCAAAACATTGGCAATTCCTTCTCTCCATAGATGCTGCCTCACCCGCTGCGTTACTCCAGCATGATGTGTCCACAACAATTAGTGCTCTCAACCTCAGGCAAAATGAAAGTTAGTTCTAGACTCTCCGATGAGGGGAAGCAACCTCCACATCCACTCTAATGAGGCCCTTCAGCATTAACAAGCTTGCCTATCATTTTTCTAAACTCTGAGAGATACTAGCCCAGCCTGCCCAATCATTTGTCATATGGCAAACTTCTCTGAAATCTGATGAGGACAAGTTTCGTAAGCCTTCTCTGAACTACTTCCAAGGCATTAACATTTTTAACTTAGACAGAACAAAGAAAGATTCCCCCCCTGATCCTCAGCTTCAACCCTACCAGCCTCTACATTCATTCTCTGTGATTTCTGCCATTTTCAAAGAGACTCCGCCACACGACACATCTTCCCTTCTCCGCTATTCAGCATTTTGCAGGGACCGTTCGCTTTGTATCTCCCTTGTTCACTCTTCTATTCCTGCCAACCAACCCCATCTTATGGTGCTTTACCTTGCAACAGCAGGTGATGCCACACATGTCCGTTCACCTCTTCTCTTCACACCATCCTGGGACCCCAACAGTCCAGGTGAAGCAGAACTTCCAATTCCAACATTCAACGTTCGCAGCTCTCTTCTACATTGGAGAAACAAAACACTGACTGGGTGATTGCTTTGCATATCACCTGTGTTAAGTCTGCAAGGATGTCCCTAAGCTTTCTATCATCTGCCACTGTAATTCCCCATCCAACTTACATTCTTTTGCCTCTTGTATTGTGCCAGTGAGGCCCAGTGTAAGCTAGAGGAACAGAAAAACAAAAGTGCTGTAAGAACTCAGCTGGTCAAGCAGCATCACTGAGGGGAAATGAAGAGACGGCAACAGTTGGGACCCCTCTTCAGACTGATGCACCTCTTCTTTCATCTGGACACGTTGCAGCTGTCTGGACTTAATATTGAATTCTACAACTTCAGGGAACTTGTTGGGTCTCTTTTAGAATATTAAGGATGGATATGTTCTCAGGGTCTGATGGGATTTACACCGATGTTGAGAAAGGAAAGAGGAAAGATTATTGGGCAACTGATATCTTCATATCCTCTTTAGCCAGTGCCGAGATCCCAGAGGATGGGCAAATAGCTAATGTTGCTCCTTTTGTTCAAGGACAAAACGGATAAACCAGGAAATTACAGAGTGATGAGCCTTACATTGATGGTAGGGAACCTAGCAGAGACAATTCTTAGGGATTGGATTTAATGCATTTAAAAGCATGGAGTTATTAACTCTAGTCAGCATGACTTTGTGCAGGCGAGATAAATCTTAGGAACCCACACGGTTACAAGGAGAACATGCAAACACCACACAGACAGCACCCAAGGACAGGATCGAACCCGAGTGGACACAAAATGCTGAAGTAACTCAGTGGGACAGGCAGCATATCTGGAGATAAGGAATGGGTGACATTTTCTGGTCGAGACCCTCCTTCAGCCGAATCTGGGTCTCTGCCACTGTGAGGCAGCAGTTCTACCTGCTGCACGGCTGTGCTGCCTTGAAAGTGAGCCGCCTTAATCTGACTTCACTGAACACTTCCGTTCAGTCCACATTAACCACAGTCCACATTAACCAAGCTGATCTCCTGGTGGCCCAGCACTTCA
Organism: Raja brachyura; assembly: GCA_963514005.1. Next base: position 120,279,779 of record OY740783.1, on the reverse strand, counting down.
ACTTCCCCTCTCATTCCCAATCTGACCTTTCTGTCCTGGGCCTCCTGCATTGTCAGATTGAAACCTAGTGCAAATTGGAGGAACGGCACCTAATATTTCGCTTGGGTTCAGCAAGTAAGGAAAGTGGAGAGGCTTCAACCATCAGGGTTATAAGGATAATACTGGAAGGATCCAAATTTATCAGAGGAGATAAGATTATAGATGATATCCTCAGGTCCTCGATTCACCTACTCTGGACAAGCCACTCTGTGCATCTACCCAATCTATTCCTCTCATGATTTTATACACCTCTATACAATCACCCCTCATCCTCCTGCGCTCCAAGTAATACCCAGCCTACTCAACCTCCCCCTATAACTTAGACCCTCTAATCCTGGCAACATCCTTGTAAAACCTCTCGGTACCCTTTCCAGCTTGACAACATCTTTCCTATTACATGGCGCCCAGAACTGAACACAATACTCTAAATGTGGCCTTACCAATGTCTTATACAACTGGAACATGACCTCCCAACTTCCATTCTTAATATTCTGACTGATGAAGGCGAATGTGCCAAAAGCCTTTTTGAGCACCCAAACTACCACGACTCCACCTTCAAGGAAATACGCACCTGCACTCCTAGATCTCTCTGCTCTGTGACACTTCCCAGAGCCCTTCCATTGACTGTGTATGTCCTGCCCATGCTAGACATCCCAATATGCAACACCTCACATTTCTCTGTATTAAATTCCATCAACCATTCCTCAGCCCATCTGGCCAATCGATCAAGATCTTGCTGCAATTTTTCACAACCATCTTCGCTATCTGCAAAACCACCCACTTTGTATCATCTGCAAACTTGCTAATCTTGCCGTGTATGTTCTCATCGTCATTGATATAGAATGATTATTAAAAAATGTAAGAATTCACTCAAATGCAGTACAAACCTTCACTTAGCAAGAATTTGTTCGAGTCATTGCTGCTTGACAATACAATTCTTTGAGAAGATACCTTGTGAGGAGGGGCAATAAGCCAAAGAGTACAGAATACTCACTTCTGGCCACATTAATATTAAGGAGAGTGAAATGCAATCCAGGTTAAGGTTCAGCTGGGAAAGGGAAAGATTGAGAGGATATGGAGCAAATGTGGGCAAGTGGGACTGGCTTAAATGGATGACCTTGGTCAGCAGGGATGAGTTGGGCCAAAGGGCCTTTATCCAATACTACATGACTCTTTGACTATCCCCTTCTCCCTCAACACATTGTGTAGAGCAGTTTTGTAGTTTAACTGTTGTAACACAGGAATTGCACGTAAATATGTCAGCACTTCTGTAAAATCATTGCGATCATTGGCATTAATTTTTCAGACTGACATGTTCAGGGGATGCAGTTGTTGCTGGTTGATCCAATATGTATTGTCCATTCCTTGTGTCTGTGAGATGACATATTTATCAGAATGGGTAAGGTCATTTGGCCTTCTCCCAACAGCAGTTCCTGACAATCGATGATTGCACCACATCTCGTTTCATGCTTTGCTGTACGAAACTGTGAGGGAAGTTAATCTGAATCACACCGCCCTTCCAAAAATACTCCAGTTTGCATAATGTCATCACACCAGTAACAGGGTAACCAGTGTCTACACATTAATGTTGATGTGTTGAGTTTGGACTTTAGAGATATAGAGTGGAAACAGGCCCTTTGGCCCACTGAGTCTGTGCCTACCAGCGATCACCCCGTACACTAGCACTTTTAGTCCAAACTAGGGACACACTACACACTTGGAACAATTTTAACAAAGTCAATTAACCTATATACCTGTATGTCTTTGGAGTGTAGGAGGAAACTGGAGCACCGGGAGGAAACCCACGTGGTCACAGAGAGAATGTACAAACTTTGAACGGGCAGCATCCATAGTCAGCATCGAACCCAGGTCTCTGCCGCCATCAGGCAGCAATTCTACCGCTGTGCCACAGTGCTGCCTCTGTTTCTCTTCATTCTCTCCCATCCCCTCGCTGGCTTCTCTCCGCCATTCCCCTCCCACTCCACTCCTCTCACACCACCCCTTGCTCTCCCTTTCTCCCCCTTCAACCCGTCGGGGGTGAACAAAACGATTGCCTATTCAGAGTCTCACCCAACCCATTTGTTTCTCTGCATCCAGAGAGGTGCCTGTGGCTGGCTCTGTGGGCTCCACAGGCACAGCCAGCCCTCATTTCCCATTCCTACCTACACAGACTGGAATGCTTATAGTGCAGTTTCAAGAGCTAACCACAAGCAGAGAGGGGAAACATTTAACAGGAACCTGAGGAGCAACGTTTTTACACAGAGGTTGATACTTATCTGGAACAAGCTTCCAGAGAAAGGAGTTGAGGCGGGTACAAGCAGGGACCCCAGCTATTTACAATATACATAAATGATCTGGATGAGGGAATTGAAGGCAATATCTCCAAGTTTGCGGATGACACTAAGCTGGGGGGCATTGTTAGCTGTGAGGAGGATGCTAGGAGAATGCAAGGTGACTTGGACAGGCTGGGTGAGTGGGCAAATGTTTGGCAGATGCAGTATAATGTGGATAAATGTGAGGTTATCCACTTTGGTGGCAAAAATAGGAAAACCGACTACTATCTAAATGGTGGCCGATTAGGAAAAGGGGAGATGCAGCGTGACCTGGGTGTCATGGTACACCAGTCATTGAAAGTAGGCATGCAGGTACAACAGGCAGTGAAGAAAGCCAATGGTATGTTAGCTTTCATAGCAAAAGGATTTGAGTATAGGAGCAGGGAGGTTCTACTTCAGTTGTATAGGGTCTTGGTGAGGCCACACCTGGAGTATTGCGTACAGTTCTGGTCTCCAAATCTGAGGAAGGACATTATTGCCATAGAGGGAGTGCAGCGAAGGTTCACCAGACTGATTCCTGGGATGTCAGGACTGTCTTATGAACAAAGACTGCATAGACTCGGTTTATACTCTCTAGAATTTAGGAGATTGAGAGGGGATCTTATAGAAACTTACAAGATTCTTAAGGGGTTGGACAGGCTAGATGCAGGAAGATTGTTCCCGATGTTGGGGACGTCCAGGACAAGGGGTCACAGCTTAAGGATAAGGGGGAAATCCTTTAGGACCGAGATGAGAAGAAATCTTTTCACACAGAGAGTGGTGGGTCTCTGGAATTCTCTGCCACAGAGGGTAGTTGAGGCCAGTTCATTGGCTATATTTAAGAGGGAGTTAGATGTGGCCCTTGTGGCTAAGGGGATCAGAGGGTATGGAGAGAAGGCAGGAATGGGATACTGAGTTGGATGATCAGCCATGATCATATTGAATGGCGGTGCAGGCTCGAAGGGCCGAATGGCCTATTCCTGCACCTAATTTCTATGTTTCTATGTTTCTAAGAACAACAGTTGAAAGACATATGGGCAGGACATGGATAGGAAAGGTTTAGCGAGATGTAGGTCAAATGCAGGAAATTGGGACTAGTGTAGATGGCATGGGCATGTTGATCGGTATGGATGAGGAGCAACGTTTATCAGAGGGGATAAGATTATAGTTGTTGTTGTATCTGCCATTATCATAGAACACTACAGCACAGGAACAGGCCCTTTTTGGTCCACTAGGGGCGCTGCACTGACAGCAGCCTCTGCCTGCAGCCCATTTATTTTTCCTCTTTTTTATATTTTTTGTCAGTTTAAAGTCTGTTTTTTGGGGAATCTTTGACTTTTCTATGTGGGGGAGGGGGGCAGGGTAAGGGGGAAACTGTTTCCCAATCGCTTCCTGGCGGGGACGCGACTATTTCTCAGAGTCGTGTCCTCACCCCCCCCACCTCGCGGCCTACCTCCTGGATCGGAGCGGCCTTTCCTGCCGGGGACCGGGAACCGGACCAGAGCTGCAACAGCGGCGGCGCAGCGCTGGAGTCACCGCGGAGCTGGTGATACCTACCTGGGTCGCCATTGGAGCTCCGGAGCGTCGGGCCGCTGCTCCAACATCGTGGAGCTCTGGTTTGGGGAGAGCTTCCAACGCGGGCAGCGCTGAACAACTCCGTGGAGTCCTGGGGCCCTTTGCCGAGGGCCTCCAGCGTTGCATCTCCACCCGGCGCGCCCTGCGGACTTTGGGAGCCGCAGACTCCGGTAGGAGGGGGCCGACTCAGGGTCCAGGCCACTGAGGACATCCCCCAGGCCCAACGTTGGACTTACATCACCCCGGGGAGTGGGCCTGAACATCGGGCCGCCCGGAGCGGCGACAGCGGAGGGCTGGGAGAGGCCCCGACCACGGGTGAACATTGGGGAGCATCGGGAAGGGACGGACTTTGGTGCCTTCCCTCACGGTGGGAAATTTTGATCCTGCTGTGAGGGGATGTTTTATGTTGAATTTTTGTCTACTCTGTGTTGTGTTCTTTATTTTTAGCTGTATGGTGACTTCATTTCACTGTGCCAATTGGCACATGTGACAAATAAAATCTATCTATATCTGTATCTTCAGCCCTTAACATCCGTGCCGGGCATGATGCCATAATTAATAATCTTGTCTTCCTGCACATTATCCATATCCCTCCATGTGCCTATCTAAAAGCCTGTTAAACGTCACTATCATAACCACATCCCCACCATTCCTGGCAACTTGTTCCATACTCCACCTTTCTATGCAAAACAAAACCTTGCCTCCTTTAAAATTCGCTCTTCTCACCTTAAAGCTATGCTCTCTCGTCTTTGGTATTTCCACTATGGGAAATTTATTTTGACTGTCGACCCTTTGTATGCCTCCCACAATTTTATAGACTTCTGTCAGTTCTTCCTTCAACTGCTCACGTGTATACTCTATAGTTAGTGAGCTTCATGTGCACAAGGAATTTCACATTATTCTGGTACACGTGACAAAAAAATAAGCTGGATATGATCAGTCACTTTAGGCTAACTGGTTTAATTTGATGTTGGGAAATTGGAGCCATAGTGGTCGAGCATGGAAACAGGCCCTTCAGTCAACTTGCCCACACTGGCCAACATGTCCCAGCTACTTAGTCTCACCTGTGTTTGGTCCATATCCCTCCAAACCTGTCCTCTCCATGTACCTGTCTTAACTGTTTCTTAAATGTTGAGATAGTCCATGCCTCAACTACCTCCTCTGGGATCTTGTTCCATACACCCACCATCCTTTGTGTGAAAAAGTTACCCCTCAGATTCCTATTAAATCTTTTCCCCTTCACCTTAAACCTATGTCCTCTGCTCCTCGATTCATCTACTCTGGGCAAGACACTCTGTGCATCTATCCAATCTATTCCTCTCATGATTTTATATACGTCTATAAAATCACCCCTCATCCTCCTGCGCTCCAAGTAATACCCAGCCTACTCAACCTCCCCCTATAGCTCAGACTCTCTAATCCTGGCAACATCCTCGTAAAACCTCTCTGTATCCTTTCCAGCTTGACAACATCTTTCCTATTACGTGGTGCACAGATCTGAACACAATACTCTAAATGCTGCCTCACCATGTCTTATACAACTACAATCTTCCATACTCAATATTCTGACTGATGAAGGCGAATGTGCCAAAAGCCGTTTTGACCACCCAAACTATCTGCGACTCCACGTTCAAGGAACCATGCATCTGCACTCCTAAATCCCTCTGCTCTACAACACTTCACAGAGCCCTACATTCACTGTGTGGGTCCTGCCCAAAGATCATAGAAGGCTAAGATAGTATCTTTGGTCTTGAACCATTTAGACTTACCAAAATGCAATATCTCACATTTCTCTGTATTAAATTCCATCAACCATTCCTCAGCCCATCTGGCCAATCGAAGAAGATCTTGCTGCAATTATTCACAACCATCTTTGACAGTTTCACAACCATGCAAAACCGCCCACTTTGTATCTTCTGTAAGCTTGCTAATCTTGCCGTGTATGTTCTCATCAAGTCACCGATATAGAATGATTATAAAAATAGAAAGAATTCACTCAGATGCAGTACAAACCTTCACTTAGCAAAAATGTGTTTGTTATTTCCGCTTGACAATACAATTCTTCGAGAAGATACCGTGTGAGGAGGGGCAATAAGCCAAAGAGTATAGAATACTCACTTGACAACACTTTCACTTTCCAGCTTGACAACATCTTTCCTATTACGCGGTGCACAGAACTGAACACAATACTCTAAGTGTGGCCTAACCAACGCCTTATATAACTGCAACATGACCACCCAACTTCCATGCTCAATATTCTGACTGATGAAGGCGAATGTGCCAAAAGCCGTTTTGACCACCCGAACTACCTGCGACTCCACCTTCAAGGACCTACGCACCTGCACTCCTGGATTTCTCTGCTCTACGACACTTCCCGGAGCCCTTCCATTGACTGTGTATGTCCTGCCCATGCTAGATTTTCCAACATGCAACACCAATCGATCAAGATCTTGCTGCAATTTTTCACAACCATCTTCGCTATCTGTAAAACCACCCACTTTGTATCATCTGCAAACTTGATTATCTTGCCGTGTATGTTCTCATCGTCATTGATATAGAATGATTATTAAAAAATGTAAGAATTCACACAGATGCAGTACAAACCTTCACTTAGCAAGAATATGTTCGAGTCATTGCTGCTTGACAATACAATTCTTTGAGAAGATACCTTGTGAGGAGGGGCAATAAGCCAAAGAGTACAGAATACTCACTTCTGGCCACATTAATATTAAGGAGAGTGAAATGCAATCCAGGTTAAGGTTCAGCTGGGAAAGGGAAAGATTGAGAGGATATGGAGCAAATGTGGGCAAGTGGGACTGGCTTAAATGGATGACCTTGGTCAGCAGGGATGAGTTGGGCCAAAGGGCCTTTATCCAATACTACATGACTCTGACTATCCCCTTCTCCCTCAACACATTGTGTAGAGCAGTTTTGTAGTTTAACTGTTGTAACACAGGAATTGCACGTAAATATGTCAGCACTTCTGTAAAATCATTGCGATCATTGGCATTAATTTTTCAGACTGACATGTTCAGGGGATGCAGTTGTTGCTGGTTGATCCAATATGTATTGTCCATTCCTTGTGTCTGTGAGATGACATATTTATCAGAATGGGTAAGGTCATTTGGCCTTCTCCCAACAGCAGTTCCTGACAATCGATGATTGCACCACATCTCGTTTCATGCTTTGCTGTGCGGAACTGTGAGGGAAGTTAATCTGAATCACACCGCCCTTCCAAAAATACTCCAGTTTGCATAATGTCATCACACCAGTGACAGGGCAACCAGTGTCTACACATTAATGTTGATGTGTTGAGTTTGGACTTAAGAGATATAGAGTGGAAACAGGCCCTTTGGCCCACTGAGTCTGTGCCTAATAGCGATCACCCCGTACACTAGCACTTTTAGTCCAAACTAGGGACACACTACACACTCAGAACAATTTTAACAAAGTCAATTAACCTACAAACCTGTGTGTCTTTGGAGTGTAGGAGGAAACTGGAGCACCGGGAGGAAACCCACGCGGTCACAAGGAGAATGTACAAACTTTGAACGGACAGCATCCATAGTCAGTATCGAACCCAGGTCTCTGCCGCCATCAGGCAGCAATTCTACCACTGTGCCACAGTGCTGCCTCTGTTTCTCATTCTTCACCCCCACCCTCTTATTTAATTCTCTCCCATCCCCTCGCTGGCTTCTCTCCCCTCAACCATTCATCAAAACATAACAGACAGAAATTCGAGCACATCTGGGATGGAAGCTGTGTCGTATGTAATGGTCCCATGTAAACAAAACTCCTCCCATTTCCTGACATAAGAGATGTACTGCTTTTTTGTACTATCCCTCCAGGACGGTGTGATGACATCCACGGTACAATTGGATAGTCCCAGACCCAGGTATGGCCTTCTTAGAATCTGCAAATTAATAGATTAACACGATCATACAATGGGTGTTGATCTCTAGTCACAGGGTGCACCAATAGATCATGGCGATTTGGGACCATAATAGGCTGTGTAATAATGTCCGAAATGAAAGGGAACAATGGCTGTGTAGGCCAGTCGGGTACCAGCAAAACTCCTAAAGCGGAGTCCTGCTTGATCTTGGTCAAGCACCAACTGATGAGGCAAAAAGGGGGGAATGCATATAAAAACACTCCGCCCCAGTGTAGTGAGAATGCATCTACCGCTACTGCCCCGGATCTGGTTCCCATGAAACATACTTCGGTACACTGTACTTCAATAATGACTTCAAATAGTAATTGCATGGGCCGGTTGAAATGACCTGCATGTATCCTGAGTGTGTGTACCTTTGCCCTCTGTAAATGTTGGTAATGCAAAGATCCATACTGAACAGCTGGAGTAGCAGCCACCAATTTGCCAATCAAGCTGGCCACATGTTTAATTGAAGGTGATTGCTCCCCCAAGAGCTTGACACAGCCTTCAATTAAAGCTAATCTCTTGCCCTTGGGCAGAGTCACAGACATGTGAGTTGAATTAACTGTGAATCCCAAATAGTCAATTATTTTAACCGGTACCAATTTTGATTTAAGTGGATGGATGAGAAACCCCAATCTCTCAACCATGAATTTAACAGCTGAAACCGATAACTCAGCTGCCTCCCGGGTTTTTCCAATTATTAAGATGTCATCCAAATAAGCCATTACAATATAACCCTGAGCCCGGAGTAACCCCAGTACTGGTTTTAGCAGCTTTGTAAATAATCTAGGGGCTCAGGTTAACCCATTAGGCAATGTTTTAAATTGCCATAATTGCCCCATACAGCTAAATTTAAAATATCTCTGATACTCTTTATGAACAGGCACTGAGTAATATGCATCCTTAAGGATGCACATTATGCACATGCATAATGTCATATGCACATGCATAATGTCATATGCACATGCCATATAACACCCTGTGGAAACCAATTGCTTGGCAGTAGCAAATGTTTCCATTTTAAAATGATTATACGGCACAAATGGATTAAGTCCTGTCAGGTCCAAAATAATCCGTCTCCCACCATCTTTCCTTGGTCTAGGATAAATATTATATACGAATTGGTGAGTTTGATAAACTGTCTCCTCAATTACACCTTTAAAATATAATTCTCCAATTTCAGTTTGAACCTCCAAATTCTCCTTTTGTGAGAAAATGAGTGCCCGCTCTGGCATGTGCTGTGTGGGTGGACACAAATTGGGAATAAATTCAATTCGAAACCCTTGTATACTCTGCAGTATAAACAAGTTTGATGTTATTTCATACCATTCTTTCAGAAACCAGTATAACCCCCCCCCCCCCCCCCCCCCCAACTGGTAGGTAATTCTCACTCAACTTGTTTCGACAAGAACCAGACTCACCTACCTCCATGGTTACTGGTGGAGTTCTTTGTCCCCTGGTTCTGGAGGGGAAAAGGCATATTTGCCCGTACTCCTGCTGGAGTGCACCAGCTGCGCACATTGAATGGCCGGCTTGGTCCTTGACCGGACCCGGTTTCAGCAAACCGCTTGTAGGGGTACTGCCTCCGAAGGGTTCTGCTGGTCACTGGCGCCTTGATGAGCCCGACGGTTTTTTCCTCGTCGTCTAGCTCCTTCACCCGCTTTGCGAGGTCTTCCCCGAACAGCAGATTAGGTGGCTGGATGTTACTAGGCTTACACAGGGCAGCGGACCTCGGGTTAATAGTAGGGCGAATTACGCTCTTCCTAACGCAGTTTATCTCAAAGTGCACATTGCACATGAGAGCCAGGGCATCCTGCTGAACGTCAGTCAGGTGCCCACCATCCACCAACCTACCGAAAGCTGTAACGCCTGATGCGAGCAGCTTCAGCACCTTTGCAGTTTTATCTCCTGCGCCCTGATGCCTACTCCCATATGGCTCCAGATGGCATGGTTTACAGCCGGCACTTTAAGCAGGAGACAATTAGCTGGGGCTTCATACCTCTTGGCCGTTGTATCCATGGCCAGCTCCTGAAGCTGGTGTGATGCCAAGTAATTTATACTCACAGCCAGCTCTTCACCCAGCAGCTCTCCGGAGTCTATTGGGACCCTGCTGCCAGGAATGGGACCTCTGGCTCATGCCCTTCGTCCCTTGGGGCAGCCTCCACTGCTCAGCCCACAGATTCGGCATCAGAATCATACTGACCCTTTATGTTCTCCTCCTCCAAGAGGGAGACACTAGGCAGCCCTGTAGGTGCTGCTGGCGCGGTCTCTTGGAGAGGCCAGCGCTCTTGATGGAGCATCCTCTCCAGTAGGAACTCCATCCTGGATAACCGTGACATGGTATCCATTCTCGAGAGAGAACCCTCTCGACCGGACTCGTCCATGTCTATCGCCCGTACAGACTTTCTGGTGGCATTACGCCCCTCCGGCGCAGCCACGGTGCCCTCAGACACCAAGTCTGTAGTCGCTGGTCTTGCTATTAGCGACTCGGCAGATGAACTAGGCGCCCACCCGCTACCCGCACTTCCGCGGTCTTTAGTTACTTTTGCAACGGCCCGCCTTGCTCTCTACGATTTCTCCATGCTTGGACTTGCCCTCCTGTAACAAGATTTAACAAGCGCAGAAATGACCTCCAACAAGTTGGACACTTACCTGAGGCTTTTTAAACTTACCGCTGGAGAAACGCTGCTCCTCCCAGCCAGTCGCTGCACCATGCGTCAGATGTAATGTCGTGCATGCGGACTGGCGGGGTTCTTCATGGAATCACTCATGCGACTCCGAAGTAAAATAGTAAGATTAAACGAGAACTTACCAGTTTGAAGTTTGATCTTTATTTTATGAATTTTGCAATGAGGGATTTCATGAAGAACCCGCCAGCATGCATGCGCGACATTCTTCAAAGCAGCGGTGTGGAATCACAGAACCAACACACAAAGAAATGACTTGTTATAGTAAGATTGAAGAGACTCTAGCTACCAGTTGACTTTATGATCGAGGGTTGGAAGCGGAGGGCACGAAATCCCTCATCGCAACTCCTCATAAAATAAAGATCAAACTTCAAACTGGTAAGTTCTCATTTAATCTTACTATTTCATTTCGGAGTCACGTGAGTGACTTCATGAAGTCTTCAAAGCTCTGTGATTTCATGCCCTGGACCACGTCACACACGCCACTATAAGGATGGATAGGAGTAATCATGTTTTCAGACTGGATGTACTGAAAAATAATAATGTTTATTAATTATAACAAAGAAAAAACCCCTCACTGGGGAGTAGCTGTATGTTCTTGACCCGCATTCAGCACGGCCTCCGCGAACATTACAGGAGCGGCAACAGGTTTGTTGTAAAACCGCTGAAAAATGGCTTCACTACCCCATCCCGCTGTGGCAAGAATATGGTCCATGGGCACCTCCATGACCTTTGCTGCCGACGTCGATGTAGCCCTGATGGAATGGGATTTAAATACATTAGTATCAATACCTGCTGTGTCCAAGACGATTCTAAGCCATCTGGAGATCGTCTGAACCGACACTCTATGGTGTGGCTTTTTGTGGCTGATCAGCAGATATTTTTCAATTCCCCTTAAATTCCGCGTCACTTTTATATAGTGCCGGATATGGGTGGCTAAACATAGCCTTGCATCAGCGGGGTATGCTGGAAACACCAGCTGCAGCCCTGTGAACCCAGGTCTATGCTGCTTTAGTAATTCATCAATGTAGAAGATTACTTTCTCTGGGGTAGAGACCATTCTGTCAATCTTGATCTTATGAAGCGTCTGTACCCTTTGTGCTGAGGTAAGTGCCAATAACATCACCAGCTTCAGAGTGAGTTTGTCCAAATCGAGTCCAGCCATAGGCGACCATGTCCTGAGTAGGGTTAATACTATCCCAATGTCCCAGGTAACATTGTAACGGGGTCTGGGCGGATTAGAATTAAATATGCCCCGCATTAATTTGGACACCAGTTTATTGGATCCTACTTCGATATTGAGGTAGAATGATAGCGCACTCCTGGCGCTATTGATGGCACTGTAGCTGAGGTGTTCATCATGATGCAACCCCGCAAGAAATTCCAGCACATCTGATATGGCGACGGAGTCATATGCAATGTTCATGCGGCCGCAGTAGGTTTCCCATTTCCTTATTTACGTCTGATATTGCCGTCTTGTAGACTCCCTGCATGATGCTCCAATTGTCTCCATAGTCCTTGCTGAGAGACCATACTGCAGTAATGGTCTATTCAGAACCTGCAAGCCAATAATTTCAAATGACTATGGCAGGGATGATGTTCCCCTGTAACAGGGTTCGTCACCAATTGTGGGCAATTCTCTAAGAGGGCCCATGGTTCACTTATCATTCCAAGGACCACCGGATACCATGGCTGTGTAGGCCAGTCGGGTATGATAAGAATGCCTTTAGCAGCATCTGACTGGATTTTCCGCAATACCCGACTGATGAGGCAAAATGGAGGAAATGCGTAGAAAAACCATTTCCCCCAGTCTAGCGAGAAAGCATCCATCGCCATTGCCCCAGGATCTGGTTCCCATGATACATATGTTGGTACCTGATGGTTTAACCGTGACGCAAAAAGGTCAATATCCGGTTTACCAAATTTGGCTATAATTTTGGCGAATATTTGGGGATTTAACATCCATTCAATGTTGTCATTAAATTTTCGTGACCTGGTGTCCGCCATTGTATTGAGCTTACCTGGTAAGTAGGTAGCTGAAATCCAAATATTCCGTTGTATGCACCAGAGCCAAATTGTATTAGCCAATTCATCACATGAAATTGACCTGGTACCGCCCATATGATTTAAATATGCCACCGCAGTGGTGTTGTCTATTTGGAGACAGACATGAGTGTCAGTAATGTTTGAACAATAAGCTCTAAGTCCGTGGAATGCTCCTAGCATCTCCAAATAATTTATCCCTTGTGATAACAAAAGGGTAGATTCAAGTGTGTCCCATCTGCCCCCACAACTAGTGTTGTTGTCAGTAGCTCCCCAGCCATGGGAGCTTGCGTCTGTTTGTAAGTACACCAACGGACGAGGCACAATGATGGGTTTGAATGAGTTACAGATATTGTCCATCCACCATTGTAACACAATTTTTGCCTTAAATGGCAGCTGCATGGGTCTATCAAAATGTCCAGCATTCAATTTTAATGCTGAAATCTTAGATCTTTGCAAATTTTGATAATGTAAAGGTCCGAATTGAGCAGCTGGAAAAGCTGCTACCATTTTCCCAATCACCTTTGCAGCTTGTCTGATTGATGGTATACTGGCGCTGACCAGATTATTACATGCTTCAATGATATCCCCAACTTTGTTAATTGGAATGGTGGTAATCATTCGATTGGAATCAATCGTAAATCCCAGATAGTCCATGATCTGTGAAGGACAGAACTTCGATTTATCTAGATGGATAATAAATCCCATTTTTTGAAATAATGTCACAGTGGCTGTAACTGCCAATTTTGTTGATTCCAATGTATTCCCAATAATTAGGATATCATCCAAGTAAGCCATAACTGTATGGTTTTGTCTCCTCGGTGTTGCTAACACTGGCTTGAGTAATTTAATGAATAATCTAGGGCTGTAGTAAGCCCATTGGGCAAAGCTCTGTATTGCCAAAGTTGATCCATCCAGGTAAATTTTAAGAACTTCCTGTGATGTTTCTGAATGGATACCGAATAGTATGCATCTTTTAAATCAATGCATGCCATGAAGCAGCCCTTGGAAACCAAAGATATGGCTGTTTCAAACATGTCCATTTTAAAATGGGTATATTTTACAAAGGTATTCAAATGGGTTAGATCTGTGATAACCCGACATCCACCATCTTTCTTAGTTTTTGTGAAGATGTTAGATACGAATTCAATTGGTTAGTGGATTGTCCTTTCTAACACCCCTTTTTCTTGTAATCTCAAGATTTCAGCATTGCCTTCTGCTACTTCCTTATTGGAAAGCGCAAATTTGCGATTTGGCATATGCTGAGGTGGGGGAAGTTGACCATTTATGAACTCAATCTCATGGCCTTGAATACTTTGTAAAATAAACTCATCTGAGGTGATGGTATCCCATGCCTCCTTAAAGAACCGTAATCTCCCTCCAACATGTGAGGTTAAACATGCAAGTGCATGAAATCCAGACCGCCTTACCTCCATGGTTACCGGCGGTCGCTGACATGTTTGGTGGGACGTGGAGGTGCTGGGTTGTGCTGGTGATGCGGTTGACGCATCTTCCATGCTGGCCGTTGCAGGCCTTGCCCTAAAAAAGGCCTCGGCTGTTGAAATTGCTGGTATTGTGGAGGCGCCGGTATGTAGGTCCTGGAATATGGCATTTTTCTGGCCGCTTGTCTGGTCGAGGTGTACGACCTCATGAGACCCACCGTCTTGGCATGGTCGTCTAGGTCTTTGACCTGCTTCGGTAGATCTTCCCCTATTAGTTGTCTGGGTGGTGGTGTAGGAGATGCTCTGCATAGCCCCGCGAATTTGGGATTTAGAGTGCGCTTGATGGTAGTCTTTCGAAACGCATTTATTTCATATTGCGTATTACACAACAATGCAAGAGCGTCTTCCTGTTCGGTGTTTAAATCCATCCCGTCCACCGATCTCGCAAAAGCGGTAATCCCAGACGTGAGCAATTTCAGGATTCTTTGCAATTTTATCTCCTGTGCTCTTATGCCCAGGTTTATATTGCCCCAAATAGGCATATTTACTATAGGTACATTCAGTGAGTTGCAATTACTCGGCGCCTTGTACCTATTCATGGCTTCCGCAAGGACCTGATCCTGTAGTTGGTGATTTGTAAGAAAGTCAATGGTAGCGGCCAGATTTGGTTTAAGAGGTTGCCCCGATGATTTGGGTAAAGCAAACTTGGCTGCCACATCCAATAGTTCTTCCTGAGGAACCTCAGGTGCCACTGGTTCGTGTACCAATATGTCCTCTTCTTCCCCTGGCTGTCTCATGCTACCCATTGACAATGGGGATATATCCAATAATCCCCTGGAACTGGACATTTCCTGCCGTTGACTCTGCAGGATCCGTTCCATCATCCTCTCCATTCTGTCGATGCGTCCTTCATCGTGATTGAATGGGAGATCAGAGCCCTCATGCCCGAAGGAACTCCTGTGGCTCCTATCACCGGCCCGTACCTTGTCGAGGTAATCTCGGTGCCGTGATGAAAAGTCGCTGCTAGCCGCCTCAGTGGAGCTGTACGACTCCCGCGCGGATCTGCTCATTTGTCTCCTTTTGGACGAGCTAGGTCCGCTTGCCTCAAAGGCCATATGCGGTATGAAGTCGGCACCTGCTGCCGCAGCGTGGTGACCCGACATCCGCGCGGGCTTGCCGCCTGTCCTTCTCCTGGACTCAGGCGACGTACGGTCCCGTCCTGCCGCTAATGGGGGATGCGGTGACCGTGGTGAGACTCCACCTGCACGACTTCTACTGGTTCTGCTAGGTGGTGAGTCAACACTGGCCCTTCCTGGTCTGCCAGTAGACTCGGGTCTCGACAAGCCACCAGTCCACAGTCTAGCGGCTACTGGTGAACATTCTGCCCTGCAAGGGCTTTGCTGATGAGCTCTATCCCTGGCTCCTCCACGAGTGCTCGGGGAGAAGGGCCGTGCAGCAGCACGGGCAACCCGTTTGCTCATTTCAGCCAGCGTTTCTCTACCAGTTGGAGATAGAGAGATAGAGTCAGGATCTACCTGCTCAGGCGCCGTTCCAACCTGCTGTTCTGCGGGTTCCCCGCCTGTACACAGCTGTGTTGGTGGGTCGGGTCCTGTAGTCACAGGGCTCCCTGACTTTCGCGCCTTTTTCCCCGGCCCGACTTGCGGGTGCTGCCGTTGTAGAGGGCTCCAGGAATGGTGGCCGACGACTCCTTTCGGAAGTCCTGCGGCCTGTACTCCTTTTATCCATATCCCTGTGAAGAAAACACAATTCAAACACCAGGGACAACCAGCTCAAGGTTGCCTATACTTACCTGAGCGGTCCTTATGAAGGGCTGGTAGGGAGCCGCGCTCCACCTCCAGCCGTCGACTGCAAATGCGAGCGACGATATGTCGCGCATGCGTGCTGGCGGGTTCTTCACAAAGTCACTCACGTGACTCCGAAATGAAATCTGGATCTGCTTAGTCACTTTAGGCTAGCTGGTTCAATTTGATGTGGGCAAATTGGAGCCATAGTGGTCGAGCATGGAAACAGGCCCTTCAGCCAACTTGCCCACACTGGCCAACATGTTCCAGCTACTTAGTCTCATCTGTGTTTGGCCCATATCCCTCCAAACCTGTCCTCTCCATATGCCTGTCTTAACTGTTTCTTAAATGTTGGGATAGTCCCTGCCTCAACTACCTCCTCTGGCAGCTTGTTCCATACACCCACCACCCTTTCTGTGAAAATGTTACCCCTCAGATCCCTATGAAACCTTTTCCCCTTCACCTTAAAGCTATGTCCTCTGGTCCTCGTTTCACCTACTCTGGGCAATACATCTGTGCATCTATCCAATCTATTCCTCTCATGATTTAATACACATCTATAAAATCACCCCTCATCCTCCTACGCTCCAAGTAATACCCAGCCTACTCAACCTCCCCCTATAGCTTAGACCCTCTAAACCTGGCCATATACTTGTAAAACCTCTCTGTATCCTTTCCAGCTTGACAACATCTTTCCTATTACGTGGTCCACTGAACTGAACACAATACTCTAAATGTGGCCTAACCAACGCCTTATACAACTGCAACACGACCTCCCACTGAAGAAGGCGAATGTGCCAAATGCCTTTTTGACCAGCCGAACTACCTGCGACTCCACCTTCAAGGAACTATGCACCTGCACTCCTGGAATCCTCTGCTCTGTGACAGTTCCCAGAGCCCTTCCATTGACTGTGCAGGTCCTGCCCATGCTAGATTTCCCAAAATGCAACATCTCACATTTCTCTGTATTAAATTCCATCAACCATTCCTCAGCCCATCTGGCCAACCGATCAAGGTCTTGCTGCAATTTTTCACAACCATCTTCACTATCTGCAAAACCACCCACTTTGTATCATCTGCAAATTTGCTAATCTTGCCATGTATGTTCTCATCAAGTCATTGATATAGAATAATTATAAAAAATTGTAAGAATTCACACAGATGCAGTACAAACCTTCACTTAGCAAGAATTTGTTCGAGTCATTGCTGCTTGACAATACAATACTTTGAGAAGATACCTTGTGAGGAGGGGCAATAAGCCAAAGAGTACAGAATACTCACTTCTGGCCACATTAATATTAAGGAGAGTGAAATGCAATCCAGGTTAAGGTTCAGCTGGGAAAGGGAAAGATTGAGAGGATATGGAGCAAATGTGGGCAAGTGGGACTGGCTTAAATGGATGACCTTGGTCAGCAGGGATGAGTTGGGCCAAAGGGCCTTTATCCAATACTACATGACTCTTTGACTATCCCCTTCTCCCTCAACACATTGTGTAGAGAGTGAAATGAAATCCAGGTTAAGGTTCAGCTGGGAAACATGAAAGGTTGAGAGAGATATGGAGCAAATGTGGGCAAGTGGGACTGGCTTAGATGGGTAACCTAGGTCATCAGGGATGAGTTGGGCCAAAGGGCCTTTTTCTATACTATATGACATTCCCTTTCTCCCTCAACACATCATGTAAAATGGTTTTGTAGTTTAATTGTTGCAACACAGGTAATGGCACGTAAATTTGTCAGCACTTCTGTAAATTCATTGCGATCATTGGCATTAATTCTTCAGACTGACATGTTCAGGGGATGCAGTTGTTGCTGGTTGATCCAATATTTATTGTCCATTCCTTGTGTCTGTGAGATGACATATTTATCAGAATGGGTAAGGTCATTGGCCTTCTCCCGACAGCAGTTCCTGACAATCGATGATTGCACCACATCTCGTTTCATGCTTTGCTGTGCGGAACTGTGAGGGAAGTTAATCTGAATCACACCGCCCTTCCAAAAATACTCCAGTTTGCAGGATGTCATCACACCAGTGACAGGGCAACCAGTGTCTACACATTAATGTCAATGTGTTGAGTTTGGACTTTAGAGATATAGAGTGGAAACAGGCCCTTTGGCCCACTGAGTCTGTGCCTACCAGTGATCACCCCGTACACTAGCACTATTAGTCCAAACTAAGGACACACTACACACTCAGAACAATGTTAACAAAGTCAATTAACCTACAAACCTGTGTGTCTTTGGAGTGTAGGAGGAAACTGGAGCACCAGGAGGAAACCCACGCGGTCACAAGGAGAATGTACAAACTTTGAACGGACAGCATCCATAGTCAGTATCGAACCCAGGTCTCTGCCGCCATCAGGCAGCAATTCTACCGCTGTGCCACAGTGCTGCCTCTGTTTCTCTTTCTTCACTCCCGCCCTCTTATTTAATTCTCTCCCATCCCCTCGCTGACTTCTCTCCCCTATTCCCCTCCCACTCCACTCCTTTCACACCACCCCTTGCTCTCCCTTTCTCCCCCTTCAACCCGTCGGGGGTGAACAAAACGATTGCCTATTCAGAGTCTCACCCAACCCATTTGTTTCTCTGCATCCAGAGAGGTGCCTGTGGTTGGCTCTGTGGGCTTCACAGGCACATCCAGCCCTCATTTCCCATTCCTACCTACACAGACTGGAATGCTTATAGTGCAGTTTCAAGAGCTAACCACAAGCTGAGAGGGGAAACATTTAACAGGAACCCGAGGAGCAACGTTTTTACACAGAGGTTGATACTAATCTGGAACAAGCTTCCAGAGAAAGGAGTTGAGGCAGGTACAAGAACAACAGTTGAAAGACATATGGGCAGGTACATGGATAGGAAAGGTGTAGCGTGATGTAGGTCAAATGCAGGTAAATGGGACTAGTGTAGATGGCATGGGAATGTTGATCGGTATGGATGAGTTGTCTCATGGGTCTGTTTTTATGCTGTCTGATTATGACTAAGACTACGATTTACAGTCATAAAAAGTCCAGGCTATTGATTCCCTTCCCCTCTATGCACAAGCAAGTAGTTTTATCATCACAATTACAGCTGCAAGCATTTTATTTCAAATTTATCTGATTCATTTACTTCTAAGTAATTCCAGCCGCTTTTTTTAAGCTTTTGAACTTGTGACTCTGGATAAAGGTTTGTGCAATTGTACACCAGTCAAGTCAAGTTTATTTTTATATGCCCACGTCCAGTGAGGTGCATCGAGGACCGGAGGACATAGGTTCAAGGTGAAGGGTAAAAATTTAATACAAATCTGAGGGGTAACATTTTCACACAAAGGGTGGTGGGTGTTTGGAACAAGCTGCCAGAGGAGGTGGTTGAGGAAGAAACAGTTAGACAGGTACATGGATAGGACAAGTTTGGAGGAATATGGACCAAGCGCAGGCAGATGGGACTAGTGTAGCTGGGACATGTTGGCCAGTGTGGGTTGTTGACCAGCAAAATCAACAATTAAAATACACCTGGTCACCCCATCTTGCTCATACTCCTGTCCAAAAATAAAACAGCTTAATTGTCTATCCAGCCACAGGTTTTATCAGATCATCCTTGTTGCCCACTGGAGAAATACAATGTGGGCCTCTTCGAGGTGGCAGAGTGGCAATGCTGCCTCACAGCGCCAGAGGTGCTGGTTCAATCCTGACCTCTGGTGCTGTCTGTGTGTAGTTTACATGTGCTCCCTGTAACTACAAGGGTTTCTTTCGGGTGCTCAGCTTTCCTCCCATATCCCAAAGACAAGCAGGTTTTTAGGCTACTTGGCCTCTGTAAATTTCCCCTAAATGTGCTGGAAGTGGGATGACTAGACATAGATCAGACATAGATCAGACATAGAATTAGACATAGAACGGACATTTTTAACCAGTTCCTACAAACATGTACTGTCCCTGCCTGCTTCAAAGTCTCCACTATTGTCCCTGTACCCAAAAAGGCAAGGATTACTTGTCTTAATGACTATAGGCCTGTCGCACTGACCTCTGTAGTCATGAAGACACTCAAAAGGCTTGTGCTGGCCAAGCTGAAAAATATCGCAAATCCCCTGCCGGACCCTCTGCAGTTTGCATATCGGGCCAATAGATCTGTGGATGATGCAGTCAACCTGGGCCTGCACTTCATCCTACAGCACCTAGACCGCCAAGGGACCTATGCGAGGATCCTGTTTGTTGATTTTAGCTCTGCATCCAACACCATTGTGCCAGAGCTACTACACTCCAAACTTTCCCAGTTGACTGTGGCTGAACCCCTCTGTTGGTGGATCCCCAGCTTCCTGACAGACAGGAAGCAACATGTGAGGCCGGGAAAGCACATCTCGAACCCGCATACACTCAGCATAGGAGCAGTGCAAGGCTGCGTACTCTCTCCTCTCTTCTACTCTCTCTACACCAACGACTGCACCTCACAGACACCTCTGTCAAACTTCTC
The DNA here is from genome assembly GCA_963514005.1 of Raja brachyura. The sequence goes on along the minus strand of OY740783.1, from coordinate 120,259,503 downwards.
AAGTTTGCGGACGATACAACCCTGATTGGACTGATCCAGGATGGGGAGGAATCTGCCTACAGACAGGAAGTGACACAGCTGGCATCCTGGTGCCAATGCAACAACCTAGAGCTCGATGCTTTTAAGGCAGTGGAATTGATTGTAGACTTTAGGAGAGCTCCCCGTCCCCTCACCCCGCTCACCATCAACAACATCACAGTCACATCTGTGGAGTCCTTTAAGTTCCTGGGAACCATCACCTCCAAGGACCTTAAGTGGGGGGCGACCTTCGACTCTACAGTAAAAAAAGCACAATAGAGGATGTACTTCCTACGGCAGCTGAGGAAGCACAATCTGCCACAAGCAATGATGGTCCAATTCTATATGGCCATCGTAGAGTCTGTGCTCACCTTCTCCATCATGGTCTGGTATGGCTCAGCCACCAAGCACGACACCTGGAGGCTGCAGCGAATCGTCCGATCAGCAGAGAAGGTTATTGGCCGCAACATAGAAACATAGAAACATTGAAACATAGAAAATAGGTGCAGGAGTAGGCCATTCAGCCCTTCGAGCCTGCACCGCCATTCAATATGATCATGGTTGATCATCCAACTCAGTATCCTGTAACTTCCCTCCATTGATGAACTGTACACTGCAAGGGCCAGGAAGCGAGCAGGCAAGATCATCTCTGACCCCTCTCACCCTGGCCACAAACTCTTTGAATCACTTCCCTCTGGAAGGCGACTCTGGACTGTCAAAGCTTTCACAGCCAGACATAAAAACAGTTTTTATCCACGAGTAGTTGCTCTACTCAACAGCCAAAAATCTGTAGCCTCCCTTTGATCTGGTATTTTGTTGGTTCACATGCTTGATCAATGGTGTTTTATCATTAATGTTTTATTAATTTTAATGTTTAGTGTTTTCTGAGTCATTCGTAACTGTCACTGTATGTCATGTTGTTACTTGTGGGCGGAGCACCAAGGCAAATTCCTTGTTCGTGAATACTTGGCCAATAAACTTACTTACTTACTTACTTACTTAGTGTTAACTGGTGATCAATGGTCGGTGTGGACTCGGTGAGCCAAATTGCCTGTTTCCATGCGGTATCTCTGAACCAACCATAGAACGTACAGTGCAGAAACATGATGTCTGGTCCAATTAAACCATGTTGGTATAAATAGATGAGTCAAGTCTCGATGAAATACAGCCCAGGCTAAGTGGTTTCCAAGGTTAATCATTATTGCAACAAAGAAAATGGGACATTCGCTCAAGTTGCCTTATTAACCTTTATTTCCCCTCAAAGGGTTCAGTCAGTGCCTGTGTAATTCCATGTTATTTCTCGTCTGGCCAAATGCTAATAGTTTGACACTCAAGTGCAATGCTCATGGCTGCAACATGCAGATCCCTAGGCTTTTGCATGCTTACTTTCACTGGGCATGGTACTGAGCACAGAAGTTGGGACATCATGATGTAGCCGTACACATCATCGTACTATGTGCGGTGCTGGTGGCCCAACTCCAGGCGGTTGGAAAGGGTGCAGAAGAGATTCACCAGGATGCTACCTGGGCTTATGGCTTGAGTTATGGGGAGAGGTTGGATAGGCTGGGACTTTTTTCTTTGGAGTGCAGAAGGATGTAGGGGGATACAAGATAATACAAAGCATAGATAAAGTGAATGCTCAGTCTTTTTCACCAGGGTTGAAAATTTTGAAACCAGAGGGCATAGGCTTAAGTTGAGAGGGGAGAGATTAAGAGGGACCCTTATTTCACTCAGAGGGTAGTCTATATCTGGAACAAGCTGGCAGAGGAAGCTATGGAAGCAGACTCAATTACATTTAAGACTTTTACTAAATTCTATTTACTAAAAAAAAAGTGAACAGATATGGATAGGAAGGGTTTGGAGGGCAATGGGCCACCCAGAGGGATTTATTGTCCTTACCCACTCCATGAAGTGCCCATACTTAGCTGATCAATGCCCCCCCACCCCTATGACTCAGGCACATCTTCCTCTTGCCGAGGGGTTCTTTCCTCTGCAACAGGAAAGGATTTTGAAACTTGTGGCAACAGCTGTGACTCAGAGATAAGTAGACGAGGGAAGTGACTTTCTTTTATCAGATATCTGCTCAGATTAACCCATTGGAGTGCTGAATACACACACTGCAAGTCTCCAGTCTCTCTGTAGTCATCAACTTTATAGGACTTTGTTTCAGCTGCATTTGCATGACCCATTCCAGGAAAGACTCTATGTGGTGAGTCATAGAGTGATACAACGTGGAAGCAGGCTCTTCGGCCCAACTTGCCCACACTGGCCAACATGTCCCAGCTACACAAGTCCCATCTGTCTGCGCTTGGTCGATATCCCTCCAAACCTGTCTAACTGTTTCTTCCTCAACTACCTCCTCTGGCCGCTTGTTCCAAACACCTACTACCCTTTGTGTGAAAACGTTACCCCACAGATTCCTATTAAATCTTTTCCCCTTCACCTTGAACCTATGTCGTCCAGTCCTCGATTCCCCTACTCTGGGCAAAAGACTGTGCATTTTTTATGTGACTTCGATGAGGTTCCAGAAGAGTTTTTCAAGAATGTTCGCTGTATTAGATATTAGCTATAAGGTGAAGGTTGGACAAACTTCAATGGTTTTCTCTGGAGTGTTGGAGGTCGAGGGGAATCCTGATAGTAGTTTATAAAATTATAAATGAACACCATTATCCCGGTGCCGATGAAAAGCAAGACCTCATGCCAAAACGACTACCGTCCTGTGGCCTTGACATCCACCATCATGAAATGTTTGAGAGGCTAGTCATGGAACAAATTAAATCCAGTCTACCAAGTGGCCTTGACCCATAGCAGTTTGCCTACCACCCCAACAGGTCCACAGACAATGCCATCGCCCTAGCCCTACACTCATCCCTAAGATAAAACCTGGATAAGAGAGACACCAACATCAGACTCCTATTCATTGACTATGGCTCTGCCTTTAACAAAATTATACCGTCAAAGCTTATCACCAAACTAGCAGGACTTGGTGTCAGCACTCAACTCACTCACTGAAAGTAAGCATGCAGGTGCAGCAGGTAGTGAAGAAAGCTAATGGCATCTTGTGCTTCATAGCAAGAGGAATTGAGTATAGGAGCAAAGAGGTCCTTCTGCAGTTGTGCGGGGCCCTAGTGAGACCACACCTGGAGTATTGTGTGCAGTTTTGGTCTCCAAATTTTTTTAGGAAGGACATTCTTGCTATTGAGGGAGTGCAACGTAGGTTCGCAAGGTTAATACCCAGGATGGCAGGACTGTCATATGTTGACAGAATGGAGCGGCTTGGCTTGTACACTCTGGAATTTAGAAGGATGAGAGGGGATCTTATTGAAGCATATAATATTATTAAGGGATTGGACACGCCAGAGGCAGGAAACATGTTCCCGATTTTGGGGGAGTCGAAAACCAGGGGCCACAGTTTTTTTGAATAAGGGGTAGGCCATTTAGAACGGAGATGAGGAAAATATTTTTCACCCAGAGAGTTGTGAATCTGTGGAATTCTCTGCCTCAGAAGGCAGTGGAGGCCAATTCTCCTGAGCTCTTAAAGATAGCAGAGTCATGGGATATGGGGAGATGGCAGGAATGGGGTACTGATTGGGGATGATCAGCCATGATCACGTTGAATGGCGGTGCTGGCTCGAAGGGCCAAATGGCCTACTCCTGCACCTATTGTCTATTGTCTATTGTCTATTGCTTTACTATGGGCTTGTTTTCTAATTGTGCTTTGCATAAACATCCTGGGTTTTTTTCTTATGCTTTGTGTGTGTTGTCTGTGTATACGTAGACTTTTACTGTACCTCTACCTCATCATAGTTAGTGTGCATACAACAATCAACTTGAAATGCACAGGTCTCATCTCATACATAAGGTGGGATACAAATGGTGACAGGGAGAGGGCAGCACAAGCTCACCAGACTGCTTTCTGAGATATGGATTCATTGTGTGAGGAGAATTTAACCAGGTATGCCTTGCACTCTAGAAGAATGAGAGGTGATCCCATTAAAACATACAACATTTTGCTATCCCTGCCTTTTGGTAGGGTACATTGAACAATCTATGTTCCAGGTATACACTGACCCAGGGGTGGGGAACCTGTGGCCTTAAGGCCGCATGCGACCTTCTAGGCCATTAAGTGCGGCCTTTTGAATGAATCCAAATTATGTAGAACAAACCCTTATATGTTTTTGTTCGTCTTACTATTTTTATTTTAATCTTAAAATGAAAGTATAAAAATAACAAAGAGTAAAAGAAGATTCAATGAAATTAGCATTTTTTAGCATTAAATTAGCATTTCAACATCGCCTAGTTGATGTCACCAAGGCTCCTAAAGAACTACAGATGGAATTGATTGAGCTCTCAGAAGATGACATTTTAAAGTCCTTATTTGATGCTAAGAAAGATCCGATTAAAATATGGACACATGCAGTAGAATACCCATGTTTTCAGCAACATGCACGTAAAATGCTTTCTTGCTTTTCAACCACTTATTGTTGCGAATCTACGTTCTCCTACCTAACCCAAATCAAGACGCCCTCAAGGTTATGGCTCCGGGTGCGATTGCAAGCTGCGTGACGTCATCAGGCGCGCGACTTCGGTAAGAAATTTAAAATGCATCCCTCCTCCCCCCCGCGACAAAAAAAGGACAAAGAAGGGAGGTAGGCCTCGCCAAAGCCTCGGGCTCGAGTTTGGCTGCCTCCCAGGAAGAGATTTCACAGAGAAAAAGTGAAATGGAAGAACTTAAAAACTCCTTGCTTGGTGAGATGAAGAAACTGCTGAAAGAAATGAAAGATATGAAGAAGGAATATAAAGATGAAATAAAACTGTTAAGAACAGATATCCAGGCGTCTCACGAGAGAATTAAAGAAGAACTAAAAAAAGAAGCTACAGAAATGGTAAAGATTATGATGAATGAATGGAAAATAAAGGCGGACGCTGAGTTTCAAAACCGAATGGCTGAGGTAAACGACAAGCTTGCTGGGATGGAACAAATGTTGGATGCGAAGATAGATCCTATTTCAATCTCACCTGACCAACAAAATGATGCAATTAAAGAACTGACTGATTTTGCTGTATCAAGTGCTAAGGAAAGTGAGAAGCTACGCGCCGAGAATAAACGTCTCTCAGAGCTACTACGTAAAATAAACGAGAAATGTATTGATCTGGAGGGACGACAAAGACGTAAGAATTTGCGTATCGTAGGATTGACCGAGGGTCGGGAAGGAAATCAAGACCCGCGAAAATTTGCTGCAAAATTCCTAAAGGACATTCTGAATCTGGATCAAGAGCCCCTGTTGGGCCGTGCTCACAGGGCTTTAAGACGGGCCCCTGGGAGAGGTGCACCGCCAAGACAAATGATTGTAAAGGTGGCCTATGATCACGTCTTTGAAGAAATGATGAAGATAATAATAAGAAAGAAGAATTTGAAATACAAAGGAGATAACATCAGTATCTTCAGAGATTACCCGGCTGAAGTGGCTAAGAGAAGATCTTTATTCATAGAAACAAGAGGTATTCTGCGGAATATAAAGGATACAAAGGATCTCAGATATGGTCTGATGTACCCAGCAACATTGAGAGTGACCTACGACAACAAGGAATATCGTTTCGTTAAGCATACTGACGCACTGGAATTCGCTCGAGACATACAGAAGAAGGCAGAAGAGGAAGCAGAAGAAGAAGCAAGGGAGGAAGAAGAAGATGACTGAACTTTTATCACCGGCCTGCGGTTATGAATTATTCATTGAGAAAGAGGGGGAATAATGGACATGTTGTTGTAGTTTGGTATTAATTAGTAAAATTTCAATTGTTCCCCTAATATAGTATTAATTATTATAATATTAATTATAATAGAAATTAATAACTAGTAATTAGTAATATGAATAATAGAAATAATTACTAAGTATTTAAAGTTAGTACCCCACCCCAATATACACAGCATTATAGATAGGAGCTGGAACATTTAACATCTTTTTTTTTTAAAAACGGAAGTCAGTAGATTAATAGCCACGCTAGTGTGGCTCTCACTAATGCACGCTACACAACATATTAGTGTAGTTTCTTTTTTTTCTGGGCACCCTGTTAACACCCTTTTTCTCTTTTTTTAGTTACACTTTTTATTTTTTTTTTATATATCAAGTATTTGATTTTATGTTATATATTATATGAATGTAGTTATGAACGATATTGTATAATTACTTTAAGAAGACATGTATATGGATTATTGAGGATAGTAATTTTCATCAGGTTGGCGTTTGGGTATACCGCTGGGCTAGAGGAGTCGAGAAGGCTACTCCAAAAAAACCCACCCTAACAGCAAAATGCAAGACATGAATGTGAAGACTGGGGGGGATGGAATTACCTTCTGTAGTTGGAATGTTAAGGGAATTAATGAACCAATTAAAAGGGGAAAGGTGCTAGCACAGTTGAACAGATTGAAATCAGACGTGATCTTCCTTCAAGAGACTCATCTTAAAAGAGATGCTCAACATAGATTAACAGCAAAATGGATTTCTAAGGTGTATCACTCTTCATTTATACACAAATCTAGAGGAGTTGCAATAATTATTCATAAAGGTATACCTTTTAAACAAAGTACTATAATAGAGGACAAAGAGGGTAGATATGTAATAATCACAGGGGAATTATATTCAAAGAAAGTAATTTTGGTGAATATATATGCCCCTAATTTTGATAATCCATTATTTTTTAAGAAAATATTTAATAATATTCCTATTTCCACTCAATATAATTTAGTTATTGGGGGTGATTTTAATTGCACCTTAGATAGCTACCTAGACAGATCTTCTACAAAAAGGAAAGCCACCTCTAAATCAAGTAAACTTATAAATTCTTTTATTAATACATCTAATGTTAAGGATATTTGGAGATTAGATAATCCATCCGGACGAGAATACTCCTTTTTCTCGCCCGTATATGGAACTTACTCTAGGATAGATTATTTTCTAATAGATTCAAAATTACTACCTTTTACGTATGAGGCAAAATATCACAATATTATTATTTCAGATCATGCGCCACTAACATTCAAGATAAAATTAAAAGATATACTTAATAAAACTACTACTTGGAGATTTAATCCCCAGATATTAAAGGATAAGGACTGTTGTAAACATGTAGTGGAACAGATTAAACTATTTTTTGAAACTAATGACAAACCTGAAATTTCACCATCGTTACTTTGGGACACATTTAATAGGTATGTTACAAAACTTACCTTTACCGGCGCTGCACTTCTGCCGCTCCCCGTGTGCATGACTTTCGCGCCTTGCAGAGGGGGGCGGGCTTAAAGTGCCGTTTTTCCACAGGCCTGGATAATCGATCAATGTCGGGCGATTTGGTTGCTGAAGAAAAATCGCTCCGACATTTAATGAATGGTGGTATTTTTAAATTACTCTAGATTATTTATTAACTAGAGTCATTTAAAAATCACCTTCAAAAGCCGTGACCGCAGACAACCGGAAGCATTTTGCATAGGGGAGAAAAAAAGGTAAATACTTTATTTTTATATTAAAAGTTGGTTTTTCGGGAGGCATTAATAATATTTTTATGTTGCGAAATGGGTTCCCCAAAAAATGTATGAACCCCCAGTATTTTTCCCCCCGACTTCACCGCTAACCGCAACGTTCTAATCCACCGCATTCCGCTAAAACCCACTCACTAGTTGATTTAAATGGCCATTAATTTACAGGCATTAAACACTAAATTCCTTCCATTTGGCCCAGAAATTCATGAAAATGAGATTTAAAAATTATGTTATATTGTGGATTATTGTGTGAATGTTATTTGGACACTTAGGCAATTTTAAAAAAGTTTATCTTTTCTTAAGAAATTGATAGATGTTTAGATCTACTCATTGAATTTTGTAATTAGCTACAATTAGATAACTAACTAATTATATGCTTTAATTTCAGGTAATCCAAGTAAGATTGTTTAATATTTGTTTCAGAATGCTTCAATCTATAATAACTGAAAAATTCATTGAGTTCTCTTAATTTTTAAGAATGTTATGGACATTTAACTTTTCCAGATCACAGCTTTTGAGTTAAGTCAATTGAAAGGCAATGGGAAGCAAGATGCTCATTTCCGAGTATGAAAATTGCCATAACTTTCTTAATACTGAAGATATGAAAGTAAATTAGGTGTCAAATTAAACTTATTTTTATGCTTTGTCTGATGGGATAAATTGCAGACTTGATTTTTAAAATCTCAAAATTTTGTAACATTGCTACATTTAAAGCATTTATGCATGGTGCAATAATATCAGCACAAGCATATTTTAATAAAGAAAATAGAAAGATGGAACAAAAATTAGAAAATGAGATAAAACAACTAGATAGCGAAAACATAAAACACCCTTCTAAAGAGTTAAGTAATAAAATTGCAATAGTAAAATATAGACTAAATAAAATATATTCTAACCAAGTCATTAAACTTTTTCAACAAACCAAACAAGTGCACTTTGAATTTGGAGACAAACCACAAAAATTGCTAGCACGACAACTTAGAAAAGTAGAAGATGAAAAAATGATACATAGGATTAGATCTGCGCATGGAAATATATTGACGATACCAAAAGATATTAATGACAGATTTTTACAATATTATCAAAATCTTTATTCATCTAAATTAACAGGACAAACAGATGGTATGGAAACATTCCTACAAGAATGTCAAATTAATAGTCTAGATCAGGAAGGTAGACATTTGTTAAATGCTGAAATAACAGTAAAAGATATTGAAGAATCAATTAGTTTGTTAAAGAATGGAAAAGCAGCGGGCCCTGATGGCCTGAGTGCAGGATTTTATAAAAAATTTCAAGATCTGATTTCCCCAAGATTACATACAGTGTATAGATATGCATATGAACAAGGCAAATTACCAGAATCTTTAAATGAATCCACAATTACACTCATTCCTAAGGCAGATAAGGATTTGGAAGATCCAGGATCATATAGAGCGATTGCCCTTCTAAATACAGACCAAAAAATATTAACTAAAGTTTTATCTCGGAGATTAAGTCTGGTGATTTCTAAATTAATACATTATGATCAAACAGGTTTTATTCCAAAACGCTATTCATCCCATAATCTTAGACGCTTGTTTAATATTACATATTCAAAAAGAGTACGGGACAGGGAATTAGCGGTTGTATCGTTAGATGCAGAAAAGGCATTCAATCAGGTGGAATGGTTATATTTATTTAATATAATGGAAAAGTTTCAATTGGGGGATAGATTCTGTAAATGGATAAGAATTCTATATTTGAATCCTACTGCAAGAATCTTAACTAATCAAATATTATCAGCTAAATTTAAGCTCTCTAGGGGATGTAGACAGGGATGTCCGTTATCACCTTTATTATTTGCTTTGATGATAGAGCCTTTGGCGGAAAGAATTAGATCTGAACCTGAAATATACGGCTATAATACTGACACAACAACTAACAAAATATCTTTATATGCAGATGATGTTTTGATTTATATTACAAAACCAGAAATTAGTATACCCAAGCTGTTTAATGTTATAACTAAATTTGGCACATTTTCTGGATTTAGGATTAATTGGAACAAAAGTGATATTATGCCTATAACTGGAATAAATTTAAATATATTACAACAATACCCACTAAAAATAGTTGCAGACAAATTTAAATATTTAGGAATTAATGTAACTAAATCTTATAATTCACTAATTAAATCTAATTACCCTCAATTACTAGATAAACTTAGAAAAAATATTTTGTATTGGAAAACACTTCCTATATCTATGATTGGTAGAATAAATGCTATAAAGATGGTGTTTTTACCACAATTATTATATTTGTTTCAGGCTATTCCTTTTTTTCTCCCCAAGACCTTTTTTAAAAAAATAGATAATATTATTAATAGTTTTATTTGGGATTATAAAAATCATAGAATAAGTAAAAAACATTGATGTAAATCTAAGTTAAATGGAGGATTAGCACTTCCAAATTTTTTATATTATTTTTGGGCAGTCCAGATTAAGAATATGAATTTCTGGTGGGTAAATATGGATCATGAACCAATGTGGTTAAAGATGGAAAAGGAAGACTGTTTACCTTTCAATGTAGGCTCGATTCTCTTTGTCCCAAAGGAAGTACAAAAAAAAATTTATAGGGACAACCCTATAATTTATAATAATAGACGTATTTGGAAACAAATAGTTAAGACTTTACATTTAGATAATCTTTCACTTAGACTACCAATTACGAATAACCCATTATTTAAACCCTCTATATTGGATGGGGGGTTTAGATATTGGGATGATTTAGGAATTAAAAGGATAGAGCACCTTTATAGAAAAGGAAAATTTCTTTTATTCCAGGAGTTACAAGATATCTACGGATTGTCTCCGCAACACTTGTTTAGGTACTTACAAATTAGAGATTATATTAAATCCAATACACAAGATTATAAAAATAAAGAACCAGGATTATTAGATGAATTGTTTAACTTGCACCCAAACACAGAAAAACTAATAGCCTATATATATAACATAATTTTGGATAAGGAGAACCCAACAACTGAAACATATCGTCAAGCATGGGAAAATGAAATTGGTTTATCTATAACAAAAGAAAATTGGGAAGAAAGTTTACAGCGAATACACCGGTGTTCGTTAAATGCCAGACATACGTTGATACAATTTAAAGTACTATATAGATTACATTATTCAAAAACTAAATTAAATAGTATCTTTCCCAATCTCTCTTCAATTTGTGATAAATGTAAGAATTTAGAAGCAAATGTAATACACAGTTTTGTTACATGTCCCAAATTGAATTACTACTGGACAGAAATTTTTAAAGTTATTTCTGAAGTTCTTAAAATTAGATTGGACCCTGACCCAAAGTTAATAATACTTGGAATTCCGGATTCAAATTCGGTACTTACAGTAAATCAAAGAAATTACTGTTTGATAATAGGGAAAAAAATCATATTGAAATTACTGTTTGATAATAGGGAAAAAAATCATATTGAAATTTTGGAAGGGAACATTATCCCCCACAATTAAAATGTGGGCCGCAGAAATGTTGGAGACGTTACATTTAGAAAGAATTAGATTTGTCCTATTGGACAAATATAATTCCTTAGAACAAATATGGTCTCCATATATACAGTATTTAGAGAAGTAGCTGTTCTTGACATCACAACTCGGCGGATACCCTACGGGATTTGGTGAGAATAATTTATTTTTAGACTAGGATTAATATGCATGTCTTTATTGATATTATCATTTGTAATAGTTTTAGTTACAATATATTTTGTTGTTTTTCATTTATATATATATATATAATATCTTTTCACTTTTTGTTAACCTTCTTTCCTTTCTCTTTTTTCTTTTTCTCTTATATATAATCAAATTATTATTTAATCACATCTTTATTGATTTAAAACTGCTCTATTCTATCTTTATCTTTATTTCCAAAAAAATAGAAGATAATAACTTTCAACGTGTTATTTGAAAAAATATTGAATTAAGTTGATGTTTGTAAATCTGTTTACACTATTGTAAATTGATTACTTCTAATAAAAGAAATTAAACAAAAAAAAGGTTACAAATGACGGACACCCATCTAGAAGATCAGCTGAAACTGCGTACCTCCATGTTGCAACCAAATATTCAAATGCTTTCCCACAAAAAGCAGTCACAACAAAGTCATTAAAAGGTTAGTTCACTTTAGAATTAACAATTTTTTTTCATTTTCTTGAAGTTAGAACATAGTAATTAGATTTTTACAAAATAATGTACATTTTGAAGTATATCTAATTGAAATATTTTGGATGCGGCCTTATTAGATTACAGCTAACTTAATGCAGCAATCCAACATGAAAAGGTTCCCCATCCCTGCACTGGCCCTTTCCCCGGACATTATCTCTGTTGACGACTGCATCGGTGCTACCTCCTGCACCCATGCACAACTCATTAACTTCACCACCAATTTCCACACTGCACTTCAAATTCACTTGGACCATCTCCGATACTTCCCTCCAATTTCTTGATCTCACCATCTCCATCACAGGAGATAGACTATCGACTGATTTCTATTACATACCCACTGACTTCCACAACTATCACAACTACACCTCTTCCTAACCTGCGTCCTGGAACGACTCTGTCTCCTATTCCCAATACCTTCATCTACTCCGCATCTGCGCCCAAGAAGAAGTGTTCCATACCAGGATATCCGAGATGTCCTCATTCTTTAGGGAACGGGGGTTCCCCACTCTCATCATAGATGAGGCCCTCACTCGTTTCTCCTCAGTACCCACAGCTCCGTCCTTGCTCCACCTCCCCCTAGTCGCAATAGAGACAGAGTCCTCCTTGTCCTTACCTTCCACCCCATCAGCCGTCGCATATAACAAATAATGCTCCAACATTTTTGCTAACTCCAACGGGATCCCGCCAATAGCCACATTTTCCCATTTCCACCCCTTTCCATTTTCTGCGGGGACTGACTGTCAAGGGACCCCGACAGTCCTTTAAGGTTAGGGAGAGGTTCACTTGCAACTCCTCCAACCTCATCTACTGTATCCGTTGTTCAAGATGTGGACACTTATACATCGGCGAGAGCAAACGTAGATCGGGCGATCGATTCGTTGACCACCTTCGTTTAGTCCGCCTGAACCTGCCTGATCTCCCGGCTGCTAAACACTTTAATTCTCCTTCCCATTCCCACACTGACATTTCTGTCCTAGGTCTCTTGCATGGTCAAAGTGAGACTAAACGCAAATTGGAGGAACAGCATCTCATATTTCGCTTGGGCAGCTTACAGCCTAGTGGTATGAATATTGATTTCTCTAACTTCAAGGAACCCTGGCATTCTGTCTCTCTCTATCCCTCCTGCACCCAGCTTCTAATTTTCACCTAACAAACAGCTACCAATGGCCTGTTTCCTTTATCATTGTTACTTTTTTGCATATCTTTCATTCATTGTTTATCTCTCCACATCATTGTCTATATCTCTCGTTTCCATTTTCCCTGACTAGTCTCAAGAAGGGTCTCAACCCGAAACGTCACTCATTCCTTCTCTCCAGAGATGCTGCCTGTTCCGCTGAGTTACTCCAGCTTTTTGTGTCCATCTTCGGTTAAAATAAACAACATCTATTTCGGATGTTTATTATCTCAGATGAAATAAGCACATCAGGAAGTTGCAGAGAGGGAGGTGATGCATTAGAGGATCCAAAATTAATTGAGTTGACCATAGGGGGAAGGAGGCAGTGTAAGAAGAGTGAGCCTCAGGGCTGTGTTCACCACCCCCGCCTTCTTTCCACCCACAGTGACTGCCACCACTATCAGTTGGCTTCCACTGAAACGTTCTGTGGAAATCAATGACATGACAAGCTTCCTGTGGGAAAACAGTGACACAGCTGGTAGAGCTGCAGCCTCACAGCGCCGGAGACCCAGGGCCGATCCTGACTACGGGTGCTGTCTGTACGGACTTTGTACATTCTCCCTGGGACCGCACGGGTTTTCTCCAGGTGCTCTGGTTTCCTCCCATGTTCCAAAGACGTGTAGGTTAATTAGCTTCATTAAATTGCCCATGGTGTGTAGCGTAGAACTAGTGCAAGGGTGATTGCTGGTCAGTGCGGACTCAGTGGGCCGACGGGCCTGTTTCCACATTGTATCTCTGAACTAAACTAAACATGAGGGGCAACTTTTTCCACACAGAGGATGATGGGCATATGGAACGAGCTGCCAGAGGAGATGGTTGAGATAGGGATAATAACAATACTTAAGACATTTGGAGAGGTACATTATTAAGAAAAGCTGAGAGGGATATGTCAAATACAGGCATATTATACAAGCTTAGATGGGGCATCTTGGTTGGCATGGACGGATTGGGCCAAGGGGTCTGTTTCTGTGTTAAAGAAGGAACTGCAGATGCTGGAAAATTGAGGGTACACAAAATGCTGGAGAAACTCAGCGGGTGCAGCAGCATCTATGGAGTGAAGGAGATGGGTAATGTTTCGGGCCGAAACCCTTCTTCAGACTGATAGGGGGTGGGGGGAGGCGGGGGGGTCTGTTTCTGTGCTGTATGACTCTTAAAGCAGCTCCAAGACATGGAATATTTTCTCTGTTCCTTTCAGTTCTCATGTGGAGGGAATGTGAATGAAGAGACCTGCCTGTCGGATGTGAGTGGTCAGTGCCGGGGATGGTGGTCAGGGAGAGGTCACTGATGTGGCTACACCTATCTTCCCCATATCACTGCCAAACCACACCACACACAACACGCTGCCTCGGCAAGGCCACCGGCATAATCAAGGATCAGCCTCTCCCCGGACACTCCTTCTTCTCCCCTGTCCCATCAGCCAAGAGGTACAGAAGTGTGAAAACGCACACCTCCAGATTCACGAACCGTTTCTTCCCAGCTGTTATCGGACAACTGAACCATCCTTTCACCAACTAGAGAGCGATCATGACCGGCCATCTACCTGGACTTCATCGTGCATGAAACGTTATTCCCTTTATCCTGTATCTGTACACTGTGGACGGCTTGATTGTAATCATGTATAGTCTTTCCGCCGACTGGAGAGCATGCAACAAAAAAGCTTTTCACTGTATCTTGGTACACGTGACAATAAACTAGACTAAATTAAACTACACTTTCAATAGACAATAGACAATAGACAATAGGTGCAGGAGTAGGCCATTCGGCCCTTCGAGCCAGCCCCGCCATTCAATGTGATCATGGCTGATCAACCCCAATCAGTATCCCGTTCCTGCCTTCTCCCCATATCCCCTGACTCCACTATCTTTAAGAGTCCTATCTAGCTCTCTTGAGAGTATCCAGAGAACCGGCCTCCACCGCCCTCTGAGGCAGAGAATTCCACAGACTCACAACTCTCTGTGAGAAAAAGTGTTTCCTCGTCTCCATTCTAAATGGCTTATCCCTTATTCTTATCTCAGGTGAGGCTGCATTATAGATTAGGTGCCAGAATTTCCCCACAGAGCTGGGAGAAGGTGGGGAATGGTCAACAAACAACTCAGGTCTCAGGCGAGGATATTTACCATATGCACGAATCTTAATTGATTTATTGATTGATACTTTATTGTCATATGTGACATGTCACGGTGATTTTTTTTGTTTTGCGTACCATACACAAAGTATGCAAAGATTCACCACGTACAGGGTGCCAACAAAGTTACAAAGTGTTCAATGTAGTCCCCAATAGTGCCTCATTGTTCTCGGCGGCCCACCCAGGCCGGGATCATCTTTGTTCTCCTTGTCCAACCTCCGGCACCCACCGCCGGCCCATCCCATCACTTGCTGCTTCTGAACAAGTCAAAATGCCTTTAACTGATCTCACCGGCTGGATGTTCTGAGACATAATGACATCTGACTGTCTTAGACACAAAACTCTGGAGTAACTCAGCGGGTCAGACAGCATCTCTGGAGGAAAGGAATAGGTGACACTTCAGACACGTTCTGAAGAAGGGTGTCGACCCAAAGCGTCATCAATTCCTTCTCTCCAGAGATACTGTCTGACCCGCTGAGTTACTCAAGCTTTTTGTGTCTCTCTTCGGTTTAAACCAGCATCTGCAGTTCCTTCCTACACATGACATCTGTCTTTATCCACAAACACTGCCTGAATTGGTGATCATTTTCAGTATTGTGTTTCACATCCAATGGAATCAAGTTGGCCTGCAGTACCACTACAGGTCTGTTGGCGGTGCCGCTGAGCTACGCTGAATGTTGCCACAGCTCAGCAGCGCCACCAACAGACGGGTTTCAGTACTGCAGTTGGTAGAAGTGAAGCTCATAGAAGTTAAAGAGCCCTGACATTGCAGTCTATACTAGATACAAATAACAAGTGTGCAATGGTGGTGTAGTTTGAAATGTATTAGTTTAGTTTAGAGATATAACATGGAGACGGGCCGTTTGATCCACAGAGTCCACGCTGACCATCGGTCACCCATTAATTCTAGTTCTATGATATCCCTCTTTCTTATCCACTCTCTGCACACTCGGGGCAATTTAAAGTGTAGAAACAGACCCTTTGGCCCACCGAGTTCGCACCAACCTGTGATCACCCTGAAAACAAACGCTATCCTACACAGTGAGGATAAGTTTATAATTTTATCTGAGATAATTAACCTACAAACGCGCACATCCTTGGCATTTGGGAACAAACTGAGCACCTGGAGAAAATCTGCATGGTCACAGGCAGAACGTACAAACTCCACACAGACAGCACCCGAGGTCAGGATCAAACTCGGTTCTCTGGCGTTGAGAAGCAAGGTGAGGTATTACACTCAAGAAAGACACAAGAAGCTCCAGTAACTCAGCAGAGGCAGCATCTCTGGAGAAAAGGAATAGGTGCTGCCTAACCCGCTGAGTTACTCCAGCTGTTTGTCTCTATCTTCTGTTTATACAAGCATCTGCAGTTCCTACACATACTTACTTTCAAGAGAATTTGGAAAACAAATTGTAAATCATGGTTGACTTTGGAAATTAATAGCAAAAATAACATGAACTGCTGGAAGAACTCAGGGTGTCAGGTAGCATCTCATAATCCTAATCATAATCATAATCATACTTTATTAGGCAAGTATGTTTTGCAACATATGAGGAATTTGATTTGCCATACAGTCATACCACTAAACATGGGCCAAATGCAGGCAGGACTAGCTTAGATGGGACATCTGGGTCAGCATGAACAAGTTGGGCCGAAGGGGCTGGTCCCGCATGCATGACTCAATGTTCCAGGTCATAAACCATAAACTTGATTGAGCAGTCATTTGTTACGCTGAGGGAACCGCATTGGTTTGTGCAGGTGAAACTGTCAAGAATTTTGCCCGAGGTCCCCCAATTCACTGCACGACAGCTGACTTGTGCACTCAATTAACCTTTGACCTCAAACTTCAACCAGCAGCAATAAAACAAAACAGGATTGAACTGAGTGAAAGGAAACACTTCAATTTGCAATGTGGACTGGCCCCCAGGGCTGTACCAGTGGTAGGACATGCAAAAGGCAGCAGCTGAGTTCAGGAGCTATCTCCTCAGCTCAGGCAGTGGGTCTTTGAAATGATTCAGTGCACACAGACAGTCCGCTGATGTCAGAACCAGGGAGCAAACAGCAAAGAAGGGTCTTTGACTTGAACTGCTCTGCATCCGGAGAATAATAGAGTAATACGGTACAGAAACAGGCCGTTCAGCCCAACTTGTCCATACCAACCAAGATTGCTATTTGAGCTTGCCCCATCATTTATGGGCGGCACAGTGGCGCAGCGGAAGAATGGCTGTCTTCTACCACCAAAGACCCGGGTTCAATCCTGACTAATGGCGCTGGCAGTGTGGAATTTGTACGTTATCACTGTAACCATGTGGGTTTTCTCCAGGTGCTCTGGTTTCCTCCCACACTCCAAAGACATGCAGGGTTGTAGGTTAATTTGCTTCATTAAAATTGTAAAATTGTCCCTAGTGTGTAGGACAGTGTGAGTGTACGGGATGAACGCTGGCTGGCACAGACTCGGTGGGCCGAAGGGCTTGTTTCCACGCTGCACCTCTAAAGTAAGTCTAAATCTGCCTGTCTTTGGCCCTCTAAACCTTGATTTTCCATGTACCTGTCAAAATGTATTTTAAACATTGTAACTGTAGCCATCTCTACTGTCTCCTCTGGCAACTCGTCCCATATACCCTCTACATCAATAACTTGCCCCCAACGTCCCCTTTAAATCTTTCCCCTCTCACCTTAAATCAATGCCCTCCAGTTTTGGATTCCCTTTCCCAGGAAAACGGACCATTCACCTTCTCTATGCCACTCATAATTTTATAAACTTCTACAAGGTCACCCTTTAACCTTCGCTCCAGCCTCTCCTTATAACTTAAGCCCTCCAGTCCTGATATTATGCTTGTGAATCATTTCAGCGCCCTTCCCCATCTAAACGATATCTATCCTTTAGGCAGGCCACCAAAAAAGCAAACAATAACCAAAGCGTGGTCTCACCAACGTCTTGTACAATTGTAACGTGGCGTCCCAACTTTTGTACTCAATTCTCTGACCGGGGGAGACAAGTGTGCCAAACACCTTCTTCGTCACATTGTCTACCTGTGTTGCCACTTTCAAGGAACTATGCCCTCCCTCAGCCAGGGAGATGGCTGCCCTGCCAGCAGTCTGTGCGTTTTTTCATTCTTTTTGTTATTTTTTAGTTTGTTAAAAGTTTTGTTTTTAATGTTTTTCGGTTTGTTTTATGTGGGGGGAGGGGGGAGGGGATGGGGGGAAACTTTTTTTCAAGCTCTTACCTTCCCGGAGATGTGATCAATTTTCGGATTGCATTCTCCGGGCTCTGCAGCCTTCCATCGATGGAGCTGGAAGCCTCCTCGGACTGTCGTGAGCCCCATCGCGGGGCGCGGACTTAACATTGGAGCTGATCCCTTGCCTGGGATTGCTCTCACCGCGGCCACCGTGGACTTTAACGTCAAGGGCTCGCAGTCTCGAGAGAGGCTAGTTGGGAAGCTCCAACGTCGCGGAAGGTTCACCAGCCCCAACGCGAGGTTCAATCGCCTGGCGCGGGAGAGCTGACATCCCCTCGATGTGGGAGCAAATCGCATCGACCCGGAGGGCCCGAACGCCGCCAGCTACGGGAGTCAAGATCGTCCCTTCAATGGGGGTTCGAGGTCTATGACCGAGGAAGAACTAAGGGACGGACTTGAACTTTATTTCGCCTTCCATCACAGTGTGTAGGAATGTGTAGGAGTCACTGTGGTGGATGTTCATGTTAAAATGTGTTTTTGAAGTAATCTCTAACTTTTAATTGTATGACTGGCCTGGTCAATGAAATTCCTCATATGTTGCAGAACATACTTGGCGAATAAAGTGTGATTCTGATTCTGATTCTACTGTCATCCTCTTTCAGAAAGGTAAAATTGTAGAGCTGTTCAGCGCAGAAACAGAGCCTTCATCCCTGTCGTAGATGCTGTGATGACAAAACTTTTCCCAGATCTGTGGCTTCCCCTTCTGCCATCTATATTACTAAAAGTCTCATCTTGGCCACTTCCTGTTGCACTGTATATTGATTTTAGAAAAAACGCTGCCACGTACGGCTGTGATTTTGGCCATCTTACTCAGAGTCCCTCTCCGCTGCGCAGGACAAGAGGATTTTTCCCATCGATTAAAAATAAAAGAGTTATTAGTGTTTTAAAAATGTTGAGATTCTCTCTCCTGAAGGTCACGCCCCTAGAGAGACTATAAAACCCAGATGTGTGGAGGTGCCTCAGTTCTCTGCAAGATGGGGGTGCAAGAGGTCGCAATTCTCAGTCTGAGCTGTAAATAACACTGAACAAATGTCTACTAAACTGTGAGTGGTATAACTGACCTGTCAGTGCCCTTAATGTAGTTTGAAAATGGAAAAGTGTGTTTTGGTTTGAAAGTGCTAAAGCTGTGTTGCCTTTGGTTTAAAAGTGCTAAAGCTGTGTTGCCTTTGGTTTGAAAGTGCTAAAGCTGTGTTGCCTTTGGTTTGAAAGTGCTGAAGCAGCGTAGCCTTTGGTTTGAAAGTGCTAAAGCTGTGTTGCCTTTGGTTTGAAAGTGCTAAAGCTGCATTGCCTTTGATTTGAAAGTGCTAAAGCTGCCTTGCCTTTGGGTTTAAATGCTAAAGCTGCCTTGCCGTTGGTTTGATAGTGCTAAAGCTGCCTTGCCGTTGTTTTGCAAGTGCTAAAGCTGCCTTGCTTTTGGTTTGAAAGTGCTAAAGCTGCATTGCCTTTGGTTTGAAAGTGCTAAAGCTGCCTTGCCTTTGGTTTGAAAGTGCTAAAACTGCATCGCCTTTTGTTTGAAAGTGCTAAAGCTGCGTTGCCTTTGGTTTGAAAGCGCTAAAGCTGTCTTGCCTTTGGATTGAAAGTGCTAAAGCTGCCTTGCCTTTGGTTTGAAAGTGCTAAAGCTGCCTTGCTTTTGGTTTGAAAGTGCTAAAGCTGCCTTGCTTTTGGTTTGAAAGTGCTAAAGCTGCCTTGCCGTTGGTTTGAATGTGCTAAAGCAGAGTAGCCTTTGGTTTGAAAGTGCTAAAGCTGTGTAGCCTTTGGTTTCAAAGTGCTAAAGCTGCCTTGCCTAATTAAAGCTGCCTTGCCTAATTAAAGCTGCCTTGCCTAATTAAAGCTGCCTTGCCTAATTAAAGCTGCCTTGCCTAATTAAAGCTGGCTTGCCTAATTAAAGTTGCCTTGCCTTCTATATAATTAAAAGTCTAATCTTGACCCTGTCTGCACTTTATATTGATTTTAGAGAAAACGCTACCATGTACGGCTGTGATTTTTGGCCATCTTACTCAGAATCCCCCTCCACTTATCAGGTGCCGAGGATTTTTCCCATAAACAAAAAATAGAAGAGTTATTAGTGTAAAAATGTTGAGATTCACTCTCCCGTCATTCACGCCATGAAGGCCATGCCACTTCTGGTGGGAAGGGGGGAGGGACTATAAAACCCAGAAGTGTTGGCGTGGCTCATTCTCTGCAAGATAGAGGTGAGGTCACGACTCGCTGTCTTTAGTGGCCTTGCACCCTGCCTGATGGTATGAAACTGCACTTGAATTTGGTGGCTTGCACCCTGCTTGAAATGGAATTTCAAGGAATAGCCGTGAGTCAACTGCGAGCCCACCAGCCGTGAGTGAGTGAGCTGCCAGCACAACAGGGTTGCGTGACTGAGCCGCCAGCGCAAGAATCCATTCGGCCCACAATGTCCATACTAGCCCTCTGGAAACCAGTCCCTTCAGCACACAACACCCATACTAGCGCTCCAGAACCCCCCTCCCCCCACTCCACTGGCCACTAATATTGGAATTGGTAGAGAGGTGGAATATTGCGTTGGGGGACCAGCCCTCCCATGTGATGCTGGGACCCAACAGGCCCCACTTAGTCTAGTAATTTATAGAGGCCTTGAATGTGTCTCCAGTTCACACACTTCTTCTCACTGCCCCTCCTCTCAGCCAGACCAAGGGCAGGTTTCCCTGACTTTCACCTTTCAGCACAACAACAATATTATTCAGTAGATCATCCTTCCATAACTGTGAATGCAATTCCACCACCAGACACTTTGGGGGCTACTCCTTCCAGAGCTTTGATTGGTATTAGTATTGGTGTGGATTTATTATTGTCACGTGTACAGTGAAGAACCTTGTGTGCTATCCAATCAAATCATACAATGCATGAGTACAATCAAGCCATACGGAAGGATAAATGTCCCAACGCAAAACGTCACCTGTTGATTTTCTCCAGAAATGCTGCCTAACCGCCCCACTGAGGTACTCTGGCATTTTTTGACTATCACAAGTATAACATGTAGCGGAAAGAGAAAAATACCAAGGGTCGCATGGTGGTGAAGTGGTAGAGTTGCTGCTTTACAGCGCTTGCAGCGCCAGGTTCGATCCCGACTACGGGTGCTGTCTGTACAGAATTTGTACGTTCTCCTTGTGACCGCGTGGGCTTTCTTCGAGATCTTCAGATTCCTCCCATCCTCCAAAGACGTAAAGGTTGATTGGCTTGGCATAAGTGTAAATTGTCCCCTGTGTGAGTAGGATAGTGTCAATATGCGTGGATCGCTGGTCGGTGTGGACACGGTGGACCAAAGGGCCTGTTTACACACAGTATCTCCAAACTAAACTAAAAAAAAACCTAAGGGTTACACAAAAAGCTGGAGAAACTCAGCGGGTGCAGCAGCATCTAAGGAGCGAAGGAGATAGGCGACGTTTCGGGTCGAGACCCTTCTTCAGACTGATCAGGGATCAGGGAAACGAGAGATATAGACAGTGATGTGGAGAGATAAAGAACAATGAATGAAAGATATGCAAAAAAGTTATGATGATAAAGGAAACAGGCCATTGTAAGCTGTTTGTAGTGTGAAAATGAGAAGCTAGTGCGACTTGGGTGGGGGGGGGGGGGAGATAGAGGGAGAAGGAATGCCAGGGCCCGAGGGCTGAGGGAGAGGTGGGAAGGGGAGGAGGCAGCCTGGGTTAACAGAATTGAGAAAATTCAATGTTTAAGCCCAGAGGATGCAGACTCCCCAAGCGGAATATGAGGTGCTGTTCCTCCAACTTGCGGTGTTGCTCACTCTGGCCGTGGAGGAGGCCCAGGACCGGGAGGTCGGATACGGAATGGGAGGGGGAGTTGAAGTGCTGAGCCACCGGGAGGTCGGGTTGGTTATTGCGGACCGAGCGGAGGTGTTCGGCGAAACGATCGCCCAGCCTCCGCTTGGTCTCACCAATGTAGATCAGCTGGGATCTAGAGCAACGGATGCAGTAGATCAGGTTGGAGGAGGTGCAGGTGAACCTCTGTCGGACTTGGAATGACTGCTTGGGTCCCTGAAAGGAGTGGATGGGGGAGGTGAAGGGACAAAAACTAGACTAAGCCAGAATGCAGAATATAGTGTTGCAGGGTGACAGTTACAGAGAAAGTGCAAATGATATCCACATGCAATGTCCACAATGAAGTAGGTTAGAAGATTTCAAGGTTTTGTATCTGATGCCCGACAGGCCTGGGTGTGTGTGGTCCTTGAATATGCTGGCTGTTTTCCTGAAACAGCATGAGGTGTAGATGGAGTCAATGGTGGGGAGACCGGTCTGTGTGATGGACTGGTCTACATCCACAACTCTCAGCAATTTCTTGCGGTCTTGATTAGAGCTGTTGCCAAACTAAGCAGCGATGCATCGCAAGAGAATTCTTACTACAGTGCATCTATAGAAATTGGTGAGAGACAATTCCCTCACCTGCTTTTCTGTCTCCACTTCGCACTCCCCTTTCCCACAAAACCACAGGAGATGCAACACCTCTATGACCTTATCCCTTTCAACCATCCAGAAGCCCAAACAGCCATTTCATGTAAAAAGACCAATTCATGTGTATTTTTGTAATCTAGTCCATTGCATTCAGTGGTCTTTATGGTGGATAACCGGTGCTTAGCAAAATGGTTCCCCAATCTGTACAAACACCTGTGCTTCGCTAAATGGTTCCCCAATCTGTACAAACACCTGTGCTTCGCTAAATGGTTCCCCAATCTGTTTGCACAGATTTAGGAATCATTTCACGAAACACCGGTGGATTCATAACAAACTGCGGACACTGGAATCGTGAGCAAAACAGAAAGTGCTGGAGAAACTCAATGGGTCAGGCAGCATTTGTGGAGGGAATTAAAGTGACAGTTCGGGTCAGGACCTGAGCGTCCTGTCACTTTAATTCTCCACCCCACTTCCATCTCTCTGTAACCTCCTGCACAACTCCAATGAGGCCCAATATATTCCTATGGCACAGCACCTCATCTCCTGTACTTAATATTCAATTTTAAAAATGTAAATACTTAATTGATTCTGCGTGCATCAGAAGCAGTTCTGCAGTATATTACCTGTAATATTAACACAAATCTATCCCCGTATTCGCTGCCTGATCCACTGGGCATTTCCTGCACTCTCCTTTTGATTTGCACTTCAGCCACAGCGTAGACCTACATTTCACAACTTTGACGTGCCCACCAGTTTTTTTCTTTCTCTCTCTCTCTAATTGCCCTTATTAATCTTTGAAACAGAGGGCTCCACAAGCAGTGGAATAACATTGCCTCACCCTATCTGAGGTATTTCCTTTGAATGCCCAGTAACAAAAGAGGTCACAGAAAGTGATGGACTTTGCCCAGAAAGTGATGGACTTGGTCACCCTGGAGACATGGTTCCAGGGTGACCAAGGCTGGGAGCTAAACATCCAGGGATATTCAATATTCAGGAGGGATAGACAGAAAGGAAAAGGAGGTGTAGTAGCGTTGCTGGTTAGAGAGGAGATTAACGCAATAGAAAGGAAGGACATTAGCTTGGAGGATGTGGAATCGATATGGGTAGAGCTGAGAAACACTAAGGGGCAGAAAACGCTAGTGGGAGTTGTGTACAGGCCACCTAACAGTAGTAGTGGAGTTGGGGATGGCATCAAACAGGATATTAGAAATGCGTGCAACAAAGGTAAAACAGTTATAATGGGTGACTTCAATCTACATATAGATTTGGTGAATCAAATTGGCAGGGGTGCTGAGGAAGAGGATTTCTTGGAATGTATGCGGGATAGTTTTCTAAACCAACATGTACAGGAACCAACGAGAGAACAGGCTATGCTAGACTGGGTATTGAGTAATGAGGAAGGGTTAGTTGGCAGTCTTGTTGTGCGTGGCCCCTTGGGCAAGAGTGACCATAATATGGTTGAGTTCTTCATTAGGATGGAGAGTGACATAATTAATTCAGAAACAAGGGTTCTGAACTTAAAGAAAGGTAACTTTGAGGGTATGAGACGTGAATTGGCCAAGATGGACTGGCAATTGATTCTTAAAGGGTTGACGGTGGATAGTTAATGGAAGGCATTTAAAGACTGCATGGATGAACTACAACAATTGTTCATCCCCGGTACATAAAACATACTCACGTATTGATTATTTCTTAGTGGACACAAAATTAATTCCATACACATATAATGCTAAATATCACAATAGTATTATTTCTGATCATTCCCCGTTAACTTTCCCTTTAAAATTAGAAGGAATGCCTGACAAAAAATCGTTGTGGAGGTTTAACCCCCAAATATTAAACAACTCACAAGGTTGTACATATTTAAAAGAGCAGATTAAATTCTTCTTTGAGACAAATGATACACCAGATATTTCACCCTCCTTATTATGGGAAACTTTTAAGGCATTTATAAGAGGAACTATAATCTCATATCAAGCTTTCCAAAATAAAAAGAATAATACTGAACAATTACAGCTAGAACAAGAAATTAGACAATTAGATTTAGAAAATGCTAAAGAACCAACTATAGATAAACACAATAAGATAACAATACTAAAATATAAATTAAATACAATTTTATCGGCCAGAATAATAAGATTATTTCAAATTACAAAACAGAAAATACAATTACAAAAATTAAATCAGACAAAGGGGAATTACTAACACTACCTAAAGATATAAATAAAAGATTTGCTCAATATTATCAAAATTTATATACATCGAAAACCTCTGCAAATAATACTCAAATTACAAATTTCTTAGACAATTGTAATCTTCCAAAATTAAATATGGTGGAACAAGAGGGATTAGGAGCTCAAATTACACTTCAGGAAATAGAAGAAACAATAAGTTTGTTGAAGAATGGCAAAACGCCAGGACCAGACATTTTTAGTAATGAATTCTATAAAAGATTCCACAAGATAATTTCTCCATGCTTGCAAGATTTATATATATACGCTTTCAAAGAAAATAAACTACCAGAAACACAAACTGAGTCAACTATTACACTTATACCAAAAAAGGATAAAGATCTAGAAGACCCAGGCTCATATAGAGCTATTGCACTCCTAAATACAGATCAAAAAATATTAGCAAAGACAGTAGCAAGAAGATTGAGTAAATATATTAGCAAACTAATAAACCCGGATTAAACTGGGTTTATACCAAAGAGATACTCATTTAACAATTTGAGACGGCTGTCTAATATAATGTACTCACATAATACTGAAGAAGACCTAGCAATTATCTAATTGGATGCAGAAAAAGCTTTTTGTTTGGGCGGTTCAGATTAAGAACTTTAATTATTGGTTGGTACAGACGGAACAGGACCCGGTTTGGTTAAGAATAGAAAAGGAAGATTGTTTCCCATTCAATATAAGCACAATATCCCTTGCCCCTGGAGTGGTAAAAAAAAAAATATATAAGGAAAATCCTATAATTTTAAATAATATACGTATTTGGAAACAAATCATTAAGACTTTACATTTAGAAACTATGCCACTTTGTTTACCAATTATGAATAATCCTATGTTTAAGCCCTCGACATTGGATGTGGGGTTTAGACATTGGAAAAATTTAGGAATAATAAGGATAGAACATCTTTACAGGAATGGGAAATTTCTCTCATTTCAGGAGTTGAAAGAGATTTATGGATTGCAAGCAAATAATTTATTTAGATATTCACAAATTAGAGATTATGTCAAATTAAATACGCAAGATTACAGAAATAGAGATCCAGGTTTACTGGATGAAGTACTTAATAAGCACCCAACAACAGAAAAATTAATAGCATATATATATAATATTCTTTTGGACAGGGAAATGCCAAAAACTGAATTATTTCGACAAAAATGGGAAAATGAAATTGGTTTACCGATATCAGAAGATTTTTGGGAAGAAAGCTTACAACGAATTAATCGCTGTTTGTTAAATGCCAGACATACTTTGATACAATTCAAAGTATTACATAGATTACACTACTCAAAAAAGAAATTAAATAGAATTTTTCCTAATATATCACCACTGTGTGATAAATGTCAGCACATAGAAGCTGATTTAACTCATAGTTTTGTAATATGTCCAAAACTTAATAGTTATTGGACTGAGATTTTCAAAATTATTTCCATAGTTTTAAAGATTACATTAATCCCTGACCCAAAATTAATTATATTTGGTGTTTCAGATTCAAACCAAACTTTAACAGCAAATCAAAGAAATTTTCTGGATTATTGTTTAATAATTGGAAAAAAATTAATATTAAAATTTTGGAAGGGACCATTATGCCCTACAATTAAAATGTGGACAGTGGAAATGTTGGAGACGTTGCAATTGGAGAGAATTAGGTTTATCCTAATGGATAAACTTGAGCTTTTTGAACAAATATGGTCTCCATTCACTGATTATATGAAGGGGTAGCTGAGCTCGGCATTGAAACTCAATAAGTGCCCGGTGGCTAGATCAAACAAAAATGGTTAATCTGAGATTTATATACTTGTCTCTATATATTATAATTAGAAATTGTTCCATTCATTGATAAGATGCATACTGTTTTCTTTTCCTCAAGTATAATAATTGTTTACTAGTTATAGGGGTTTTTTTTTTTTTTATTTTATTGTATTTTATTTTATTTTTTTTCCCCCCTTTTAATCAAGTATAATCATATTCTTTAAATTTACTCACTATTCTTTATTTATACTTTTTTCTTTTTCTCTTTTTCATACTATAAAAAAAATGGAGGCCTATATACATGGCTTGGTAATATTTATATAATTTTGGAAAGGAGTAATAAGTATATCTGAAAAAAATTGTTATATTATTTGTAATATGTATGACCTCTAATAAAAATATATTTAAAAAAAAAGAAAAAGCTTTTGATCAAGTAGAATGGCAATATTTATTCAAAGTATTGCAAAAATTTAACATGGGAGATAACTTTATCTCATGGGTAAAATTATTATATGATAAGCCAACGGCTAGAATACTGACTAATAATATATTATCCCCGAAATTCCAATTGGCAAGGGGCAATAGGCAGGGGTGCGCACTATCACCTCTGCTATTTGCACTAGTGATAGAGCCTTTAGCAGAAAGTATAAGAAGTCATCCGAATATTCATGGATATAATACCAAACACTCAAATAATAAAATTTCATTATATGCAGACGACATATTATTATATATTACAAATTCGCAAATTAGCATACCAAATATACTAAATTTAATAGAGGAATTTGGTTCTTTTTCAGGATATAGAATAAACTGGAACAAAAGCGAAATTATGACGATAAATCCTCAAGAACCGTTACATCTGTTGAAATTCCCCTTTAGAATTGCAACAGAAAAATTTAAGTATTTGGGCATCCAAATTACTAGGAAATATAAATCATTACTCAACGCAAACTATATGCCTTTAATAACTAAATTAAATGGGTTGATTAAATTCTGGAAAACACTGCCGATGTCCTTAATAGGCAGAATAAACGCGATAAAAATGATCTTCTTACCACAAATACTGTACCTATTTCAATCAATACCAATATACTTACCTAAAAAATTATTTAAAAAATTAGATTCTGATATTATAAACTTCATATGGGATTATAAATCACATAGAATTAAGAAAAAACACTTGTGTAAATCTAAAGAATCAGGGGGACTGACACTCCCTAACTTATTGTATTACTATTGGGCAGTGAATATTAAAAATATAATCTATTGGTTGGCCAGTTCTGCCCAACAGGTAGATTGGATAAGAATGGAGAAAGAGGATTGTTCCCCTTATAATATAGGAGCGATCCTTCTTTCCCCGATGAAACTGAACAATATAATATATAAGAAGAATCCAATTATTCACAGTATTATATGAATTTGGAATCAAATAAAATTATCTTTAAAATTAAGAAAATTATCGCTTCTTTCTCCAATAACTAATAATCCCTCATTCAAACCATTCATTATTGATAAAACGTTTATCCATTGGGAAAGATTAGGAATTAAAACAATGGAAGATATGTATGATATGGGAAAACTTTTATCATTCCAACAATTACAACTAAAATATAATTTGAAAAATAATCAATATTTCAAATATCTTCAAATTCAAGACTATTTGAAGAAATATATACAAGGATATCAAACCCTAACCCCAGATTTATTGGAGGAAGGAATTAATAGAAAGGCAGAATCAAGCAATTTAATATCTTACTTATATAATATAATTTTAAATATGGAAACGCCAACGACAGAGGCAATTAGAAGGGACTGGGAACAAGAGTTATTGATAAAAATTCCTAATGATAGATGGGAAAAAAATTTATTATATGTAAATAAATGTTCAATTAATGTAAGACATAACCTAATTCAATTTTAAATTTTACATAGATTATATTATTCTAAAACTAGACTGAATAAAATATTCTCAAATGTTTCCCCCATCTGTGACAAATGTCTTACTCAAAATGCCACTATAGCACATTCCTTTGTCTCTTGTATAAAACTGTATACATTTTGGAATGAAATTTTTGGAATTTTTACAAAACTATTTAACACAAAATTGAACCCCAATACAGAACTGATTATCTTTGGATCAATGGAAGAGGGAATTAAACTAACTATATTCCAAGAAACTTTTCTTAATTACGGTCTCATAACGGCAAAAAAACTTATACTCAAATTTTGGAAAAATGCAACTACGCCAACATTCAAAATGTGGATTTCAAATATGTCTGAAACGCTTCATCTTGAAGAAATGAGATTTCTCCTACTAGGCAAAGTAGACCAATTCTCAAAGACTTGGTCTGCTTTTATCAACTTTTTGCAAGCATATGGTGCAACATAACATAACCTCAGAAATTAAATGGTTTAGAACCGGGTGACGGATGGGCAAAAATACGAAATAGGTAGATCTCTCCTAATCTCTCTTTTCTTTACTTTCTCTTTCTATTTCAATCTTTTCAGCTTCTCTTCTATGTCCTTTATTTCTTTTGCTATCTGTTTCTACTCGCTTGTCTATCTATTCCGACACTCTTTACTTCTTTTTTCTTTCACTGTTCTTTTATTATTAAATCAAAATACGAAGTTGTACAAGAATGGAAATATGTATGTATGTAATAGGTACTCAAGTACCACACTATTTAGGTATGTTACAAAACTTACCTTGAGCAGCGCTGCAGTTCTGCCGCTCCCCGTGTGCGTGACCTTGGCGCCTTTCAGAGGGGGGCGGGCTTAAAGTGCCATTTTTCTACAGACTGGGCAAATCGATCCATGTCAGGTGATTTTGTTGCGGAAGAAAAATCGCTCCGACATTTCATTAATGAAGGTATTTTTAAATTACGCTAGATTATTTATTATCTAGAGTAATTTAAAAATCACCTTCAAAAGCCGTGAGCGCCAACAACGGGAAGGATTTTGCGTAGGGGAGAAAAAAAGGTACACAGTTTATTTTTATATTAAAAGTTGGTTTTTATGGAGGCTTTAATCATATTTTCATGGTGCAAAATGGGGTCCAAAAAAAATGTATGAACCAACAGTATTTTTCCTCCCGGCTTCACCGCAAACCGCAACGTTCCAATCCACCGCATTCCACTAAAACCCACTCGCTAGTTGATTTAAATGGCCATTAATTTACAGGCATTAAACACTAAATTTCTTCCGTTTGGCCCAGAAATTCATGATAATGAGATTTTAAAATTATGTTATATTGTGGATTATTGTGTGAATGTTATTTGGACACTTAGGCAATTTAAAAAAAGTTTATCTTTTCTTAAGAAATGGATAGATGTTTAGAACTACTCATTGAATTTTGTAATTAGCTATAATTAGATAACTAACTAATCATATGCTTTAATTTCAGGTCATCCAAGTAAGATTGTTTCATATTTGTTTCAGAATGCTTCAATCTATAATAACTGAAAATGTCATTGGGTTCTCTTAATTTTTAAGAAAGCTATGGGCTTTTAATGGTTCCAGATCACAGCTTTTGAGTCAAGTCAATTGAAAGGCAATGGGGAACAAGATGCAAATTTCCGAGTATGTAAATGGTCCTAACTTTCTTAATACTGAAGATATGAAAGTGAATTAGGTGTCAAATTAAACTTTTTATGCTTTATCTGATGGGATAAATTGCAGACTTGATTTTTTAAATCTCAAAATGTTGTAACATTGCTACACTATTGTACTTACTTCTAACAAAAAAAAGCAAAAAAAACAAAAAAAACACAATTGTTCATCCCAGTTTGGCAAAAGAATAAATCACGGAAGGTAGTGCATCCGTGAATAACAAGGAAAATCAGGGATAGTATCAAAACAAAAGATGAAGCATACAAATTAGCCAGAAAAAGCAGTCCACCAGAGGACTGGGAGAAATTCAGAGTACAGCAGAGGAGGACAAACTGCTTAGAGAGAGAGAAAACGGGGAATTACAGACCAGTTAGTCTAACATCGGCGATGGGGAAACTGCTAGAGTCAGTTATTAAAGATGGGATAGCAGCACATTTGGAAAGTGGTGAAATCATTGGACAAAGTCAGCATGGATTTATGAAAGGTGAATCATGTCTGACGAATCTTATAGAATTTTGCGAGGATGTAACTAGTAGAGTGGATAAGGGAGAACCAGTGGATGTGTTATATCTGGTCTTTCAGAAGGCTTTCGACAAGGTCCCACATAAGAGATTATTATGCAAACTTAAAGCACACGGTATTGGGGGTTCAGTATTGATGTGGATAGAGAACTGGCTGGCAGACAGGAAGCAAAGAGTAGGAGTAAACGGGTCCTTTTCAGAATGGCAGGCAGTGACTAGTGGGGGGCAATGCTCGGTGCTGGGACCCCAGCTATTTACAATATATATTGATGATCTGGACAAGGGAACTGAATGCAACATCTCCAAGTTTGCGGATGACACAAAGCTGGGGGGCAGAGTTAGCTGTGAGGAGGATGCTAGGAGGCTGCAAGGTGACTTGGATAAGTTGGGTGAGTGGGCAAGTGCATGGCAGATGCAGTACAATGTGGATAAATGTGAGGTCTTCCACTTTGGTGGCAAAAACATGAGGGTAGACTATTATCTGAATGGTGGCGGATTAGGCGTGCAGGTGCAGTAGGCAGTGAAGAAAGCAAATGGAATGTTGGCATTCATAGCAAAAGGATTTGGAGGTTCTACTGCAGTTGTACAGGGTCTTGGTGAGACCACACCTGGAGTATTGCGTACAGTTTTGGTCTCCTAATCTGAGGAAAGACATTCTTGCCATAAAGGGAGTACAGAGAAGGTTCACCAGACTAATTCCTGGGATGTCAGGACTTTCATATGAAAGAAGATTGGATAGACTCGGCTTGTACTCGCTAGAATTCAGAAGATTGAGGGGAGATCTTATAGAAACGTACAACATTCTTAAGGGGTTGGACAGGCTAGTTGCAGGAAGATTGTTCCCAATGTTGGGGAAGTCCAGAACAAGGGGTCACAGTTTAAGGATAAGGGAGAAGTATTTTAGGACCGAGATGAGAAAAGCATTTTTCACACAGAGAGTGGTGAATCTCCGGAATTCTCTCCCACAGACGGTAGTTGAGGCCAGTTCATTGACTCTATTTAAGAGGGAGTTAAATGTGGCCCTTGTGGCAAAGGGGATCAAAGGGTATGGAGAGAAGGCAGGTACAGGATACTGAGTTGGATGATCAGCAATGATCATATTGAATGGCGGTGCAGGCTCGAAGGGCCGAATGGCCTACTCCTGCACCTAGTTTCTATGTTTCTATAATGTATTGTTTATTGAATATGTATTTGTTGTGTTGTTACATTAATGTAATTATAAAGCTGCAACAAATAAGAATGTATTTGTTCCAGTCCTGTGCATATGACAATTACATACCATTGACCATTGCAAACCATCCCCACCCTCTCTGCAACTTCAAGCTACCTTATTTTCTCAGTAATTTAGTTCTGATAATAGGTATCAGAACATGAAAAATGTTAACTCTGCTATTACTTCAAAATATAAGTAAGGGTAGCCTGCCAGTATTTAATTGCCCTTTAGTTTAGTTTGGAGATACAGGTGGATACGGGCCTCTCGACCCACTGAGTCCGCGCCCACCAGAGATCACCCTAACACGAGTTCGATCCTACATTCTCGGGACAATTTACAGAAGCACGTCTTTGGTATGTGGGAGGAAACCAGGGCGCCCGGGGGAAACCCACGCGGTCACAGCAGATTGTTTCTCTCTGCGGCCGCCTCCGTCGTGTGGAAAAGGTGCGTCGCCGCAGGTGGAGCACAACGTCCCGAAGCCGTGCCGGGCGCGACAGAATTGTCAGCCTCTGCCAGGTCGCAGCCGGTCCCGTCACCGTGGCCGCCTCTTACACCACGGCCAGAGATAGAGGGGTGGGAGGCGGGTTGGGGATGGGGGTGTGAGGGGAGGGGGGGGGGGGGGTGAGGGGAGGGGGGGTGAGGGGAGGGGGGGTGAGGGGAGGGGGTGTGAGGGGAGGGGGGTGTGAGGGGAGGGGTGGGGTGAGGAGGAATGGAGGGGGGTGAGGGGTATGAGGGGAGGGGGGTGAGGAGAGGGGTTGGGGTTGGCGGAGGAGCAGGGGTGAGGGAAAGAGGGGGGGAGAGGAGGGGTAGAGAGAGGGGAATTCGAGGAGGGGGATTGAGCGAGTGGGGAGAGAGTGCGGTGAAGAGGATGAGAAAGGGAAGTGGAAGGGGAGGAGGAAGGGGAGTAAAGGGGTGAGGGGAGGAGTGGGAGAAAGAGACGAGTGTGGAGAGAGAAGGGGGGGGAGTGGGAGGAGGAAGTGAGGGAGGAGCGCGGCTGAGAAGGGGTGGGGGAGGATCTGTCAACGGAGTGTGTGTGTGTGTGTGTGTGGGGGGGGGGGGGGGGGGTGTCGGAGAAGGGGGGAGGAGGAGGATCCATCAGCCGGGCAGAGGGAGACGCGGCAGCGGCAGCTTGGGCTGTTTCAGCCGCACTGCAGTCCTTCGGCGTGGGAGGGGGTGGGGGTGACAGTCTCGCTGCCGAACTGTTGCAAGAGGCTCTGTTGGTGGAGTGGGGGACGTGGGGGAGAGAGACAGACGCACAGCCATCAATCGTCCTGGTGTCGTGGATATAGCGCCGGGATCCCCCCCCTCCCCCCCCCCCCCCCCCCCCCCCACACATACACACACACCTCCACCCCACCGGCGCCACTGCAGGCGAGTCTCGTAGCTGGGGGGGTGGGGGTCAGGAGGCCACTCGGTCCATCTTCGCTCTGCTGCATCTCTCTGCTGAAGGTTAACAACCCAGTCGGGGAGTGAACACGGCGAAGGAGGGGGCTTCGTCGTCGTCAGCTTCTTTCCAATGGTTACCCAAACTAGGTCATAAACAATGGACACGGCGATGAGAGTCGCTGTCCCGCAGTTCCAGAGACCCGGGTTCGATCCTGACCTCGGGCGCTGTGTGTGTGTGTCTGTGTCTGTGTGTGTGTGTGTGTGTGTGGGGGGGGGGGGGGGGAGTTTGCACGCTCTCCCTGTGACCGCCTGGTGGTTTTCTCTGGCTGAGCTCTGGTTTTCTCCCACATCCCAAAGACGCGCAAAGTTGCAGGTGAATTGGCCTCTGTCATTTGTCCCCAGAGTGCGTGGGTGAGTTGTTGAGATTGCGAAGAATATAACCTGGGTTCGGTGCAGAATCAGTGCAAGTGTGTCGTACACAAAGTGCTGGAATAACTCAAGGGGCCAGGCAGTATCTGTAAATCACGCCCCGCGTGTAGGGAGTGGATGAGAAAGTGGGATAACATAGAATTAATGTCAACGGGTGATCGGTGTGGACTCAAGTGGGCCGGGCCTGTTTCCATGACCACAAATTTACAAATTCGAGGAGCAGAATGAGGCCAATCGGCCCATCGTCTACTCCGCCATTCAATCATGGCTGATCTATCTCTCCCTCCTAACCCCATTCTCCTGCCTTCGCCCTGTAACTCCTGACACCCGTACAAATCAAGAACCTACCCGTATCCGCCTTAAAAATACCCACTGACTTGGCCTCCACAGCCGTCCGTGGCAATGAATTTCACAGATTCGCCACCCTCCGACTAAAGAAATCCCTTCTCATCTCTTTTCTAAAGGTACGTCATTTTAAACTGAGGCTGTGGTCTCTGGTCCCAGACTCTCCCACTAGTGGAAGCATCCTCTCCACATCCACTCTATCCAAGCCTTTCACGATTCGGTAAGTTTCAATGAGGTCTCCCTCTTTCATCTTCAATCAATCTCTGGGGGATAGGGCAAAGAGAGAGACACGAAAAGCTGGAGTAGCTCAGTGGGGTCAGGAAGCATCTCTGGAGAAAAGGAATAAGTGACGTTTCGTGTCGAGACCCTTCTTCAGACATGACTGGGGGGGGGGGGGCTATGTCTCGACGACATTTCGTGTCGGAACTGATGTGGGCTGGTCGGGCTCACTTACAGTCCCATTAATAATCTGAGCGAAATATACATCCGATCCAATAAAGTGCTCTGGAAAACCTCATTAGAACCGATTCTGCGGTTTACTAAAACGGTGCATACACAAAGGTATTTAATTTTGTAAATGACCTTTGATTGTCGGAGATATACAGACATTAGAGACACACCCCCCCCCCCCCCCCTTCCACCCCCCTTCGTCCACTGAACGCAAGTCTATTGTATTTTTTTTAATATATAATTTCACTGGCGGTGTCTTTGAGATGTCGGCGGAGCGCCCGTTCGCGGGAACGGCCAAGCGAGGTTGCGTTAAATGTAACAATCCATTCGCAAGTCTCTTGAAACGAATTCTGACCCCCGGCAGAGAAAGGAATCTTCAATTGCCCTTTAAATAGATTTCCAGACGTCCGACATTTTCTCGACATCCCTCCTGCTCCAACTACGCACTCGACGATTCACCCAAATCACTAAAACATTCAAGCAGGGGAGCCTTTCCGAGAGAGGGGGGGGGGGGGGGGGGGGGTCGCGGTTAACGAGCTCCGGTGATGAGTTGGTTCTGATTCCCGTTGCCGGTAGTTGAACGGAAAGCGGGATCGCAAGACATCTTCCTACTTTACACCATTTTACCGAGCCATGAGAGAGAGAGAGAGAAAGAGAGAGGGGGGGTGAGGGGGAGAACCGGGATGGTGACATTCCTTCCCCACGGTAGCTGGAGAGGAGATAATGTGGTACCGTTTACCTAAGGTGACCAAACCACCTTCAAACATTTACAACGAGTCGTTTGTAAATCCCAATAGAACTGCCCACCCCCCCCCCCCCCTCCCTACCTAATCTGGGACCCTCCACCCACCCACACCCACACACACACACACCCCTCAACCCAGCGCATCTGGCTATTAAGACAGAGACACGAGAGCTCGGCTGCGGGATTAAGATGAGTAAGAGAAATATTGAGCATGAGAGCAGGTGCGCGGATTGCAGGACGGAGATTTATTCGGGTTATTTGAGGGGGTGGGGGGGGGTGGGTGGGATATGAATTCCCGTGTGGTCTCCCCGCACCCCGGTGTATGGGGAGGAGGCAGGTGGGGGTTGGAGAGCAGCCTGGACGCGATGGGTGGCGGTGTGTCGGAGTGACCGGCGTGACACCTAGATACTGCAGTCAGTGAAACCACAGCCACCCACAGACAGGACACACACCATCAATATTCATTGAGGATTCTGCTGTTACAAATCCGCACCCGCGGGGTTGGGGGACAAGGTGGGGATGAGCGAAGATTTAAAATCACCCTCCCCCCCCCCCCCAACCCCTCAATTTATTTCCACCCTTAAATAGCAATCGAGTCCCGGGATCGATCCCCGCAGGAGCGATGGGGACAATCTTAGCCTCGATGTGTGATTGATGGCCGAGGTTTGTGTCGACATCAGCGCTCTTTGATGGGAGTACGAGGGGGAGATGTGATAGTATGTGTGATGAGGACGGAGAGGGGAGGAGGGGGGGGGGGGGTGGGGGGTGGGGGTGCTACGATTCCTTCTCTTCAGAAGCCCCGTCCATCACATGAGGATCACATGGGGAACATCTGCCAACCAACGAGACGGCGACGCCTCGTCAACTGAATAAGAGGCGACCCTTCGCTGGCTATAAATGTATGGGAGCGCTGCACGAAATCCCGGTGTTACAGAACGGCTACAGGGGGGAGTAGATATCGGGGGTCTCTCTCTCTCTCTCTCTCTCTCCCACCCATCTATTTATCACCCATCGCCCCCCCCCACCCCTCTCCGTCCCCGTTATACATTTATTTTACCATTGTGTTCTTGTTTTGGGAAAGTCGTCCCCAATTTTATGCCTGTTTTGCCACCAGCTATGGTTTGCCAGACGAAGATCGTGGCCGACGAGGAGATGCCGGGCGCAAAAAGCGACCCGATCGTCTCTTCCAGCCAGATGTGGCCGCCGCCGCCGCCGCCGGCCGCTCAGCCGCCCGCCGGCACCTCCTCGCCCGCGGCGCCGCTGGAAGCCGCGGCCGCCGGAGACCCGCGTCGGAAGAGGGACGCGGTCTTCATTCGGGAATTCGAGCACAGCGATCGGGAGAGCGTACGACGGATCTTCTACGAGGGCATCATGGAGAGAATTCCTAACACGGCCTTCAGAGGGTTAAAACAGCAACCCAGGATCATTCTCCTCTACTTGAGCTTGACCGGTAAGCGGAATCTAATCGCAATTTACACCGGCAATGTGAAATTACCAGTTTAACGCCGCTGTGTTTGAGACACGTTATGGTTTTTTTTAACCGATTTGTCAAAGGTTACAGATTGCTTTGTGAATCCTTGAGGGACGAAATGCACAAACGTTACGTCTCGTTATTTTCTGTTAAAATATCTGGAATTGTGCCATTTTGAATTTTTTAATTACTATGTTTTCATTTTAGAGGAGAAAAAGACACTATATGTGACGATCATTTTAATCTTTTTTTAAAGTTCTCGGTCAGAAATCATTTGAGAATGAGAGAAAAAAAAATACAGATGACCCCGAACCGCATTGCGAATGTAAGTGGAGCTGGGTTTGGATGGGAGTTACATTGGCAGAGAGGTACTCCGGTGGTCCCGACCCCCCCCCCCCCCCCCCCCCCCCCTCCGACTGGAGCTACACCGACGTAGGCGAACTCAGCTTGGACGCACCCAATGAGATGTTATCTTGACTGGATATATGCTGACCCGATGAGATGTCATCTTGACTGGATATATGCTGAACCAATGAGATGTCATCTTGGACTGGATATATGCTGACCCAATGAGATGTTATCTTGACTGGATCTATGCTGAACCAATGAGATGTCATCTTGACTGGATCTATGCTGAACCAATGAGATGTTAGCTTGACTGGATCTATGTTGACCCAATGAGATGTTACTTTAGACTAGATCTATACTCACCCAATGAGATTTTTTTTTCCAGAGACTGGGTCGATACTGACCCAATGAGATGATACTGTACCTTGGATGGATCTATACCAACCCAATGAGATGTTACCTCAAAAAGACACAAAGTTTGTTAGGTCAGGTCAACTCAGCAGGTCAGGCAGCATCTCTGGTGAACATGGATAGGTGATGTTTTGGGTCGAGACCCTTCTTCAGACCCAATGGATGTCAGCTTAGATTGTATCTGCACTGGCCTAATGGGATGTTACCCTAGACTGGATCTATGCTGATCCAGTGAGATGTTACCTTGGATTGGAGCTGTACTGACCCAATAGAGCGACAGCTTGGACAGATGCCATA
This sequence comes from Raja brachyura, assembly GCA_963514005.1. Next base: position 120,221,536 of record OY740783.1, on the reverse strand, counting down.
CTGAATCAATAGATTAATGACTTGGATGGAATCTATAGGGCTGCAATGGGCCTCAGTTATGAGATGTGTAGGAAGGAACTGCAGATGCTGGTTTACACCGAAGATAGACACAAAATGCTGGAGTAACTCAGCGGGTTAGGCAGCATCTCTGGAGAAAAAGAATAGATGAAATTTCAGGTCAAGACCCTTCTTCAGACTCTTGTCTATATGGGCTGTGAGATAGATGCTGGACTGGAAACAAACTGACCAAAACAACTCAACAGGGACTTGCCGGAGGGGAGTTCTACTGAATTCTCATGGTCCCTGCTGGACTGGATCTTTACTGACCCAGTTGGGCTCGGGTAGAGTTTGTTGGAGAGGGTGGTGCATCGACCAAGTGGGAGTGGGATGGGTGGGAGGAGGGGGGATGCAGAACTGGGGTTCCTGAAGCATCATCCTTCACAGAGGACCAATAACTGCTGTGGGAAGAGGCAAATTCTTTTGCAGGAAACACACAGTGAAAATGCAAACGTTTAGGTACCCTTTAACATGGCATCCCAATCCTATACTGGTCTCCTAATTGAGGAATTCTTACCTCCACAGGATCCCTTAATATCCTCATACATGGATTATTCTACACAAATACCTTCCTAAACTTCCCTTCCACCAATACCCTAAATATGGTTATCTTTCTATCACCTTCAATATGGGTTGCCGATCTAGGTACTCTTAAAATGGCAACTGCTCAGTTTAACCCTACCCAGGTACCTTACAGAGGACACACATGTAGTTTCCTTGCCCAGCTCCCCATGTCTTGAAGGCACTGAGTTTTGCTCTCTAAACAGGATACCCTAACCTTGTGACCCTTGCCTTAACCCAGCAATCTCCACAATCACCCCCATTTCCCTTCATCTTAATCCCGATACTTCACCCAGACCTTCATCTTAACCCAACTCCCTTCACCTTCTCCCAAACCTCCCTTGTCTTAACCCTCATCCCCTTTACCATCGTCATGTGTTCATGTGTGACTGATCTGCTCTGCTAAGAACGTTCCATTTATTTTGCGTTTCAACATTGCAGTTATTTTTTTATCCACCTCTCGTAAATGTTTGTCACTCATTGTATAAACCTGCATCTCATGCAGATAGAAGCAAAAGCAGAAATACCGCAGGCGCTGGAGATCTGAGCTAAGATAGAAAACACTGGCAATACTCAGCAGGGCAGGCAGCATAAGTGGAGAAGGAAACGATTCAGGGTGATGACCATCAGAACAATTATCACTCTGGATTGTTAAACACTGGTTTTCCCTCTTGGGTTGTAGAAACAAAGAACCACAGATGCTTTTTTATAGCGAGGGTAGACACAAAGAGTCCAACACTTTGTGTCTGTCTCCCTCTGGGTCTGTTGGCTGAGTGCTTTCAGCATTCCCTGTTTGATTTCCAATTGGAAAAATCCCAGGGGAATAATACAGTGTTGACTGATCTCCATAGATAGGGATGAGGAATAACCTATATGGATATATGGTGTACTATATCCCATGGGAATATGCAGTGTCCATTACATTGCATAGAGAGAGTGAGTAGGAATATCCTATAGGAGTATGTGGTGGCCTCTATATCCCTCAAAGCCAGAGAGTAAGAATTTGCCAGGAACATGTAGTGGTCACTACATCCCATGCTGAGAGAGTAGGATCCCATGGGAATATTAGAGGTGCCAACGCCCTATAGAGACCGAGAGTAGGAACATTCGATGGGAACATGTAGAGTCTGGGACATCCCAAAGATGATAAAGTAGGAATGTCCCCAAATTATGTAGTGTCCACTACACCCCATGATCAGAGTGTGAAGATCCCATGGGAATATATGTGGTATCCACTACATCCCAAGTTTAGAGTGTGGGAATATGCCACAGGAATATATAAAATGTCCTCCACATCAGGAAATTGAAGGCCGGTTTCATGTAATAGAGTGATCCCATGGGAATATGTAGAGCTAAGGCATCCCATGCTTAGAGAGTGGGAAGATCCCATGGGAATATATAGTATCTACTGCACCTCATGCTCAGAGAGTAGGGTGAACCCATCTGAAGAATGTTGCCACTTCCATTTCAGAGAATTCCATCAACATGCATGTGTACATACACATATGTGTGTGTGTGCGTGTGTGTGCATACGCGCGTGTGTGTGTGTGTGCATAGGCGTGTGTGTGTGTGTGTGTGCCTGTAGGGTGTGCCTGATGTGAGGGTGCCTCCCAGTGAAGAGTGTTGTCGGAGTGGTGCACTTGTGAATGACACAGCCTGGCAGACCCTGTGTTAATGATGTGAATGAAACTGCTGTTTAAACCATGTGGTCGGCTTTGGTGATAGAACAGGTTAATAAAACGCGGTACATACTGTGTTGGGGACTCTTGCGGACACCTTCTGCAGTTGAGGCAAACGAACCATGTAAGTATATAAATACATAGGCATTATTACCTTTACAACAAAAACAATGCACGATAAATGTATTTCTCTATTTTTATATTTAAATGTCTGTAATATAAACCTCTGGGGTTGTTCCGAAATAAACACTCCATTCTCTTTTCTGACAGGTATCGTTTATTTCTCTCCCTTGTCTCCATAGTAATGTGCTTTTATCTGACGGAATCCTTGCTGCTGATCTGCTGTGTGCCCATTTTACTGTTGGGCTCCAGATACCACTACAGTAGGAAAGTTATCGTCAGCTATCTTGAGTGCGCACTGCAAACCGACATGTCAGATATTGAGCAATATTACATGAAACCGGCAGGTAAGTTCCCGAGTTTTGGGTGTTGAGGCAGAATTATTTTTGCAGGATTCTTTTTTCCGACCTTCAAATTATAGGTTGCTTTGTGTTCTGTGATAAACCGTGGTGTGTGGGGAGGGGAAGGGGGGGGGGGTGGTGGATGCTGTGGAGTTTGGAATGAACTGATGTTTTGCATTGTAGATTCACCATGTGCAAGTTGTTTGTGCAGAGGGTGGTGGAATTCATTCCCCTCAACAGGAGGGTGAGGATGGGGACACTTGAACTGTGGGCTCAGTAGATTTTGATCGGTTGAATGGGAGGTCAATGGTGGTCATGAATTGGATGGCGAGACCAGCTCAAGGAGCTGAATAAGGAATATTTTGATTCAGTAACTTGCAACCCCCCTGGACACAGTCTCTCCTCATTGAATATATTGATTGCAGGGGCGAGAAATGAATCCCGTCAGACACCCTCAGTAAGTCAGTACGATCAATGATAGAGTAAATGGGGGAACAAAGGGGAGCACAGTGGAGGACCTGGTAGAGTTGCTGCCTCACCCAGTCCAGAGACCCGGCCTCAATCCTGTCCTCGGCTGCTGTCCGTGTGTGTGGAGTTTTAATGTTCTCCCTGTGACTAAAGTGGGGCTGAAGGGCATGATTCCATGCTGTATGACTGTCTCTATGACTCTCAGACTTGAACATAAATGCAGACACAAGAGGCTGCAGGAGCTAGAATCTTGGCACAGTAGTTGGTAGAGCTGCCAGAGACCTACGTTCAACTCTGAGCCCAGGTACTGTCTATGTGGAGATTGCACGTTCTCCTTGTGACCGTGTGGGTTTCCTCCGGGTGCTTTGGTTTCCTCCCACATCCCAAAGAGGTGCAGGTTTGGAGGTTAATTGGCCCTCTGTAAATCGCCACTAGTGTGTAGGGAGTGGATGGGAAAGTGGGATAATATAGAACTAAAGTGAACAGATGATCGATGGTCAGCGTGGACTCAGTGGTCTAAATGGTTTGTTATCATGCTGTATGTTTCAATCAATCAGTCAATCAAATGAAATATAAGTAAGAAGCATTTGTACAATCCTTTGAGCCCATTTCTCAAAGCTGACAGTCCAATCCCAGACCCCAGTCTACTTGTTGCCAGATCCTCGTAATTCTTCACTCTTCTACAGACAAAAACCCTCACCCTTTGGTTTCTTAATGCCTCCACATGTACCAGCTTTCTTATTTACAAACATTCCAAAGCTTCACAAGAGAAGACATTTTTTCCTTCTTTGAGTCTTTCATGGACAACCCCTTATTTTGGCCCTACACCCACTGCTGCTGCATATGCCTTGTGTGAGGGAAAGCATCCTCTCAGCATCTACCTCTTCAGAATCCTTATCTCAATAAGATCATAAGATAATCAGACATAGAAGCAGATGTAGGCCATTCGGCCCATCAAGTCTGCTCCGCCATTGGATCGTGGCTGATATATTTTTCCCTCTCAACCCCATTCTCTTGCCGCCTCCCCGTAACCTTTAATGCCCTTACTGATCAATAACTTATCAATCACCACTTTAAAAATACCCAATGACATGGCCTCCACAGCGGTCTGTGGCAATGAATTCCAGGGATTCACCACCCTGGCTAAAGAAATCCTCCTCATCTCCATTCTAACCCATGAACAATCCTTCGCAGAATCTCCTCATTTTGTGATCGGGCGGGGAAGGTGAAGGAGAGAAACCCAAGTTTTACCTTTCAAACCTTGTCAATATTTAATAAGCCAACAGTCTGCCCTACTTTCAGGACAATGCTCTCTGTCCCTTTCACTGTGATAACATTAGGAATATTTTATGAAGAACCAGCTGCTATTAATATATTCCCCAAATCCAACATTCCACTCAAGTGGACAAGCGTAATCGTTCACCTTGTTAACTTTTAGGTCGGCAGAAGATCAGATATGTTACATTATATTTTGTTTGCTATTGTGGTATTGTTTGTCAGGTTAATTCAATCGTATCTTTGGGGCAACGGGTTTACTGATTGTTTCAACGTCTGGTTGGAGTGTGAGCAATAGTGAATGCTGTGAGGGAGAATTCTAGTTGCCAGGTTTGGCTGGGGTAGTCTACACCGTCAGTCATGCTTCTCTCCCCCCTCCCACCTCATCTCTCTTCCCCTTCACTTTATCCACTTCGTCCATGGTAACTTCGCCACTCAGAGGTCAACAGCTCATTTAAGTTAAACGTAACAAACAACCGTGGCAGAAACTGTGCAACAGTTCAATTGTCACATGTATCTAGATACAGTGAAAAGCTTTTGTTTGCATACAGTCCAATAAAATAGTGTAAACCTGGTAGATTTCTTCTGTGGCAGTACATAAAGAGTTTCCAGCATCATCATGCATCTTTCAAGTAGCAGGTTTTTTTTAATATCGAGTCTTATCTTGACCTTAAAATGTCCATTGTCCTGGACTTTGCATTTGGAATATTGGAATATCTTCAAGAGTCAATAATGTTTTATTGTCATATGTCCTGAAACAGAACAATGAAAATCTTACTTGCAGCAGCACAACATGATATGTAAACATGGTACTCGGCACACATCATAGTAAACAACAAAAAGAAGTTCAATAAATAAAAGCAAACAATAGCGCAAAGACGACAAAAACAATTCCCCCAAGTTCCCAGTGCAATCAAGGCAGTTCGTAGTTCAGAGTTTGATTGGAGGTTGTGGTGTTCAACAGCCTGATGGCTGTAGGGCAGAAGCTGTTCCTGCCTGAATCTGGACGTTACAGTTTTCAGGCTCCTGTACCGTCTTCCCGATGGCATTAGGTGAAATGACAGTATGGCCAGGCTGGTGAGCGTCTTTGATGATGCTGTCTGTCCTTTTGAGGCAGGGCCTCTTGCAGATCCCGTCAATGGTAGGTAGGTCAGCACCCATGATGTTGACCACCTTCTTCAATCTTCTTCATTCCTGGGCATTTGAGTTGCCAAACCAGGCCATGATGCAACCAGTCAATATGTTCTCTCCCATACATTAACCATAATTGTCAATTATTCCTGGTGTATAGGATGGTGCTATGAGGTGATTGCTGGTCGGTGCAGACCCGTTGGGGCAAAGGGCCTGTTTCCACGTTGTATCTCTAAAGTCTAACCATATAACCATATAACAATTACAGCACGGAAACAGGCCCTCTCGGCCCTTCCAGTCCATGCCGACCATTTATTTTCCCCTAGTCCCATCTACCTGCACTCAGACCATACCCCTCCATTCCCTTCCCATCCATATACCTATCCACTTTACTTTTAAATGTTAAAATCGATCCTGCCTCCACCATTTCAGCAGGAAGATCATTCCACACAGCCACCACTCTCTGAGTCTACACTTTGTTGTTTTTTTCTGGAATTTGATAATTTGCAGCCAACAACTCTGGATGTTAATCATCTATCTGCACTGTTTGCCGGCTGTGATATTCACACTTGTTTCGTGCCACACTTTCTCACTCATGCATTGTTACCAACACCTGTACTGGAAGGTAGTACATCCTGACTTGCTGTGATGACAACAGCCAATCTGTACTGTGTTATTTATGGATTCAACTATTTTAAATTACGGAGCAGGTGTAAGCTCTGTTCATGAAAGTTCTTCAGACCATGTAGGCATCTTGAGTACTGACCAACTGTGAAACCCCTTTGGTGGTCCTGTTCAATATGAGCTGTATCGTGTTAGATTAACAGTGATAGTGATTACTTAATAGTCACTAAGAATCAAGAGTGTTTAATAGTCATATGCACCAACAGTGGAACAATTAAATTCTTAACTTGCTGCAGCTTAACAGATCTGCCAATATAATTACACATAGATAACATGTAATGATCAGAAGTACAGAAAATTAAGAATTATAATACTGGATAACCATAATAGGGCAAAAAAACATAGCCCAGGGTGCAACCAAAGGCACAGTGGCACAGTGTTCAAGAGGTTTATGGGCCGAGGCTGTTCTTGAACCTGGAGGTCATGTTTTTTCAGGCTTCTATATCATCATCCCGATGACAAGAGTGAAATGAGAGGGTGGCCAGTCTGGGGTAGGTTTTTCATGATGCTGACTGCCTTTTTGCGGCAGCTCCTCCTGCAGATCACTTCGATGGTGGGGAGGTCAGTAACCGTGACGGCCCGGGAACTGTCGACCACTCTCTCTGTTAACTATTCTATTCCTGGGTGTTCGAGTCACCAAACCAGGCCACGGTGCAACCTGACAGTGATTATTGATGCCAGTGATTGGAGAAGTGTGTAGGTGGTGTACAATGTGAAGAGAATGCCCAAGAGATCAGGCAGCATCAGTGGAGAGAAACTGAGAGGGAGAGAGGGAGTGGTGGGGAGGGAGGAATGGAGAGGGAGGGATGGAGAGGGAGGATTGGAGAGGGAGAGGGTGGAGAGGGAGGGATGGGGAGGGAGGGGTGGAGAGGGAGGGGTGGAGAGGGAGGATTGGAGAGGGAGTGGTGGAGAGGGAATGGTGGCGAGGGAGGGATGGAGAGGGAGGGGTGGAGAGGGAGAGGGACAGCATATTGCAGTTGGATGATGTGTCATGAAAAGATTCATGGAGGTAGAGTCTTGTGAAGGAAGAGTAGAGGAAGTGTTGTGGGTGATGAGCTTCAGAGGTGAGGAGTATTATGCATGAGGATTATTATGTGTGAGGAGTGTTAAGCTGGTTCACAATTGAGATTCATCCTCTGTTGGTTCAGCTGGAGGAATTCTCTTCCTCACTGGATGTTGTATCACACCCTGTGAAACAGGCAGGTAGATAGAGATGAATGGTTAACCATGTTACTGTACAGGTGAAAGTGGTTGGCTGAATACATCTTCTTGGTGTAATATCTTTCTGGTGTATTTTGGCACAGATAGGGCAGACAGTCTGAACTTTTTTTACCCGGGGTGGAAATGTTACAACTGCAGGGCACAGTTTTAGGGTGAGCGGGGCAAAGTTTAAAGGAGATGTGTGGGGCAAGTTATTTTACATTGAGTGGTGGGTGCCTAGAACACACTGCCAGGAGTGGTGGTAGAGGCAGGTATGATAGTGGCATTGAAGAGACTTTTAGGTAGGCACATGGAGGTATGCAGAAATTGAGAGATATGAATCACGTGCGGGCAGATGCGAAGAATTTAACTTGGCATCATGTTCTGCACGGACATTGTGGGCTGAAGGGCCAGTTCCTGTGCTGTTCTATGCAATGTCATCTGAATGTAATGTGCCTGAGCCTCGGTCAGGAGCTGTGGGGAAGTAGTGGTGTGAGGCATGGCATGCGCCGAGGGTGTCAGGGATTATGGGGGGGGAGGCAGGAGAATGGGGTTAGGAGGGAGAGATAGATCAGGCATGATTGAATGGCAAAGTAGACTTGATGGGCCAAATGGTCTAATGTTAGATGATCATAGAGGCAGAGATGTAATGCTGGTCTTGTATGAGCGCTTGGTTAGAGTATCTCTGGAGTGTCCTAGACTCTAAATAATCATCTTATAGAGATATTGGTGTGAGTCAATAATTCACTAGAATGATATTGAAATTGACAAATGTTCTAATAGGTAATGGGTGGCATGTTGGCGCAGCGGTAGATTTGCTGCCTTACAGCACCAGTGACCTGGGTTTGATCCTGACTACAGGTGCTATCTGTACGGAGTTTGTATATTCTCCCCGTGACTGTGTGGGTTTACTCCGGGTGCTCTGGTTTCTTTCCACACTGCAAAGATATACAGTTTTGTAAGTTAATTGATTATGGTAAAGATTGTGAAGTGTCCCTAGTGTGTGGGATGGTGTTAGTGTACGGGGGATTGCTGGACGGTGTGGATTCAGTAGGCCGAAGGGCCCGTTTCTGCACTGTATCTCTAAACTCAAAAGGGTTAGGTTTATTATTGTGGCCTGTACCGAGTTACAGTGAAAAACGTTGTTTTACATGCTATCCAAACAGATCAGATATACCAGACATAGATACAATCAGTTCAAACTCAAGTACAATAGGTAGAGCAAAGGGGAAGGTGCAGAATATAGTTCTCAGCATCGTAATGCATCAGTTCCAGAGACAAAGACTAATGTGCTCTTCGGGGAATGGAACAGTACCCTACTTATGGAAGGACCGCACAGAAGCCTGATAACGGAGGATATTCCTTGGGGAAGGACATCTACTGTCCAGGTGCAAGGTTTCTGACGTAATATGTAGATCTTTCCTTTCATCCACAAATCTGCTTGATCTGCTCAGTTCCTCCAGTAGGTTGCTTGTTGCTCCAGATTCCAGCATCTGCAGTTTCTTGTGTCTCCAGTCTACTTCCTTACCTGGTTTGGCCTCAGTGTGTCTCTAAGGACCAGCTATATAGTGACTGGTTGCTGCTCTCTGAAATGGCCAACGATGGCAGTGAGTGAGAGACAATGGGACATGGGTACTACTTGGCTTTGCCAGGGAACCATTACACCTCTTCAATGAATATAAGCATGGCTGATCAGACCAGGGCTCTCTTGATTGCGATAAATACATTTTAATAATTTGCAAAAGTTTTACGTGATATTTGTAGATTATGATAAAGGAAAGTAGTCATGAGATGGCCTGCAATCATTTTTTATCCAAAGGTAAGCTAAATGTGGTGGCATTTAAGAGGATTTTAGTTTGTCCTAGTAAATCAAGATTGTATTGAGGGATATACAGTAGTTAATGTGCAGGCAGAGGAGATTAGTGTTTCTTGGCATGATGTTTGGCATAGACATTGGGGTCCAAAGGACAGCACTGTTCTATTTTAATGTATGTAGTGTGGAACTTGTCACTATTGAGGGTGGTTAAGGTGGATTAGATGGAGGTCTGACATGTTGGAGAAAGGAATAGAAGGATATTTGACAGTAGTTCAGTTTAGTTTATTGTCACATGTACCAAGTTATAGTAAAACACTTTTGCTGCGTGCTAACCAGTCAGCGGAAAGGCAATCAATACATGATTATAATTGAGCAATTCACAGTGTGCAGATACATGGTAAGGGAGTAACGTTTAGTTCCTCCCTTATAACAAGATAAAGCCAGTAAAGTCTGATCAAAGATAGTCTGAACGTCACCAATGAGGTAGATAGTAGTTCAGGATTGCTCTCTGGTTGTGGTAGGATGGTTCAGTTGCCTGATAGCAGCTGGGAGGAAACTCTCCCTGAATCTGGAAGTGCGTGTTTTCACACTTCTATACCCTCGTCCTTGGTTATGCTGCTGGCCTTGCCGAGGCAGAGTGAGATATAAAAGGTGTCAATGGAAGGGAGGTTGGTTTGTGTGATGGTCTGAGCTGCGTCCACAATTCGCTGCCATTTTGCGGTCTTGGATGGAGCAGTTCCCAAACCAGGCTGTGATGCATCCCGATAAAATTATTTATATGGTGCAGTAGGTAGAGGGCAATAACACAGACCAGAACAGCCTGTATCATATCTCTTTTGCCAACACTCTGTCCACGGCCTTCTATCCCTTGGTAATTCAAGGCCAGTCTACATGGCTCTTAAACGGTCTGAGAGTCTCTGCCTCCACCACCTCCTCAGGCGGTGTGTTGCAGATTCCAACCACCCTCTGCGGGAACAATCTCCTCCTTGAGCCACTGTGACCTCTTACTCCCATTACCCTAAACCTGTGCCCTCTGGGTAGCAAGAGGTTTCAATAACACTGGCCCCGAGACCAAGGGCACATGGCTGCTCGTGCTGTAACGACTCAGACAGATGCGGGGACAAAGGAAGTTCGGTGATTAATGCCATCCAGATCACAGCAATGGGACAGTGGGGCCAATGACGGCAATTAATTCTATGAGCCCATTGATCTTTCCCTGTCCTTGACAAATAAAGAATTGCACTGAGGCATCTCGCAACCCGTTCATAATGAAGCCATTAATTCCTGTGAAAGTTGAAGGAATATTGCACCAGTTCATTAATAGACTGAAACGGCATCATCCAATAATGTTAATTAGCATCGCCATTATCTACACATACATAGAACATAGAACAGGACAGCACAGGATCAGGCCCTTCGGCCCACACTGTATGTGGTGACCATGATCTCAATGTGTGCTATATATCTCCACTATATCTGTCTGTTCATATGGCTGTCCAAATTCCTCTTAAACATTGCTGTTGTATATGCTTTCAACAATCCCCTGGCAAACCATTGCACAAGCCCACTCACCTTATAAATCACCTTTATATATCGGCACTCTCACCTTAAACCTATGCCCTATTCCAGGTTTTTAATTTCCATCCTGGGAGAAAAACCCTTGTCTATCTATCTGTAACTCTTATAATTTTACAATGCAATAATATATCTCTCAGGTTGCTCCTCAATTTCTGATATTCCAGAGAAAATAATCCTGGTTTGTCCTCTAATCCAGGCAACATCCTGGTAAACGCCTGCAGGGTGCCTCTGTGAAGCCTCCACATCCTAGCTGTATTGGGGTGACCAGAACTGCACTCGAACCTCCAAATGTGGCCTCACCAAAGTTTTACAAAACTGGAAGCTGATTTACAGTCAATTTTCTGATTTAAAAAAACAAGTGTACTGGGATTAGCATAGAGATGGGCTGGATGATTCTTTGATTCTGTGGAGTGTAACTCATTGGATACATTTCAAAGATTTAACATGGGCTTACAGGGCTCCATGATTCTGAGGTTGCATGATTCTCTCCCTGGCATGTATGATTCTGTGGTTGCATCACTACTAATCTGCCTTATAACCTATATTTTCTCCCAATTCTTTCCTGTCGTGAGAACAAAGAGGGTCCCGGCGTAGTGGGTCCGCCAAGAACAAAGGGGAACCATTGTGGACTAAGTGGAATACTTACAGGAAGGCTATGAGGTTTTGGAGATGATGCAGAAGAGGTGTATCAGAATGCTGCTAAAATCAGAGGACATGACCAATAAGGAGAGGTTGGACAAATGTGCATTGTTTTCTCTGGTATGTTGGATCTGATAGATGTTTATAAAATTATGAGAGGAATGGAATCTTTCTCATGGGTAGGAAATGTCATACGAGACGGTACAGTGTTAAGGAGAGAGGGGAAAGATTTAAAGTATGTGTAGAACAAGGTTTTTGCACACAGCATGCGAGGTTGGTGCCTGGAAAGTGCCGCTGAGGGTGGTGGTGGAGGCAGCTACGATAGTGATATTTAAGAAGCTTTTTGATAGGTGCATGGATATGCAGGGAATGGCAGGATATGGACCACGTGCAGGCAGAGATCGGTTTAACGGCGCCATGTTCCGCACAGATATAGTGGAGTGAAAAGCCTGTTCCTGTGCTGTTCTGTGTTCTTTGACCTCGTGGACCTTCCCTGGGTGACAATAGACAATAGGTGCAGGAGTAGGCCATTCGGCCCTTCGAGCCAGCACCGCCATTCAATGTGATCATGGCTGATCATCCCCAATCAGTACCCCGTTCCTGCCTTCTCCCCATATCCCCTGACTCCGCTATTTTTAAGAGCCCTATCTAGCTCTCTCTTGAAAGCATCCAGAGAACCTGCGTCCACCGCCCTCTGAGGCAGCGAATTCCACAGACTCACCACTCTCGGTGCTCTGGTATCCTCCTATATCCGACATATGCCAGTTGATATCTGAATTGGCTGTAAATTGCCCCTTGTGCCGGTGGCTGGTACATTAATGAAAGTGTGCGGGAGAGCAGCAGTTGAGATTTGGTTTAGTTTTTGTCACATGTAGTTATTGTCACATGTGAAAAGCTATTGTTGCATGCTAACCAGTCAGCGGAAAGACAATACATGATTACAATCGAGCCATCTACGGTGCATAGATACATGATAAAGAGAATACTGTAAATAACGTTTAGTGCAAGATAAAGCCAGTAAAGTCCGATCAAAGACGGTCCGAGGGTCTACATTGAGGTCGATAGTAGTTCAGGACTGCTCTCTGGTTGTGTGCTACACAAAAAGCTGGAGAAACTCAGCGGGTGCAGCAGCATCTAAGGAGCGAAGGAGATAGGCGACGTTTCGGGTCGAGACCCTTCTTCAGACTGGGCCTGGTTGTGTGCAACTGGTTCAGTTGCCTGATAACAGCTGTGAAGAAACTGTCCCTGAATCTGGAGGTGTGTGTTTTCACACTTCTGTACCCTTTTCCCAATGGGAGAGGGGAAAAGAAGGAGTGGCCAGGTGCGACTCGTCCTTGATTTGCCGAGGCAGTGTGACGTGTCAATGGAGTCAATGGAAGGGAGGATGGTTTGTGTGATTGTCTGGGCTGCGTCCACAATTCTCTGCAAATTCTTGCGGCCTTGGATGGAGCTGTTCCCAAACCAAGCTGCGATGGTTGTACGGTTGTAGGGAAATAAGTGAGAGAATGGGTTTGAAAGGACCAAATGGCTTCTTTCTAATCAGGAAATTATACAAAGTCCAGTCACTGTTGGAACGGAATTTCCACAAGCATCATTCCAAGAATGTGGAGGCACAAGAGCCTGCGGATGCTGGAATCTTGAGCAACACACAAAGTGATGGTGGAACGCAGCAGGTCAGGCAGCATCCGTGGAGGGAACAGAGAGATGACGTTTCATGTCCGAAGAAGGGTCTTGATCTGAAATGTTGTTCGTCCATTCCCTCCACATATACTGCTTGATCTGCTGATATCCTCCAGCATTGCAATAATGTGAGCAGATAAACTTTATTTTTACTGATGTTGAATATTGGAGTGAATATTGACCAGGTCTCTCTGGAACTCCTTTAATCTTTCTACTGATAGATACCTTTTCATGTATCAGAGAAACATAGAGAATAGGTGCAGGAGTAGGCCATTCTGCTCTTCGAACGAGCATTCAATATGATCATGGCAGATCATCCAAAATCAGTGCCCCGTTCCTGCTTTTTCCCCATATACCCTTGATTCTGTTTGCCCTAAGAGCTAAGTCTAACTCTCTCTTGAAAACATCCAGTGAATTGGCCTCCACTGCCTTCTGTGGCAGAGAATTCCACAGATTCACAACTCTCTGGCTGAAAATGTTTTTCCTCATCTCAGTCTTAAATGATTCATCTTATTCCTCATCTTATTCTTAAACTGTGACCCCCTGGTTCTGGACTCCCCTAACATCGGGGACATTTTTCCTGCACCTAGCCTGTCCAATCCCTTAAGAATTGTATGTTTCAATAAGATCCCCTCTCAAACTTCTAAATTCCAGTGAATATCCTTGGTGGATCACACTACTCCGCAGTGCAGCAACATTTAAGAGGCATTTAGACGAGCACATGCTCAGCCAATTGCCATTCCAGGTATTAGTCGAGTAAACCTTCTCTGAGCTGCTTCCAATTAATTTATTTCTTGCTTTAAATAAGGCAAAGACTGAAAAGAATCAAGCGTCAGTGCCAGCACAAAAAAACAAGATATTAGTGCACAACACAATTAGGAAATAAAATGCAATCCAAGAGGTGGTCAGTAGTGTGTTGTCCAGGTCGGTTCAAGAACCTGCAGGTTACAGGGAAGTAGTGATGTGGGACTTCAGGCTTCTGTGTCTACTGCCCAACGGTATCAGCGAGAACAGGGCATGGGCGGGATGGTGGGAATCGGTGGTGTGCTTCCCCCAGGGGGTGCAATCCGGTGCAAAGGGGCGTAATGCTGCTTTCTCAGTCTGTATCAGGACTGGCCATTACTGATGTCAGTCATTCATCATTGAAATTGGCTTCGTTTTCCCCCTCTCTATTAGCACAGCCTGATCTGCTCAATGTTTCGCTGAACCCAGCATCTCACGACCTGCTATATTCCTTTTTTTTAAATATTCTCTTTCTCTAATTACCCTTATTTCTTAACTTTTGTTCATCTTTTTCTCAATCGAACTGACTTCATGTTCGGATTGCCTCTACGACCCCATTATCCCCACTCTGACCCCAGCCTCACCCTATCAGTGATATTCCTTTTATCCTATCCATCCCTCCCCCGTTAACTTGCCCCCATGATTTCCCAGTTTACTTTAGATACAGAATGGAACCAGGCCCTTCGGCCCACCAAGCCTGCGCCAACCATCAGTCACCTGTTCACAGGTGTTCCATGTTCTTCTCATCCACTCCCTACACATTAGGGGCAATTTTACAGAGGCCATTTAACCTACCTAACCTACACACATCTTTGGGATATGGGAGGAAACCATAGCACTCTGAAGAAACCCAGAGTCATGCGGAGAACATGCAAACTCCACACTGACAGCACCCGAGATCAGGAATGCACCATGATCCCTGGCGCTGTGAAACAGTGACTCTATCAGCTATGCCACTGTGCTGCTCCAAGGAAGGGTGGCACTTGAAATATTATTTATTTCTCTCTCCAGAGACGCTGCCCGACCCACTGAGTGTTCCAGCAGTTTCTGTTTCTATTTGCGACACACAGAAAGGTACAACTGGCTACCCAGGACTGATTCAGGGAACATCCTGCAGGGGATAGGAAGATTAGCCCCTTTGCTCAATACAGCTGGTGAGGCTGGAGGAGGAATTCAAAATTTAAATCTGATTTTTGTCAGGAAAATTATGTTGTGTACAAGCGGAGCGTTAAACTAAAAACAAAAAATGTTGGAAATACTCAACAGGACGGGCTTCATCTGTGGGAAGAGAAACAGAATTTGCGTTTCAGGTCAGAACAGGGAAGGATACAAAAGATGGTCATTAAGGGTGTGGGAAGGGGGTTTAGGGTAAAATGGGGTTAACAAGGGGATCATCTATATACAGGGTTATAGGAGCGGTTCGAGAGTGAGAACATGGACAAAAAAGTATGAGAGTTGTGTAATGCCGAGGAAGACGAGCAGCAGGAAAACGGGGATGAGGAGGAATTTACATAGCAAGAGGGAGGTGAAACTGTGGAATTCATTGCCACAGACAGCTGCGGAGGCCAAGTCATTGCATAGTTTAAGAACGGAGATTGATACTTTCTTGATTCGTAAGGCTGTCAAAGATTATTGGGAGAAGACAGGGGAATGGGGTTGAGAGGGAATAATAGACCAGCCATGTTTGGATGTGGTGGTAGACTTGATGGACCAAATGGCCTAATTCTGCTCCTATGTGTTTTGGTTCTAGCAGGTCAAGATGTGCATGACTTCCATCCCGAAGTGAAATTAAGTAAAATATGAAAAATAAACAAGCAAGCTAAGCAAATATTACAAATGGATTACTAAATCAGACTAGAAATCAAGTTACAATGAGTTCCCCAAGCGTGTGCTGGGCCTCATTCAAATCATGAAGAGAATTTTTCCCAGGGCCGGGGAAATCAAGAACTAGAGTGCACAGGTTTAAGGTGAGAGGGGAAAAAATTAATAGGAACCTGAGGAGCAGGTTTTTCAGAAGGTGGTGGGTATATGAAGTGAGCTGCCAGAGGAGGTAGTTGAGGCAGGTACAATAACAATATTTAAAAGATACTTGGATGAGTTGAATGTGCAGATAGTTATTAATGAATATGATATAGTTGGGTTCATGGAGACATGGCTCCAGGGTGACCAAGACTGGGAGCTGAACATCCAGGGATATTCAATATTCAGGAGGGATAGACAGAAAGGAAAAGGAGGTGGAGTAACGTTGCTGGTTAGAGAGGAGATTAACACAATAGAAAGGAAGGACATTAGCTTGGAGGATGTGGAATGGATATGGGTAGAGCTGCGAAACACTAAGGGGCAGAAAACGCTAGTGGGAGTTGTGTACAGGCCACCGAACAGTAGTAGTGGAGTTGAGGATGGCATCAAACATGAAATTAGAAATGCGTGCAACAAGGGTAAAACAGTTATAATGGGTGACTTCAATCTACATATAGATTGGGTGAATCAAATTGGCAGGGGTGCTGAGAAAGAGGATTTCTTGGAATGTACGCGGGATAGTTTTCTAAACCAACATGTAGAGGAACCAACGAGAGAGCAGGCTATTCTAGACTGGGTACTGAGTAATGAGGCAGGGTTAGTTAGCAGTCTTGTTGTGCATGGCCCCTTGGGCAAGAGTGACCATAATATGGTTGAGTTCTTCATTAGGATGGAGAGTGACATTGTTAATTCAGAAACAAGGGTTCTGAACTTAAAGAAAGGTAACTTTGAGGGTATGAGATGTGAATTGGCCAAGATAGACTGGAAAGTGATTCTTAAAGGGTTGACGGTGGATATGCAATGGAAGGCATTTAAAGACCGAATGGATGAACTACAACAATTGTTCATCCCAGTTTGGCAAAAGAATAAATCAGGGAAGGTAGTGCATCCGTGGTTAACAAGGGAAATCAGGGATAGTATCAAAACTAAAGATGAAGTGCTTAATTAGGAAAGGGAAAATAGATTATGAAAGAAAACTGGCAGGGAACATAAAAACGGACTGCAAACGTTTTTATAGATATGTGAAGAGAAAAAGGTTAGTTAAAACAAATGTAGGTCCCTTGCAGTCAGAAACTGCTGAATTGATTATGGGGAACAAGGACATGGCAGACCAATTGAATAACTACTTTGGTTCTGTCCTCACTAAGGAAGACATAAATAATCTGCCTGAAATAGCAGGGGACCGAGGGTCAAATGAGATGGAGGAACTGAGTGAAATCCAGGTTAGCGGGGAAGTGGTGTTAGGTAAATTGAATGGATTCAAAAAGGCCAATAAATCCCCAGGGCCAGATAGGCTGCATCCCAGAGTACTTAAGGAAGTAGCCCCAGAAATAGTGGATGCATTACTGGTAATTTTTCAAAACTCTTTTGATTCTTTAGTAGTTCCTGAGGATTGGAGGGTAGCTAATGTAATCCCATTTTTTGAAAAGGGAGGGAGAGAGAAAATGGGGAATTACAGACCAGTTAGTCTAACATCGGTAGTGGGGAAAATGCTAGAGTCAGTTATTAAAGATGGGATAGCACCACATTTGGAAGTGGTGAAATCATTGGACAAAGTCAGCATGGATTTATGAAAGGTAAATCATGTCTGACGAATCTTATAGAATTTTTAGAGGATGTAATTAGTAGAGTGGATAAGGGAGAATCTGTGGATGTGTTATATCTGGACTTTCAGAAGGCTTTCAACAAGGTCCCACATAAGAGATTAGCATTCAAACTTAAAGCACATGGTATTGGGGGTTCAGTGTTGATGTGGATAGAGAACTGGCTGGCAGACAAGGAGGCAAAGAGTAGGAGTAAACGAGTCATTTTCAGAATGGCAAGCAGTGATTAGTGGGGTACCGCAAGGCTCAGTGCTGGGACCCCAGCTATTTACAATATATATTAATGATTTGGATGAGGGAATTGAATGCAACAGCTCCAGGTTTGCAGATAACACAAAGCTGGGGGGCAGTTTTAGCTGTGAGGAGGATGCTAGGAGGCTGCAAGGTGACTTGGATAGGTTGGATGAGTGGGCAAATGCATGGCAGATGCAGTATAATGTGGATAAATGTGAGGTTATCCACTTTGGCGGCAAAAACAGGAGGGTAGACTATTGTCTGAACGGTGGCCGATTCAGAAAAGGGGAGATGCAACGAGACCTGGGTGTCATGGTACACCAGTCATTGAAAGTAGGCATGCAGGTACAGCAGGCAGTGAAGAAAGCGAATGGTATGCTGGCATTCATAGCAAAAGGATTTGAGTACAAGAGCAGGGAGGTTCTACTGCAGTTGTACAGTGTCTTGGTGAGGCCACACCTGGAGTATTGCGCACAGTTTTGGACTCCTAATCTGAGGAAAGACATTCTTGCCATAGAGGGAGTGCATAGAATGTTCACCAGACTGATTCCTGGGATGGCAGGACTTCCATATGAAGAAAGACTGGATAGACTCTGCTTGTACTCGCTAGAATTTAGGAGATTGAGGGGGATCTTATAGAGACTTACAAAATTCTTAAAGGGTTGGACAGGCTAGATGCAAGAAGATTGTTCCTAATGTTGGGGAACTCCAGAACAAGGGGTCACAGTTTAAGGATAAGGGGGAAGTCTTTTAGGACAGAGATGAGAAGATAATTTTTCACACAGAGAGTGGTGAGTCTGTGGAATTCTCTGCCACAGAAGGTAGTTGAGGCCAGTTCATTGGCTATATTTAAGAGGGAGTTAGATGTGGCCCTTGTGGCTAAAGGGATCAGGGGGTATGGAGAGAAGGCAGGTACAGGATACTGAGTTGGATGATCAGCCATGATCATATTGAATGGCGGTGCAGGCTCGAAGGGCCAAATGGCCTACTGCTGCACCTATTTTCTATGATTCCATGATACTTGGACTGGTACATGGATAGGAAAGGTTTGGAGAGATATGAGAGATATAAGTGTAGATATATGCAGACAAATGGGACTAGCTTAGATGAGACATCACGGGTTAACACGGATGTGTCCGGCTGTAGGGCCTGTTTCCATGCTGTATGAATCTATGGCGCATTGTAACAGTACAGGGGGGGCACAGATTGATGTCAGGGTGTGAGTGGGATGGGGTTTTAAAATGGTAGCAATGGGGAGCTCAGGATGGCCTGCAACAGATACTCTGCAAAGCGGTCATCCAATCTGCGTTTGCTTTCTCCATTGTAGAGATCACACTGTGAAAATAGAATGCTCTACACTAGATTGTTAGTGAATCAATGGTTGACCTATTTGGGTCGCATGATGTTGGGAGGGAAGTGGCGACAGAACTGACCCAAGGATCTTCAACCTGAAACATTGTCTATTTCCCTTCCCACTGATGCAGCCTAATCCACTGGGTACTTCCAAAACATTCTGCTTTTATTTCAGTCTTCCAGCACCTGCAGTTTTTGTAAATTTTAATGTGCAGATGGAAGCAATATAATTGTGCACAGGAAATAAATGTGGTTGCTTTTTATGTATTTATCATTAAGGGGTTCAAGTCCAATATCAAATCTGGGCAGACCACTCAGTTAGATAGAACATAGAATGGTACAGCACAGGAACTGGCCCTTTGTCCCACAATAGTCTATGCCAAACATGATGCCAATACCTTAGTCATAATCGTATTGAGCAACAGGAGACTTTTATACATCCAAAGTTGGTTTCAACGTAGTGTGACATCTAATAAATCTATCAGTCAAGATATTGGTGCTTCTGGACTATTGTATGTATTACCCCAACAAACGTTTATATCATTTTTTTCTGCATAATGCAATTGTATAATATATTAATTAAAGTATATTCAGGAACCAGATTCAGGAACAGCTCCTATCCACATTTTCAGAATATTGAACAGTCCTTCCATAATCAAGGACGCCGATCTTCCAACCTATCTCAATGCGGCCCTTGTGCTTTTTTTAATTTGCATTTTCTCTGTAACTCTTAACACTATAATACTATAACACTATATTCTGCATTCTGGTCTATTTTGTCTATTTCTCTTTGCAGCAACTGTTGTGCTTGCGTAATGGCGTGATTGTACTCGTGTACAGTATGATTGGACTGGATAGCAAGCAAACAAAAGCTTTTTATTGCATCTTGGTAGACGTGAGAATAATAAACCAATGCCAGTTTGCCAGTGAGTTTAACGAGAGGCAGAAACTGAGCGTGGTGAGTTTAAAGAAAATGGAAGGTTATGGGAGTTTAAATGGAATGGGAATTGGGTCTCTGTAAAGGGAATCAGATCCTGGTAAATTTCACCTTCTATGTTTCAAACCCACACTCTAGACCCTGTCTCTGACTTCGCTCAGCCCGCCTGAACCAACCTGATCTCCTGGTTGCTGAACACTTTAATCTTCCTTCCCATTCCTACACAGACCTTTCTGTCCTCGGTCTCCTCCATTGTCAGAGTGAGGCTAAACGCAAATTGGAAGAACAGCATCTCATATTTCGCTTGGGTAGTTTACAGCTCAGTTGTATGAATATTGATTTCTCTCACTTCAGGTAGCCCCGGCATTCCCTCTTTCTCTATCCCTCCCTCACCCAAGTTGCACTCGCTTCTCATTTTCACTTACAAACAGCTAACAATGGCTGGTTTTCCTTATTGTCGTTACTTTTTTACAAATCTTTCATTCATTGTTCTTTATCTCTCCAAATCATCGTCTATATCTCTCATTTCCCTTCTCCCTAACCAGTCTGAAGAAGGGTCTTGACCCGAAACGTCACCCATTTCTTCTCTCCAGAGATGCTACCTGTCCCGTTGAGTTATTCCAGCTTTTTGTGTCTATTTCTGACTACAGCGTTGGCCCATGCTCTCAGCACTACACATCCAACCTTGTGAATGGACAAATCTGTGGAGATAATGCAATGAACACTTTGTGTGCCAATGTGGAAGATGATGCCTAGGCATCGGGACAACCGAACTGTGGGTGTAGAAGAGGTTTACCGGAATGCTGCTGGGATTGGAGGGTATTAGTTATAAGGAGAGGTTGGGCCCCATATCTGAGCTGGCTGTCAGATATGGCACTGGAGAGGTTCGAGCTGGTACTGGAGAGGGTCCAGAGGAGATTTACGAGAATGATCCCAGGAATGAGTGAGTTATTCTCATCTGTAAGGGTTACTCCTGTCACTTGTGAACATGACTAGGATAGTTTATTCTGGGAATGCAAAGACTATTGGGCATTACTGTAAAGGGGAACAAAGTTTAAGGGATAAGTGTAGAAGATATTTTGCACCGAGGTTGGTGGGTGCCTGGAACGTGCAGCCAGGGGCTTTGGGATGGGCACGTGGATATGAAGGGAATGGAGGGATATGGATCACTTGCAGGTAGAGGAGATTAGATTACAAACGGACATAAAGTGCTAGTGTAACTGAGCAGGCAGCATCTCTGGAGAACATGGATAGGTGATGTTTCGGGTCGACCTAACTTGGCATCATGTTTGGCATGGATATTGTGGGTTGTGGCTGTGTTACGATGATCAGCAAAGATCCTTGTATCCTGTACTCCCCGCACTCTCAAACAGTGCCTGATGGTATTGGCCCTGGATTTGTCTACCATATTCTACCATGGAATCATAGACCCACGCATCAGGGAAACAGCCCCTTGCTCCACTGAATTATGCTAACAAATTGAGCACCCACTTACACCACTCCCATCTTATTCTCCTCACTCTTCGTGGATTCTGCCTTTCACACGCACACTAGGGGTAATTTACAGAGACCAATTAACCTACCAACCCATTCGTCTTTGAAATGTGGCAGGAAAGCGGAGAAACAAAACATGTGGTCACAGGAAGAAGGTGAAAACTACACTGGACTTCCTAACTAATAGACCACAGTCTGTTAGGTTGGACAACCAAACCTCTTCAACCCTCACCCTGAACACCGATGTTCCACAGGGCTGTGTTCTGAGCCCCCTCCTCTACTCCCTCTTCACCTACGACTGCACACCTGAACATGGTTCTAACACCATCATCAAGTATGCAGATGATACAACGGTGATTGGCCTCATCAGCGACAACGATGAGTCGGCCTATAGGGAGGAGGTTCAGCTCCTAACAGCATGGTGCACCAACAACAACCTGGCCCTTAACTCCAAGAAGACCAAGGAGCTCATTGTGGACTATAGAAGGTCTAGGGGCTGCACGCACACCCCCATCCATATTAACGGGACGGAGGTGGAACGTGTCTCCAGCTTCAGGTTTCTGGGGTCAACATCTCTGATGACCTCTCTTGGACCCACAATACCTCTACACTGGTCAAGAAGGCTCACCAGCGTCTCTTCTTCCTGAGGAGACTAAAGAAGGTCCATCTGTCTCCTCAGATTCTGGTGAACTTCTACCGCTGCACCATCGAGAGCATCCTTACTAACTGTATCACAGTATGGTATGGCAACTGCTCTGTCTCTGACCGGAAAGCCCTGCAGAGGGTGGTGAAAACTGCCCAATGCATCACCGGTTCCTCACTCCCCTCCATTGAGTCTGTCCATAGCAAGCGATCGGCCAAGGGCGCGCAGCATCGTCAAGGACTGGTCTCACCCCAGCCACAGACTGTTTACTCTCCTCCCCCCCTCCACCCCCGGACACTCCTTCCCCCAGTATAATTGCACTACTGATACTGTTTGTACATATATATTTTTTAACCGTTCATTATTCTAAGTTCGCTCTTCTGGGGAGATGCTAACTGCATTTTGTTGTCTCTGTACTGTACACTGCACAATGACAATTAAAGATTGAATTGAATTGAATTGAAACGTGCAAACTACACACAAACAGCATTGTTATATCTCCATCTTCTCTTATTCTTCTTTCTCTCTGCTGCACTGCTTTGGTAGTTTAGGGTTTTTTCCCTCATTCTTTTCTATTTTATCCCTTCATTTTTTCCTTTCTTCTTTTCTTGCTTTCCCTTGGTTTCCTTTTTTCCTTTTTGAAAATTTAGGTTATAAGGTTAAAAATGAAGCTGTACAATAATTGTAGATGCCGAACGTTTTATCCTTGTACAATTGCTTCCAATAAAATTTAAATTAAAATAAATAAATACATTAAAAAATAAATAAATAAAGAACAAACAGCGTTGGAGATCGGAATCGAACCCGGGTCTCTGAGACTGTGAGGCAGAGGCTCTATTTGCTGTCCCACAGTGTATGTCATGCTTGTCTGAGCCTGGAGCCATAAGTGGGAGATTAGACTTCCTCCTCTAATGTACAGTTGTGAATCTGGTGCAATTTTGGAACACGCTCAGAGTCTCGTAATTGCCCCAATGTTTGATTCTTGCTTGTTACACATTGGGCTTTCAAGGCCGCGGGGCAATTAGAACTCTTGTTCTGTAGAATAATGCAAACAGTAATCATAACCGCGTACCGTTTACGAGGATGTTGCTAGGACTGGGTGCCCAAGCTGTAGGGAGAGGTTGGGCAGGCGAAGACTATATTCCCTAGGGCACAGGAGCTTGAGGGGTGATCTTATAGATGTGTATAAGATCATGAGGTGAATTGATAGGGTGTATTGAATACACAATGTCCTTTTCCCAGGGAAGGTGAATCAAGAACCAAAGGGCATAGCTTTAAAGTGAGAGAGGAAAAAATGTTATGAGGGGCAACTTTTTCAGACAGGGTGTATATGGAACAAGCTACCAGAGGAGGCATTTGAGGCAGGCGCGAAAATAGTATTGAAAACAAGGACATGGATAAGAATGGTTTGGAGTGATGTGCGGCAAAACAGGCAAGTGGGATTAGCCTAGATAGATTATCTTGGAAGGCATGGGCAAATTGGGCAGAAGTGTCTGTTCCCGTGCTGTATGATACTATGAGTCTTAATTGTGTGAGGTAGATATTGGTATATGTCTAATTTGGGGGCTCCAACCTATTAAGGCAGATAACAAAGATCCTTCAATGTTGTCTTTCTCGTGCACACAGTCTGGTGTTGGTCTGGCTGGGCCTTTTGATGTCTTTATTTATTGTTTTTTTGTTTTATTTGCACCATGTTTTAAAAGAAGACAAATGATCAATTTATAATACCATACAGTGCTGGGAGGGAAGGGAAGCCCAGAGGGCTTATACAAAGTCCGCTCCCATCTGAAAATGAGCGTTAATGGCAAATCAGGGGGTAGGAGAAATAAAAAAGACAATAATAAACAATAATATAGTTTAAGAATGAAAATTAAGAAGATGAAAATAAATAAAATAATAAGGTATAGTATGAGATAAGAGTCATGTCAGATCAAGGACATGGGTCATGGGTTGTTCGATGAACATTTGTAGATAACTTTGGAGAATGCAGTCCAGGACTGTGAACTAATGTCACACACTTGAGTCAAAATGGGCTTGGAAGACTTATATTTCCGCAGTGCATTTATCATCCTTGGGAACGCACTGTACTTTACAAGCAATGCAGGACATATCAAGTACAGTCACAGTGGGACAATGCGAAACAGTAGGCAATCTGTGCACCACTCCACAAACAGCAGTGAGAAACCTACACGACAGTTCACCTTGAAGGTGTAGGTGAAAGTATAAATAAATATTGGCAGGAGAGCCAAGTCGCGTTTATTGCCATATGCACACGTACAATAAAAATCTTGCTTGTAGCAGTAGTACAGGGACACAGACTCAGATAACACACAAACCATCAATTCCACGAGACATTAAAACAGAAAGACTGAAATAAAGCAAGAAATTAGTGCAAAACACAGTTAGGAAAAGACGAATCCATGGTATTTCAAGTGATGGTCTGTAGCGGTGCATTGCCGAGGTAGGATTAGCGTTGTGCGGGTTGATTCAATGACCTGAACAAGTAGCAGTTCCTTCTTCGTCTTCTTTTGTGTGGCGTGCACAGCCTAAAGTTGTTGGACAACTTGTTCTATTTGATCTTCCGTTTGTGCACGTCGAGTTGATTGCATTAGTCGAAACAGGGCGGACCACGTGAAGGTTGCAAACTTCCACCACTAGCAGTTCCTGAACCTGGCGGAGTGGGACTTCAGGCTTTTGTACCTCCTGCCCCATGGTAGCAGTGAGAAGAGGGCACGGCCCAGATGGTTGGGATCCATGATGATAAATGCCACCTTCTTGAGGCAGCTCCTCCTGTAGATGCTTTTGGCCATCGTGCCAAAAGCCGCCTTCTCCTTACCATTTACCTGTGATGCATTGAAAATGAGAAATCTATCATCATGTAATCGCTTTAGTGTAAGGCTGAAGTGGTTTGATGATCCAAATGCCTCTTTATCTTTCCTTTGGGTTTAATTTAGATTGATCACAATAGCCAAAAACAATCATCTTCAGAAGGCAGAGTTGCTATACAACGATTAGAATGGCTAAAGGGCCTATTTCTGGCTTTGTGACTGGTTCTGTGACTCCTCGCTATGATATGTGTGATTGCAAACTGTGTGGGGCTTTAATACAAAACATTAATATCAAATTCTGTGTCTGCCTTATTAACTGCTCTCTAATACTACCCTGCCGCTTTCAATGAATCGTGTGCCCATACCCCCAGGTCTTTCTGCTCCTGCACCCCTTGTAGAACTGTATCCTTAATTCTATATAATGCCTCTCCTCAGTCACCAAAATACATCGCCTCACATTTCTCCACATTGAACGTCACCTGCCATGTGTCTGCCCATTCCACCAGCTTGTCTCCGATTTATTACAATCCTCTTCGATCTTCACAATTCTAACAGGCTTTGCATCATCTGCAGGTTTAGAAACCATGAAAATGCAAAAGTGTGGCATTTAGACAAGTTCGTAGGTTACAAGATTCAAAAAGTATAGGTCATAGGTCATAAGTGATAGGAGCAGAATTAGGCCTTTCGGCCCAGCAACTCTACTCCGCCAATCAATCATGGCTGATCTATCTCCCCCTGTACACTATCCTGCTTGTGCAGTTTCTCCTATCCAGTTTGATTCTATGCTGTTACCTCATCCAACCCCAAGTTAGTCCTTTGCACTTGTCTTAACCAGCATTCCCTGATCTTCCTACGAAGTCAGAAGTCGGGGGGGGGGGGTGGTCATAAGTGATAGGAGCAGAATCAGGCCATTCGGCCCTTCAAGTCTACTTCGCCATTCAATCATGGCTGATCGATCTCTCCCTTCTAACCCCATTCTCCTGCCTTCTGCCCATAACCCCTGACTCATTCTAATCAAGAATCTATCTACCTCTGCCTTAAAAATATCCATTGATTTGGCCTCTACAGCCTTCTGTGGCAAAGAATTCCACAGATTCACCGCAGCCTGACTAAAGAAATTCCATCTCATCTCCTTAAAAGAATGTCCTTTAATTCTGAGGCTCTGCTCTCTAGTCCTAGATCTTCCACCAGTGGAAACAGCCTCTCCACATCCACTATATCCAAGCATTTCACTATTCGGTAAGTTTCAATGAGGTCTCCCTTCATCCTTCTAAACTCCAGCGAGTACAGGCCCAGTGCCGTCAAATGCTCATCATATGTTAGGATTTAAAGAAAGTGACTACATCTTGAATGTAGATGAAAAACCTGGAGAAACTCAGCGGGTGAGGCAGCATCTATGGAGCGAAGGAATAGGCGACGTTTTGGGTCGAGACCCTTCTTCAGACTGATGTCGGGGGGGGGGGGGCGGGAAAAAGAAAGGAAGAGGTGGAGACAGTAGATTGTGGAAGAGCTGGGAAGGGGAGGGGAAGGAAGGAAAAAGAAAGGACTACCTGAAATTGGAGAAGTCAATGTTCATACCGCTGGGTGTGAACTGCCCTTCTTCAGACTGATGTCGGGGAGGGGCAGGAAAAAGAAAGGAAGAGGCGGAGACAGTAGGCTGTGGGAGAGTTAGGAAGGGGAGGGGAAGGAAGGAGAAAGCAAGGACTACCTGAAATTGGAGGTCAATGTTCACACCACTGTCTCCGCCTCTTCCTTTCTTTCCCCACCCCCCCCCCAACATCAGTCTGAAGAAGGGTCTCGACCCGAAACGTCGCCTATTCCTTCGCTCCATAGATGCTGCCTCACCTGCTGAGTTTCTCCAGCTTTTTTGTCTACCTTTGATTTTTCCAGCATCTGCAGTTCTTTCTTAAACATATCTTGAATGTGTTCACTTGCTCAGAGAGCTGGCACTTATTTGATAGGAATATGACATGTCGGAGTGACATTTGGAAGGAAT
The DNA here is from genome assembly GCA_963514005.1 of Raja brachyura. Next base: position 120,194,416 of record OY740783.1, on the reverse strand, counting down.
GGCAGGAAATTATTAATGGGAACAGTGCCACACAGCACAGAAACAGGCCCTTCAGCCTATCATGTCCATGCTGACCAACATGCCCAGTCCAAGCTCATCCCATTTACTCACACCTGGCCCATATCCTTCTAAACCCTTTCTATCTATGTACCCGTCCAAATGTCTTTTATATGGATTTCTTGGAGAAATTTAATAAAGACCCTCATCAGAGACAGTTAATAACTGATGGGAGAGTATAGAATGAATGGCAATTTACTGTTCAGGGTAAGAATATTGGCTGAGTGGCAGGAGTGGGAAAGGAAATTCTGATCAACATGGTGTAGGGTTATAGATCTTTGGTTAGGGTGCATTAGAAGTATGGTGCACAGTTCTAGTCACCTTATTACAGGGAGGATGCAGAGGCTTTGGAGAGGGAGCGGGCGAGGTTTATCAGAATGCTGCCTGAATTGGAGAGTATTAGCTAAGGAGAGGTTGGACAAAGTTGGATTATTTTCTCTAGAGCATTGGAGGCTGAGGGGCGACTTAAAAGGTTTATAGAATTCGAAGAGACACAGACACAGAACCTTTCTCCTAGGGTGGAAATGTCAAATACCAGAAGGTATAGATTTAAGGTGGTAAGGAGAAGGAGATGTGTTCATACAGTACAGTGAAGGAAGCTGGTGGATGCAAATATGATAACGGATTTTAAAACAGCTGCTTCAAAAAACAAGGACTGGAGAGGCAGGAACCATGTACAGGCAGGTGGGATTAGTTTAAATTGTCGTCCTGGTTGGCAAGGACATTGTGGGCAGAAGCTCCGTTCCTGTGCTGTACTGTTCTATGTAAGGGTCTATGTTGTGGCCGTAACATAATAGAGGAGTTATTATATCCTGGATGGGTTTCCAATCTTCCTCTGCCCATGACACTTGCCTCCTATTGTGGCTTACAAAATGGTGGTTGATCAAAATGGTGGTTCTCACAACATGGTGACCATAAACTCACAGATGTGAATAAACCTTCTAATGTGTGTTGGAAGGTTATCTTGCAACTTTACAAAATGCTGGTTGGGCAGCACCAGGGGCATTATGTACCACGCTAGAAGAAGGATATGATTATGCTCCAGAGAGTGCAGGAGATTCACCAGGAGACACATGGGTGACTGCAGTTACTACAGGCTGAAAACAAACTGCTGGAGGAGCCTCAGCAGGTGTGGAGGCAAAGGGGTGGTTGCATTGTGGGTTGTGATCGCACATGAGGTCAGAGTTTGTAGAGGGGTGATAGCTGGTATAAAGAAGAGAAGGGAAGGGGTGAGGCAGGTGAAAGGTGGAACCAGGTGAGATGATGGGGGGAAGGGTTGAGATGAACGGGGTGGGGGGCAGAGATGCGAGACGGTGGACGGTAGAAAAAAAGGCAAAGACAGACAAAGAGAAAGAGGGACTGATGGTGTTTGGCGGGGTAAGGGAGGGTAGAGGAGGGGGCTGAAGGTGTTAGGTGGAGACACAAGAGACTGCCGATGCTGATACCTCATGTTAGGAAGGTGATCAGTGGAGCTGGAATAAGGACGGGACAATAGGCATACGGTACCCATATCCCTTCATATGTTTAGTGAACAGAATCATATCAGTATTGGATTTAAGATAAACTACTGAGCCAATGACAATTGCCATTTTTGATAGAGAGTTCCAAATTTCCCAGAGTCAACCAGCTCTGAATCTAATATTATTTTGTAACCCTGGCTATAATTTATTTTTGCCAATCCTGAAGAAATAGAAATAATATCTGGAAACACAAGGAACAGCAAACATTAGAATCCTGAGCGCTGGGGTAACTCGGCGGGTCTGGCAGCATCTGTGAAGGGAATGTTCTGGGCCCATAGCACCTCTGAGGCTGAAATGTGTTTGTCTATCTCTCCCCAAAATCCCTCAGTCTTCCAGCAAATACCGACTGGGTTTGTGGAGTCTCTCCTGGTGATTTAACCCTTGCAGTCTAGTTATCATCTCAGGCACCATTTGTTGGTGTCCCACTGTAGCCGTGAATGTGTAACGATGTGGGCTAACGTGGGCCTTGTGTCACAGTAAGGTCACCTCCCACCCTCACATAGTCGCTCTGCTGGATCTTAAGGCCTGCATTCGATTCATCTTTCTGTCTATTTTATCTTTTTTGGTAATTATTCAAGGTAATGGATAATAGAGAAGCACAAAAACTGGGACACCATGACGCAGTCTCTCCCAGAGACCACACTTGAAGTCAGGCACGGAAATCGCTATCAAAATATGGGGGGGGACACAATTTCTTGGTGGCCGCATACACACACACACACGCACACACACACACACACACACACACACATACACGCACGCACGCACAAGGCTTCGGCCGTGGGCCCTGTGGACGGTAACATCGGGAGCTGACCTGGTTTGGTGACCGACTCCGAACTCCAGCAACAGCAGCTTCGTCCGCCCCGAATCATGGGGTTGAATCAGCCCATTCGCGGGGCCTTTCATTGGCCGATGGGGGCTTCAACATCGGGAACCTCAATGCACCAGTTTGATTTTAAGCCGCGCCGGGCACTGAAAGGCCCCGCGAACAGGACGATTCAGCCCTTAGAAAGCATCTGATAAAGTCCGGATTACAAAACATGACTTGTCCCCCAACTTTCAAAGCATGGGGGGGACGTGTGTCTCCTTCCCCCCCCCCCCCCCCCCCCCCCGGGATTTCCGCCCTTGCTTGAAGTACTGTGCGCAGTTCTGGTTCCCCAGCTACAGGAAGGATGTCATTAAGTTGGAAAGGGCGCAGAAGAGATTCACTAGTATGTTCAAAAGGACACATTGCCGAAATTACTCAGCAGGTCAGGCACCAACTCTGGAGAACACGGATAGGGTCGTGAATCTTAGAGATAGAAACAAAGAAAATAGATGCAGGAGTAGGCCATTCATCCCATCAAATCAGCACCGCCATTCAATATGATCGTGGCTGATCATCCAAAATCAGTACCCTGTTCCTGCTTTCTCCCTCAGAGAGAATCTTCCTCGGATGTTGCCTCGGCTTGCGGGCTTGAGTTACAGGGAGAGGCTGGGAATTTTTTCTTGGAAGCTTGAGGCTGAGAGGTGACCTTATTGATATATGCAAGATCATGAGGGGCATGGATAAAGTCAATGTTAATAGTCTGTTTTCCCAGAGTAGAAGATTCTAAAACCAGAAGGTGTAGGCTTAAGGTTAGGGGGAGAGATTTAGGAGGGAACTCAGGGGCATATTTTTTCACTTCGAGGGCAGGCTATATCTGGAACGAGCTGCAGAGGAAGTTGTAGAAGCGGATATAATTACATTTTTGGAAGATATTTGGACAGATATATGGGTGGGAAGGGGCTATGGAACAAATGGGGCATGAACAAGATTGGTCGAAGGGCCTGTTTTATGGTTTTATAGTCCAGTATGGTTACATCATTCTGATACATTGATTTAATTCCATTTTTGTAGAGACAGGAGGCCAAAATGTTGCATTTTTTAGAATTTGTGAGTTGGGGTATCTGCATGGGTTTAAGCTCGACTTCACTTTCATTTTCCTGATCCTTTTTATCAGTCAAAGCAGCCTCACACTGTTGCCACACACTTTGACTGTGGGCATATTAGTTCTGTCTTGTCCTCATCCTGCTCATCAGACAGATTGATGTGTCAGCTTTACTCTGTGTCTCTGAGCCACTGCCTTTGTTGTCTGTAGTATTGTTTTGGGCTACTAATCCCCATCATCTCAACTCAAAGCAGTAACAGCACAAAGTGTAGCGACTGTCAGGCTTGAAGGATGAAGGATCAGGTCCTTACGATTCAAAAGTATTTCCGGATAATATTTAAGTCCCCCTTTTATCCCGTTAGGGGCGAATGATCGAAAGGCTTTGTAAAATTTTTCTTGGGTAATTTGATTCTGGTTTTTGGCTGCGTTCCATTATTTTTATCTTCAAATATTTCACATTTCTGCACTTCTAAACACGGCGCATGTTCACAGGTGTGCCGACGCGAAAAGGTCAATTAAGTACTTCATACAATTCATTACCTGCTTGTTTTGAATCCAACAGGAAGGTTTGCTTGGTGTGACTGGCACCAGAGTTATAGAGTTGATACCCTCAAAGTATAGGGTTCAAGATCCAGACTGAAATGACTTGTTGGTTCAGGAGATAATTACACGTTGGGAGCACCAGCTAACGTTGGGCTGGAATGTTGGAACAGAACAACTATTTGTGTCTGGAGACGCAAGATGTTGAAATCTTGAGCAAAACAACTCGGCGGGTCAGCCAGCATCTGTTGAGGGAATGGACAGGGGATGAGTCCGAACTTTACAGTCTACGAGTCTTTACTGGACTTAATCTTGCACTAAATGTTATTCCCTTTATCCTCTATCTGCACACTATGGATGGCTCGCGTGCAGTCATGTATAGTCTTTCCGCTGACTGGAGAGCATGCAACAAAAAAGATTTTCACTGTACCTCGGTAAACGTGACAATACACTAATCTAAACTAAGAAGGTGGATCCTAACCTGAAACGTCACCTATCCTTTTTCTCCAAAGATGCTGCCCGATCCACTGAGTAACTCCAGCACTTTGTGTCTGTCTTTGGTACAAGATCTGCAGCTCCTTGTTCCTCCATTTTAGGTTGGATTGGTGCTGCTCCAGGCATTCCCCATGCACCCATCACTGAGACAGACTCAATCGCCTGGTTTGACAATAATTATGGAGTCATCGAATCATTTATATGTCTTTTTCATGTCATAATAATATCCACTTCATTGGCGTCCACCGGCAGCTCATTCCAGATACCGACTACCCTCTGACTGAAAAGTTGCAGCTGAGGTTCCTCTTAAATCTCTCCGATCTCATCCTATGTCTACGCCCTCTAGTTTTAGAATCCTCTAACCTGGGAAAAAGATTGTGAGCATTCACTCTATCCATGTCCCGGTGATCTTGAACACCTCAATAAGGGCATATCTCATCCTCTTAGGCACCTCTCCAACCTCTCACCTGTAACTCAAGCCTGCATGTCCAGGTAACATGTGTAGGAAGGAACTGCAGATGCTGGTTTAAATCGAAGATAGGCACAAAATGCTGGAGTAACTCAGCGGGACAGGGAGCATCTCTGGAGAGAAGAAATGGGTGACATTTCGGTCGAGATGTCTGACGTCCCAACCCGAGACGTCACCCATTCCTTCTCTCCAGATTTGCTGCCTGTCCCGCTGAGGTACTCCAGCATTTTGTGTCTGTCCAGGTGACATCTTGGTGAATCTCTTCCGCACCCTTTCCTCTTAATGACATTCATGTGAGGTTCATGAGTTTACCCATGGTGGCGTGCCTGACTGCCGCTGCCTCGAGGATGCTAAGCTGCTGCATCTGCTCTGAGTTTTCACAATCTACTGTAAGTTAACACGATAGAGGGTGTCCGGGTGAAGGATTAATGTTTAGCCTAGTTTATCATTATTGTCACGTGTACTGAGGTACAGTGAAAATATTTTTGTCGCATGATATCAATGATTACAATCAAGCTGTCCACCGTACAGATACAGGATTAAGGGTATAGTGGTCAGGGCAAGATAAACTCCAGTGAAGTCCGATTAAAGGTAGTTCGAAGTTCTATGAAATGGTGCTGATTTAAAAGAGTGGAGCAATTATAATCAACGATAGCAGATCCACTTCTGGGACCAGCAAGCAAAGAGTGGCCTGTCTTTGGCGCCATGTTGCTGCTGTGGCACTGTGCCTGCACATGGACTGTGTGTTGGCCACTTCTACCAATGATCAGAAGCATGATCCACAGGTAGATTGGTGAGGATGAGATCGAGTAGGGCTATCTCTGGTGTTGGTTCACTCACCACCTGCCTCACCTGGTTCACCAGACTTGAGCAGTAGAGATGCGACCAGGACACTCATGGTGATGGGCATTGAAGACAGCATCTAGAGTACATTGCTAATACGTTACGAGCATCTTCCATACGTCAAGAGTAAATCAGTAGGTCAGGCAGCACCTGTGGAGGGATTGGGCAGCCAACGTTTTGGGTTGGAACCATTCTTCAGAATGGTGAAAGGTTCATTTGTCCCCACAGATGCTGCCTGACCTGCTGAGTTCCCCCAGCACTTTGTGTGTTGCTCAAGACTCCAACATATGCAGTCTCTTGTGCTTCCATCTTCCGAACGTTGTGCATCTTGGAGGAGTGCTGATGGAGGTGGTGGAGGGAGGATGGGAGGCCGTGATCAGACAGAGGTTCCCCTCCCCATCTTGGGACTCGTGGAAGTCAAAGTTGAGGACTTCGAGGGTTACTCGCTTGCTCCTGTGTCCCACAATATCCGTCCCCCCCACCCATCCCCACTCCTCTGGTGAGGTTGTTCTTCAGTAGGGACAGAACATACCCGGGGATTGTGCTTCTGTAAGGAATGATTCTGTGCGTATGTCAGGCTGCTATTTGACTAATCTGCAGGAGATTCTCCCATTTTAGACCCCAGTCCCCAGATGTTTGTGACGAGAATGTTGCAAAGTCAGTTGGGCCGCGACTGACTTTGCAGTATTTTAAGTTTTATACCTCAGCCATAAGACCACACAACCTTCCTTTCTACCTTGTCTACCATCCATTCTGCCTTGGGGATTTGTAGACCTTGATCCCTCTGCTCCTCTACTTTTCCTAGCCTACCATTTATCATTGAGCCCCAGCTTTGTTGTTCCTCCCTAATGCATTGCCTCACACATCTCTGGACTTAATTCAATGTTCCAGCTTTGCCCGCCACCTAGTCTGAGAGCTGTGCAGCACAGAAACAGATCCTTTGGCCCACCTTGTCCATGCCAACCAACTTGGCATTTTGAGCTAGTCCCATTTGCCTGCATTTGGCCCATATCCCTCTAAACCCTTCTCACACATATATCTGTTTTTTAAAAGTTGTAATTGTAACCGCTTCTACGGCTTCTTCTGGCACTCGGTCCAGATACGGACTACTCCCTGAGTAGAAAGACTGCCCCTGATGTCCTTCTTAAATCTCTCCCTTCGCACCTTACGGCAATGCCTTCTAATCTTAGAGTCCTCCACCCCGGGAAAAAGACCCTGAGCGTTCACTTTATCCCTGCCCCTCATGATCTTGTACACCTCCATAAGGTAAACCTAACCTGTGCACTCCAGCCCAGACCGTCGTTCCTCATCATTAACCACACTGCTGGCCATGGTATCATCAGCCGGCTCCTGAACCGTGGATCCTACATTTAAATCATTTTTACAGCATGAAAAGCAAAGGAACTCCGTGCCTTGCCCATGCCTTTCTTCCCAGCTGTTAGCAGGCAAATGAATCATCCTACCACAACCAGAGACCACTGAAGTACTATCTACCTCATTGGTGAATCTCAGACTATCCTTTCCTCAGACTATCCTTGATCGGACTTTGTTGGCTTCACCTTGCACTAAACATTATTCCCTTATCATGTTCCCTATAGACTGTAAATGGCTCGATTGTAATCATGTTTTGTCTTTCTGCTGACTGGTTAGCACGCAACAAAGGCTTTCCACTAGACCTTGGTACACATGACAACAAACCATGCTGAACAGGTAACCAAAGCTAGTGCTTCCTGCAACCAAGCCAATTTTGAATCCAAATTTATCACTCGCTCTGGCTCGCTTCAGCTTTTACTGACCTGATCTCTCTGCTGCAGGAGACTCCATAAAATACTTTGTAAACATCCTTGTGTGTCGAGCGTATGTGGTCTCAGCTCACTCCTGAGTTGAGAGCATTGTCCAGTTATAACCATATAACAATTACAACACGGAAACAGGCCTTCTCGGCCCTTCCGGTCCGTGCCGACCATTTATTTTCCCTTAGTCCCATCTACCTGCACTCAGACCATACCCCTCCATTCCCTTCCCGTCCATATACCTATCCACTTTACTTTTAAATGTTAAAAAAGTAAAGTGGATAGGTATATGGACGGGAAGGGAATGGAGGGGTGTGGTCTGAGCACCTAAGGAATTATTTTTTTAGTTTAGAAGAATGAAGAGTAATTTTATTGAAACATATATTTTCAGGGGCCTGACAGGACAGATGTCAAGATGTCTCCACTTGTGGGAGAAGCTATTGGAGAGGATGCAGAGGGGATTCACTGAGTTGTTATAAGAAGGAACTGCAAATGGTGCTTTAGACCAAAGATAGACACAGAGATGCTGCCTGATCCGCTGAGATACTCCAGTACTTTGTGTCTATCTTCACCAGGTTGATGCCTGGGATGGAGCGCTTTGGTTAAGAGGAGAGACTGGAGGATGCAGGTCTGTTTTCCCAAGAGCAGAGGAGGTTAAAAAGAGATGTGATGGAGGTCTGTAAAATAATGAGGAGTATTGCAGGAATCCTTTCTCCTTTGGAGGTTAATAAAACCAGAGGACATAGATTTTTAGGGTGAGGAGTAAGAGTAGTTGGATCTGAGCGGGACTTTCTTCACCCTGATAGTGGTGAGTACCTGCAACACGATGTTGGAGAGAATGGTGGAAGCGGAGTCACTTATAGTGTTTATGAAATGCCTACATGAGCATTTGAATTGCTTGGGATTAGGCCTGCTGCTGGGAGATGGGATTGGAGCCCACTGGTCAGCATGAATGTGGTGGGCCAAATGGCCTGTTTCCATGCTGGATGACTCTTCACTGTATGACTGAGAACCTCAAATGTGGGAACATAGTTATGAGATCAGGGCCAATCTTTTAAACTGAACATCCTCTCGCAGAGGGTGGTGCATCTCTGGAATTCTCTACCTCGGAGGGTTGTGGAGGTGGGATTGATAGGTATACCTAGAAAGGAGGTGGACAATTTTTTGAAAGACTAGACAATTGGGGGAAGATGGAACTGGCGCATGAGAGGAGATAAGGCCTGAAGCAGATTAGTCATGGTCACATTGAATAGTGATCACATTGAACGGCTGCTCCGATTTTCAAATGTCTTGTTTACCGTCACCAACCATTCACGCCATTAGTTTAGTATAGCGACAGTGCGTGGAAACAGGCCCTTCGGCCCACCGATCCGTGATTCCCACACATTAACACTATCCTACACACACTGGGGACAACTAACCATTGTACCAATCCAATTAACCTACAAACCTGTAAGTCTTTAAAGTGTGCGAGGAAACTGGAGATCCCGGAGAAAACCAATGCAGGTCACAGGAACCTACAAACTACTTACAGACAGCGCCCGTAGTTAGGATCAAACGCGGATCTCTGGTGCTGTAAGGCAGCAACTATACTGCTGCTCCACGGTGCCGTCATCTCTGATTAAAGAGATATTCATCCATATCATCCCCCTCTATTCCAGCAGCCCCCCATCTCCCCTCAACAGCTCCCAAGTGCCTCTGCCATTGAGTACTTCTAATATCAGAAGCAATAGATTGTTTTGACCTTGCTGAAAACTGGGGATATAGAACAGGAATGGATTGGGAATTTGTGATCGATGGAGGAAGTTGAGGTGTGAATTAAAAGTAGAAAATTCTGGGAAAATTCAGCTGGTCAGACAGAGTCTGTGGAAAGAGAAGCAGACATCATTGCCGACCCAGTACCCTTCACCAGAATGAAGAAAGGGGGAAATAAGTTGGTCTCCATAGCGGGGAAGGTGGAGCAGACAATGGGCAGAACAAAGAATTTCTCTCAAAGTGTAAAATAATGGGGCAGTTAAGATTAAACTTTGGTTGGTAATGTTGAACAGTTGTGTAATGTCTACAGTCTGTGGAACATTCGTGCAGTCTGTGTAATGATGTAGTCTGTAACATCGTACAGACTGTAACATAAGAAATGGCCACAATGACAAACTCAGGTGAGTCTGCGGACCCATCAAAAAACATGCAGTTGGCCTCTCATCTCCATAAGGATCGTGGATTAGGGGTGGCAGAAGGTGGTGGGTATATGGAATTAGTTGCCAAATGATGTGGTGTAGGCAGGTACAATTACAATGTTTAGAAAATGTTTGGATGGGTACATTTGAGGAACAATTTAGAGGGATTTGGGCCACAAGTGTGTAACCGGGACTGGCTCAGGAAGGCGTATTGGTCAACATGGATGAATTGGGCTGAAGGGCCTGTTTCCATGCTGTATATCTCTATGCCTCATGGTTGAGTAGTCAGTCCGGACAAATGTTTGGTACAAATATTACTTGCCACGTGACCCCATGACAGTGGTGCGGCTAGTACAGCTGCCATCATGCAGTGGCAGAGACCCGATTTCAGCCCGTGTAAATTGCCCCTAAACTGTAGGTGAGGATATAATTTGAGGGGAGCTAATGGGAATGTGGATAGAACGAAATGGCACGGGTGCAAAATGTCAGGTTGAAAGCTGGTATGGATTTGAAAGGCTGAAGGGCCTGTTCCGTGCTGTATCTCTCTGACTCAAGGTGTTGCATCAGAGCGGGTAGTCACAGGACAGCCTTAGTGCTGATAGCTGTTTACATTGCATCACTCTGGCTGCCCATAATTGTACTTGAAGGTCAAAAGTTGTGCACATAAACAACAGAACCTCAAGTGGACTCACGGACACCAACGTTGTGTTGACTGTTCCTGTCTTATCCAGAGTGACAAACTGCAGGGCTACAGTCATAGGCTGTGGGTGGGGGTTAACAGCCAGCCAAGAGCATGCCGTCGATACCCAACCTCTGCAGCAAGCAGCTGATGAGCAAAACAAATGCCTGGCAGCCTGTTCGGTGTTACGGGAAGGAGAAGGGGGTGCAGCGTCAACTGGGTAAGCATAGGAAGAGGCATTTGCAGAGATGAGGGTTACTGCAGGATTTATCAGGTTCCGCACCGAAACGTTGTTTATCCATTCCCTCCACAGATGTTGCCTGACCCACTGAGTTCCTCCAGCACTTTTTGTTTTTCTCAAAATCCCAGCATTTGGAGACTCTTGTGTCTCCACCATTGGTGGCTGTGTCTTTAGCTGCTGAGGCACAGCGCTCTGTAAATCTCTTCTTAAACCCCTCTATTCCTCGTTTCCCCCCCCCCCTCCCCACCCCCATATTCTGACCCGGTACACTCACCTCCAGCACGCCCTCCAATCTGCATTCCCTCCACCCCGGGTTTCTCCCTGACTTGGGTACACCCGAGACGTGGGCACACTCACCTCCCTGCCCATCCCATCCCTGTGTACACTCACATCCCTGTGCACGCCACTCTTGGGTACATCCCTCTCTCAGTGAAGCCCATTGCAAATAGACCTCCTCATACACCCCCCCGCCATTGAGCACTTGAGCATCTGCTGCACTCAAGAAAATATCAGGAGGAGGCCACTCGGGGATTATGGAAGCCCAAACTGAGTTGAAATGAACAGTGGGACATTCTTGAAGGGCAAGGGGCTCCATTCCTATTGCTACATCCATGTATTTTCCCAAACCCCCTGACACTGCACTCAAATAGCATTTCACTCTCAGCAAACCGCAAATAGACCTGGCTAATAGCTCCCTGGTGACCTGCTAACAGTTTAGTGGTGGTGGCCCATGTTCTGTGGCTGTGCTTGTGAACTGCTTCACGGATATCTGAAGCTCCCCCTGCCTTTCCAATGACTTACATTAACATGTGATTTCGGCAAGCAACTGGAACGTGTTAACAGTGCCCATGGTATCACTCTTAAGAGAATCCAAGTAAGAGGCAACGGAGAAAAGGGGAAAAAATGATTCCTATCGATGTTTTTACCAGAATGCTGCCTGGATTAGAGTGTATTAGCAATAATGGGAGGTTGAACAAACTTGGAGATACAACGAACAGCAGATGGTGAAATCTTGAGCAAAACACAAAGTGCTGGAGTAACTCAGCGGGTCAGGCAGCATTTGTGGAGAACATGGATAGGCGAGGTTTCGGGTCGGGAGCCCTCAGACTCTGAAGATCTCTTGAGTCTGAAAAGGGGTCTTGACCTGAAACATTGGCTATCCATGTCCTGCGGAGATGCTGCCTGACCCGCTTTTTGTGTATAGAACAAACCTGGATTGTTTTTTACGCAGCATCTGAGCCTGTGGGGAGACCTGACTGAAGTATATCTTCTTCTTCTTGCGTATGGCGTGCACAGCCTAAAGTTGTAGGACAACTTGTTCTATTTGATCTTTTGTTTGTGCACGTCGGGTTGATTGCAATAGTCGAAACAGGGTGGACCACGTGAAGGTTGCAATCTCCCACCCCACCAAAGTATATAAAATGATGAGATGCAGAGTTAGGGTAGACAGTCAGAATTATTTTTACTCCAAGGCGGAAATGTCAAAAACTAAAGGGCATTGCTTTAAGGTGAAAGGAGGCAGTTTAAAGGACATCAGCCCCCAGGGTCCGTTCCTGTGCAGTACTGTTCTACGTTCTTTTATGTTCTACGATATAAGGGAGAAAAGGTTGAAGTAGTCTAACCTGGTAGGTTGTAGTTGGATAATTGAAGGTTTTTAAAGAGCAGATGGAATGTTTGAAGGATCGGGGAATTAGCAGATTGTTGAGGCCAGCAGCGATCAGCCACGATCATATCAAGTGACAGGACAGGTTTCATGGGCTGAGTGGCCTACTCCTGCTCCTATTTCCTTGTGTAGAAAGGCAGGCAAGCAAGTTGTGTGGCTGGACACCTCCAGTACCCCTCTCCTGCACTACATCGCTAGAGCAACGAGGCAGGCAGCTGCCCGTCTGAGCACAGCTTGCTCCCGCAGCACAAAAATGAACAGGCGATCTGTATATTTCTTGCGCTCGAAAAATGAAGTTGGTGAAAGCTGAGCCAATTTCATGCTGACAGGAACCATCTGACAAAGGTTTTGTGATTCTGTGCTTGCAGCCCTGTTCCCTGTCCTTTAAAACTGATGGGTGGAAATTGAGAGGTTGGAGTGCACAGGAGCGGAATGCCCCGAGCATCTCTCCCCACCTAAAAGGATTCTTCCCGGGACAACTCCCACCTGCAATGGAACAGGTTCCACAGCCTGATTCCTGCCCTTTTGCAGCGGTTACAGGTACTTTGTGTAGATATTTTTTTCCATTGAATTCCGACGGCAGGACATTGGCTGCTCTGACCTTTTGCTTTGCTGGTTGGCGATGGAATCGATGGGACTACCTTACTTCAGAGACACAGCACGGAAACGGTGCCTTTGATCCAGCAAGTCCACACTGACCATTGATCATTCGTTGTCACTTGTTCCATGTTATCCCACTTTTGCACCCTCACCCAGCGCACCAGATGGCAATTTACAAGAGGCCAATTATCCTACAAACACACACACACACGTCCTTTACATTAGGGAGGAAACCAGAGCACCTGGAGGAAACCCACAGGGTCCCAGGGGAAACGTGCAAATTCCACACAGGCAACCCTGGAGAGCAGGATCAACCCTGGTTTGGCGCTGTGAGGCAGCGGTCTACTATATACAAGATGGGAGATAAAGGCAGGGGAAGGGTGACATTGCAATGGCACCGATGTCCCTTTTTCCTACGCCTTTGGTTGTTCATTGACTCCAGACAGAAGCTGCTCTGTGGGCAGGGACTTAACCTAAGTGTGCAGGCAACAATATCATTTATTTTGGCTTCTAGAAATAGGGCACAGACCAAAAAGTGCAAGTAATGAGAGCCTGACACAAAATGCAGCAACATCCCCTGCAGGCAGGAGGCCTGTGTGGAGAGAAAAGAGCAAAGTCAAAGCTTCGGTTGATTAACCTTTTGCAGGGATTTTTAGTGAAAACCCAACTCATTTTTTTTTAAAAAGCAACGATGTGTACTGGGCAACGTGATGCGAAGTCCATGCTGAAATTAGTGCACGCACATGTTTGAGACACAAAGTGCTGCAGATGCTGGAAGTCTGAGATAAATGCTCAGCGTGGTGTAAATGTTCAGTCCGCTGGGTGGCCTGTGGTTGGTAACTTCATTGGTTTCCATTGATTTGAACAGAAATCCTCTGCACAAGTTCATTTGTCTGGTCGGACTAGTTCCTGGACAAGTAAACTCGTTCCATCTGAGCGGACTGGAGCTGCATATTTATTCTATTTCTTTGACGGGAGGAGCAGTCTTCTCCTGAGGTGATCCTTTTGTGATCGAGGAGGACTTGCTTCCACACCACTCTTAAGGTTTGCCGATGAGGCCAATGTGGTAACGGCGCACTCGTCCAGCAATGGGGCAGTGTGTGTTGGAGTGGGGTAGGTGAGTAAGATAGGGAGGAGGCGCACTGCCTCCGAGGTTGCCGTGCTCCCCTGATGGATTACCGCGAGGACCTCAATCCAACACCGAACACTCCTCCTCTACTCCCCTACGTGTAAACGGGTGGGAGATCAGAGAGTAGAGCCACTGTCTCACCGCACCAGAGAACCAGGTTCGATCCTCACCTCGGCTGCTGTCTATGCGGAGTTTGCACGTTCTCTAAGTGACTTCTTTGGTTTCTCATTGCATGTGATCCATATTCCTCCATTTTTTGCATACCCCCAAGTGCTAATCTAAAAGCCTCCCATATGGCCCCCCCCCCCCCATTGTATCTGCTTCTACCACCATTCCTGGCAGCAAGTCCCAGGCACCGCTGCTTGGGTTGTCCCCTACATCTCAAAGGAACTATGGGTTGATCAGCTAATTGTCCACTGTGCATTGACAATAGACAATAGATAATAGGTGCAGGAGTAGGTCATTCGGCCCTTCGAGCCAGCACCGCCATTCAATGTGATCGTGGCTGATCATCCCCAGTCTGTACCCCGTTCCTGCCTTCTCCCCATATCCCCTGACTCCGCTATCTTTAAGAGCCCTATCTAGCTCTCGCTTGAAAGTATCCAGAAAACTGGATTCCACCGCCCTCTAAGGCAGAGAATTCCACAGACTCACAACTCTCTTCTGTCATCTTGGTGATCCCTTCCCAGGGCAGAGCTCGGGGTAGTGTGGCTGTACCGGAGCCTGGTGCTGGGGAAGCTCCAAGCACCAAACAGTCAGTTTCCTATGTTGAGAAAAAGCGCAAAGTGCTGGAGTAACATTTCAGGCAGCATTTCAGGTTGGAGATCAGTTTTGGTATCGGTTTGTTGACATTGGCTTCCTGTAATGTTCTAGCCAGTATAAGACATTTCTCCAGCACCCAATCCCTTAATTCAAGCTGAGGATTTGTATTTTGTCAGAATAACCAACACCGTATTCGTTGACCAGTCTGAAGGCCAAGAAACAGGTGCACTCCTCCAAATACACACTGCCACAAACACTGTTTAGTTTAGTTTAGAGATATAGCATGGAAACAGGCCCTTCGGCCCACCGAGTCCGCACCGACCAGCGATTCTCATGCATTAACACTATCCTACACACACTAGGAATAATTTACATTTATACCAAGTCAAGCAGCCTACAAACCTGTACATCTTTGGAGTGTGGGAGGAAACCGGAGATCCCAGAGAAAACCCACGCAGGTCACGGAGAGAAGGTACAAACTCCGTGCAGATAACACCCGAAATCAGGATTGTACCCGGGTCTCTGGCGCTGCAAGGCAGCAACTCCACCATGGCCACTGGGGATTCAAAATATTCAGCAGGTCAGACAGGATGGAGATCTGGAGCAACCATGTTCAGACTCCAGGAACGTGGCCACTGTCATTGTAATTCCTTCGATTTAAGATCTTGTTCTTAATCATTTAGATTTAACCTCAGACCAAACCTCATTGTAACATTACAGCTCAGTGTAACTAGTGTAACTTGTAACTGGTACAAACAGAAGCTCGCAGGTCTTTCTGTTTGCTTGTAATCAAAATCTGTATTTAGTTTAAAAAACCTATTTAGTTTTCTTTGACTGGATATCACAAAAGCAAAGTTTTTTTGCTGTATATTGGTACATGAGACAGTAACAAAAAAAATACCAATAACTAAAGGTCCCAATAATTTGCCTGAAGTGTAGACTTGTTCTTATTAGCATTGCTTGAGATTAATATTCTGCAATTAGAACTGTTCTGGATAAAGTATCTTCCCGAGATGAAAATGTCAAAGACTGGAGGGCATATCTTACACATAAAGGAGATGAGTGAGGCAAGTATTTTTTTTACAGTGTGGCAGGTGCCTGGAATGTGCTGCCAGGAGTGGTGGTGAAGGCAAGTAGAATATTGACATTTAAGAGGCATTTAAATCACACAAATAAGAAGGGAGGATTATGGATCATCAGCAAGCAGAAGAGATTAGTTTAATTTGGTATAATATTCAGCACAGATATTGTGGGCCAGAGGGCCTGTTTTATGTCCTATGTATTTAATTGCACAGTTTTAAAGTCTATCAGTTTGTTGAAAATGGCTTCTTGCAATCCTTTGGCTCGTTTAAGACTGTAGATCAGAACACCTTCACTTCCGAAGCAATCGAAGACTGCAACTTGTTCAGTTTAATTGCATTTTCTCAGCTCAGCTGAGCTGAAAGATCTGTAATTCGCACCTTAAAATCTCTGTGCTCCTTAAATTTAATTGACTGACGACTGCTACTCAAACCGAGGACTGGTATAAAATAAGGACCGTTATCAACCAGATTAAGGTGAACAGAGAGAATAAAAGCAGAAGTAGATATCTGGCCCCTGAGCCTGATCCCCATTTAAAGAGATTGTGGGTTCGAGAACTGAATACAGAAGGGCTATTTTTAGTGATGTGGGACATTAGTGAGACCGCATCTGGAATCCTGTGTCAAGTGTTCATCCCATGATCTAATGTGTTGGAAGCAATTCAGAGCAAGTTGACAGGACTAGAATGGATGCGTAGGAAGGAACTGCATAAGCTGGTTTAAACTAAAGATGGACACTAGAAGCTGGGGTAACTCAGCGGGTCAGACAGCATCACTGGAGAAAAGGAATAAGTGACATTTTGGGTCAAGACCCTTCTGCAGACTGTTTTAGGTCGAGACCCTTCATCAGTCTGAAGAACTTTCTTCAGTGTGAAGAACTTTATCCTGGAATGGACGGATTGTGTTTAGTTTAGAGATAGTGCGGAAACAGGCCTTTCGGCCCACTGAATCCGCACCGACCAGCAATCCCCACATATTAATACTATCCGACACACCAGGGACAATTTTACACATACACCAAGCCAATTAAGCTGCATACCTGTACGTCTTTGGAGTGTGGGAGGAAACCGAAGATCTTGGAGAAAACCCACGCGGTCATGGTGAGAACATACAAACTCCATACTGACAGCACCCGTAGTCGGGATCGAACCCGGGTCGCTGGTGCTGCAAGCGCTGTAATGCAGCAACTCTACCCCTGCGACATAGTGGCCGCCCAGTCTCAGAAGAAAAGTCTGACAGGCTTGTGTCCATTGCACAGCAGAAACGTAAAAGGTGGCTTCATTGAGTAGTCTTGACAGGGCGGGCATTGAGAAGATGTTTCCAATTGTGGGAGAAAGGGTCTTTGTTGTTGATTCAGTTTAAGATTTAAACTGTCCTCCTGTAGTATGAGATGGAGACCAGAAATGCCTCCCTTTGGAGTGGAGACTGGTAAGCACGCAGTTACTTGAACTGAAAACTAAATTAATATTGTCCCCTTTTCTGCCATCGGCCAAACAGAAGGGAATTACAATGTAGTGAAACCCTTCTCACCTGAAGTAGCCTGACTATTCGTCGTCAGTGGTGTGGCAGAGAATCCACTGAGTGTGTAAAGGAACAGTAATGGTTTCAATGCAAAGAGATGTCGCTGTGAGAGTGAGCGCAAACGTATGAAGGTAGACAACATCGACGACTGCATTGGTGCTACCTCCTGCATCCACACACAACTCACTGACTTCATCCGCTTCACCACTAACCTCCATCCGGCACTCAAATACACCTGGACCATTTCTGACACTTCCCTACCATTTCTTGACCTCACTATCTCCATCGCAGGTGATAGACTTCTGACCAACATCCACTATAAACCCACTGACTCCCATGGCTATCTAGAATACTCTTCTTCCCACCCTGCTTCCTGTACGGACTCCATCCCCTATTCCCAATTCCTCCGTCTACGCCACATCTGCTCCCAGGATGAGGTGTTCCACACCAGGGCATCGGAAATGTCCTCATTCTTCAGGGAACGGGGGTTCCCCTCCCCTACTATAGATGAGGCTCTCACCAGGGTCTCTTCAATACCCTGCTACACTGCTCTCTCTCCCCATCCCCCCACTCGTAACAAGGGCAGAGTCCCCCAAGTCCTCACATTCCACCCCACTAGCCATCACAGAAAACAAATAATCCTCCGTCATTTTCGCCACCTCCAATGTGACCCCACCACTCGCCACACCTTCCCATCTCCCCCCCTGTCTGCTTTCCGCAAAGACCGCTCCGTCCGTAACTCCCTGGTCAATTCTTCCCTTCCCACCCCCACGACCCCTTCTCTGGGCACTTTCCCTTGCAACCGCAGGAAATGCTTCACTTGTTGCTTTACCTCCCCCCTCGACTCCATTCAAGGACCCAAGCAGTCCTTCCAGGTGCGACAGAGGTTCACCTGCACCTCCTCCAACCTCATCTATTGCATCCGCTGCTCTAGATGCCAGCTGATCTACATCGGTGAGACCAAGCGGAGGCTTGACGATCGTTTCGCCGAACACCTCCGCTCGGTCCGCATTAACCAACCTGATCTCCCGGTGGCTCAGCACTTCAACTCCCCCTCCCATTTCGAATCCGACCTTTCTGTCCTGGGCCTCCTCCATGGCCAGAGTGAGCACAACCGGAAATTGGAGGAGCAGCACCTCATATTCTGCTTGGGCAGTTTGCACCTCAGCGGCTTGAACATTGACCTCCAATTTCCGGCAGCCCGTGCTGTCTCCTCCCCTTCTCAGCTCTCCCTCAGCCCTCTGGCTCCTCCTCTTCCTTTCTTCTTCCCGTTCCCCCCCCCACCCTACATCAGTATGAAGAAGGGTTTCGGCCCGAAACGTTGCCTATTTCCTTTGCTGCATAGATGCTGCCGCACCCGTTGAGTTTCTCCAGCACTTTTGTCTACCTTCGATTTTCCAGCATCTGCAGTTCCTTCTTGAACAAACGTATGAAAATTGAGCTAGACCAGTCATTGCCATTTGCAAACTGATGGGGGGTTATTGAGGCGCAACATATCAAACTAAATGAATAATCCCTGTGCAGAAATTTATAATACACACTCAGACAGTGCACAGCCTTGCAGAATCTGGAAATCCGAGGGGATGAGAGGTTTATAAAAGTAGAAAATGTTGAGCAGGTCAGACAACATTTTGTGGAAAAATTGAACAATGAACGTGTCAGGTCTGAGATCTTCTCAGACCTGAGGGGTTGTTTAAGGTGTAATTGTGTGTGGGGGACATTTGTGCAATATCAGCAAAACATCTACCCCATGTTATCCAAGTCGATCTTTGTGTCCTGCCTCACGTGTTGGGCTGTGTTTCCATGAGTAAGTCTAAGGGAAACCATAATGTGCAGGGATCTACATGTCAGTGATGTTGTCAGGTTGGGTGCAGTGTGGTAAAGGTAAAATAGAACTGCGGCCCAATCCATATCTCAGGTTTTTTTTTGTCCACTCAAGTCCATCTGTTCCATCTTTTCTGCCAATTTGTGGTAACTTGTTACTAACTGCACAGCCATGAGTTCAAGCATGGGTTCAATTTCTACCACAGTAGCTGTGAAATTTAAATTGTTTATAATCTGTCATAAAAAAATCTCACCGGTAGTCACAAATACTGATGATCACTAAACCTCTTTGGTGACCCTCGGACTATTTTTGAGCCGACTTTACTGGCTTTACCTTGCACTAAACGTTATTCCCCTATCATGTATCTGTACACTGTAAATGGCTCGATTGCAATCACGTTTTGTCTTTCCGCTGACTGGACAGCATGCAACAAAAGCTTTTCACTGTACCTTGGTACATGTGTCAATAAAGTAAATTGACCGGATTATTATAAGAACCTATTCCAGTTTTCTAATGTCCTTCAGATAGAAATCCGTTGCCTTCTTTAGCCTAGCTTATTCACCCCAAGACCAGCAATCTAATTCCAATTGGTTTATTGTCCTATACACCAGGGACCAATGATTTCTTGTCACATGAAGCTCACAGAGTAAACAGTATTATATAATAATAAATACAATGAGTGCAAAAGAAAAGAATGGTGCAAGATTGTAGTGTAATCTGAACTAGTGCAAACATTTTTTTAAAGATACAATAACAGAACGAAGTAGCGTTTAGAGTGCGAGTTTGTGGCAACACCTCCAGGAAAAGAGTGTGAAAGAGATGATTGGTTCAGGAGATTGATAGCAGTGGGGAAGAAGCTGTTTTTAAGTGTAGACATCCGAGCTTTGAAGCTCCTGTATCTTCTCCCAGGAGGTAGAAGCGAGAAAAGGGGATGTTCAAGTGTGGATGTTATCCTTGACGATGCTTCTAGCCTCCCTGATGCATCGCGCCACAAAGATGGACTGGAAGGAAGAAAGTGACGAGCCTGTGATGGCCTGGGCTGCGTTCACTACCCTCTGCAGGTTCAGGCAATCAAGAGCAGAGCAGTTGCCATATCTGGCGGAGGTGCATTTTGTCAGTATTCCGCATCATGGGTGTGCCAAATCTTCTCAGATGCATTAAAAAAACAGTAAATACACTGACGCACTTTCTTGATCACTGCTTAGTGTGAAGGGACCAGATTAGGTGATAATGGATGCCTCACAACTTGAAGCTGTTAACAATCACTACAGCAGCTCTATGGATTCAAGATTCAAGATTTATTGTCATGTGTCCCAGATAGGACAATGAAATTCTTGCTTTGCTTCAGCACAACAGAATAATATAGTAGGATAAATAAAATACAGAACCGATCAGTGTGACCATATAATATTGAATACATATATATATATATATATATACACACATAAAAAAGGAGGATGAGAACCATAGAGTTGTGTTTATCTCCTCACTTCCTTAAGGGCCTGTCCCACTTGGGTGTCATTTGTGCGTCATTTACGCGACATCATTTACGCGTCACGACGCGTACATCATGACGCGCACATGATGCGCGCATAGCGCACATTACACGTGCGTGGTGACGTAGGCAGTGACGCATGGTCGCGCGTGGCACCCAGGACGTTGGGTTTCTCAAAATCTTCGCACGCCACCTGCGTGACGCGGCATTAACGCCCAAGTGGGACAGGCCCTTCAGATAACAAACAACTCTTCCGGCTGAATCAAGAACAGCTTCTTCCCCTCTGTTATGAGGCTTCTGAAGTCCTTCTATAAGCTAGGGTACTGTGCGATTCACCTCATTGCTGTGCTCATGGAACTGATGCACTACGATGCTGAGAACTATAGTTTGCAATCTGTATCTGCCCCTTTGCTCTACCTATTATATTTGACTTGGATTTGATTGTATTTATGTATAGTATATCTGATCTATTAGGATAGCATGCAAGTCAAAGCTTTTCACTCTACCTCAGAACACGTGACAATAATAAACCTAAACCTAAATGGTCACAAAAATGGCTAGAAAACCATTTGAATCAAGGACTTTTTAGGATGGGCTGTAGGTACAGGCCTAGCTGGTGACAGTCACAGCTCGGATCGGGGAATTTGGTCGCATCAACATGTAACAAATTGAATGCAACATAGAAAGCATCCTGTCCAACTATATTACAGCTTGATATAGACAAGAAGAAATTGCAGAGAGTTGAGGGCACAGCCCAGTCCATCAGACACACCCGCCTCCCCAACGTTTGACCCCATCTACATTTCACACTGCCTCAGAAAAGCAGCCAACATAATCAAGGACCATTCATACCCTGGTCACTCCCTCTTCTCCCCTCTCCTGTCAGGCAGAAGATACAAACTCTTGAAAACACCTACCACACGATTCAAGAACAGCTTTTTCCCCGCCAAAGAGAGGTCCCAATATGTCAGAGTAACTCAGCAGGTCAGGCAGAAGAAGGGTCTCAACCCGAAACGTTACCTATTCCTTTCCTCCAGAAATGTTTCCTGACCTGCTGAGTTACTCCAGCGTTTTGTGTCTGTCTACAGTTTCTTGATATTAGATTTTTACAACTTCTTCACTAGTTATCAGACTAATGATGAAGTAGGGTGCAGCAATCTTCCAACCAACCTCATTGCATACCTCAGGCATTTTCCCTATATCTGTAATGTTGTAACATTATATTCTACACTCTAGTTATTTTTCTCTTTGCATTACCTGGTTTGTTTATGTATGGCCTGATTGTACTCATGTATAGTATGTGTAGGAAGGAACTGCAGATGCTGGTTTAAATCGAAGATAGACACAAAATGCTGGAGTAACTCTGCGGGACAAGCATCCTCTCTGGAGAGATCCTTCTCTCCAGAGATACTGCCTGTCCCTCTGAGTTACTCCAGCATTTTGCGTTTATCATGTACAGTATGATTTAATTGGATAGTACACAAGCTATATTTCTCACTGTATCTTGATACATGTGACTCTAATAAACCATATTGAATTGTGGAGCAGGTCAAATGGCTGAATAGCCCACTTTAGTTTAGTTCAGAGATACAGCATGGAAACAGGCCCTTCGAGTCTGCACTGACCACTGATCCCCGTACACTAGCACTATCCTACACACTAGGGACAATTTATTATTTTTACTGGTCAATTAACCTGCACGTCTTTAGAGTGTGGGAGGAAACCGAAGCACCTGGGGGAAACCCACGTGGTCATGGGGAAAACGTACAAACTCCGTGCATACAGCTCCTTTCTTGATGGGAAATAAAGAAATGGCAAATGTTAGAAGACGCCAGCAACATGCCTGAAATTCAACAGAGTCAAGGGGTTGAAGTTACTGGGGTGGAAATTACTAAGGAGAAGGTGCTTGGGAACCTCGAAGGTTTGATGGTGGATAAGTCACGTGGACCAGATGGACTGCACCCCAGAGTCTGAAGGAGGTGACTTTAGAGATTGTGGACGCATTAGTAGTGATCTTTCAAGAATCACTAGAGTCAGGAGTTGTTCTGGATGATTGGAAAATTGCAAATATTACCCCGCAGCACAAGAAGGGAGCAAAGCAGAAGAGTGGAAGCTATAGGCCAGTTAGCCTGACTTCAGCGGTTGGTAAGATTTTAGAGTTCATTATAAAGGATGAGGTTTCTGAGTACTTAGAAGTTCATGATAAAATAGGCCAAAGTCAACATGATTTTGTGAAGGGGAGATCTTGTCTGACGAATCTGTTGAAATTCTTTGAGGAAATGAATATCAAAATAGACAAAGGAGTCTCAGTGAATGTCGTTTATCTAGATTTTCAGAAAGCCTTTACTAAGGTGCCACACATGAAGCTGCTAAAGAAGTTGAGAGCCCATGATATCCAAGGCCAGATACTAGCATGGGAAGCAGGTTGGCTGGATGGCAGAAGACATAGAGTGGCAATTAAGGGAGCCCTTTCTGGGTGTCTGTTAGTGACTAGCGGAGTGCGCATGGGTCGGTGCTGGGGCCACTGCTCATCACATTGTATATCAATGATTTCGATGAGGGGATCGAAGGATTTGTGGCCAAGTTTGTTGATGATACTAAGATAGGTGGAGGAGCAGGTAGTGTAGAGTAGGCAGGGACTCTGCAGAATGACTTGAACAGTTTGGGAGAATGGGCTACAAAGCGGTTGCAGATGGAATGCAGAGTAGCAAGTCATACATTTTGGTAGGAGGAATAAAGATTAGACTATTTAAAATGGGGAGAGAGACTGGGTTTCAGAAGGAGAGATAGATCAGCCATGATTGAATGGCGTAGTAAACGATGGGCTGAATGGCCTAATTCTGCTTCTATCTCATGAACATGAACCTGTAGTCAGGATCGAACCCGGGTTTCTGACACTGTAAGGCAGCTGGTCAGCACAGAAACAAGCCCTTCGGCCCATCTTGTCCATGTCAACCAAGTCGATGTACTGGGCATATTGAACTATACTGCGACTCCGACGTTAACTAACGTATCTGACAGCAGCTCCAACACATCCTTGTGAAACTAGTTTGTAGACTGTTGAGGGAGAAACCCATGAAGTATAGAACAATACAGCTTGGACACAGATCCTTCTGCCCAACTTACCTATACTGACCAAAATGCCCTATCCAAACTGGTCCCATTTGCCCATGTTTTGGGCCCATGCCCTGCTAAACCTGTCCACCCATGTGCCTGTACACATGTCAACTTCCTCCTTTGGCAGCTCATTCCTTATAGCCACCACCTTCTGACGTCGGGTTACTATTAAATCTTTCCCTTCTCACCTTGAACCCCTGTCCTCTGTTTTTTTAAAGTTTACCCAAGGTAAAGGTCTCTGTACATTCACCCTATATATTAACCATATAACCATATAACAATTACAGCACGGAAACAGGCCATCTCGGCCCTTCAAGTCCATGCCAAACAACTTTTTTTCCCTTAGTCCCACCTGCCTGCACTCATACCATAACCCTCCATACCCTTCTCATCCATATGCCTATCCAATTTATTTTTAAATTATACCAACAAACCTGCCGCCACCACTTCCACTGGAAGCTCATTCCACACCGCTACCACTCTCTGAGTAAAGAAGTTCCCCCTCGTGTTACCCCTAAACCTCTGTCCCTTAATTCTAAAGTCATGTCCTCTTGTTTGAATCTTCCCTATTCTCATAGGGAAAAGCTTGTCAACATCAACTCTGTCTATCCCTCTCATCATTTTAAAGACCTCTATCAAGTCCCCCCTTAACCTTCTGCGCTCCAGAGAATAAAGACCTAACTTATTCAACCTATCTCTGTAACTTAGCTGTTGAAACCCAGGCAACATTCTAGTAATTCTCCTCTGTACCCTCTCTATTTTGTTGACATCCTTCCTATAATTGGGCGACAAAAATTGTACACCATACTCCAGATTTGGTCTCACCAATGCCTTGTACAATTTTAACATTACATCCCAGCTTCTATACTCAATGCTCTGATTTATAAAGGCTAGCATACCAAAAGCTTTCTTTACCACCCTATCTATATGAGATTCCACCTTCAAGGAACTATGCACGGTTATTACCAGATCCCTCTGTTCAACTGTATTCTTCAATTCCCTACCGTTTACCATGTACGTCCTATTTTGATTTGTCCTGCCAAGGTGTAGCACCTCACACTTATCAGCATTAAACTCCATCTGCCATCTTTCAGCCCATTTTTCCAACTGGCCTAAATCACTCTGTAGACTTTGGAAATCCTCTTCATTATCCACAACACCCCCTATCTTGGTATCATCTGCATACTTACTAATCCAATTTACCACCCCTTCATCCAGATCATTGATGTACATGACAAACAACAAAGGACCCAACACAGATCCCTGAGGCACCCCACTAGTCACCTGCCTCCAACCCACAAACAGCCATCCACCATTACCCTCTGGCTTCTCCCATTCAGCCACTGTTGAATCCATCTTGCTATTCCTGCATTTATACCCAACAGTTGAACCTTCTTAACCAACCTTCCATGAGGAACCTTGTCAAAGGCCTTACTGAAGTCCATATAGACAACATCCATTGCTTTACCCTCGTCAATTTCCCTAGTAACCTCTTCAAAAAATTCAAGAAGATTAGTCAAACATGACCTTCCAGGCATTAATCCATGTTGACTGTTCCTAATTAGACCCTCTTTATCCAGATACTTATATATATTATCTCTAAGTATCTTTTCCATTAATTTGCCCACCACTGAAGTCAAACTAACCGGTCTATAATTGCTAGGTTTACTTTTAGAACCCTTTTTAAACAATGGAACAACATGCGCAGTACGCCAATCCTCGGGGACTATTCCCGTTTCTAATGACATTTGAAATATTTCTGTCATAGCCCCGGCTATTTCTACACTAACTTCCCTCAATGTCCTAGGGAATATCCTGTCAGGACCCGGAGACTTATCCACTTTTATATTTTTCAAAAGTGTCAGTACTTCTTTTACTTTGAAACTCATAGTATCCATAGCTACTCTACTAGTTTCCCTTACCTCACATAATTCAATATCCTTCTCCTTGGTGAATACCAAAGAAAATAAATTGTTCAATATCTCCCCCATCTCTTTTGGCTCTGCAGATAGCTGTCCACTCGGTCTCTCCAATGGACCAATTTTATCCCTTGTTATCCTTTTGCTATTAATATAGCTGTAGAAACCCTTTGGATTTACTTTCACCTTACTTGCCAAAGCAACCTCATATCTACTTTTAGCTTTTCTAATTTCTTTCTTAAGGTTCTTTTTACATTCCTTATACTCCTCAAGCACCTCATTTACTTCATGCTGCCTATAATTATTGTAGATCTCCCTCTTTTTCCGAACAAGATGTCCAATTTCCCTTGAAAACCAGGGCTCTTTCCAATTTTTACTGGTTCCTTTCAACCGAACAGGAACATAAAGATTCTGTACTCTTAAAATTTCCCCTTTAAATGTCCTCCATTTCTCCTCTACATCTTTCCCATAAAACAAAATGTCCCAGTTCACTCCTTTTAAATCATCTCGCATCTCGTTAAAGTTAGCCTTTCTCCAATCAAAAATCTCAACCCTAGGCCCAGTTCTGTCCTTCTCTATAATTATATTGAAACTCCTCCCTCCCGTGATATTCCTCCCGTGATTTTATACACATTTGTAAGATCACCCCTCAGCCTCCTGCACTTCAAGGAATAAAGTCCTTTGAAACAGGAGTATTTTACTGTCAAGTGTTTTCAAAAGGGGACAATGAAATTCTTACTTTCAGCAGTAGCACAGTGGATATTAATCAAAATATTAGACATCGGGGTAAGGGAAAGAAGACTACAGGAAGGGAAAGGAAGCCCGACAGCACAATAAAGACGAGAGTCACCCCGGTCACTCCCTCTTCTCTCCTCTCCCATCAAGCAAGGGGTACAGAAGTGTGAACAAAGTATACCTTCAGATTCTGGGACAGTTTCTTCCCAGCTCTTACCAGGCATCCTATGTCCAACTGGAGGGTGGTCCTGAACTGCCATCGACCTCCTAATTTGTGGAAGGACATCCTTGTGATTGAGACAGTGCAGTGTAGGTTCACAAAATTGATCCCTTCAATGGCGGGAGTGTCATATGAGGAAAGATTGAAAAGACAAGGCTTGTATTCACTGGAGTTTAGAAGGATGAGGGGGGATCTGATAGAAACATATAAAATCATAAAAGGCTGGACAAGCTAGATGCAGGAAAAATGCTCCCAATGTTGGGCGAGTCCAGAACCAGGACCCACAGCCTTAGAATAAATGGGAGGCCATTTAAGACTGAGGAGATAAACTTTTTCATCCAGAGAGTTGTGAACTTGTGGGAATTCCCTGCCACAGGGGCAGATCACTGGATAGATTTAAGAGAGAGTTGGATAGAGCTCTAGGGGCTAGTGGAATCAAGGGATATGGGGAGAAGGCAGGCACGGGTTATTGATTGGGGACAATCGGCCACGATCATATTGAATGGCGGTGCTGGCTCGAAAGACAGATGGCCTCCTCCTGCACCTATTTTCTATGTTTCTATTACCTCATTGGAGACCCTCGGACTATCGTTAGTTGGACTATCTTGTGGGTGGCTTGACTGATATCATGTGTAGTATCTCTACTAACTAAAAGCTTTTCACTGTACCTCGGTACACGGGGTAATAAATCAAACAATATTCCTTTGAAGTAAGATTCAAGAGTGTTTTATTGACAAGTGTCCTGAAAGGGAACAAATAATATCTTACTTTCAGCAGCACAACAGGTATTATGATTTTAAATATGTCACCAAGGTAAAGGGAAGAAAGACTGAGCTCCCCCCTCCCTTCATCTCTCCGCAGGCTCCTGCTTCTGGGTGGCGGTCCTGGACGGGAACGTGGTGGGCATCGTGGCGGCCAGGGGCAACGAGGAGGACAACACGGTGGAACTGTGCCGCATGTCGGTGGACTTTGACCAGCGGGGGAAGGGCATCGCCAAGGCGCTGGGCCGCAAGGTGCTGGAGTTCGCCGTGCTCAACAACTACTCGGCCGTGGTGCTGGGCACCACGGCCGTCAAGATGGCCGCCCACAAGCTGTACGAGTCGCTGGGCTTCAGGCGGGTGGGCGTCACCGACCACTACGTGCTGCCGGGGATGACACTCTCCGCGCTGGAGAAGGTCTTCTTCCAAGTGCGTTATCATCGTTACCGGCTGCACTTACGCGAGGAGTGATCCGCCCATGACCTTCAAACGCCCCCTCCACCTTGCACCAGCGTACCAATTCCTTGGTTTCCTTCCCTTCGTGGTTTTCTTTTCTCCTTGTCTCCCATCCCCTCTCCACACTCCTCCCCGTTTCCAGTCTTTTTACTGACATGAGCGTTCGCTATCCTTACCCCCCCCCCACACACACAAACGGTCGGTCGGCGGTCCCTACCCGTGGTCACCGGGCCCAGGGAGTCGCCATTTTGTGCCATCCAGGCAACCCGAGCCCCCACCTTCCCGCCAAATGCAAACCGTCGCAGACGGAACGCGGGCATTCCCAAGTGTAGCGCACCTCTAACCCCGAGCCCGCCCATGGTGGATGTGGATGTGGTAACTAGTACCGCAGGGGTGTCTCCTGTGTGTGTGGGAGGGAAGGTTGGGAATTAGAACCATAGAGCTGTACAGCATGATAACTGGGCCCTTCGGCTCACCTTGTCCATGCCAACCTAGTTGGTATATTGGGCTAGTCTCATTTGCTTGGATTTGGCCCATATCCCTTCTATTTGGCCCATATCCCTTCCTATTCCATGTATCACTCTAAACCCTTCCTATCCATTTATCCCTCTGAACCCTTCCTAATCATATATCCCTATAAACCTTCCCATCCCTATATCCTTCATAAACCCTATCCATTTATCCCTTTAGACCTTCCCTATCCATACATCCCTTCAGCCCCTCTCTGACCAGAGATCCTTCTCAACCCTTTTCTTTCCATAAAACCATCTGTTTAATTGACCCAATTGGGAATAGATCCTTCCTTGTGTATTCAATGTCAGCCCTGCTCCTTTCCATTGCCCCCTCTCCCAACCCAGCACCCTGCTTAATTTAACCCCCTTCATGGTCAGCACTGTTGTTAACGTTAGATTCTTGGTAGATCAAATTATTGTTCGGGGCAAAGAAACAAAACACGTAATACCTGCCTGGCTCGTCCCTGCTTCTTGAGGTGTGCAGGGACAAAGTCGGTGACCTGAAGCAAGGCCACTCCTGGCCTTGGGAACTTGCCCATGGGGTCTGAATGGGCAAAGCTTCAAAAAGAAGATAACTGCTTGGATGTACCACAATCTGGGAGAGAGAGAGAGAGAGAGAGAGAGAGAGAGAGAGAGAGAGAGAGAGAGAGAGAGAGAGAGAGAGAGACGGAAAGAGGGAAAGAGGGAGGGAAATCAGATGCATCCAAAAACCACTGACTCTTATTTCCATTGTCTAGACAAGCAAGCAAGATTCAATCAGTTGCCGACCTCATGTAGCATATTGTAAACTAAACATTTCATTTGCCTTCCTCCTGCCTTCTCCCCCATTCCACCCTGGTCCCCTTTCCCTCCACTGTACACAGGTTGAACCCTTTGCATGTGCTCTGGAATATCTATGCTGCTTTTGAGTTTAATTTCTTTGTCTCTCCTTGAACCGTCTTACTACTGCTTGCGCTGAGTGATGTCATTTGAGCAGATGGAGGCTGTGGTTTCTATGGAAATCCATGTCCTCTCTCCACCGACGCTCACACCCTCCCCACCACTACCATCAACGATAAAGGCAGAGTCCAAAAATAGCAAGTAGGAGAGAGAGGAAAAACGACTCTTGCAAAAAAAAAAGAAGAAAAAAAAATCCACATGCTATTACAACTCAAACAACATAAGCAAAAAAAAAAAATCTTATTAATTACTAGTAATAGTTGTGATTGGTTTCTGCAGCCTTGCTTAGTGTTGCTATGGTAGTCGCTTTAATGACATCAAACTTGTGATTGGTAGAATGCAGAAGCAATGCAATTGGCATGTGTCTGTACCTCGTGTATGTGTACAGTGCCTGCCTGAATATTGAGACAAAGGATATAACTCCTTACTCATGAATAAAGAAGTGTATATTTTAATGAAAACCTTTTTTTTTTTGCATGCCGAATGTCTGGTCTTGAATTCAGAAAATCAACAGAAAAGGGGGTAGCTGAATTTTAGTTTCAACAATGGAAATGTGTAAATATTATATATATATTATATATTGAACAAAAAAAATGCTCTGGCAATGCACTTCAAGAGATGCAAGCCTTGATGATTTGTAAAGGAAGATGTTTGCTTCTGTATTTTCTAATAGAAACGAAGTGTGATGTGTATAAAATATGATACTTTTTCACAAAGTCATTCCTGTTTAAAGGACAAAGATTGGATTGCTTTGTTTATTTTTGTTACATTGGTATGTTCAGAGAAATATCAAAAACCAGTTGGCACAAGTCGGTTTTGTTTTTTAAGATTCAGAACTTATTGGCGATGAATATTTCTTAAGCTTTTAATGTACAGTTAAGCTGCGGAAAATTAGAAGTACTAACCTCTCACATCAGTCCAAATTTGAGGTGTTTTCTGTCGATGGTTTCAGCTCACTGGAGACCCTGGGCCTGGTTCGTAAAACCAGCTCAGGTCTGGTTTCCAGCAGCCCCAGTGCCCATTCACATTCAACGCCTGAGAATGTTAGTCCATATCATCTTGATGAATTTTATCTTTTGGGTTCATTTTTGTAACCGTGGAGTATTCTGTTTCTCTCCCCTGCATTTCCAAATCACTGGCCAGCAATTATTGAGGCACGATGGCGTGATGGTAAAGTTACTGGATTAGTGACCGGCGGTCCAGCCCAATCATCCAGAGACACGAGCTCAAATCCCACCACTGCAGCTGTGTAAATTCAAATTAAAATAATTAAATCTCTCCAAGGGTGACACATAATCGAAACCCATTTAACACAAGAGAGGCAGAGTTTAGAGGAGAGTTTAAAGTGTGCAGGGCAAGTGTGGTGGGTGCCGGGGGTGGTAGTGGAAGCAGATATGATTGAGGCTTTTAGATCGGCTCATGGGCATGCAAGGAGTGGAGGAATATGGATCACATGTAGGCAGAGAATATTAGTTTGATATCATGTTTGGCACAGGCACTGTGGGCCAAAGGGCTTGTTCCTGCGCCACATTGTTCCAATGTTCCTCAAGCCTCCTGTGAGAGAGATCTCTTCCTTGGAACTTACTGCAACATCAGTGTTGGCTGCTGAGGATGGAGGCAGCTTTGATTTCCCGAGGGCGTTGTTAGAAACATAGAAACATAGAAATTAGGTGCAGGAATAGGCCATTCGGCCCTTCGAGCCTGCACCGCCATTCAATATGATCATGGCTGATCATCCAACTCAATATCCCGTACCTGCCTTCTCTCCATACCCTCTGATCCCCTTAGCCACAAGGGCCACATCTAACTCCCTCTTAAATATATCCAATGAACTGGCCTCAACTACCCTCTGTGGCAGAGAGTTCCAGAGACCCACCACTCTCTGTGTGAAAAAATTCCTTCTCATCTCGGTCCTAAAGGATTTCCCCCTTATCCTTAAGCTGTGACCCCTTGTCCTGGACCTCCCCAACATCGGGAACAATCTTCCTGCATCTAGCCTGTTCAACCCCTTAAGAATCTTGTAAGTTTTTATAAGATCCCCTCTCAATCTCCTAAATTCTAGAGAGTATAAACCGAGTCTATGCAGTCTTTGTTCATAAGACAGTCCTGACATCCCAGGAATCAGTCTGGTGAACCTTCGCTGCACTCCCTCTATGGCAATAATTGCTATTGTTAATAGCTTTTGCAATATATATGTATTCATCTAAAAGTAAACTAACTTGAAATCAAGAAGAATAGATTACGTTGCTTTGCAGTGCCTTGCTTTGTAGAATTCCCCCCAAATACCCTATTGGGGCTGGGGATGATTCACGGATGAATTCCATAAGCATCTAGGAGGCTTCTCTCTCCCCGGATCACATCGGTTGTCAGGATGCAGTGCTCCACGGACTCGTTACACACATCCTGAAGTATGAGGTGATTTCGAACGTTCCACTCCATTGGCCAAAGTGAACCCTCGACTTTAGTGTAATTAGTTTGTGCGTTCGTGGGCTGAAGGTCAAATTAGCAGAAAAATCAAATTTGAAGAGTTTGAAGTCCCCTGGTCACTGGACTCTTGCCGTTAGAATTCACACCTCGCCCCACAGCTCTCCAAATTGAGCTTTGTTTGTGAAAGGAAACCACTCCCCGTTTTTCCTGCTTGTCCCCCCATTATTAGACTCTCCCTCACCCTGGCAGCAATAAGCTTTGGCTCCCTGCTCTGTGCTCCCTCTATGGCCTCTGGTCTTGATCTCTCCCCACTGTGTGTGAGAATGAAGGGCCGAGTGAAACAGAATAGTCTGGACTCCAGATAGGTCAACTAGCTGTGAAAGTGCAGGACATTTATGTCTGTAATAAGAAGATATATGTATGTATGTAAAAATGCAGATTGTCAATTGGAATGAAAATAATGCTTTGAAGGACTGTAATGCATTTATTGCTATGTTTCCATGTACAAATCACATTGGGTTGGGGACACTTTCCCATATGAGACAGATGCCCAACGTCCATTGAAATGCTGTCCTTGGCTTGTGGAGGAGAGGCTTCCCTTCCATTATTTTAATAAGACTGTAATACTGATGGAGCATTTGGGTAGTCCCCCACCTATGTGACTACGGTCAAGGTTACTGAGTTTCACCAACTCTGCTGCAGAGGATGGAGTGTGTGAAGGCTCCAAGCTCATCTGCCAGAGAAAGTGGCAGAGCCAGTAGAACAACAGCGTTTAAAAGACATTTACAGGTTTATGGATTTGGAAAGGTTTAGAGGTATATGGGACAAGCTCCATTGACAACTGGGCTGTCATGGACGGGTTGAGCCGAAGGGCCTGGTTCCATGCTGCATAGATCTATGACTATGCCAGTGGAATATCTAAGGGCCAATGGACCTTGGGCAGAGGTGGGATTGGTCTGTGAAGGGGAGACGTGGTGGGGGGGAGAGGGCAAGAGGTGAACTGGTGTAGGGCAGGGATGGAAGAGGCGAGTGTGGCTAGAATTGAAAACGTCCGGGGTTGGGGGGGGGGGGGGGGGGGTAATGTCCAAGCACCCGTGGTTGGGAGAGGAAGGATGACCAGTATTGGGCAGCTTAGATGAAGGAGGGGAAACAAAACAAGGAAAGGGACTAGTATTAACCAGAAATAGGGCAGAGGAGGAGAGATGTCTTGGATGGGTGGGAGGGCGATGGGGGAGAGGGTGGAGATCACTGGGCCGGGGGGGGGGGGGGGGGGGCAGGAGGAATGGCCAGTGTTGGGCAGAAGTAGCTGGGATGGAGTTGAAGCGAGAGAAGGGTAGACATTAGCTGTATTGGCTGGAAGTGGGGTGGCAAGTGTAGTTATCATCTGTATGGACAATGCAAGGGAGTGGGGTGGATTAAAGGTATGCAGCACCACTATTGGATGGGAAGAGATGGGGGAGATGTAGATGTCACCAATACATAATTTGTATTACGTCCCGATCAACCATTATTGATTGACAGAGCGCAGATACAAATGTCCTCCACGCTACTAGTTCAGTGAATTGATGTAGTGAATGATCCTTCTTGTCTAACCTGCTCCTGATCATCTAGAAACCTTCTCTGGAGGCAAACTAATAGTATCATTCTCAATCCTGAGTACTTCATCCTCTCCAGCAGATCTCCAAGTCTGTTGGCCTGACGGTGGGGAGCTGAAGAGTTTGTCCTCATTGAAGAATGGTCAGGAAGGAAGCGAGAAGGGTTGACATGTTAAACAAAATATTTTTTTGGAAAGTGCTAAACACCCCTTAAACAGTGCTCCAGGTGCATTCCAGGTGAAGGCAAAGGTGGGAAAGTAACCTTTACAGCAACAAAAAAGATTATACAAAAGCACACGAACACAGTCCACTCACCCGCCATTCCTCCTGAGCTGCTAGTCGATCGAATGTGTGAAAACCATTGACATCAGGAAGCTGTAACCACCCAGCAGGCCAGTGAGAGGGAAGGCAGGTTGATATGGTGAAAGTAAAATAGAAACCTGTTATATATCTCTTGCTTGCAGTGGTAAATGCTGACCACTTAGATCAGTTTGTAAAAGAACATTACAACCGCGAGTCAGTGAGTGAGTTAGCGGACGAGGGGATCTTGTTCAGACGTGCTGTGTGTTTATATGCTCAGATACCACATTCCGAAAGCCCACAATGTGACTCCCATTTCCCCTGTTGCTATTTAAATTATGCTGCGTTGGCCCTTTTAGCCTTAACCATCCAGTTCAGCAATAACTGATGTCGGGTGGTACAAGAACCATATTACAGCCAGTGGTGAATATCTTTCAGTAATAAGTACCTTGGTAATTGAGTTCAAGAGTGTGTCAGAGACTGATGGCAATTCAGCGATGAA
Source organism: Raja brachyura (assembly GCA_963514005.1). The sequence continues at coordinate 120,160,141 of OY740783.1, read as the reverse complement.
ACTTGAGCATCTTTCGAGTAAAACTGCTTTGCATTGAGCATTGATCATTTCTGGCTTTGAACAGAGTGTACATGCAAATATTCTCCATCGGTGCACAAAACAGCATACCGACTTCAAAGGGGTATGACTTTCCAATTTGGCAATTGGGGCATTTCAACCTGTGCTGATAATTCAGGGACCTCAGCTGGGCTGATAGTTCCTTGGAAAGTTACCTTGTCCAATTAAGGCCCAGTTGGGGCTCAGATCCCAGTCTTGCTCCAGTGATCATCTTATCCCCGGCTGACAAGGTCGTTAGGAAGATAAACAGGCGACTTGCATGAACTGTTGCAGCACCTCAAGGTCTTTCACAGGCAATCAAGTACTTTTGAAGTGCTGTCGCAGTTGTGGGAAATGTGGCAGACAATTTTCAGGCAGAGATTAGTATTAACTTGGCATCCTGTTCAGTACAGACACTGTGGCTGGAGGGTTCTTCCTGTTGTATGTTCTAATTTATGCAGAGCAACAGAGAGCAATGCGATCATTGATTTATGTTTTAAAGCTGATTGAGGAATCATTTGCCCAGAGCAATGACCACAACTGTCCTTTATTTAAGTAATATCATGAGTGCTAATGTCCATCCAAGGACGGAGCCTCAGTTTAATGTTGCATGTGCGGGGTGGCGCACTGGTGTATCTGCTGAGATTTGCTGTGTTTTCTTTGTGTGTCCCTGACGCAGGAATGGAGACACAAGAGACTGCAGATGCTGGAAAACACAAAGTGCTGGAGGAACACAGCAGGTCATGCGTCGGTGAAGGGAATGGACCGATGAGTTGTGGGTCAGGTCCCTGCTGAGTTCCTCCAATGGAACCCTGCGCTGCACGACACACAGACGTTAAAAATAGGAGGGCAGGTCGATCGGCCACGTGCCTGCTCTGCAGGGAGAAATTGTGGCTGTTATCTTACCCTAGCACCGTTTACCTGCACAAGTCATGCATCACTCAATTCCTTCTACATCTGAAAACCCCATCAGTCTCTATTTTGAATAAACGCATGGCCATCTTAAGTAATGAATTCCAAAGAATCACTACCCTCTTCCCAGCTAGGCAAGGTAGAATGGAAACTAGTATTGGAGCTGCTGCCTTATAGTGCCAGAACCCCAGGTTCAATCCTGACCTAATGTGCTGTCTGTGTGGAGTTTGCACGTTCTCCTTGTGACCACATGGGTTTCCTCCGGGTGCTCCAGTTTCCACCCACATCACAAAGGCGTGTGGGTTTGAAGGTTAATTGGCCTCTGTAAATGTAGGGAGTGGATACGAAAGCGGGACAACGTAGAATTAGTGTGAATGGGTGATCGATGGTCGGCGTGGACTCAGTGAGCCGAAGGGCCTTATTTCATGCCGTATCTCTCAATCATTCAATCAAACTCTGTCCTGTTGACCGCTTAGTTTGAGACCCTTGATTCCCTCCACCCCAGCCAGGGGAATCATCACCCTCTTGTCTTACTCCATGGAACCCCTTAAAAATTGCATGTGTTTCGATGAGATCACCTCTCATTGTTCTAAACTCAACATATCCCATTGCAGACATTGGCCAAGTATACTCATCTGACCAAGAATCAATTTGCTAAACATTTCTCTGTCGCAAGTATATCCTCCCTTGGATAAGAGGGCCAGACCCGTACACGATCGTCTTGGTGCGATCTCACCAAGGCCCTCGGTAACTGGAGCATGATTTCAGGTCCAGTCCTTGAAGCATCACCTACCCATGTTCTCCAGTGATGCTGCCTGACCTACTGAGTTACTCCGGCACAGTGTCCTATGCAAGATTCCGGCATCTGCAGTTCCTTGTGTATTCAGAATTTCAACACCCTTGTACCTGTATTGGCTCTAACACATTTGAGGAGTTTGATCATGGATTTTCCCACCTGTGGGATGGGGAATAACTCTTTCAAATGGGGTTCGTTCGAGGTAACTTCAAAGTTGAGTGTCCGGTTTTATAATTCATTGCTTGGTGTTCTGCTCAGTGGTGTGGAATGTAATGTTTAGCCAGTTTGGTCAAATTTCCAACCTGACCCTATCTCTGCACGGCATGCCAGCAGTTGGTAGGGGAAGGGGAGCCAAACATGGCAGAGTAGCGCTAGTGGCTGGGCTAGACTAGCAATGCAGCTCTCCCTCTCCAAGCACACCATGGCAGCTCCTTCACCAGAAGGACTGCAGTGCGACCTTCTCAAGGACAGGACCCTGCCGCAGGAAATATGTCATTATGGTGGAAAAAGTGCAGAGAGGATTCACAAGAACGTTGCCAGGAGTCGAGGGCCTGAGCTCCAGGGAGAGGTTGGGCAAGCTGGGACTTCCCCCTTGGAGTGCAAGAGTCCTCACACATGGGGTGAATGTGCAGAGCCTCTTTCCGAAGGTAGGGAATCAAAAACTAGAGGTCATAGGTTTAAGCTGAGAGGGGAAACATTTAATAGAGGTGTCTGAGGGGCAGGCTTCACTCAGAGGGCGGTGGGTACATAGAACAAGCTGGCAGAGGAGGTAGTTGTGGCAGGAACTAGAACAGTATTTGGACAGGTGCATAGATAGGAAAGGTTCAGAGGTGTAAAAGGGAATAGCTTAGACAAGAATCTTAGTCAGCTTGGACCTAGAGTTGGGTTGAAAGGTCTGTTTCCGTGCTGTATTTGTCTATCACTGTGACAATAAGGATGGCCAATAAATGCAGTGGTATACAGTTCCCGAAAAATGAATAAATAAATACCAAGTCCCGTGGAACCCCACTGGTAACCACTTCTTATCATAGGAACACAGATCGAGATTGCCCTTTGCTCGTGTCCCACTCAAATCCAATTTGCCCCCCCCCCCCCCCCCCCCCCCCCCCGTTGGATCTGTACTATTTTACCAGATTGTCCGGAAAAACAGAGAATTTCACTGGTACCTCGGTACATGTGACAATTAAGTATCGTTGAGCCTGAAGAAGGGTCTCGTCCCGAAACGTCACCTATTCCTTTTCTGCAGAGATGCTGTCTGACCCGCTGAGTTACTCCAGCCTTTTGTGTCTTATCTTCAGTTTAAACCAGCATCTGCAGTTCCTCCCTGCACATGGATTCATTGAATCATGTCCACATGTCATTCCACCCAGACCCCCTTCAAACTTGTGATGGGCATGGGATTAGTCCCTGCACCTTTCCTTTTTTGTTTCGCCCTCCTGGGACCAATCCCACAGTTCCTTAAAACAAGTGCTTTCAATTGGATATTCCTTTAACCGAGAAGCAGACTTTGGGGAATTTCACCAGAGTCCAATGGCCATGGAAGAACTGAAGGTTCCATTCAGAAAATGTTTGAACGCAATTATTAAATTCGCTCAGTTTAATTTGCAAATCCCTCAGCCATGGCGAGTGGATGCAATAGATAATTGGGGGGGGGGGAAGAACAATTTAATGGACAGCCTCCATGTCACGAGAACATTTGGGATGTACACACAATGGAGTATTGTCAGCACATTATTGCTGTTACCGTGTTATTAAAGCTGCCGCTGTAATTGCTTCCGTTTGCTGCACATTTGTGAGATATGTCGCCTGCCTTGCTTGACTGAGCAGATTGTCAGCGTCTCCAACAGTTTTGCACTGCCCCACTGTCGCTACAGGGAGTCTCCTCCTGCACGCTCGGTCAGGCGGTTGTATATGTTGCGCGAACACCCAACATCCAACGCCCCTGCTGCAGCGAGAGGCAGGCGTGGAGCAAAGAGGCCTGAAACAGGGCGGAGACAGCTCCACGTTGCGACTGTGGGGTCCCCTGTCCCCTGTCCCCTGCAAGAAGCTGGTCACCATTTGGCCTCTCAACGTCCAACCAGCACAGAGAAACAATGTTGATGAAACTAAATGGTGTTCCAGTTTTCATATCAGACCTCAGCGTGTGACAGGGCAGTGCAACGCTGCCGTTTAACTTTGCTGGTTTTACAGTGTATGTTCCCATTGGAATTTCCTCACCCTCCCCGGGCCTGGGTGTCCCTCCTGCAGGCTCACTGGCCCCAGGCGGTGGAGATCGCTGGTCACTCCGGGGTGTATGTACCTCCTCCTGAAAGTCATTGCAACCACTGCTGGGGCCAGGAGCTGTGGTGCATTGCTCTCAAAGAGATCTGTGCTGCTGGGAGTGACGTGATGGGAGTGAGGGCTGGTTGGGGTGGTTGGGGGAGAGAGGGGGAAGAGGACCCATCCGCGGAAATGCTTCGTTTGAACTGACTTTTTATACATTGGAACAAAACGCTCAGTTGTACTTGTTTGGGGCTGTGTGCAACGCCAACACTTGTTCTGTTTCGTCAATGAATGTACTGCAGCCTTCCAGCAAAATGCACAATTGTACAGATTGCAACCGTTTGGGGAGAGTTCCCTCAGTGGGAGGACTGTGTCAAAGACACTTCCAACCCCTATTAGTTAGCCGTTCCATGCTGCTGGTCAGATGTACCGTTCAAAGTCCCAAGATCCGTGCAATGTTGAAAGTATCGAGTCTGAGCTGACACAGGCACAAGAGACATTTACTGTTCAGTAGCATTCATAAGGTCCAAGTCAACATTGGTTCTCTGTCAGGTGCGACATAAACCCATTGGAAAAGGTTGGCTCCCAGTGACACCACTGAACCACTGGAATCCAGAGGGGAGGGAATATTGGAGCCCAGAGTCACTGTCAGAGTGACTGGTCTGACTGAGGTTTACTAAAGTGCCCCATCTCTGATGCAAAGGCCGGCGGTAAGGTGGGCAGTTTCTGGATGTCGTCTGACTCCCTTCGCTGAACCCATTCGTTCCTAGGAGGTGGCTTCCTCTCAGTGGACCATGTTTCCTACCAAATAGGGATGGAGGAAGGGGGGACAAGGAAGAGGAGTGCGTGTGTGATGGTGGGGGGGGGGGGGGGGGGGGGTGTGAGAGGCCTCAATCCACTGATAGTTGGAGACATATTCTGACATTGCACCCTCATGCCAAAAGGGAAATTCAACCAGCTTCATCAAAACTGGGCTTCAATCTTCAATCCCCACTAGTACGACTGCTGCCTGATGAATTGAGCAGGACTCAATATATTTAGTTTTGCCGGGGAATGGCAAGGATTTGCAGCATAAACCATTTTGAGTCTCATTTTATATTGCCGCAAAAGAGCTCAGAAATGTGATGAAGTTGGCTGCACTTTGTAGGCACTCACCTGCCCGTTGAATGAATGATTTCTGTTCTGTTGTTTGATGTTTTAACCTGCATTGAGCTCTGAGACTGATGGATTGCGGACACTTTATCTGAACAGTAAGTTGTCACTGTGACTGTAGGGTGACCCCTGACTTACGTGCCATGATGTGTGCTTCTTCTTGTTAATAATGGAAGCTATAAAGATGATCACTTGTAATATGAAAGCAATGCTGTGTAAATATTGTATCAATAAAAGCAACTTGAAGGTTCTGCAAATGATTTGTGATTTATATGCAGTTGTTAACGCGATCCTTTACAGAACAGTATGTCGGGATATGTATCTACATTAGAGGTTCTAAAGAAAATAAACTGCCAGAAATCTGGAATGAAACATTAAAAACTATAAACATTCAGCAGGTCATGGTGTGTCGGTGGAGAAAGGAATGAGTAATATTTCAGATATAACAGCACGGCTCAGTACAGGCCCTTCAGCCCACAACATCTGTGCAGAACAAGATGTTGTTACACTAGTCTCTGCCTGCACGTGATCCATATCTGCACGTCCTGCACGAAGGACATTATGGCCATAGAGGGAGTGCAGCGAAGGTTCACCAGACTGATTCCTGGGATGTCAGGACTGTCTTATGAACAAAGACTGCATAGACTTGGTTTATACTCTCTAGAATTTAGGAGATTGAGAGGGGATCTTATAGAAACTTACAAGATTCTTAAGGGGTTGGACAGGCTAGATGCAGGAAGATTGTTCCCGATGTTGGGGGGGTCCAGGACAAGGGGTCACAGCTTAAGGATAAGGGGGAAATCCTTTAGGACCGAGATGAGAAGGAATTTTTTCACACAGAGAGTGGTGGGTTTCTGGAACTCTCTGCCACAGAGGGTAGTTGAGGCCAGTTCATTGGATATATTTAAGAGGGAGTTAGATGTGGCCCTTGTGGCTAAGGGGATTAGAGGGTATGGAGAGAAGGCAGGTACGGGATACTGAGTTGGATGATCAGCCATGATCATATTGAATGGCGGTGCAGGCTCGAAGGGCCGAATGGCCTATTCCTGCACCTAATTTCTATGTTTCTATATCCCTCCATTCCCTGCATATCCATGGTGTCTATCTCAAGGCCACTATTATATCTGCCTCCACCATCACATTCCAGGCACCCACCACCCTCCGTCTAACAACTAAAACTTGCTTTGCACATCTCCTTTAAACTTTCACCATAAGGCTATGCCCCCCAGTTCATGGCATTTCCACCCTGGGAAAAGGTTCTGACTGCACAACCTATCCCTCGTGTAATTTTATATATTTCTATCAGATCTCCTCTTAACATCTGATTATTCAACCTCTTTCTATAGCCAATAACCTCTAATCCAGGCAGCATCCTAGTAAACCTAGAAACTAGGAGCTGCAGATGTTGGGTTACAAAGATAGACACAAAGTGCTGGACTGCAAACTGCAAACACTCTGATCGTATTTAAAATGTTTAATGGACAGTTTCCATGGACAAATCCATTGTTGTTACAATTGGTATATTGTATCAAAGATAGACACAAAATGCCATAGTAACTCAGTGGGACAGACAGCATTTCTGGAGAGAAGGGTCTTCAGACTGAAGAAGGGTCAAGACCTGAAATGTCCCATTCCTCTCTCCAGAGATGCTGCCTGGCCCGTTGAGTTACTCCAGCATTTTGTGTCTATCGTCTGTGTAAACCAGCATCTGCAGTTACTTCCTACACGTGGTATATTGTCTCAATCTGAAGCGGTGGGGAAAACCAAAGCAAACTTAATTGTGGATTGATTAGGGAAAGCCAGCGTGGATTTGATAAAGGCAAATGTGTCCAACAGCGGGGTTTCTTGATGGAGTAAGGGAGCAGGTCACGAGGGAAATGTGGTCGATTGGGTGTTTGATAAAGATGGGGAAGGGGCAGCATTGGTGGGAAATTGCCTAAGTGACAGCAACAAAGAATCGTCATGCACATTTATTCATAAGACTGGAGGGAAATTTACACGGACTTCCCCAGGACTTGGTACTGGGATAGCTGTTTTTCTCGGTTTATCAACACTTGCAGCTGGATGCACAGGGCACATGACACAGAACCGTGGGGTCGATGGTAACAGACCTCAGGAGAACATGGGCAGGCTGGTGGAGTTGGAAGAGAATGAAAATGCATAGTATTGCAAGAGGAAACAATGGAAAGTGCATGACACAGTCTGTGAAGAGGAACAGGATGTGCAGGAACAGCAGGATCTGGCTGTACATGTGTGAAAATATTATAGTTGAAAAGCGGCAAGACAGTTTGAGCTTACTAGTTGAAAAAGCATATGGGGATCTGGGTTTTATAAATAGAGCCACAGAGAACAAGAACAAGAAAATACTAATGCATTGAGTACTGAGTCCAGCTCACCTAAATAAAGATGCAACATCTTTAAAGAGGGTTCAGAGGACATTTAAGAAAATGATGGACACAAAGAATGGAGAACATGGATAGGTGACGTTTTGGGAATAAGGGACTCCAATTATATGAGATACACTGGAGGATGTGGGATTGGTCCATAGGAACACAGTAGATTAAGAGGGGATCTGATAAGCCTATTGTAAAATTGATGAAGGGTTTAGGCAGTGTAGATAGACACTGTTCCAATTGACCGCGGGATCTGGAACAAGGGGATTTAGACTGATCGGCAAAATAATGACGGTGATGTGAGAAAAGATGTTTCCACCCAGGGAGTGGGCCCGGAACTGGAGAGCATTGCCAGGGTTGGGTGGTGGAGACCAGGTTTAATTGAGGCATCCAAAAAGGGGAGCTGGAAAGGAAAGCAAAATATTCAGAGCTCTTGACCCTGAAGTGTGAAGGATAGGATCTATCTAGAGTCTCCTGTAAAGTGCTGGGATGGACACGATGGGCCAAATGTCCTCCTTAAGAGTCATACAGTACAGCACCAGGCTCTTCAGTCCAACTCATCCATGGCGACCAAGATGCCCCATCTCGCTTTTGGCCCATCTCCCTCTAAATCTTTCCTGTCCATGCACCTCTCCAAGTGTCTTTTAAATTGCTTTTAATAATAGCCTCAACTATCTTCTCTGGCACCTCGATCCATATACCCACCTCCCTATGAGTGAAAAGGTTGCCCCTCAGGTTCCTACTAAATCTTGCCTGTCTCACTTTAAAACTATGTCCTCTGGTTTTTGATTCCCCTAAACTGGGTAAAAGACTGCATTCACCCTATCCCTCCTTATGTGTAGCCTTCCCGTGATCCTTTGACCGGTAATTTATGACTTTGCAATTCAGTCAGAATGATATTGCAGATATCCATTCTGCTGTTTTTGGCAGCGCTTCAATGCGCTGTTGCAAACTCACCAGAATACAATAATCTTGCACACTGTGATATATTATACTGTTGCAATCTTTGACTCATCAATCAATATTTCAAATATCCACAACGTACAAGCAAAATGCTTAAGGCTGGTAATTTTACATCAGCCACGCTCAAAATATTAGAGAAGATGACAGAGAGTGCTGGAGTAGCTCCGCGGGTCAGACAGCGTCTCAGGAGAACATAGATAAGTGACGTTTGAGATCAGCACCCTTCTTCAGGCTCCAGTCTCCAGTCTGAGGAAGGGTCCCGACCCGAAACACCGCCTATCCATGTTCTCCTGAGATGCTGTCTTCCTCTGTAAACCTCCATCTGCAGTTCCTTGGTTCTATGCAAAATATGAATCTGTTTTTCTCTTTCAGATGCTGACTGCCCTGAAGCGCCCTGGATCACTTACTGTTTTTGATTTCAGGCAGCCCTGGGAGATCATCTTACAGACAAAACTAGGGCAGCGATCTCTGATTCCACCAACTTGCTATGAAGGGCTCCCTGTTCAATAGAAACAAGGGAAGCTGAGAGCACATGCGCGTGTTGTAGGGCTTGCAACCCCATCAACCTCCTTCTGTGAGGGAGCCGGAAGCAGATGCGATTTTCACTTTCAAAAGGGGATCAGTCAAGCAGGATAGCATGAGAATGCCTGGCAAAGGGATCGTGCAACGGGGGTAATTGGATTTTTTTTTGCTTTAGAATCAATGGGGTAGTACGACAGACCTGTATCATTCTGATCTTCTAAAATGCAGTCCTGCTGATTGACCAGTGCCCAGTTTTACCAGAGGTTTAGCTCTTGGAGATGCAGCATGGAAACAGGCCCTTCAGCCCACTGAGTCCATGCCAACCTTTTACACTCATTCTGTTAACCCACTTTCTCACCAACTCCCTCACACACGGGACAATTTACAGAGGGACAATTAACCTACAAACCCTGCATGTCTTTGGGATGTGGGAAAAAAACGGAGCATCCGGAGGAGACCCACGCAGTCACAAGGAGAACATGCAAACTCCACACATCCAGCAACCGGTGGTCAGGATTGTACCCGGGTCTCTATTTCCATGAGGTAGCAGCTCTAGCAGATGCACCACTGTGCTGTCCTGCATGATGTTCAGGTTAGGTGTAAAACCGTCAGGGGTGGGTCATTTCAGATTGTCTAAAGAAGTGCCCCGATTCATAACGTCGTCTGTCCATTCCGTCCATAAATGCTGCCTGACCTGCTGAGTTCCTCCTGTATTTTGTGTTTGGTCTCTTGTCTACCTGAGCACACCACCTACACAATACTGTGTTACCGCAGATTATGGCTGGATAGACTGGAGCGAATGTGGCTGAGTGGTAACCCTTACAGAGGTTTATAATAAACTGCACAAGAGGCATAGATTGCCAAGTGGTCAGTCTTTCTTCCCAGTGGAGGGAAGTCTAAAACTAAAGGGACAGGTTTAAGTTTAGTTTAGAGATACAATGTGGAAACTGGTCCTTCAGCCACCGGGTCCACGCCAACCAGCGATCCCCGCACATTAAAGGGCCTGTCCTACAAGCATGCAACTCTATGCGATGAGCGCGATCAAACTAGAAGCGTGGGCCGCGCGGAGGTCGGGTGATCCCCTGTACAGGGCCGTTCCCACCAGCATGCGCCTGCATGCGGCAAGCGCGACCAAACCGGCAGCAGGGGCCACGCGGAGGTCGGGTGTGTGGCGTAACGCGGCGCAAAGTGAGGCGAACTTGGAGCGAAGTCTAAGGTAAGTTCGCCAGGACAGAGAGGGGCACACAGAGAGGGGCACAGAGGCACACACACACAGAGGGCCACGGAGCTACGCACATAGAGGGTCACGGAGGCACCTACAGATAGGTTCACGGAGGCACGATGTCGGGGCAGTGTGTAATGCGTCGAGGCGACTGCAAGCCGACAAGCCGTTGCCGCGCGGAAATTTTGAACATAGTCAGTATTTCGGAGCCCCGCGCGATGTCGGGACGAACTCCGCACAATTCCGCATGGCTCCGGCGATCAAAGTGGGACCGGCCCCGCGACGCCGCGTGGCTCAAGCGACCACGTTAGGTCGCGCTAATCGCATAGAGTTGCATGCTTGTAGGACAGGCCCTTAACACTACCCTACACCCACTAGGGACAATTTTTACATTTACCAAGCCAATTAACCTACAAACCTGTACGTCTTTGGAGTGCGGGAGGAAACCGAAGATCTCTGAGAAAACCCACGTAGGTCACCGGGAGAATGTACAAACTCCATAGAGACAGCACCTGTAGTCGGGATCGAACCCGTGTCTCCAGTGCTGCATCCGCTGTAAGGCAGCAACTCTACCACTGCGCCACCGTGAGAGGGATCCAAAGCGAAGGTTTTTCATACATAGGGTGGTGGGTATAGGAACAAGCTGCCAAAGGAAGTAGTTCAGGCAGTTACAATTACAACATTTAAAAGTCATCAGGACAGGTACATGGATAGGAAAGAGTTTAGAGGGATATGGGCCTCTAAATGTAGGCAAATGGGATTAGAACAAAGAAGACAATACCTGTTGTAACTATGATGCCAGTGTACGTTACTCCCATCTGTCTATGCATGGTCTATATCCCTCCATTCCTTATGGTTCATTTGTCTTTCTTAATCCCCCCTAAAATTAGCTTGGGTGGGCAATTTGGTTGGCATGCATGAGTTGATTTGAAGAGCCAGTTTACGTGCTCTATGACTATGAATAACTGTTAGACTCTGCAGTTTAGATCAAGATAAATTCCACGGATTTCATCCATCCTGAAGACGACAGCAGGGGTATTAATTAATGCCGAGGTAGCTGAGTGATGGGAGACTCGGCAGGGAACAACAAGCACGTAACAGCGTGTCGATTACTAGAAATTAAGTGTTGAGGTGCCTCGTGTACTGGCATTGAAATGATGGGCCAAATGGTCTCTGTGGCAAGGAAATATGAGAAAATATAACATACAGCTCAGAGACATGCAATGTAGTTAAGGCTCAGTGTTCTGTAATGTGTCTCTGAAACTGAAGTCAATGCAACGAATTTTGCACAACACCATGTGAAGAATTAAGGTTCCAGGCAAATGCTATTGTTCTGTGTATGAAGTAAGGAGCAGCACAGTGGCGCAGCTGGTAGAGCTGCTGCCTCACAGCACCAGGGGGCCCAGGTTCGATCCTGACCTTGGGCGCTGTCTGTGTGGAGTTTGCACATTTCATTTCGGAGTCACGTGAGTGACTTCGTGAAGAGCCCGCCGGCGCGCATGCTCGACATATCGTCGTAACGCGTTGCTGCGACGGCTGGCGGTGGAGCGCGCTCCTCGCCAGCCCTTCATAAGGGGCCACGGAGGTGAGTATTCCACCTTTAGTTGGTGGTCCTTGTTGTCTGATTATGTCTTGCAGCAAGGACATGGATGGGAGTTCGAAGGGCCGGAGGACGTCAGGACGAGTTCGCCGGTCAACAGTTCCGGGGCCTTTACCATCGGCAGTACCTGCAGCGCAGGCCGGGACTCAGGCGGAGATGTGGGTAAGCCCTGTGATTACAGGTCCAGATCCGCCAGCACACCACAGCTCGGAGGAGTTCGGTGAGGAGGAGTGTGGTGTGCCGCCAGAGCAGGGGGACCCTGCCATGGCAGTCAGGTTGTCAGCGGGCTCGCTGGCGACCTCGAGCAGGGCGCGTGCCGTTGCACGGCCTGTTCCACTCAGCCCTCCGAGAAGGGGGAGGGGAGGAGCCCAGAAGCCTAACCCTGTTAGGGCTAAGGCATTGCCTGTCGCGGAGGAGCGGTCAGGTTCCAGGGCGAGACCCGGGGCGGCTGTGAGGTCCAGCCGGCACACCCCGACTCTCGACGCCGGGACGGGTCGGTTGAGTCGGGTCTCGTCGCGGTCGCCGAGCCCCCCATGGATGGGTGGGCGGCACCATGCGTCGGCAACGTCCACGATGTGGGCAGCCGGCAAGACTGCGCGGGCCCCAGGCAGCCATGCTTCGGCTGGTGCCGACACCTCGCCGCATGTGCCCTTAGTGGCAGCGGCTTCAGCTCTCGCTAAACGGAGGCGATTGAACACGCCCGCGCAGGAATCGCGCAGTTTCGCCTCGGCGGCTGTTAGCGACAACTACCGGCACCGGCAGGGCCTCGACGAGGTGCGGGCCGATGACAGGAGCCCGGTTTTCTTTTCAGAGCCGGAGGACTCCGACCACCTGAGTGTTCAGGGTGAAGGGCGTATTGACCGTATGGAGCGGCTGCTGGAGCTCCTGCTTCAACGTCAACAACAGCAGGGCAGCAACAGGCACAGGGCGTCTTCACCAACATCTACTATCAGCCTGGAGCAGCACGAGGAGGAGGTTCTGGTGGATCCCGTACCACCTCCGGTGGAGGTGCCAGCGGAGGAACTTTTGGATGTGGCGACCAAATTCGCGGCCCCACATACGGCTGGTCTTCCTCTCAATTCAAAGCTGGCAGCCACAGTGGACTTTCTTAATAATCAGGTGCTGCAGGAAGAAGTCCTCATCCAGGCTATGAGCCGTCACAAGGCTCCATCAAACTGCAACTCCCTCAACGTGCCTGTGGTCAATACGCCAATATGGGGCAACATCAGTGCGGCTATCCGTCAACAAGAGCTACAATTGCAGCGGATCCTGAAACTCCTCACGGCCGGTATTACCGCCTTTGCCCGGTCGGTGGACGAGGACGAGCTGAATTTGGACCAGGAAGATGCTCTGGCCTTATTGTGCGCGACCCAGCACGAAATCAACGGGTTTCGCAAAAACAGCATCCGCCCAGCACTCAACCCGAAGTTTGCAGGATTGTGCAAACCACCGCCGCCGCCGCCGCCCCGTCAGCTCTTTGGTGAGGACCTCTCGAAGAGAGTCAAAGAGCTTGACGAACAAGCCAAAACGGTGGGGATCATGCGCTCTAAGAGTGCCCCCACACCGTCCGGCTCAAAAGCTCCATACATTCGCTCACGAGGGTCGGCCAGTGCCTCGACGAGGACTCACCCTCTAGCTCCACAACGACAACAACACCAGAACCAGCACCAAGGGTCTTTTTTAGGACAGGGTCGGCAGAGACCTTTTTGGAAATCGAAGACGCCGCGCCCTCAAGCCAACCCAGCACCTCCACGGCCACCCACACGTGTCAAGGACCGCCGGTAACCACGGAGGTGAGGGGGTCTGGTTCTCTCTTTTCTCTCTGTTTAACTTCCCATGTTGGTGGTCGTTTACGGTTGTTTTTGGACGCATGGGGTAATTTTACTGGTGATGAGTATGTGTTGCGGAATATTCAGGGGCATAAAATTGAGTTTATTAATGGCGACATTCCTCCATCCCAGCACATGCCTGGTCGTACGTTCAAATTGTCTGCTGCAGAACAGGCAGCAGGTTACAAGGAAATTTTAAGTTTGGAACAGAAGGGTGTGATTGAGAAAACAGTGCATGAGCCAATTGAATTTGTTTCGAACATATTTACTAGACCTAAGAAGGATGGAGGCTGTCGTGTCATTATTGATCTAACCCGTTTGAATACGTTTGTAACATATACTCATTTTAAAATGGATACGTTTGAAACAGCCAAATCATTGATTTCTCATGGCTGCTTTATGGCATGCATTGATTTGAGGGATGCATATTATTCAGTATCCATCCAGAAAGATGATAGAAGGTTTTTGAAATTTATCTGGATGGGGCAACTTTGGCAGTATAAGGCTTTGCCTAATGGGCTTACTACAGCCCCTAGATTGTTCACTAAATTGGTGAAGCCAATCATGGCTTATTTGAGACAACGACATCATATAGTTATGGCCTATTTAGATGATGTCTTTATTGTGGGCCACACCCTGCAATTGGCTGAACAGGGTGTTGCAGCTGCTGTCAATATATTTCAACAATTAGGATTCATTGTCCATCCAGAGAAATCAAAGTTCTGCCCTGCCCAGGTAATTAATTACCTAGGGTTCACGGTGAACTCAATGAGCATGAGGATAACTATACCAATTAACAAAATTGAGGAAGTCACTAAGGTGTGCAGAGATTTAATTGGCACCAATATACCATCGATTCGGCATACAGCCACAGTAATTGGCAAGTTAGTGGCTTTGTTTCCGGCAGCACGATATGGACCTTTGCATTATCAGAATTTGCAAAGAGCTAAAATTACTGCGTTAAAATGGAACGCTGGTCATTACGATCGATCAATGCAGCTGCCGTCCGAAGCGATAACTGAGTTGCAATGGTGGGTGTGTCACATTAGCAACTCATTTAAGCCTGTCAGGGAGGCTAATCCGGTGGTATATTTACAGACTGATGCAAGCTCCAATGGCTGGGGAGCTACTGATAATTGCTCTAGTTGTGGGGGTAGATGGGACACCCTTGAGGCATCGATGTTGTTGACTCAAGGGATTAACTATTTGGAGTTGCTGGCAGCATTCCACGGACTTCGTGCATATTGTTCCAAGCTTGTTGGAGCACACGTCCGTCTCCAAATAGACAACACCACAGCTGTGGCATATTTAAACCATATGGGTGGTACCAGGTCAGTTTCGTGTGACAAATTGGCTAACTCAATTTGGCTCTGGTGTATTCAAAGAGACATTTGGATTTCAGCTACCTATTTGCCAGGTGAGCTTAATACTGTGGCGGACACCAGGTCACGCAAATTTAATGACAACATTGAATGGATGTTGCATCCTGAGATTTTTGCTAAAGTCACAGCCAAATTTGGTAAACCGGACATTGACCTTTTTGCGTCACGGTTGAACCATCAGGTACCAGCCTACGTTTCATGGGAACCAGATCCTGGGGCAATAGCGCTAGATGCATTCTCGCTGGACTGGGGGAATTGGGTTTTCTATGCCTTCCCTCCGTTTTGCCTCATCAGTCGGGTATTGCGAAAGATTCAGGCAGATGCTGCCAAGGGCATCCTTATTATACCCGACTGGCCCACACAGCCTTGGTATCCGGTAGTCTTTGACATGCTCAACGAACCTTGGGTCCTTTTGAAGGGTTGCCCACAATTGGTTACTCACCCTGTGTCAGGGGAGCCACATCCCTGCCATGGCTATTTAAATTTGTTGGCTTGCAGGTTCTGAACAGGCCGTTAGTCCAATACGGCCTCTCGGCTCGGACCATGGATACCATCGGGGCGTCGTGTCGAGAGTCCACAAGGCGAAGATACCGCTCGCATATTAAGAAGTGGGAAGCCTACTGCAGCCGCTCTCGCATCACGTACGATGACGTGACAATAACCGACGTCCTGGAATTCCTCGCGGGGTTGCACCATGATGAACACTTAAGTTACAGTGCCATCAACAGCGCCAGAAGTGCGCTATCATTCTACCTCAAGATTGGGGTAGGATCCAACAGGCTAGTGTCCAGACTCTTGCGGGGTATATTCAATATGAATCCGCCTACACCACGCTATAATATCACCTGGGATGTCAGGGACGTATTAACCCTGCTCAGGACGTGGTCTCCCATGGAAGGGCTCCAACTGGACCAACTCACCATGAAGCTGGTGATGTTACTAGCGCTGACTTCAGCTCAGAGGGTACAGACACTACACAAACTGCGTGTCGACAGAATGACATCTACCCCTACAGAAGTAGTCTTTTTCGTTGACGAGCTACTAAAGCAGCATAGACCTGGGTGCACAGGGCTGCAGCTGAAGTTCCCGGCATACCCCGCAGATGCTAGGCTATGTTTAGCCTCACATATCCGCCACTATGTCAAGGTGACGGCACGCATCAGAGGAATGGAGAGATACCTGCTTGTCACTCATAAGAGACCTCATCATCGAGTGACAGTCCAGACGATATCCAGGTGGCTTCGAGTCGTCTTGGGTAAGTCAGGTATCGACACTAATGTGTTCAAGTCTCATTCCACCAGGGCTGCATCGACGTCAGCGGCGAGGGTCATGGAGGTGCCCATGGACCAAATTCTCGCCACAGCAGGATGGGCGAATGAAGCTGTGTTCCAGCGTTTTTATAACAAGCCTGTTGCTGCTCCTCTACAGTTCGCAGAAGCCGTGCTGAATGCAGGTCAAGAACGTGGAGATGTCCCCGCATGAGGGGTTTTTGATTTGTTATTAATAAATATGCTTTTGTTTTGCAGTATGAGCTATTGAGCCAGTTTGTTCCTCCCATCCATCCCTGGTAGTGGTGTGTCAGCATGGACGTGGTCCAGGGCGTGTAATCACAGAAGCTTTGAAGTCTTCACGAAGTCACTCACGTGACTCCGAAATGAAATAGTAAGATTGAACGAGAACTTACCAGTTCGAAGGTTGATCTTTATTTCATGAGGAGTCGAAGTGAGGGATTTCGTGCCCTCCTCGCCCAACCCTCAATCACCTTCATCTGGTAATCTTAGTCAATTCAATCATACTATGCGAAGTCATTTCTATTGTTGGTTCTGTGATTCCACGCCGCTACTTTGAAGTATGTCGAGCATGCGCGCCGGCGGGCTCTTCACGAAATCCCTCACTTCGACTCCTCATGAAATAAAGATCAACCTTCGAACTGGTAAGTTCTCGTTCAATCTTACTATTCTCCATGTTTCCTCTGGGTGCTCCAGTTTCCTCCCACATCCCAAAGACATTTGCGTTTGTAGGTTAACTGGCCGCTATAAAATTGCCCCTAATGTGCAGGGAGTGGATGAGAAAGTGGGATAAAATGGAACTGTTGTGAACAGGTGATCGATGGTTGACGTGGATTGTTGGGCTGAAGAGTATGCTCCATGATATATCTTTCAATCAACCAATCAATTAATTGAATTAAGCTAAGCACATAGTGTTGTGTAACTCAGCAACAAGCAGCATCTGTGGAGGGAATGGACAGACGACATTTTGGGTTGGGACCCTTCTTAAGACTAATTAAGCTATTCTGTTCACCACATTTTGAACGTACCTGGTTCAGTATTAAATAATTAGCTAATCTCAGCACTTATGATTCCCAGACCATATTAAACGGTCTTTCAAAGCTTCCATCTCCCAAATGGCTGCTTTGTAGATGCCTCTGTTGTCTGTAAGTGACATCATTACCAGTCACAAAATGCTGGCATAACTCAGAGGGACGGGCAGCATCTCTGGAGAGAAGGAATGGGTGACATTTCGGGTCGAGACCCTTCTTCAGATTTACCTTTGATTTAAACCAGCATCTGCAGTTCTTTCCTACACATTATTACCAGTTACCATGTGCGTTGCCCCTGGTAGCAGCCATTTCCTTCAGGTCTTGTTAAGGAACAGCCCTCATGTTAAAGATGCTGTTTGTTCATCGGTGAAGGAGCATTTTTAAACATCTTACACCTCAGTTTGCGTAGGTTTCTCCTTTATCTTTGCAAATATAACACATTTAATGTCAAACTGAATTCCTGGTATTTATAATTTATGAACCCAGGCAGTGTTGTAGTTATAAACTCCCCAATTAAATATGTCTTCCAATTTCTTTATTCTATTGGAGTCATTTTTCAAATCAAGATGGATGAGCATAAATTCCCATCCTTCCCTGATGTGGCCCGGACTAGAAATACTCAGCTTTCACGCTCTGATTGACAGAAACAAAGTGCTGGAATAATTCAGCGGGTCAAGCAGCATCCGTGAAGGGAATGGGCAGACGACATTTCGGGCCGGGACCCTTCTACGGACTGAAGCAGAAGACCAAGAATGATCCTGACATAAACCATCGGCCATCCATTATCCTTCCCAGATGCTGTCTGACCAGCTGAATTCCTCCAACACATTGCGCTTTGCTCGCGATTTCTGCACCTGCAATTCCTTGTGACTCCAAGCTCTGATGGACATCTGGACAGGTATGTGGATAGGAAAAGTTAAGAGGGATATAGGCCAACTGCAGGCAAATGTGATTAACCGTGGCTTTGATTTGATGTCTTGGCCGTCGCACGCCAAAGGTCCTGTTTCCATGAAAGACTCCGAAAAAGCTTTCACTGAAACAGAAATTATCACAGAAAATGCTGGAGAAGCCGATAAAGCAGCATCTGTGGAGAGAGAACGATCATGATCTGAAGCTGTAACTCTCTCTCTCTCTCTCCATCTCTTTACATAGATGCTGCATGACTTGCAGAGTATCTCCATACACTTCTATTTTAATTTTCGATTTCCAGCATCTGCAGTTTTTTTTGCTTTTAGATTTTATATAAAGCAGTCTTTCTCCACTTAGTATTCTGCAGCACACTCCCAAGAATATGTTCTGTCAATGTCCCAACAAGAATCATAGTCAGCAGAATATATCTTCCAATTCCTGCCGCTCTTAGCGATGAGTCACTATTAACCCTTTAGCAGCTCAGTCCACGACAGTGGCCGTACTAACAGCAGACTCTAGCTCCCTTCGGCTTAACTAGACGGGTGGCGCGGTGGCACAGTGGTAGAGTTGCTGCCTTACAGCGCTGGAGACCCGGGTTCGATCCCAACTACAGGTGCTGTCTGTACGGAGTTTGTATGTTCTCCCCGTGACCTCTGTGGATTTTCTCAGAGATCTTCGGTTTCCTCCCACACTCCAAAGACGTACATGTATGTAGGTTAATTGGCTTGGTAAATGTAAAAAATGTCCCTAGTGTGTGTAGGATAGAGTTAATGTGTGGGGATCGCTGGTCAGCGCGGATCCAGTGGGCCGAAGAGCCTGTTTCTGCGCTGTACCTCTAAACTAAACTAAAGAAAAAACTCACTTCAGGTCAAATTATTATAAACGGTCGAGGAGCATGGAAAATATCATGTCATCGTCTTGAGCCTGGAGTTGAGACCGTGACCTCAAATTTATGGAGCCTGTTATGGCCTGTGGGATCTCCCAGTTGCTAACCTTCTTAACTCCCCTTCCCATTTCCACACCAAGCTTTCTATCCAGGCCAGAGGTTGAGGGGGGACATGATAGAAATATATAAAATTATGAGAGGCATAGACAGGGTGGACAGTCAGAACCTTTTTCCCAGGGTGGAAATGTCAAAGACTAGAAAGCAAGGTTCAAGGTTAGTTTATTTGTCACATACACCAATTGGTGTAGTGAAATGTTACTTGCCATGCAGTACATAAAATAAAGAATACAGACATAACACTAATAAAGAGATTTAAACATAAAAAACATCCCCCCACAATGGTTCCCATTATGAGGGAAGGCACAATGTCCAGTCCCCAACCCATGTCCACCCATAGTCAGGCCTATTGAGGCCTCCATAGTCGCCTTCACGGAGGCCCGATGTTCCAGGCCGTTCTCGCCGGGTGATGGTGCTCCGGCGTCGGGAGAATCCTCTCAGCGGCTTGGGACACCTGGAACGGCCGCTTCCTACTGGAGTCCGCGGCTTCCGAAGCCGACAAGGCCGCGCTGAATGGAGCTCCCCCACTGGCTCCCGATGTTAAAGTTCAGCGCCGCCGCCCGCAGCTGGCCGCTCCACAGACCCGCGGCTCCGCGATGTTTGTCTCGGCGGTCTCAGCTCACTGGAGTTCCAGCGCGGCGACCCAGGCAAGGCATCGCCCGCTCCGCCCCGCGATGGCGCTCCAGCGCTCCGCCGCTGCTGAAGCCGAGGTTCTGGGCGGTCCCCTCAGGAAACGCCGCTCCAGGCCCGCTGGTAGGCTGTGAGGACGGGTCGAAAGTGCAGCCCGGAGAAAAGCTGCCTCTCCGACCAGGTAGGGACCAGGAAAAGCAGTTTCCCCCTTCCCCCCCCCCCCCCCCCCCCACCCCCCACATAAAAAAGAATAGGCTCCAAAACAAAACACTTTAAACACACTAAAATAAAGAAAAGGGTGAAAAACATACAGCTGCAGGCTGGGCAGCCATACCATACAGGACGGCGCCCCCTTTTAGCTTTAAAGTGAGAGCAGCAAAGTTTAAAGGAGATATGCAGGGGAAGTTTTTTTATGCAGAGAGTGGTGGGTGCCTGGTACACACTACCTGGGCTGGTGGTGGAGGTAGATACGATAGTGATGTTTAACAGGCTTTTAGATATGCAGGGAATGGGGTGATGGGACTCACGTGCAGACAGAGATTAGTTTAACGCAGAATCACAGACATTGAGTGCCGAAGGGCCTGTTCCTGTGGTGCTCTATCCGATGTTCAAAGAATCATATCCTCTGCATTTGCCTCCACACTTACATCCGAGCCACTGCGGTATTTAATTACCAGCGCAGGGGCAGGAAATTGAGGGACGCAGCAAGCCTGCGGGGAGCCTCGCGGTCGACGGCAGCAGATGGGGCTGAGCAATGGGCAGCCTTGGCAACCCGAGCACTTGGCCATCTGTCTGCGAGGCTGCAGCTCCACGGTGCTACCTTCACCGCCCCGCGGAGTCACCCCGGGCGAGAGCAACACTGGGGGCAGAGCAGGGGTATGAAAGACAGATCCGGCGTGCAACCTGGAGCAGAAAGCATCGCAAGCTGGCCGGGGTTGGCAGGTCACCCTGATAATTTGACTGGAACCAGTTGTCTAATCTAATTATCGTCCTTCACCTCAATGAGCACACATAAGCACCATATCTCGTGGAAAAACTGTTACTTGCAAATTGGCTCCCGGTTGCTTGAACACTAACCTCCCACCCTCAATGCCCAACTAACAACTTAAGATCCATTTGGCAATCTTAAAATTATTTAAGCTGGAAAGGGTGCAGAGAAGATTTACAAGGATATTGCCAGGGTCTGCGGGCCTGAGCTACAGGGAGAGGTTGGGAAGGAACGGACTTAATTCCTTGGAGTGCAAGAGGCTGAGGGGTGATCGTATAGAGGTGCATAAAATCATGAGGGAAATATATAGGGTAGATGCAAAGAGGTTTTTATACAGTGTTAGGGAATCAAGAACCAAAAGACATACTGTAGATTTAGGTGAGAAGGGAAAGATTTAACTTGAGCCTGAGGGGCAATACTTTCACTCTGAGAGTGGTGGGTGTATGGCATGAGCTGCCAGAGGAGGTAGTTGAGGCGGGTACTATAACAGCATTTAAAAGATCCTTTGTACATGTACATGGGTAGGTAAGGTTTACAGGGATATGGGCCAAATGAGGGCAAGTGCGACTAGCTCAGCTGGTGGTATCTTGGCATGGATGTGTTGGGCCGAAGGGCCTGTTTCCGTGCTGTATGACTCCATGGCTCATTCATTTTGATTTCAATGATAGCTTGTAGGCAGGAGCATATTTTGGAAGGGATGTGGGAGGCACCAGGGAGGGTGTGGAAAGGTTTACAAGGACGATGGCAGATTGGTGGGCATCCGCATCAGGAACGGATGGTCAGGCTGGAGTTTCTCCTGTGGGTTTGGTCTAATTATGAAGGATAATGATAGCACGGCTGCCGAGAAAATCTTGCCTCATGAGGAAGAATGCAATCCAAAGCCATCAATATCAGAGCGTCACCAAGTCATAGGCCTTTATTTGTCACATACACAAACAAGATGTGCAGTGAAATGAAAGTGGGACACGAACAGCACGGACGCAGGCCCCTCGGCCCACATTGTCCATGCTGACTAAATTGGCAGACTGGGCTAGTCCCATTTGCCTGCATTTAGTCCATATCCCTCTATTGTCTTCCTATCTAGGCACCTGTCCAATCCTACATTACTCCAATTTTTTTAAAATTCTCCTCACATTTTCATCAACTCCACCAAGATTGTACCGAACACCACCGTTGGCCACAAGGAACTGTGGATGCTGGAACCTTCAGCAAGACACAAGTGGAACTCAGTGGATTAGACCATCTGTGGAGCGAATGAATAGGTGAATAGGTGAGGTTTCAGGTCGTGGGTCTGAAGGAGGGTCCTGGCCTGAATCAACACCCATCCATCCCCTCCCGCTGAGTTACTCCAACACGTTGTCTTTTGCCCACACGAAGGGAAATTTACAATCAACTTACAAACCCGCACATCTTTGGGATGTGGGAGGAAACCGAAGCACCCGGAGGAATTCCACATGGTCACAGGAGGAACGTGCAAACTCCACATGGACTGCACTCTAGGTCAGCGTGGAAACTGGGTCTCGGCCTGTGAGACAATGGCTCTACTAACTGTACCACTGCTTTACTCTATTTCCATTCTCATTGTGAGATGACTAGTGAGGCCAAGACTCCAGATCTTGGGCAGGAAGTGTCTGTCAGGCTAGGCGGGTGGTTTGTAAGATGCTCTCTTCTTTCAGTCATTCAATGATGGGCTTCTGTGTGCTCCCAATTCACAAAACAACTACGTTCTATGATTCTGGGTAGATTTGAGCTGGTCACAAAGTCATAAGTGATAGGAGCTGAATTAGGCCATTCGGCCCATCAAGTCTACTTCGCCATTCAATCATGCCTGATCTATCTCTCCCTCCTAACCCCACTCTTCTGCCTTCTCCCCTTAACCCTTGACACATACTAATCAATAATCCATCTACCTATGCCTTAAAAATATCTATTGACTTGGCCTCCACAGCCTTCTGTGGAAAATAATTCCACACATTCACCACCCTCTGACTGAAGAAATTCCTCCTCATCTCCTTCCTAAAGGAATGTCCTTTAATTCTGAGGCTATGACTTCTAGTCCTGGACTCTCCCACGAGTGGAAACATCCTCTCCACATCCACTCTCTCCAAGCCTTTCACTATTCCGTAAGATTCATTGAGGGGTCCCCTCATCCTTCCAAACTCCAGCGAGTTCAGGCCCAGTGCCGTCAAACACTCATCATATGTTAACCCACTCATTCCTGGGATCATTCTTGTAAACCTCCTCTGGACCCTCTCCTCTGTAGATATGGTGCCCTGTTGGCAACTCTTCCTGATGTCCTATCTCAGTGGTTGCAGTATTAAGGCAAATCCAGACCTGATTCCCATGATCTATGTGCCTGCTCTGAATCAGTGGCCTGAAATCTGGCCGTTTGTGAAAAAGACCAAGGATGGGAGCATTGTCTTGATCACCTTGATGATTGGCAGAGGCAGAGAGGTTGCGTAGCAAGTGGATTCAATGGAACTGTTCCAGCGGCTATAATTGGAACAGCGGCTGAGTCTGTTTCTGCCAAGCAAGCTGTCTGGTCTCCCCAGTTATACATTAGAGCGGAGGAATTGTTCAAGTGAAGAAATTGCAAAAAATTGAATTATAATAAATTTCTGATTCAGTGGAATAATGGTTGCAAGATGCCTTAGGGAGGCATACAGGAGATTCTGCCTCACAGACTGTCTCCTAGAGTTGAGACTCAGTCAATAAACACTCCCCATGGTCTTCCTCACTGTCAAATAGAACCGAGAGCAAAGTTTATGACTTACACTGAGGATGGGACACTTGGAACCTATTTGACTATTCAAGCAGCCGAGATTATAGGCAAAGGTTTGGACCACTGTCAGACACAAGACGATGACACTGTGTGAAAACAGACACAATGCAATGCTGCTATTGGTCTGTAATGCCAAGGTACTGTAGGATCTAGACTAAAGCATTGAGGAATCCTGGAAACATAAGAAACTGCAAATGCTGGAACTTTGAGCAAAAGCCAAAATGCTGGAGGAACTCAGCGACTCAGGCAGTACCTGTGGAGGAAATGGACTGACAATGTTTTGGTTTGCGCATTATTATTATTATTAATATTATTATTATTGAGAGTGAAAGCTGGAACAGACTTGGGGATGGGACAAAGCCTGGCAAGTACAGGTGAGTGTACTTAGCAATGCTTAGTAATTGCTTAAAATGCTTAACAATTGGGTGGACACGAATGTTGGGGAGGTGCGTTGATTGGCACATCGGTGACAGAGACTAGACGTGAAAAGGAGACAAAAGGTCAGAAAAGGAGAGGAGAGGAGGAATGAAGTGTAAAGCCAGAGGATGGGATTATGGGTACACGGATGGGTTGGAGAAAGTGGAGGGATAAAGGGAAATGAGAGGAAGGTGGGACAGGAAGAAGGTGGTGGGAGGTGTGTGCGCCCAGTGGAGGGGGGGATGAGAAAGAGGGTCGGGAGCTTTACTTGAAGTTGGATAATTCAATGTTCACATGGTAGGGTTGTAAGCTAGCCAAGCAGGAATATGAGATGCTGTTTCTCCAGTTTACATGTGGCCTCACCTTGGCAATGGAGGAGGCCCATACAGAAAGGTCAGTATGGGAATGGAAAGGAAAGTTAAAATGCTTAGCAATTGGGGGATCCAGCAGGCCTTGGCGGACTGAGCGCAAATGTCCGGTGAAACAGTGGCCTAGTCTATGCTTGGAGCCTTCCCGTCAGGGCTTTTGTTTGCTGTTACGGCTTCAGATGGCTTGGGATTTGTAGAATTTCACACAGACGATGTATTCCTTGTGCCGCCCATGTTCACTGTTCTACTCAAGTCTAAATCCCAAGAGAGCACACGTCAGCAGTGGGAGACTAAGAAATCACAATGTGCAAATTAGCCGCTGAACATATTTAATTAAGGGAACTTCTGAAATACACAATAAACAAAGAGCCAAATGCACAATAGCTTGAGAGCCAAACAGCTAGAAAACAAATGCCTCAACTTCAGCCCCACAGACTGGACCACTTGGATTGGTTCGCTGGGAACTCAGTCGGTTGACGGGCCACATCAAAGACAGGAGATGTTAACGCAGGCGACACTCAAGAGGCAATGGCAGATCGGGCATAGAGAGGCACTTTCTGCAAGGTGGACGACTGAGAAATGCAGCTTGTTCCCAAACACGTGAAGAAACGGGGGGGGAGGATGAAGAAACGGGGGGGGAGGCAAGAGAACAGGGTCGAGAGGGAGATGGATCAGCCATGATTAAATGCCCGAGCAGACTCGATAGGCCGAATGGCCTAATGCTGCTCCTATGACTAATAAAAGCCCCTTGCATCTGTTTCAGTAACCTCGACTCTATCCCACTATCCCACCTGACTCAACCAGTCATTTCTTATATTTTTTATAATCATCAGTATAACATGGATTCTATTTTTTTTTTTAAGTGTAACACTTTTCTTCGCTGTGTAACCATTCCATCCTCTTGAGGCCTTGGTGAAGCGAGGATATTGTGCATTGGCCACCTGCACTGAATCCCTGCGCACTCCACATACAAAGGTCACTGGGGCACTAATACATTGAGTGTGAGGGAGGTTGTAGAGAATTCACAGCCAGCAGGAGGCTTGTACTGGCTGATTACTTGGAGGGAAATCCCCATTGACCTTTTTGTTTGGCCACAGATCTCCAACCAACATATGGCACCAACTGCAAGAAATTATTTCTACAATAACATTGTAGGCTAGAGTGCTAATTCCAATGTAGAGAAGATGGAGGGAAAAGCAGTAAAGTCATTGACTCTTATTATTTTTCACTGTGAAGTTAACAAGTGGCCCTGGTGAATCTGTTCTCCGCTCCATTATTTAAAACCATGTCTAATTTGATTAAGCTACAACATTTTCACTGGAAGCCCAACAGGAGAGTTGGACACATCTTTGCATAGCTGGCTGTGTCATGGTGGCCCTTGCCTACAAAGTGGGTGAAGGAAATGGAGGTTTAATCAAATATACGAGAGGGAACTGGTTAGAGATGAATGTCAAAGGGAATGGGGTTGCTTTGTCAGAGGCCAGCATGGCTGCAATGGGTCAAATGGCCACCTTCTGTGTCTCAACAAGCACGTCAAATACTGCATTATATAGCAGCAAACAAGAGTAAATTATTATCCAGAAACAGCGATAAACATTGTTTTCAAACAAAGTAGACGGAAGCAAGATACTAAAACCTGCAGTGCAACATAACTTACTTAGAAACATCTTGCTAATTATGTCAATCATACAATCCAGTAAAAACCAGCTGAGTGCTCTTAGTATTGCCCCGAGTGTCAAAGGCAGCGAGAGGAAAGTTACTTGAGAGGCAGCATCGGGGGGAAACAAGGGCAGTCCGACAGCTTGCCAAAGCATCGTGTAACTGGCGTGTGGCAACTCTCCACCTCTTACAGCTCCTTCATTGAGCCCCACGACTTCCCAGTGCGGAGAGACACTTTTAAAGGGACCTGCAGAAACAGAAAATAAGTCTAAAAATAATAACCTAGCGGTACAGTGTACAGGTGGCACAATGGCACAGCAGTAGAGTTGCCTTCCAGTGCCAGACACCCGGGTTTGATCCTGACTACGGGTGCTGTTTGTACGGAGTTAGCACGTTCTCCCCGTGACCACGTGGGTTTTCTTCGGGTGCTCTGGTTTCCTCCCACACTTCAAGGACGTACAGGTTTGTGGGTTAATTGGCTTCGGTAAAATTGTAAATTGTCCCTAATGTGTAGGATAGTGTTAATATACGTGGTGATCGCTGGTCAGAGCAGACTCGGTGGGCCGATGGGCCTGTTTCCGTGCTGTATCGCCAAAGTCTAAGATAAAGCCTAAAGTAATTTATACATGTTGGCAGCGTCACATGTTTTCTGTAACACTTTCCATTTTATTTGTTGTTCAATGCACTGTAAACTGATATGCCAAATGTACGAACATTTATATACCATCTAGCTTTTATATGGCAGTAGCCAGCCAGCCAACAATACCTTATCCCATGCTACCCACTCCCATTCCTCTTACCTTAATCTTTTCTTTACCAACCCAACCAAATTCAGCCCTAAATTATTTCTCTCCCATCCTACTCAATGTAAACTTATACTTTCATGCCCTAGAATATCAAACAGTACAGCACAGGAACAGGTCCTTTGGCCATAGATGGCTGTGCCGAGCATGATGCCAATCCAAACTAACTGTCCCTGACTGCACGTGGCCTGTATCCCTCCATGGCTTTGACTGTTCAAGTGTCTCTCTAAAAGCCTCTTAAATGTTGCTTTTGTATCTGCTTTCACCACTGGTAGCATTACCAGGCAACCACCACTCTGTGTAAAGAATTTACCTTGTAAATCTCCTTTAAAATTTCCCCGCTCAGCTTAATGAGTGGTCCAATGGCACAGCTGGTAGAGCTGCCACCTCACAGTGCGAGAGACCCAAGTTTGATCCATCTGTGTGGAGTCTGCACGTTCTTCCTGTGACCGTGTGGGTTTCCTCCGGGTGCTCTGGATTCCTCCCAAAGACGTGCGGGTTTGTAGGCTAATTACCCCTGTGAATTACCCCCAGTATGCAGGAAATGTGTAGAACTAGCGTGTGAATGGCTGATCAATGGTTGGCGTGGACTAGGCGGGACAAATGGCCCATTTCCATGCGGCATCTCTAAACTAAACTAAACCCTCTAGTGTATTGGAAGGAACTGCAGATGCTGGTTTACACTGAAGATAGACACAAAATGCTGGAGTAACTCAGCAGGACAGGCAGCATCTTAGGAGAGAAGGATTGGGTTGAGACCCTTCTTAAAAAAACTACCATCTAACCCATCTTTTTAGAGCAGTACATCACAGAAACGGCCCCTTTGACCCACAGCAAAACACTATCCTGTACACTATTCTACCTGTCCAGTTTCTTCGACCCAGTTTGATTCTATACTGTAACCTCATCCAACCCCAAATTAGTCCCTTGCACTTGTCTTATCCGGCATTCCCTGATCGTCCTACAGTCATTCTCTGGTTTTTAGCCCCGTTAAAATAGTTAAACCCTTTCATTGATAATCGTTCCATAGTTCTTTGGCAAAGCATGGTCAAAAGGTCTTAAGTGATAGGAGCAGAATTAGACCATTCGGCCCATCAAGTTTTCTCTGCCATTCAATCATAGCTGATCTATCTCTCTCTCTCATTCTCCTGCCTTCTCCCCATAACCTCTGACACCCGTACTAATCAAGAATCTATCCATCCCTGCCTTAAAAATATCCATTGACTTGGCCTCCACACCATGGCAACCTGTGGCTGAAATGGGCTTAAGTCCTTGTGCTTCTTACCTTCAGATGCACCCCAACAGCCTCCATGGACTGCAGTGATTCCATGGTGCTTTTTACAAGCTCTGCAGATGGAGAAAGCATGGTGAGTTATCAGACAAGTTGAAACTTAGCGAGTAGTCCATTGCATTACGCAGAGGTTACAGTGCATGGTGACATGTAAAGAGTTCTCCCCCCCGTGAAACAGAGTGGAGTAGATCGTGAATGGGGGAGGTAGACACAAAATGCTGGAGTAACACAGCGAGTGAGGCAGCATCTCTGGAGAGCAGGACATTTCGGGTCGAGACCCTTTTTCAGACTGAGGGCCTGAATGGGAGAGGGATATTTCAGTTTGGTTTTGTTTCGTTTATTGTCACGTGACCCTGGCACAGTGAATAGCTTTTTGTTGCATGCTAACCAGTCAGCAGAAAGACAATACATGATTGCAATTGAGCCATTCAAAGTGTACATGATCAGGGACTAACATTTAGTGCAAGATAAAGCCAGTAAAGTCTGAACAAAGATAGTCTGAGTGTCCCCAATAAAAATAATCCATGTAACCTGCCCTCAGACGTCAAGCAGTTGAAGGACAGAGTGGTGCAGTTGGTAAAGCAGCTGCCTCATAGCACCCGAGACCCAGGTTTGATCCGGTCCTCGGGTGCTGCCTGTGTGGAGCTTGCACATTCTCCGTGATCGCGTGGGTTTTCTCCGGCTGCAACAGTTTCCTCCCATATCCCCAAAACATGTGGGTTTATAGGTTAATTGACCCTCTAAAAATTGCCCCTAGTTTATAGGCAGCGGATGTGAACATGGGATAACACAGAGCCAGTGTGAACGGGTGATCGATGGGCCAAAAGGCCTGTTTCCATGCTGTATCTCTGAACTAAACTAAAATGGAGACCCAAGCAGTTGTAGATGCTGGAGCGTGACTGGGTCACAATATCAAAGAGGGGGCGAGGGTTTCACAGAACTCCCGTTAGAGCAAGGAGTCAGAAGGGGACAGACATGAATCGTCATCTGTCCATTCCCTCCACAGATGCTGCCTGACCCACTTGCAGCACTTTGTATTTTGCTCGGATTCCTAAATGTGAACCTGCTGGATGTCCGACAAGGGCTTCTCTCCGTCTAGGTACATTTTGCTGAGACAGGTTCACAGCCGATTTTCCGGCAACTAGTGGTCTAGCATCTCCTTTAATCCAGACAAAATTACGAGACCGCTCTTGAATCCCCCCGGAGGTCTCCCCCAAAATGGTGGCGCCTAGGTCAGGTGAGAAGGCCGATCTCGATCTCATCCTGACTTCCATGGCGATTGTCGGGACGAATTTTCCGCCAGCGGCCGGGGCTCTGGAACTCTGGTCTGGTCGGAGCCGGCAGATCTGCTCCGGTAGCAGACTTTGCAGGCCAGTATCACGCGCCCCCCCCCCCCGAGGACATGACCTCTGTTGGTCCAGGAAAACGGATAATATGGCAAGGCTCGAGAACCAATGGTGCCGGAAAATTAGCGGCGGACCTGTAGGTGGCAGGTGGGCAGCGCGTCACTCAGTAAAGGGCTGTGGCTTGAGGGTGGAGTAGCTATGGAATAGGAAGGAGGTCCGAGTGCCTCAAGAAAGCTGCAGACTGCCAGGGAATGCAGCCCAGGTCAGCGGAGAGCAGGGAGGATCCAGGTCAATGCCAGAGCGCAGGAATAAATATTGTGAATTAAACAGGACAATTAAGTTGAGCTTCTCCTCCACCATCGCTTACTTCCCACAATGCATTAATTGATTGATAGTGTCAGTATACAGGATGATCGCTGGTCAGCGTGGTCTCGGTAGGCTGAGGGGCCTGTTTCCATGCTGTATCTAGCCAAGAATATAAAGCTTCTTTAGGTATGTGAAATAGCTGATCTGGCACTCTGGTGTCAGGACAACAGCCTCCTCTTGAACATCAAAAAAACGAAGGAGCTGATCGTGGATTTTAGGAGGGCACATCATTCAAGGACATACACACCATTGAGGATAAATGGGGATACTGTGGATAGGGTGAGCTGGTTTAAATACCTGGGAGTCCACATCTCTGAGGATATGACATGGACATCGCACGCTGCAGCATTTGTGAGCAAGGCAAGGCAGCGCCTTTACCACCTCAGGCAATTGAGGAAATTCAGAGTGTCTCCGAGGATCCTCCAGTGCTTCTACTCTGCGGCTGTGGAAAATATCTTGTCCGGAAACATTACAATCTAGTTTGGGAATTGCTCTGCCCAGGACAAGAAGGCTCTGCAGAGAGTAGTGCGTTCGGCCGAATGCACTATGGGAACTTCTCTCGCCCCTCTGCAGGAATTATACATCAGGAAGTGCAACTCCAGAGCCAATAAGAAAATGGGAGACCCCTTCCACCCCTGCAACGGACTGTTCCAGCTCTTACGGTCAGGCAAACGCCTCCGTTGCCATGATGTGAGAACGGAGAGGATGAGAAGGGGTTTCTTCCCAGAGGCCATTCGGACTGTAAACTCCTATCTCACCAGGGACTAACTCTACTAACTTACTGTACCACAATACCGCCCACAATATTTAATATGAAAAAGAACATGCGATTCTGTTTGTAGTTTGTTGGTTGTTTGTTTGTTTGTTTTTTGCACAAAGTCCGCGAGCATTGCCACTTTTCATTTCACTGCACATCCCGTATGTGTATGTGACGAATAAACTTGACTTGACTTGACTTGACTTGAAATGGAAAAGATTAGTGAATACAAATGTGGGTCCCTTGAAGACAGAAACAGGTGAAATTATTATGGGGAACAAGGAAATGGCAGATGAGTTGAACAGGTACTTTGGTTCTGTCTTCATTAACAAACAATCGCCCAGATATACTAGACGACAGAGGATCTAGGGTTATGGAGGAACTGAAGGAAATTCACATTAGTCAGGAAATGGTGTTGGGTAGACTGATAGGACTGAAGGCTGATAAATCCCCAGGGCCTGATGGGCTGCATCCCAGGGTACTCAAGGATGTGGCTCTAGACATAGTGGATGGATTGGTGATCAGGCACAACAGAGGATGTACTTCCTGCGGCAGCTGAGGAAGCACAATCTGCCACAGGCAATGGTGGTCCAATTCTATACGGACATCGTGGAGTCTGTCCTCACCTTCTCCATCATGCCGCAGGTGGCTGCTATTTGTATACATTGTGTAGGCAAGCAAAGTATCTCACTGTGCTTAGTCACATGTGACAATAAAGTATTCCTACTCCTATGGTCTGGTTTGGCTCAGCCACCAAGCACGACATCTGGAGGCTGCAATGAATCGTCCAATCAGCTGAGAAGGTTATTGGCTGCAATCTTCCCTCCATTGACGAACTGTACACTGCAATGGCCAGGAAGCGAGCGGGTAAGATCATCTCTGACCCCTCTCACCCTGGCCACAAACTCTTTGAATCACTTCCCTCTGGAAGGCGACTCCGGACTGTCAAAGCTGCCACAGCCAGACATAGAAACAGTTTTGTTCCACGAGTAGTAGCTCCACTCAATAACCAAAAATCTGCAGCTTCCTTTTGCTCTGGTATTTTATTTAATTCACATGTTTAATCAATAATGTTTTATTATTAATGTTCAATGTTTTATGTGTCATTCCTAACTGTCACTGTATGTTATGTTGTCACTTGCGGGTGGAGCATCAAGGCAAATTCCTTGTATGTGAATACTTGGCCAATAAACTTATTCATTCATTCATTTTCCAATGTTCTATAGATACTGGATCAGTTCCTGTGGATTGGAGTGTAGCTAATGTTATCCCACTTTTTAAGAAAGGATGGAGAGTGGAAGTAGGGAATTATAGAGCAGTTAGCCCAACATCGATGGTGGGGAAGATGCTGGAGTCAATTATTAAAGATGTAATAGTGGCGCATTTGGATAGTAGTAACAGGATCGGTCCAAGTCAGCATGGATTTACGAAGGGTAATCTTCTGGAATTTTTTGAGGATGTAATAAGTAAAATGGATAAGGGAGAGCCAGTGGATGTAGTGTATCTGAACTTTCAGAAAGCCTTTGATAAGGTTCCACACAGGAGATTAGTGGGCAAATTAGAGCACATGGTATTGGGGGTAGGGTATTGACATGGATAGACAATTGGTTGGCAGACAGTAAACCAAGAGTAGGAATTAATAGGTCCCTTTCAGAATGACATGTAGTGACTAGTGGGGTGCTGGGACCGCAGTTATTTACAATATAAATGATTTAGATGAAGGAATTAAAAGTAACATTAGCAAATTTGCAGATGACACAAAGCTGGGTGACAGTGTGAACTGTGAAGATGATTCTATGAGGATGCAGGGTGACTTGGATAGGTTGGGTGAGTGGGCAGATGCATGGCAGATGCAGTAATAACGTGGATAAATGTGAGGTCATCCACTTTGGTGACAAGAACAAGAAGGCAGGTTATTATCTGAATGGTGTCAGATTAGGAAAAGGGGAAGTGCAACAAGACCTGGGTATCCTTGTACATCAGTCACTGAAAGTAAGCATGCAGGTACAGAAGGCAGTGAAGAAAGCTAATGGCATGTTGGCCTTCATAACGAGAGGATTTGAGTATTGGAGCAAAAAATTCCTTCTGCAGTCTTACAGGGACCTGGTGAGACCATACTTGGAGTATTGTGGCAGTTTTGATCTCCTAATTTGAGGAAGGACATTCTTGGTATTGAGGGATTGCAGCGTAGGCTCACAAGGTTAATTCCCGGGATAGCGTGTCGAATCTCTTAATAACTTTATATGTTTCTATAAGATCCCCTCTCATCCTAAATTGCAGGACTGTCATGTGATGAAAGAATGGAATGACTGGGCTTGTATTCACTGGAATTTAGAAGGATGAGTGGGGATCTTATAGGAACATATAAAATTATTAAGGGATTGGAGACGCTAGATGCATGAAACTTGTTCCTGGTGTTGGTGGACTCCAGAACCAGGGGTCACAGTTTAAGAATATGGGGAAGCCAGTTAGAACTGAGATGAGGAAAAACCTTTTCACCCAGAGAGCTGTGAATTTGTGGAAAATTCTGCCTCAGAAGGCAGTGGAGGCAGATTAACTGGATGCATTCAAAAGGGAGTTAGATAAACCTCTTAGGGCTATCAGAATCAAGTGATATGGGGAGATGGAAGAATGGAATACTAATTTTGGATGATCAGCCATGATCACATTGAAGGGCTGAATCATAAGGGTTTAATGGCCTACTCACAAACCTATTTTCTATGTATCTATGTATCTCTAAAGTCTAAAGTAAAGTCTAAAGTGATTTATACATGTTGGATGCATATCATGTTTTCTGCAACACTTTCCACATTATTTGTTGTTCAATGCATTGTAACCTAGCTTTTATAAAACACCATCCGATTGTGGTCCATCCCATTGTGGTCCCGACCACGGGGGAAAATGGAGGAGGACTGACTAAAATTTGTGCCTTCCACCACAGTGATGAATGCTGTGGCGGATGTATGTGTTACATTTTTATTGTGTATTGTGTGTTCTTTATTTATTATACTGCTGCTGGCAAGTTCATTTCACTGCACTTTATTGTGCATGTGACGAATAAATCTGACTATTGACTATTGACTATTGATTGAACGATACAGCATAGAAATAGGCCCACCACCCCACGGAATCTTATGAGCAGTTTTGGGCCCCACATCAGAGGAAGGATATGCTGGCGTTAGAGAGGATTCAGTGGAGGTTTACGAGAATGATCCTTGGGTTATAACACTTTTTTTTCCCCTCCACATCTTTGCCATGGCAGATAATTTTAGCCCTGTGCAAGTACTGGTTAATCAAGTCGTCGAGTTGATTACCAGATGCACAAGTACAATGAAGTACACCTACAATTAAAAAAATTGTTCGCAGCAACATCACAGGCGCATAGACTGAAACAAACAATCATAATCTAAATTATACATCAATTCTACAAGATGGTGTAGAAGAAAAAGAAAAAAACAAGATATTAGTGCAAAACAATTAGAAGACAGGTCCATGGTGATGCAAGAGATGGTCTGAGGAAGGATTGGAGTTGTATAGATGGGTTTGAGAACTTAAGGGGTATGGAGTTTAAGATGGGCAATTAAAGACTGTCCCAACATGACAAACCCACATCCCTTGAATGAATTAAAAAAAAAACACAATAGACTTAGATACCAAAAACATCAATTATACATAAATTACACAAATTCCACAGGACTGAAAAGAAAATAAATTAGAAGAAATTGCAGAAATTACTTGCGTACGCAGCCCAGAGTATTACGCGAAACATCCTCCCACTGACTCCATCGTCACTTCATGCTGCCTCAGCAAATCCACCAACATTATCATGGACCAGCCATACCCGGTCACTCCTCTCCCTTCCCCTATGAGGCATGAGGTACAGAAGAATGACAACGCACACCTCCAGATTCAGGAACAGTTTCATCCCAGCTGTTATCAGGCAACTGAATCATCCTATTAACAATCTGCCTCATTGGAGACCTTTGAACTATCTTTCATCAGATTTTATCTCGCACTAAATGTTGTACCCTTTATCCAGCGTCTGGTCACAGTGGACGGCTTGATTGTATTCATGTATTGTCTTTTCGTTGACTGGGTAACACGCAACAGAAAGGTATTTTCACTGCAACAATAAATTTAAACAAAACTAAAAGATAAAGACTAGAAACAAGACATTAGTGCAGAAAACAAATATAAAAGCACATGGTGGTACAAGGTAGGATTGGGATTTAATGTACTTTAGTTCAGATATACAGCGAGGAAACAGGCCTATCAGCTCACCGAGTCTGCTCTGACCAGAGACCCCTGTACACTAGCACTATCCTACACACTAGGGACAATTTACAATTTTTACCGAAGCCAATTAACCTGCAAACCTGTACATCTTTGGAGTGTGGGAGGAAACTGGAGCACCTGTAGGAAGCCAATAATGTCATGGGGAGAATGTAGAAACTCTGTACCGACAGCACCCGTCGTCAGGATCGACCATGGGTCTCTGACGCTGTAAGGCAGCAGGTCTACCGCTGCGGCAACGGTCAGTTCAAGAACCTGGGGGTTGTTTAAGTTCAAAGGTGGAAACAAAATGCTGGAGTAACTCAGTGGGATAGGCAGCATCTCTGGAGAGAAGGAATGGGTGACGTTTCGGGTCGAGACCCTTCTTCAGACTGATGTCAGGGGTGGGGGCAGGACAAAGATAGAATGTAGTCGGAGACAGGAAGAATAGTGGGAGAACTGGGAAGGGTGAGGGGATAATGAGGGGAAACAAGGGCTATTTGAAGTTAGACAAGTCAATGTTCAGACCCAAGCAAAATATGAGGTGCTGCTCCTCCAATTTGCACTGGGCCTCACTCTGACAATGGAAGAGGTCCAGGACAGAAAGGTCAGATTGGGAATGGGATGGGGAGTTGAAGTGCTGAGCCACCGGGAGATCAGGTAGGTTAAGGCGGACTGAGCGGAGGTGTTCAGCGAAACGATCACCGAGCTTGCGCTTGGTCTCACCGATGTTAAGAAGTTAACACCTGGAACAGAGGATACAGTAGATGAGGTTGGAGGAGGTCAAAGTGAACCTCTGCCTCACCTGGAAAGACTGTTTAGGTCCTTGAATGGAGTCGAGGGGGGAGGTAAAGGGACAGGTGTTGCATCTCCTGCGGTTGCACGGGAAACTACCTGGGGAGATGGTGGTTTGGGTGGGAAGGGACGAGTTAACCAATGAGTTGCGGAGAGAATGGTCTCTGCGAAAAGCAGAAAGGGGTGGAGATGGGAAGATGTGGCCAGTAGTGGGATCACGTTGGAGGTGGCGAAAATGTTTGAGGATTATATGCTGTATGCGAGGGCTGATGGGGTGGAAGGTGAGGACAAGGGGGACTCTGTCCTTGTTACGAATGGAGGGAGGGGAGCAAGAGCGGAGCTGTGGGATATCGAGGAAACGCTAGTGAGAGCCTCATCTATAATGGAAGAGGGAAACCCCCGTTTCCTAAAGAATGAGGACATCTCCGATGCCCTAGTATGGAACACCTCATCATGGGCGCAGATGCGGCGTAGTTGGAGGAATTGGGAGTAGGGGATAGAGTCTTTAGAAGCAGGTGGGAAGGAGTGTAGTCTAGATAGCTGTGGGAGTCAGTAGGTTTGTAGTAAATGTCGGTCAATAGTCTATCTCCAATGATGGAGATGATGAGATCTAGAAATGGTAGGGAGATGTCGGAGATGGTCGAAGTGAATTTGAGTTCAGGATGGAAATTGGTGGTGAAGTTGATGAAGTCAGTGAGTTCCGCATGGGTGCAGGAGGTAGCATCAATGCAGTCATCAATGTAGCGGAGGTAGAGTTCGGGGATAGGGCCAGTGTATGCCTGGAACAGGGATTGTTTGAAGTACCCTATAAAGAGGCAGGCATAGCTAGGGCCCATGTGAGTGTCCATAGCTACGGCTTGTATTTGTAGGAAGTAGGAGGAGTCACAAGAGAAGTTGTTGAGGATAAGGACCAACTCTGCTAGGTGGAGGAAACTATTGGTAGACGGAAATTGGCTGGTTCTGCGGTCGAGGAAGACCTTCATGGTGGGGGATGGAGGTGTCGAGTGACAGTAAACTCATACACAATGAATGCCAGTCAGGGGTCAGTGGGGAAAATGAGTCTACTTCACCCAACATGGTACCACGGTTCTGAAACACACAAACCTGCCGTTTCGTGAATCTGAGCATCCTCCACCTCAAACAGCAGCTCGTCATGAATCTGGGCCACCAATCTGGAACAGAGTTTAGCAGAAACAGTTACAATGCTGTACAGATAAATTTACTACATAGAACAGTACAGCACAAGAAATGGAAACATGTTACCAAAGTAACTAATCTCTTCAGCTTGCACATAATTCATGTCCGCCCAGAGAGAGTTAGATTTAGCTCCTAGGGCTGACAGAATCAAGGGATATGGGAGAAAGTAGGAACGGGGTACTGATTTTGGATGATCAACCATGATGATATTGAATGATGGTGCTGGCTCGAAGGGCCAAATGGTTTTATGTTTCCCTGCATATCCGTGTTCCTTTTTAAAAGCCTCTTAAATGCCACCATTGAATCTGCCTCACACACCTCCTCTGGCAGCACGTTCCAGGCACTCACCGCCCTCTGTGAAATAGGACCTGCACCGCACATCTTCTTTAAACTTTGCTCCGAAAAGCTGTGCCCTCTAGTCTTTAAAATCTCCACCCAGGGGAGAAAAGTTACTCCACCTTATTGTATATGCTGCTATCAGATCACTCCTCTGCCTCCAACACAACAGAGAAAACAATCCATGTTTGTCCAATCTCTCTTTATAGCTCCTACCCTCTAAGACAGGCAGCATTCAGAGGGATGAGCTTCGTCAATATCATTGCATTAGGCACTGCTTCACTGCTGAAGGATGGGGCAAGGAGAAACGTCTTCATAAAAACCTGGGCATCATAAAGCGAGCAGGCACACTTGGACAATCTTAACAAGGGTCGGGAAATGATGGCACTTTTACAAAGTAAGACATGCATTTCTGTAGCACCAGGGGCATCCAAGCGCTTAACAGCCACTGCTACAATGTAGAATTACATTGTACACAGCAAGATCTAACAAGAGGACTGTGAAGATCACCAGCTCATTATATCAGTGATACTGACACCATTTTGTATTGCTATTGATTTATTATTGTCACGTGCACCGAGGTACAGACTACACATTCTCCACAATAATTCTCAACACCAGTGCCCTGCAAGGATGCGTTCTCAGTCCCCCACTATATTCCATATACACTCCCCACTGTGGGGCAAATGTGGTTCTAACCCAGACCACATTGTAGAGGTCCGAGGTGGAGACCATGGCCGAGCTCTGACGCAGAGTCACGGGGAAGCATCGACACGGAGCTATGTGGGAGCTATGAGGTGGAGACCACGTGGGAGCTCTGAGACACAGAGGGCGCTCCAACACGGAAACCATATGGACATCACTGGGTTTAAAGAATTGCTTATGTAAGTGTCAGTTTACATAGGTCTCCCATGACGTAAGTCGGGGAGTGTCTGTAGTATTATCTGATTAGACAGGATGGCATTCAAACAAAGATTTTCACTGTACCTCGATACACGTGACAATAATGGCAACCACCGACTGAATCTTCTGTGAGAGTCTGGAAACAACAGATGACGGATGACTTTTCCCTTGCACACAGCGAGGGGTGTCCGATGAACCTCTGGCCTGGTTTGGCGCTGTTGTTGCCCATTCTTAAAGCTTCTCTCCGCTCCAGGTCCATCACATAAACTATTCTCTCCCAACTCCCTCCCCCCATTCGATTGACTCAATTTACATTTCACGCTGCTTCAGGAAGAGCAGCCAACATAGTCAAGGACCACTTACACCCCAGTCATTCCCTATTCTCCCCTCTCCCATACGGAAGCTTGAAAGCAAATACCACCAGATTCAGGACCAGCATCTTCCCCTCTGATATCAGATTACTGAACAGGCCGCTCACAAGCTAAGCGTGTAGTCCTGATCTCCCAAACGACCTCATTGGGCCCCTTATCTGCACCCTTCCTGCAACTGTAATATTAAAACACTGTAACACCTAAGGGCAGCAGAGAAACCCAGCGGGTAGAACCGCTGCCTCACAATGCCAGAGACCCGGGTTTGATCCTGAACTCAGGTCTTCCTGTGACCTGGTGGGTTTCTTCGGGTGCTCCAGTTTCCTCCCATTCCCCAACGACGTGCGGATTTGTAGATTAATCGGACTCTGTAAAATTGTCCCTAGTGTGTAGGGAGTGGATGAGAAAGTGTGATAACATAGAACTAGTGTGAACGGGTGATCGATGGTCGACGTGGACCTGGTGGGCCTAAGGGCCTGTGTACCTCTAATCTAAACTCTATTCTGCACTCTGGTGTTTTTCTCTTCGTACTACCTGTTGTGCTTGTGTATTAATGATTGTACTCATGGTACGGTAAGATTTGACTGGATAGCACACAAACATTTATTCATTGTATCTCGGTATATGTGACTACAATAAAGCAATGCACCTCAATGGAGCCACAGAGTTCCTGGCCACTGCTCTGCCTCTGGGTGAGCCTTGAGCAGAGGTGGGCCAGAGAGAGCAAGGCGAACTACAATCTCCAAAGGTGCACCTGTCCGGGGCATCTCTCAGCACTCCGCTGATGACCGCATTTCCCCTCTACATTACCTTCTCTCGGTGCCGCCTTTCAGCACGTCTGTCCGCCTGCTGGCACTGCCAGTCAGTGCTGCCTGGATATATAACTACTGATGCTGCCTGTTGGCAGTGCCTACTACTACAGCCATAGGTTCTGCCTGTCGGTACAGCTATTAGCACAGCCTGTTGCCACTGACTGTAGGTTCAACTATTGGTGCTGCCTGTTGCCACTACCTGACCATGGTACTTGCTGGTACAGCTATTAGTGCTGCCTGTAAGTACTGCCTGTCAATGCTGAATGTTGGTGAAGCTATTGGTGCAGCCTATCGCCACTGTCTGTCAGTGCTGCCACAGGTGCTGCCTGTTGGAACTGCCTGACCACCACGACACCCGGGATCCCTCCACCGCAATTATCTTCAACATGAATGACTGACTACAAACCTGGCGTGGGCCATTCTGGCCATCTTGTACATGCTGGTGTGCATCATTACTGAGTTTGCTACACATCCATGGTTAGTTTGTAGAGTTGTACAGCCCAACACGTCCATGCCAACCAAGATGCCAAGATGCAAGTTCCGTTCAGGTAAGCATGGAGTGTCCTTCCCTGATCCAGATTGGATTTACAACAATTAACTGAAGCTAACTTTTGATTTGATCCCAGATTTGTTTAATGGGTTTTGTTTAAATTCTCCCAATAGTCAGTGGTGAGATAGACACAAAATGCTGGAATATTTGGAGCAAAATACTCACCATCCCTAGTCGTCCTGCCAGTTTCCCTTTGTTATCACCTTCTCCACAGTCAACAATGGACCACTGTGGGTTCGTTGACCATCAGTGCCGACTATGATTTTTTCTGAACCTTTTCATTTCTCTAGTTTCCCGCTCCCCTGACTCTTAGTCTGAAGAAGGGTCTTGACCTGAAACATCACCTATTCCTTATCTCCAGAGATGCTGCCTGTCCCGCTGGGTTACTCGAGCATTTTGTGTCTACCTTTGGTGTAAACCAGCATCTGCAGGTCCTTGTTACACAGTCAGTGGTCAGATTTGAATTCATGTCTCTGGATAAAGAATGATTTTACTTCGGAGTCACGTGAGTGACTGCGTGAAGAAGCCCGTCAGCCCGCATGCGCGTCAAATTACGTCTAACGCATTGTGCAACGACTGGCTGGCAGGCGCGTCGCTCCTCCAGCGGTAAGTTTAAAAATCCTACAGGTAAGTGTTAAAACGTATTCTGAGGTCATTTTTTGTTCGCTAATTCTTGATTGCAGAGCTTCAAGTGCGAACTGTTATGGAAAAATCCAGGGTAAAGTCTAGACGGGCCACGGGGAAACCAGCTAGGGAAGACCGCGGGAGTGCGGGTAGCGGGCGGCCGTTGATTTCGCATTCCGAGTCGCTGGCGGTGTGACCAGCGGCTTCAGACTTGGTGCCTATCGAAAGCACCTTGGCAACCCCGCTAGGAGGGAAAGCCAAAAGGAAGTCTGTAAGGCCTGTTGACTCGGATGAGTCAGGCCAGGAGGGTTCCCCTCCTACGATGGATAGCGTCTTCGGACGTTTATCCCGGATGGAGCACCTGATGGAAAGGATGCTCCATCACGATATGCTCCAGGGAACGGAGTTATATCAGCGCGGGTCTCCTCGGGGGCCCGCGACGGCACCTGGTTCAGGGCTTCACAATGTCTCCCTCTCTGAGGAGGGGAGCATTCGGGGTTAGTTTTGGACTGATTCGGAGTTCGGAGGTATGGCCGGAGAACATACCACGAGGCACAAGGTGCGAGAAGCAGATTTGCCTTCTATGGCATCGAAGTTTGCGATACCATCGCAAACAGGGGAGCCGCTGGATGAGGAATTGGCTACGAGCATCAATTACCTTGCATCACACCAGCTCCAGGAACAGGTAATGGCAGAAACTTCTACGAAGTACCACACACCTGCTAATTGTGCTTCGCTAAACGTGCCGGATGTTAACAGCTCCATCTGGGGTTACATCGGAGGGGGCATCAGAGCCCAGAAGGTGAAGCTCCAGAGAATACTAAAGTTGCTGGCTTCAAGCATCACGGCCTTCGAAATTAACTGTCTACGTAAAAATGCCATCCGACCTGCCCTGAACCCCAAGTTTGTGTGACTGTGCAGGGCCAGCAACGTACAACCACCAAATTTTTTGTTCGGAGAAGATCTGCCTAAGCAGGTCAAGGATCTGGATGAAGAAGCGAAAGCTGTCGGGCTAATGAAGGTCCCATCGACAAGCAAAGCTTCATCATTCCAGCGGCAGCACCCCTACGCTCCCTTCAACAGCAAAAAGTTCACTGAAGCTGGTGGCAGCTCGAAGGCCGAACACTCTGGGCAGATTATTTTTTAGGCCAAGGCCCAAGCCGGCCCTCGTCAAAGATGCGCAGTTGGCGCACTCCATCAGTCCTACCCCCCAAACCTCGGGGGCAGAAAAAAAAAACATTCATCCACCGGTAACCATGAAGGTAGGTGGGTCTGGCTCTTCCCGGAACAAAGGGTGTGTGGATCAGTTACAAGTTGGTGGGAGATTGCACTTGTTTTTGAATGAATGACGTTGGATAACATCAAATCCGTTTATACTGCACAGTATACAAGAGTTCCAAATCGAATTTGTTCCCAATTCGTTTCCACCCACACAGCATACACCAAACCGGACATTTGTTCATTCACAACAGGAAGGTTTGGATGTACA
Source organism: Raja brachyura (assembly GCA_963514005.1). The sequence goes on along the minus strand of OY740783.1, from coordinate 120,118,087 downwards.
AGCTTAAATTCAAGTATTACACACAAAAGGGGTAATTGAGAAGTCGTGTCATGAACCTCACCAATTTGTTTCTAATATATTTACAAGGCAAAAGAAGGATGGAGGATGCTGAATCATCCTTGATTTGACTCGACTTAACTCCTTTGTGCAGTATAAACATTTCAAAATGGAAAACTTTGTTACTGACAAACAACTGGTTTCCAAAGGATGTTATATGGCATGCAATGATCTCAAAGATGCATACTATTCGGTACCCATTCACAGGGATCACCAGAGATATTTGAAGTTTAGCTGGATGGGGCAACTACGGCAGTTTAAAGCATTGCCTAATGGGTAAACTTCAGGCCCCAGATTATTTACAAAATTATTGAAACCAATACTGGGGCTACTCCGGGCTCAAAATCATATTGTGATTGCATACTTGGATGATATCCTAATCATAGGGAAAACTCTGAAATTAGCTAAATTAGCTGTTTCAGCCACTATACTCTTGTTTGAGATATTGAAGTTTCTCATCCATCCAGTTAAATCCAAGTTAATACCATCTAGAGTTATTGATTATTTGGGATTTACCATTAACTCTATTCATATGTCTGTGACACTGCCTTGGGGCAAGAGATTAGAATTAATAGAAGCCTGTAACAACCTTATTGTTAAGGAGCAACCTTCTATTCGACATGTAGCCAGTATAATTGGCAAATTAGTGGCTGCCTTTCCAGCTGCACAGTTTGGGCCTTTGCATTATCAAAATTTACAACATGCAAAGGAGCAGTCACTCAAATTTCATGCAGGTCACTTCAGCAGACCTATGTGATTGCCAGCAGAAGCAATTTCTGAGTTACAATGGTGGATGACTAATATTCGACATTGCTCCAGTATAATTTTGGTCGACAAACCTTCAGTTATATTACAAACTGATGCTAGTGCTCCAGGATGAGGAGCTACTAATACCATCTCTAGCTGCGGTGGCAGATGGAATGTGCATGAGTCATCAATTCTTCAGTTACACGGTATTAACTACTTAGAGTTGCTGGGAGCACTCCATTGGTTGAAGGCTTATGTGGGAATATGCATAATTTGCATGTTCAAATTCAGATTGACAACACTACAGCGGTGGCATACATTAATCACATGGGTGGAATCAAGTCAGTATCCTGTGATAAATTGGCTAACCTTATTTGGCACTGGTGTATTACAAGAAACATTTGGATTTCAGCAACCTACTTACCAGGTAGATTCAACATGGTGGCGGACACCAGGTCACGGAAATTCAATGACAACACAGAATGGATGTTGAATCATAAAGTGTTTAACGACATTGTCGCTCGGTATAGAATACCGGATATCAATTTGTTTGCATCCAGACTCAATCACCAGTTACCAAAGTATGTTGCATGGGAGCCAGAACCCAGGAGCAGTGGCGGTAGATGCATTCTCGCTACACTGGGGTGGAATGTTCTTTTATCCATTTTGCCTCATCAGTCGGTGCTTGCTTAAGATCCAGCAAGACTCTGCCTCAGGCATTTTGGTAGTGCCTGACTGGTCTACACAGCCATGGTTGCCACTCATACTGGGAATGATAACAGAGCCTTTTATGGCTGTTCCCAAACGCAGAAATCTGCTTTAATCTGTGGACATGATCACTGCGGCCTGGAGAGATAGTACCAAGAAACAGTACATCTCCTATATCAAGAAATAGGAAGTGTTCTGTTTACAGTCCAACATACCGTATGACACGGCAGATATAACAGATGTGTTGGAATTCCTCTCAAAACTATATTTCAAGTCAAAGTCAAAAGAGTTTATTGTCATGTGTCCCTGACAGGACAATGAAAATCTTTCTTTGCATAGCACAACAGAACATAGTAGGCATTGACTACAATTATATACGTAAATACACACATAAATTAATGAAGTGCAAATAACAGATGGAGGGATATTAATGTTCAGAGTTCCGAGCCAAGTTTAATAGCCTGATGGCTGTGGGGAAGTAGCTATTCCTAAACCGGGTTGTTGCAGTCTTCAGGCTCCTGTACCTTCTACCCGAAGGTAGCAGGGAGATGAGTGTGTGGCCAGGGTGGTATGGGTCCTTGATGATGCTGCCAGCCTTTTTGAGGCAGCAACTGCGATAAATCCCCTCGATGGAAGGAAGGTCAGAGCCGATGATGGACTGGGCAGTGTTTACTACTTTTTGTAGTCTTTTCCTCTCCAGGGCACTCAAATTGCCGAACCAAGCCACGATGCAAACCGGTCAGCATGCTTTCTACTGTGCACCTGTAGAAGTTAGAGAGACCAACTCTCCGCAATCTTTGATGAGTTTTTGATGAGAGACTGAGTTATAGTGCCATAAATCGTGCCAGAAGTGCCTTATCGTCATACTTTTCACTGGGATCTGGACACCGCTCTGTCGGGTCTCACCCTTTGATATCCAGGTACATGAAGGGTATCTTCAACTCAAATCCCCCCCAGGCCCAGGTACTCGGAGATATGGGATGTGAACGTGGTGCTGACGCTGTTTCGCCAGTGGGCTCCAGCTACATCCCTGGCCTTGGCCAAACTCACTTACAAAGTTGTCATGCTCATGGCGCTACGGGTCCAGTCGTTGCATAAGCTGCGACTGGACAGGATGGTTACATCTGCAAATAATATAACATTTTATGTTTATGACCTAGTCAAGCAGAACAGACCAGGGGCATCAGGTCTCAAACTAGTTTTCATGGCATACCCCATGGACCTTCAATTGTGTGTGGTCACACATCTACAACAGTACATTAAGGGCACCAAGAGACTTAGAGGCTCTGAACTAGCATTGTTTGTTAGTTACAAAAAACCTCATAAGAAGGTATCAGTACAGACCATCTCCAGGTGGTTAAAACGGGTTCTGGCTTGTGCAGGAGTGGACAATGATGTTTACAATTCTCACTCCACCAGGGCTGCAATTACATCAGCAGCGAGGGTTATGGATGTTCCACTGGACCACATCCTAGCGGTTATGGATGGTCAAACAAATAAACTTTCCAAACGTTTTATAACAAACCCATTGCCAGACTGGGGGTATTTGCCAATTCTATTTTAAGTTCTGTTTTATAGTTTCCCCCTGGATGAGAGGGGTCACTATTATTTTCATTTGCTCATTAAAAAGCATCAGCATGTTTTAAATCTATGTCATGTCTGAATGCATTATTAATTTTCACTCATCCTTGGTCAACTGATGCAGTGTGTGACGCATGGACTTGTGTTCACGGCATGAAATCACAGAGCTTTGAAATCTTCACGTAGTCACTCACGTGACTCTGAAGTAAAATAGTAAGATTAAACGAGAACTTACCAGTTTTAAGTTTGATCTTTATTTTATGAGGAGTTACGATGAGGGATTACGTGCCCTCTGCTCCCAAGCCTCTCTCATAAAGGTCAGCTGGTAGTTCTAGTTTCTCGAATCTTCCTATGTTCAGTTCAACAACTGTTGTCTGTGATTTCACACCGCTGCTGGCGGGCTTCTTCATGTAAAATAAAGATCAAACTTCAAACTGGTAAGTTCTCATTTAATCTTACTATTTATGGGCATTAGTCCAGTAACGTATGATATCTCAGTCAGGCAGAGATTGTATTGAAGGATGCTACAAGACTGGAAGAGCTGGTTCCAGAGCCAGCTACAAACATAAGGATGAGAGTTTTTGAATTGTGACAACAGGAGCTTCTTAAAGTGATTATCGTTACATTTCCAGCTCAAAATATACCAGCTTACCTGCAGGAAAATTAACATTCAGTCATTCATATGTTCACCTTTGGTCCCATAAACAAATTGTATTACATCAGAGTGCGTCACATCTTTGCTACTGGCTAGAACTCAAGAAAAACTAAATTTGCCCTCTGAAAGGAAATTACACTTGTCGAGTAGCTAATACGAGAGTCTGGGAAGAGATCGCGAGGAATGGTCATTTATTTAACTTCACTTGATGTTTTGAATATGATACAGGGTGGCCAGGACTCAGTCAATGCTAAAGACGTTTAAGACTGTAATAAGGAACAATAAGTGGGAGGCAGGCACTGAATAATTACATAAGAAGCTGAAATAATCAAGGACCACTCACTCATTCCCTTTTCTCCCCACTCCCATCCAGCAAAAGATACAAATGTTTGAAAGCACATACCACCAGATTCAGGAACAGCTTTATCAGAATGGTATTGAATGGTCATCTCATAAGCTAAGTTTGTCGTTCCGATCTCCCAACCTCTCCCAATGTGGAACTTGCACATTTTTTTGATCTACACTTTCTCTGTATCTGTAATGCTATAATGTTGAAATACTACATTCTGCACTCTGGTATGTTTTCTCTTTTCACTGCCTTCTGTACCTGGGTTTGATTGTACTCATGTATGGTATGATTTGCTTGGAAGCATGCAAACAAAGCTTATCACTGTGTGTTGGTAGAAGTGACATTACCGATACCAACTTGGAGTACGAATTGGGTGTAAAGCTGTGTGAACCTTTAATATCTGTTTGTTCACGGAGTGTGGACATGTCTGTTGAGGAGAGCACTTATCATCCACTGTGCATCCTGGTCACCCCCTCTTCTCCCCTCTCCCATCAGGCAAGAGTGTGAAAAGTGTGAAAATGCATACCTCCACACCTCTAGTTTCTTCCCAACTGTTATCGGGCAATTGAACCATCCTATCACCAAATAGAGAGCAATCCTGAGCTACCATCTACCTCATAGGAGACCCTCAGACTATCTTTTATCGGACTTTGCTGGCTTTATCTTGCACTAAATATTATACCCTTTATCCTGTAACTGTACACTGTGATGGCTTGATTGTAATCATGTACAGCTTTTCCCTATGTTGCTTGATGGATAGGGACTACACAATAACTCTGCATCCATCTCCGCAGACAGATGAACACACTGAGCTTTTGCAAAGATGGTGGTGAATCTGCAGAATTCTTTGCCACAGACGTCTTTGGAGGACAAGTCAGTGGATATTTTTCAGGCAGAGTAAGATAGATTATCGATTAGTACAGATGTCAGAGACTAAGGGGAGAAGGCAGGAGAATGGGGTTAGGAGGGAGAAATAGATCAGCCATGATTGAATGGCAGAGTAGACGATGGGCCGAATGGCCTAATTCTAGTCCTATCACATGACTTTATAATAAGAAGCAGGGCTGAAGCTGTGGCAGGTTTGGCAGTGCACCCAGAGGCAGGCTGTGTCCATGTCATCATCCAGGGCACACAATCTGCTTTGTGCTCCATTACACATCTCCCTCACCCTCTCCTGCAGCTTCCTGGACACCCGAGCAAAGTGTGGAAAGCAACCTTTTGTAAATAGAAGCAGCTCAGATAGACCTGCCCAGGTCATCAATCCTTTGCACAAGATGGAGTGAGCATTAACATCATTTTAGCTGCCAATCCATTCCTACAGTCAGTGTGTTTTGCCTTAATTTAAATGCTAAACCTCAACTCTTTGCAAACCTCCCACTAACCCACATAAAAAGGCCTTGAGTGGGTGAACAGGAAGAACCCCTTTCCCATAGTTGGGACGTTAGGAACTTGTTTTTTTTTAAACAAATGGTAGGAATAGAAGGGAGATGGGGAAAAATATATATTTAATTCAGTACAAATGGGTACCAAGAGCAAATTGCAGTTTATACGACTTTGGTAGGTCTGCATTTCTTTTTACACAAGTAAATTTATTTACAGGTACCAAATGAGAATTAAGTGAATATTTCTGGTCATCCCATTACAGGAAGACTGTGAAGGCTAGATAGATAGTTAGCACCTTTTTCCCAGGGTAGAAATGTGAAAGACTAGAGGGCACAGCTTTAAGGTGAGATGGGCATACTTTAAAGGAGATATACAGGGCAAGTTTTTTTACACAGAAACTGATGGGTGCCTTGAACATGCTGTTAGGAGTGGTGGTGGACACAGATACGATAGTGGCTTTTTAAGGAGTTTTATAAATAGGCACATGGATATGCATGGAATGGAGGGATATGGAGGCAGAGGAGATTAGCTTAAATTGGCATCGTGCCCAGAAAAGACACTGTGGGCCGAAGGGCCTGTTCTGTTCTGTGCTGTACTGCACTATGTTCCATGTTGACAAAGGATGGAGGCACAATACTTACTGCAGTTTAAAGGTATTTGCATGGACGGTGAAACAGCTATAAACTGCAGGACTGTGAACCGAGAGCTTGGAAGTTATCCGATATAGTCACAATGGCCGCTCTCTCTGCTGTAACTTTTTGATGAGGCTTTGATAAATAAGAAGGGCCAGATGTAAGGAGACTTCCTCTCTATCCATAACAGTGTAATTCTGAACTGGTCACTTGGTAAGTCAGGACTCTCTGGAAAGGGAGTATTCTGGGAATACACGGAGCGGCATGGTGGCCTGGTGGTAGAGTTGCTGCCATACAGCGCCATAGACACAGGTTCCATCCTGACTACGGATGCTGTCTGTACGGAGTTTGTATGTTCTCTCCATGACCACGGGGCTCCGGTTTCCTCCCACACTCCAAACTCGTGCAGGTTTGTAGGTTAATTGGCTTCTGTAAATTGTAAATTATCCCTAGTGTGTAGGATAGTGCTGGTGCACTGGATGATTGCTGGTTGGTGTGGACTCAGTGGGCCATAGGGCCTGTTTCTATGCTGTATCTCTAAACTCTAAAGGCACAGTGGCGCAGCTGGTAGAGCCCCTGCATCACAGCACCTGTGACCCGGGTTCGGTCCTGACTTCGGCTGCTGTCAGTATGGAGTTTGAATATTCTCCCTGTGACTATGTGGGTGTGTTTAGTTTACTTTAGAGATACAGCAAGGAAACAGGCCCTTCGGCCCACTGAGTCCACACCGACCATCGATCAGCCGTTTACACTAGTTCTATGTTATTGCACTTTCTCATCCACTCCCTACACCCTAGGTGCAACTGGCAGAAGCTAATTAACCTACAAACCAACATGCCTTTGGGATGTGGGAGGAAACCAGAGAACCCAGAGGAAACCCACACAGTCACAGGGAGAAATATGAAAACCCCACATGTGGTCAAGATGGAATCTGGGTCTCTGGCGCCGTGAGGCAGCAGCTCTACCAGCTGCGCTACTGTCCAGTATCCTCCCACTGAGTTACTCCAGCACTTCTTGTCATAAATTCATAAGTTCATAAGTGACAGGATGAGAATTGGCCATTTGGCCCATCAAATTTACTCCGCCATTCAATCATGGCTGACCTATGTTTCCCTCTTAACTCCATTTTGTTTTTGTTTTAGTTTTTGAGATACCGCGCAGAAACAGGCTCTTCGGTTGACCGGGCCTGCACCGACCAGCAATCCCCACACATTAACACTATCCTACACCTACTTGGGACAATTTTACATTTATACCAAGCCAATTAACCTACAAACCAGTGCGTCTTTGAAGTGTGGGAGGAAACCAAAGATCTCGGCGAAAACCTACGCGGTCATGGGGAGATCTTACAAATTTGGTACAGACAGCACCCATAGGCGGGATCGAACCCGGGTCTCTGGCGCAGTAAGCACTGTAAAGCAACAACTTTACTGCTGCACCACCGTGCCACCTCCCCCCCATCCCACCCCCCACCCCCCATTCTCCAGCCTTCTCTCCTTAACCCCTGACACCCGTAGTAATCAAGAATCTATCGATCTCTGCCTTGAAAATATCCATTGAATTGGCATTCACAGCCGACTGTGGCAAAGAATTCCACAGATTCACCAACCTCTGACTAAAGAACTTCCTCCTCATCTCCTTCCTAAAGGACGTTTATTCTGAGGCCATGACCTCCGGTGGACCTAATGGAAACATCCTCCCCACATCCACTCTCTCCAAGCCTTTCACTATTCTGTAAGTTTCAATGAGGACCTTCCCTCATCCTTCTGAACTCCAGTGAGTAAAGGCCCAGTGCCGTCAAACGCTCATCATACGTTGTCTTTTTTACTGATGATTTTGACTTAGTAATGCTGCCGTTGATATCCCTTTGAGCCTGTTGGGGTGGCCACACGTGGAGGTGTACTTCAGTGCTGCTACCTGCGGCACCAACGCCTGGCACGGCATGTCAGTGGTCAGTACAACCAAATTCTCTGGTCGTGTGAAAGGATGAGAGCGGAGAGAATGCAGTGGATTGCGAGACGACTTGTAATGCCTCTGAGATTCTGCCTGCACTCCCTTCTCCAAGTGTGAATATCTTCCCCTCAGCCAAATACAGTGCTGCTGCAGAACAAAGCTGTCAGCTCAGATGTGCATCGTATTCTTTGCTGCACATTAAATGAGATGTGTAAATGTTATACTCTGCCTATTCTTGCTGTTTTCCTTTGCACAGCACATTAGCTGTGCCAGTGGCTGTTGCTTGCCCACTGTTTATTTTACAGTACCCAATATAATTTATATGCCTGTTCCTGTGCTGTACTGTACAATACTGTACTGTTCTATGAGGGGCAAAACTCAAACTACTGGATGAAAGCTCAGCGGGTCAGGCAGCATCTGTGGAGAGGAACAGATAGACGATTTTCGGGTCTTCTTCAGACTGTTAGTTGTCAGGGGGAGAAGGTGGGAACAGTGAAGTGTGGGCAGGACAAAGCCTGGCAAGTGATAGGTGAATACAGGTGAGGGGGATGATTAGCAGGTGGGTAGACTAAGTGACGAAGGCTGGTGGTGAAAAGGAGACAAATGGGTGGTCACATAAGGAGAGAAGTGGAAGAGTGGAGACAGGGTTATGAGAGGAAGGGGGCAGTTGGGAGGGGAAAGAGAGGAAGATAAAGAAAATGGGGGAAAGGAAAGTGGGAAGATAAGGATTAAAAAAAACAATGTAATGCAAACATTGGCAGCACCATCTCATTTTTCTCCTTACGCAATTAAAAGGAAAGCTCTTTAATGCCCATTCTCTGCCTTGATAAGTTCATACTGGCTGAGCTTGTGTTTTTCTTTCACTGACTTGGTGCTTTCGAGACATATTGTAAATCACCAGAAGTCTTTAGCGCAGGTCCTGTTGTGAGCCATCCTTGGGAATATCTCCCACGTACTCCCACCGCCTTCTTCCAGTAGGTTGTGCAGACATCACATCTTCACTTGGCTGACCCTGCCTGGAGCAGGCAGCCCGCACAAGTGCACTGTGTGAGTACACAGACAAGATCCCTGGGTCACTGCTGGAGGTGTTTCAGATCAGCCTGGCATCACCCTCTCTGCACAGAGTGGCGAGGAGAGGGGATTATCTGGCATTAGGCAGGACCGGTTAGTCACAAATTTCAAAGTGTTCTCACTGCCTCTGCTGTTAGTGCTGAGTCTGGTCGTTAGATGCACAATTTCATCTGTCTTACACCAAGTGATGGTGCCAACAACAGGGGTGGAATTAAATTACAACTCCCCGAATGCTTTGTTTGGATTAAAAATGAAGCAACCTACTGCAATCGCACTGCGGTTTTCCCTTTCAAAGAAAGAAATCAGACTTGCATTTCTACAGCTTCATGAGATCAGGGTTTTAACAGCCAATGACGTGTTTCCAAAGTGCACTCATTATGGTGGAAAATGCGGATCTAATTTGGACGCAGCAAGCTCCTGTGGTTTTATACAACAATTACATAATAATCAGGCGTTACCTGTTTGGTAGCTAGTTGAGAAGTCAGGGTGATAATCAGTGATGAAGTAGCACATCATAACATTGTAATAGGGGGAGGATTGTCAGAAATGCGATTCTGGAAAATATTCTTCCCTGCTGTTATCAGCAAGGATGTCTGAGGAAGGGTCTCGTCCCAAAACGTCACCCATTCCTTCTCTCCAGAGATGCTGCCTGTTCCATTGAGTTACTCCAGCATTTTGTGTCTATCTAAGGATATAATGCCGATCTCCCAACCTACCTCATTGCAGACCCTGCGCTTTATTTTATCTGCGCTTGTGCTGTAACTGTAATGCTCTAATACTGTAACCCTGCTCTCTTTGCACTACCTGTTACACTGTGTATGGTTTAATTGGACTCACGTATGAGTAGTTTTTTTTAACTATATTTCGATACATGTAACAATAATGAACCAATTTCAATGTTTTGAATTTCATTACAACAGTGGGAATAAAGTAGATACACAGATACAGCCCAGTTGATCTGTGTAGACACAAAGAACTGCAGATGCTGGTTATCAAACAAAGACACAAAGAGTGCTGGAGTAACTCAGCGGGTCAGGCAGCATTTCTGGAAGACATGGATAGGCGACCTTTCGGATCAGGACCCTCTGAAGAAAGATCCCGACCCGAAACGTCACCTATCCATGTCTTGCAGAGTAGCTGCCTCATTTGCTGAGTTACTCCAGTACCTTATGTCTCTAGTTGTTCTTTGTAGTTGATCCCTACCTTGCTGTGAGAGAGGAGGAGGAAGCAATGCTCATGAAAATCTTAATCATTGCCATCTTACAAATATCAGCTGCAGAACCTGCAAAAGCAACGACGCATGGAAAACAGTGTTAGTGCACAAATCCACAGCCACACAGCCAATCATACTGTCCCAGGTTATTGCCACTACTTCAGAATAACAGGTTCAAATCACAACTGCCCCTAGTATTTTTCCCAGGGTGGGGGATTCAAGAACTAGAGGGTATGGGTTTAAGGTGAGAGTGAAAAGAGTTAATAGGAACCTGAGGGGCAACATTTACAGACAGATGGTAATAAAAATGAACTGCGGATGCTGGTTTATACCAAATATAGACACAAAATTCTGAAATATCACAGTGGGTCAGGCAGCATCTTTGGAGAAAATATATAGGTAATGTTTCAGTTTGGGACCCTTCTTCAGAGTGAAGAAAAGTCCAAACTCGAAATGTCACCAATCCATTTTCTCCAGAGGTGCTGCCTGACCTGTTGAGTTATGGGCCTGTCCGACTTAGGCGATTTTTTCAGCGACTGCTGGCGACTGTCATATTCGTAGCAGGTCGCCGAAAAACCGGCGACTGGAACCTCCCTACGACAATGTCTACAACAATGTCTACAACAACCTACCTCCTAGTTGACATCAAGCTACAGCAAGCTACCGACAACTGGCGACCATTCGGGCGTCCACCTATGACCACACCTACGACAACCTATGTCCACCAGTGACAAGCTACAACAAGGTAAGACAATTCAGTCGCCGGTACCTGTCGCCGGCTGATAAAGGTTGACGTAGGTAGTTGCCTATGGAATTCACCGAAGTCAGCACCGGCGACAACCCACGTCATCCTGGCGACAACCTACCGTAGCACCTACGTCAGGAGGTCAGGATATGCTCATATGCGTCAAACCCACTGTCGCCAAAAAAATGTCAACATGTTGCAGCGACCAGAAAGACGCTACAACTCTTTGCGCGACTGAGGAGACTACTCACAACCATACAGGTGACCACCGGCAAACATGTGGCAGCAGCCAAGTCGTCTGTAGTTGCTTAAAATATCGCCTAAGTGGGACAGGCCCATTACTCCAGCATGTTGTGTCTATCTTACATGGGTTTATGGAACAAACTGCCAGAGGTAGTGGTTGAGCCGATAACAACACTAAAAAAATATTTGGAGAGGTACATAGGTGGGAAAGGTATGGAGGGATATGGGCCAATCCAGGTAGATGGGACTAGCTTAGACGGTGCCTCGTGGTTGGTATGAATGGGTTAGGCTGAAGAGCCTGGTTCCTGGCTCATATGCTGTATGACTCTATGACTTTGAATCTATGACTCTGTTGGACAAACTACTCAACACTTCCAGGCTGTAAGGTTTCTTATATGATTACAACTCAAGATAGAACACAGAACATAAAAAACTACAGCACAGGAACAGGCCCTTTGGCCCACGATGTCTGTGCCGAACACGATGCCGTGTTAAACTAATCTCATCAGCCTCCACATGATCCATTTCCCTCCATTGCCTGTACTTCCATGTGCCTATCTAAAAGCTCTTAAACACCACTGTCATATCTGCCTCCACCTCTGGCAGTGCGTTCCAGCGACCCACCACTCTGTGTAAAAAACTTGCCCTGCACATCTCCTTTATACTTTGCCCTGCTCACCTTAAAAGCAATGCGCTCCTGTGTCCATTCCAAAAAAAAGACAGGAAATGCTGGAGTTCCTTCCTTGGACCTACCTTGACATTTCCACCCTGGGGAATAAAGGTTCTGACAATCTCCCCTTTCTGTGCCTCTCATAATGATATATACTTTTATCAGGTCTCCACTCAGCCTCTGACGAGCAGAGAAAACAATCCAAGTTTGTCCAACCTCTCCTTATGGCTTATACCTTCTAATCCAGGCCGTTTAGACTGCTAGACCGAGCAGAATTTATTCTTCTTACCTTGAACTACAAAGTTGACGGCCTGTCTCTCTGCTTGATTTCGGGCACTGTAGTCTTGTGAGTTGATGAGAAGGAACGATCTCTTGCGCCCCATAATTGAAACAACGTGACCTAATAGAACAGGAGGGCACACGTCATCTCCATTACACTGCAGATCTTCAACATGAATAATTCTCCACGGACCCTGTCTATGATAATCAGCTGGCCCTCAAGAAATCTCACCGGGGTACGATGGGCCTGGTGTTCTCATGAACATCTAAATCGTTCTGTGAACATTTCTAAGGATAACAAATGCCAGAGGGCCTTAAGAGGCAGCAGACATCATTACACTGAAACTGTACCTGCAGGTGCATTTCAAGAGTCCAGAGTGTTTTATTGTCGTATATCCCAAAAAGGAACAATGAAATTCTTACTCAAAGAGCTGTGGTCTATAGGTGTCAGAGTGGTGCAGCGGGTGGAGCTGCTGCATCACAGCCTCCAGAGACCCGGGTGCAATCCCGACCTCTGCCGCTGACTGTATGGAGTTTGCACGCTCACCTGCTCCGTGCTCCGGTGTTCTCCCACATCCCAAAGACGTGTGAGTTGGTAGGTTAATAGGCCGCTGTAATTTACCCCATGTAAGTGAGTGAGAGAATCCTGGGGGTATTGAGGAGAATGTGAGGAGAATAAAATGAGATTAGAGCGTAAAAATGGATGGCTGGATGATGGGCCGAAGGGCCTGCTTCAGTGGTGTCTGATGCTCTGACTCAGAACAAGAAAAGAGGAAGAGAGCAAGGAAGGAAGAGACAGAAATGAGGAGGGAGAGAGAGAAACAGAGAGAGAGGGAGAGGGAGAAAGAGAATTATAGCAAGAAAAGGAAGGAAGCAGTAGAACACAAGGTGCTGGAGTAATTCAGAGGGTCAGGCAGCAGCATCTTTAGGGGACATAGATACGTGACTTTTCGAGTCAGGACCCTTCAAGAAATGTTACCTGATTCGCTGAGCTACTCCAACGCTTTGTGTTCTATGCAAAATTCCAGTTCCTTGTGTCTCCAAGGAAGGAAGCTATATTGATGGCCTGGAAGTTCATGGGAATGTGGGGAGAATAGACTACAGGGAAAATTTGTGGGAAATGGGATTGCCCTATGGGCCAACATAGACTTGACACACCGAAAAGGCCTCCTTGTATATCTTAAGGAAGTACGACACGGCTTGGTCTGGGATGATGGAGTTAAACTGGGAAGCTCTTTTTCAATAGGCATAATAGGTTACTTGACCTCTTCTTGGGGTGGAAGATTGCAACCTTCACCTGGTCTGCCCTGTTTCGACTAATGCAATCAGCTCGACGTGCACAAAAGGAAGATCAAATAGAACAACTTGTCCTACAACTTTAAGCTGTGCACGCCACACAAAAGAAGAAGAAGACCTCCTCTGGGTGTAATTCTTTTATGCTTCCAATATAAAATGCTGAAACACTTGAACTGCAGGCTACAGATGTACTGGCTCCTTAGCAACCAGTCGACAAAGAGGCTTTCTCACAGACAGGAGACCAGTTGCACAAAAGATTATCTTTGCATTTCCCAGTAAGAACCAAATTATTGACAATTTGGGCAAAATCTCAGGTCTCTGAGGAGGAAATGTGCTTTTCACATCATTTAGCTGACATCAGAGAGAACTTGTAATATAAATTTACAGTAGCAACAGTTCTCTCTGAAGTTGAGAACTAAAGAACAAACTGGGGCTGCAGAGGGAGTTAAATGGAGACTACGCTCAATGCAGCCTCGAGAAAGCAGCCAACATAACCAAGGAGCACAACACAAACTGCTGGAGTAACTCAGCAGGTCAGGCAGCATCTGTCGATCTGCTTTTCGGATTGGGGGCTTTCTTCATAATGATTCAATGATTCTTCGATTATCGTCATTATAGTTGTATCTTGGTTGAGGATCTGGATCATTATCATTGATATCAAAGCTTGCATTAGGATCATAATTTGCAGCCAACTCTGGGTCTGAAGTAGGGTCCCAACACAATATGTCATCTCTCCATTCCCTCCACAGATGCTGCCTTGACTCACTGAGTTAGTCCTGCACTTTGTGTTCTGCTGAAGATTCTAGCATCTGCAGTTACTTGTGTCAACCTTTTTCACCCCGCCATTCCATCATCTCACCTTTTGTTTGCTAGCTTATGATCTATACCTTAAATCTGCAAGTTTTTTTTAAATTTGGGAATGTATACCAATATGATGTGAATTTCTGACAACATTTGGAATCGAGTTACTCAAATGACCAAATACACCGCTTTATTCTGCTTCGCATTATTCTCACATTCTCCCACCAGGTCCCCAATTCCTCCCCTGCTGCCTGTGATCTAAGTCACTCTCCCTTCCATTAGACTGAGTCCAGAGAGTGAAAAGTTGAAACTTATCAAGGGCCACGATGTCCATTCCGAACATGATTCCAAGCTAAACTAATCCTGTCTGCCTGCACGTGATCCATATCCCTCTATTCCCTGCATATCCACGTGCCTATCTAAAAACCTCTTAAAAGCCACTACCATACCTGTTTCCGCCACCCCCTTGGAAGTGCAGTCCAGGCACTCATCATTGCTATAGTCGTGGAGCACGGAAACAGGCCCTTCAGCCCAACTCGTCCATGCCAAACAAGATTCCCCATCTAAGCTAGTTTCATTTGGCCGCATTTGGCCCATATCCCTCCAAACCTTTCCTATCCTTGTACCTGTCCAAGTGTCTTTTAAATACTGTTATAGTATCTGCCTCAACTACCTTCTCCAGCAGCTCGTTCCATATGCACACCACCCATTATCTATTGCACTCATGTACGGCACAATAAATAAAAAACCCAATATAGTGCAAAAACAAAGCAAAGCCCTAATTCCCTAGTATACCCAGGCAGTGCGTATTTCAGAGTTTAGGTGAAAGGCCTGGATAGAGTAGGTATGGAGAGGATGTTTCCACTAGTGGGAAAGTCGAGGACCAAAGGCCATAGCTTCGCAATAAAAGGACATGCCTTTAGAAAGGAGATGAGGAGTGATTTCTTCAGTCAGAGGCTGGTGAATCTGTAAATTAATTGCACTCCATCCTGTGGAGGCCAAGTTATTGCATATTTTTAAGGCAGAGATTGACAGATTCTTGATTAGTAAGTGTGTCAAGGGTTATGGCAGGAGAATAGAGTTGAGTGGGAAAGATAATCAGACTTGATGGACCGGATTGCCAAATTCTGCTACTATAACTTATGAACTTTTGTTGAAGTTCGAAGTGTTCAAAAGCCTGATGGTGTTGGGAAGATGCTGTTCCTGAAACATTACAGCTTTCAGACTCCTATACCTTCTTCCTGATGACAGGCAGAACAAAATGTTTCACTGTATCCCAGTACACGTGACAATTAATAAGCAATACCTAAACTTTCACCCAGCCACTGTTTAAACTCCGGTCTCAGGAAGATCATTCCAGTAGATCCTTCATCAGAGTGAGATGGTTACCCACAACCATAAACTGAGTTTAGAAATCACAAGAAAACAAGAGAAAAGGAGCAGGTTCAGGGCCCTAAAACCAAAGGTGTGGGCGGTGGTAGGTTAAATGGCCTCTATAAATTGTGCAGGGAGTGGATGCAAACCGGGATACCATAGAACCAGTGTGAAAGGGTAATCGATGGTCTGTGTGGACTTGGTGGGCTGAAGGGCCTGTTCCCATGCTGTATGTATCAAACGAAACCACACACTAAACACATCTTACAGCCATTGAAACGGGCACTTTGGCACTTGTCCATGCCAAATAACTTGGCATTGTAGCCAAGTCCCATTTGACGCCATTTGGCCCAAATCCCTCAAAACCCTTCCTATCCATATATATATAAATGTATCGAGTCTAAT
The DNA here is from genome assembly GCA_963514005.1 of Raja brachyura. Next base: position 120,101,925 of record OY740783.1, on the reverse strand, counting down.
GATCTGAACTCCATGACCCCCAAGGGGCAGAGGATTCCAGAGAGTTACTACCCTGTGACAGAAGAAATTTCTGCGCAACAGGTTTTAATTGACCAACCCCTCAGCTTGTAGCTATGACCCTTTCTTTGTGACTCTCCCACTAGTGAAATCATTTCACTGTTTACCCTGTCAAGCCCCTCAGGATCTGAGGTCAGAAGAAAGGGCGACACAGTGGCACAGCGGTAGAGTTGCAGCCTTACTGCACTGGAGACCCCGGGTCGATCCTGACTACGGGTGCTGTCTGTACGGAGTTTGTATATTCTCGCTGTGAACTCGTGAATTTCCTCTGGGTTTCTCCCACACACCAAAGACGTGCAAGTTTGTAGGTTAATTGGCTTTGATAAAAATTGTAAATTGTCCCAAATATGTAGGATAGTGCTAGTGTACGAGTTGATCGCTGGTCGGCGCGGACTTGGTGGACGTCAGTGGTGGGCAAATTAATGGAAAGGATACCTAGAGATAATATATATAATCATCTGGATATACAGGGTCTGATTAAAAACAGTCAACATGAATTTGTGCCTGGAAGGTCATGTTTGATTAATCTTCTTGAATTTTTTGAAGAGGTTACTAGGGAAATTGATGAGGGTAAAGCGGTGGATGTTGTCTATGTGGACTTCAGTAAGGCCTTTGACAAGGTTCCACATGGAAAGTTGGTTAAGAAGGTTCAATTGTTGGGCATTAATAGTGGAGTAGCAAGATGGATTCCACAGTGGCTGAATGGGAGATACCAGAAAGTAATGGTGGATAACTGTTTGTCAGGTTGGAGGCCGGTGACTAGTGGGGTGCCTCAGGGATCTGTGTGGGTCCACTGTTGTATGTCATATACATCAATGATCTGGATGATGGTGTGGTAAATTGGATTAGTAAGTATGCAGATGATACTAAGATAGGTGGTGTTGTGGATAATGAAGTAGATTTCAAAGTCTACAGAGAGATTTAGGCCATTTGGAAGAGTGGGCTGAAAGATGGCAGATGGAGTTTAATGCTGATAAGTGTGAGGTGCTACATCTTGGTAGGACAAATCAAAATAGGACGTACATGTTAAATGGTAGCGCATTGAGGAATGCAGTAGAACAGAGGGATCTAGGAATAACTGTGCATAGTTCCCAGAAGGTGGAATCTCATGTAGATAGGGTGGTAAAGAAAGCCTTTGGTGTGCTGGCCTTTATAAATCAGAGCATTGAGTATAGAAGTTGGGATGTAATGTTAAAATTTGACAGGGCATTGGTGAGACCAATTCTGGAATATGGTGTACAATTTTGGTCACCAAATTATTGGAAAGATGTCAACAAAATAGAGAGAGTACAGAGGAGATTTACTAGAATGTTGCCTGGGTGTCAGCACCTAAGTTACAGAGAAAGGTTGAACAAGATAGGTCTTTAATCTTTGGAGCACAGAAGTTTAAGGAGGAACTTGATAGAGGTCTTTAAAATTATGAGAGGGATAGACAGAGTTGACGTGGATAAGCTTTTTCCATTGAGAGTAGGGAAGATTCAAACAAGAGGACATGTTTTGAGAATTAAGGGACAAAAGTTTAGGGGTAACATGAGGGGGAATTTCTTTACTCAGAGAATAGTAGCTGCATGGAATGAGCTTCCAGTGGAAGTGGTGGAGGCAGGTTCGATTTTATCATTAAAAAATAAATTGGATAGGTATATGGATGGGAAAGGAATGGAGGGTTATGGTCTGAGTGCAGGTAGATGGGACAAGGTGAGAGTAAGTGTTCGGCACGGACTAGAAGGGCCGAGATGGCCTGTTTCCATGCTGTAATTGTTATATGGTTATATGGTTATATGGTTATAAGGGCCTGTTTCCATGTTGTATCTTTAAAGTCTAAAGTCTAAAGTATCCCAACCCAAAACGTCGCCTATCCATGTGCTCCAGAGATGCTGCCTGACCCAATGAGTTACTTCAGCACTTTATAGTCCACGCAAGATTCCATCATCTTCAGTTCTTTGGTTATCCCTTAGGATAATATAGGATCTACAGTATATGATTAGATAAGGACTCTCCTCATTCTTCTAAACTGCAAAGAACACAGACTCACACTATCCAGCTTCTCTTGAATGGTCAGTAAAAATTCCATGGGAGTTTGCTTCGGAGCAGAATATTGGTACTGTCAGTTACCCCTGAGGTTTGTTGGAACTGGTTCTATGAAAAACTACTTCCTTTAAGCAATGACCATCAATGATTGACACTAATTCTAGATATCTACTGTGGGAAAAAAACTTCACTACCAAAAGCTTGGCAAACACCAAAAGACATTTTCCTTTAATTGTTAAGGAAGGACTCGGGACGTAATTGAATTTTTTTGTTGAATGAACTTTTTTGTTTGAAAAAAGACGTAACCTTTTGGAAACTTGGAGTTCTCAGCAGTTAAGCCATTTTGTAATGGAATGACCTTGTTACATCAAAGACAGGCAGATCTTGCAAGCATTCCAAACTGTCTTTCATTCATACTTGCTCAAAGGCACATCTAAAGTTACTGAGCTCCTCGGGAGCACCCAGTGGCCTTTATTGCATGACCAACAATGATTCTCTTCAGTTGCTTCTTTCTCAGGCAGGCAGGTATCTCAGCAGCTATTTGAGAACATTCGCCCTGTGAGCTGCCGAACAAGTTCTTTAATTGGAATGTGTTTCGAATAACAATCATCATGAAACACAAGCCTGATTGTGCTGTTGCAACTAAGGTCAACGGTATTCTTGCCAAAATACTCCTGGATACAAAATGCTGCCAACTTTCCTGTTTGATTTTTTTGTTTGCCGTTTACACAATGCAGTCCTGGTACCAGGGGAGAAGAGAGAACAGACGCAATAAACTGCAGATGCTGGTATCCTGGAACACAAGAAACTGGTGATGCTGGAATCTTAAGACACAAGGAACTACAGATGTTGGAATTTTGAGACAAGAAAGTGCAGATGTTGGAATCATGAGAAACAAGGAACTGCAGATGCTAGAATAATGACGAAAGAGAGTATCTGTCCATTGCTATAATGGGTCAACAGTTCTGGTTCTGCTCCCGAGATTGAATGAATTTTAAGCAAAGACAGAGGTGAAGATCTCTCTCATAGGGAATATGATTTTTTAAAGGAAATCCAATCAGGAGGAGGGTAGTAATCTAGTAAAACCAAACATTCATCCCTACTCACTGAAAAATATTCAAAAAATCTGCTACAATTCTGCAAGGCAGGTTCTACCTGCATTTGGAAAGGCACGGACTGATCAAGGATAGTCGTTCAGCATGGCTTTATGTGTGGGAAATCGCGTATCATGAAATTGATAAGTGTTTTGAAGAGGTGATCAAAAGGCGTGATGAGGGCAAGGTGGTATATGTTGTCTATGTTGGCTTTAGCAAGGACTTTGACAGGGTCCGTTGTGGTCAACTGGGCTGGAAGGTTAGATCACATGGGAATCTGGGGTCAGCTAGCCAATTGGACACCAAATTGACTTGATGTCAGGAGTCAGAAGCTGGTGATGGAAGGTTGTTTTAAAGATTGGAGGCATGTGACCGGTGGTGTGTCACAGCAATTTGTGCTGGGTCCTCTATGTTTGTCATCTATTCAACAATTTTGATGAGTATGGAGGTGGCAAGTTAGTACGTTTGCAGATGACACCAAAATTGGTAGTGTCGGGGATGGCAAACATGGTTATCTAAGATTACAAAAGGATCTGGAACAACTGATAAAATGTGTTAAGGAATTAAGAGCAATGCAAAGTGTATTTTGCGAAGTTATACCAGGGCAGGACTTACACAGTAAATGGCAGAGTCCTGGAGAGTGTTGAAGGACAAAGAAAACAAGTGGTACGAGTACATAGTTCCCGGAAGGTGGCGACACGGGTAGACAGGTTGGTTAGGAAGGCATTCGGCATGCTTTTCTTCATGGACAAGAGTTGGTGCATCATGTTACAACTGGGCAGGATGTTGGCAAGACTGCACTCGGATTCTTGTTGGGATTTCTGGTTGTCCAGTTGTAGGAAGGATGTCAGTAAGCTGGAAAACATGCGGAGAAGATTCACAAGGACATTGTCAGGTCAGGAAGGCTTGTGTTGTAAAGCTTTAGAGATACAACATGGAACCAGGCGATCCCAATACGCTGGCACTATCCTACACACTAGGGACAAATTACAATTTTACCAAAGCCAATTAACCTACAAACCTGTATGTCTTTGGAGTGTGGGGTGAAACCAGAGCACCTGGAGAAAACCCATGTGGTCACAGGGAGAACGTGCAGACTCCGTACAGACTACATTCGAGGTCAGGATCAAGCCCAGGTCTCTGGTGATGTGAGGCAGCAACTCTACCGCTGCACCACTAAGACAAATAAGTAGGGATGGGTACAATTACAACATTTAATAAACATATAGACAGATATGAGGATAGGAAAAGGTTTAGACGGATATGGACCAAACACAGACAAATGGGACTTGCTCAGGTAGACAAAATGTAGAAACAAAGAAATGCAGATGATGATTTATAACAAAGATAGACACAAAGTGTTGAAGTAAATCAGAGGGTCAGGCAGCATCTCTGGAGAAGAAGGCTGAGTGACATCTTAGGTCGGGACCTTTCCATCCCATCCCGAAACGTCACCCATCCTTTTTCACCAGAGATGCTGCCTGACCCTCTGAGTTACTCCAGCATTTTGTATCTATCTCAGGTAGACACTTTGGTCAGCATTGGATGGGTTGGGCTGAAGGCCCTATTTCTGTGCTGTATCGTACTACACCTCCTGTCCTTCAACACGCAGCCTGGGAATCCGTGAACCATCTTTAAAAAACAGTTTCCACCGGGCCGCTGTTTGTCATTGGTACAATGCTCATCTATCATTCAGGAGTTCTGGGTTTACACTGACGAATGCAGAAGAAGTTTTCAGGTTGCACAGTGATGCAGCAAGCGGAGCTGTTTCAAGTCCAGCAACATGGATTCGATCCTGTACCCAGATACTGTCTCTGTGGTGTTCGCACGTTCCCACTGTTATCATGTGGGTTTTCCCCGGGTATTAAGCTTTCCTCCCACACCCCAAATATTTTTTGCAGTGGTAAGTTGATTGCCGTCTGTAAATTACCCTGCATGTGTAGATAAGTGGGAGAATCAGGGCAGAACAAAATAGGATTAGAGGAGGGTTGGCGTAAACTGGGATGCTTGATGATCAGTGCGGACCCGATGGGCCGAAGGGCCTGTTGCTGTAAAACACTCTGATTTCTGAACAAGTAGAGAGGAAAGTAGAAATAGAACAGAAATGAAGAGAGAGAGAGAGTGACAGGAAGACAAGGAAGAAAGCAGGGTAGGTCCAATTTACATCAATATTTTAAAGCAGAGATTGATAGGTTCTAGATTATTAAGGGTATCTCAGGATATGAAGAGAAGGCAGGAGAATGGGGTTGAGAGGAAAATATAGATCAGATATGATCAAATGGTGGGGTAGGCTTGATAGGCCGAATAGCCTAATTCTGCTCCTATGCCTTATGGTCTTACGATCTTACGATATTAAAGGCCTGGAATTAAGCAAAAAATTATTAACCCTCTGCCCTCCAGAGGGTTACAATGTCCACAACATAGCTCACTGGCCAGGAGGTCAGGGGGTAAAAATCAGGCCGACACCTTTGTGAGATTGAGAATACCATCAACTGTTTCAGTGAGAGGAAAGACAACTGTGCTTCACAGGTTAAGGAACAGATACTAATGGAGGACTTTCCATGGTAGCTATCCAACCTAATGCATTAGTGAGACTGAAAGCTCTAAGGAAATTACACAGAAGAAATACAAGTCACTGGGGGGGAGAGGGAATTACTTTGGTGAAATGAATATTCTCAGCAGGGGCAGGTCACTAGCGAAGCAGTTTTTCAAGGATGGAGAGAACTGTGCAGCTAATTATACTCTTACAGAAGGTCAGAGTCTTCCCATCATCTGCTGTTTATTCAGACTGGCTGCAGGGAAGTGTGACATTAGGCAAAGGGCACAGCATCCCATGAGTGGATGGCTCGTCGACACACACAGAGAACGCATTAACATTCAACACCATTGGCCCCCACTGCATTTCAAACATCGGACCTACATCATTTCCTGCAAAATGCTGGAGGAACACAGCAGGTCAGGCAGCATCTGTGAAGGGAATGGGCAGATGACATAGAAACATAGAAAATGGGTACAGGAGTAGGCCATTCGGTGCTTCGAGCCAGCACCGCCACTCAATATGATCATGGCTGATTATCCAAATCAGTACCCCATTGCTGCCTTTTCTCCATATCCCTTGATTGCGTTAGCCCGAGGAGCTCTATCTAACTCTCTCTTGAAGCCACCCAGTGAATTGGCCCCCACTGCCTTCTGTGGCAGAGAATTCCACTGATTCACAACTCTCAAGGTGAAAAGGTTTTTCCACATCTGTCTTAAATGGCCTACTCCTTACTTTTAAACTGTGACCCCTGGTTCTGGACTCCCCCAACATTGGGAACATTTTTGCTGCATCTAGCCTGTCCAATTCCTTAAGAATTTTTATGTTTCTATAAGATGCCCTCTCATCCTTCATGACATTTCAGGTCAGGGCCTTTCTTGAGACAGACTGAAGAAGGGTCGCAACACGAGACGTCACCTATCCATTCCCTCCACAGATGCTGCCTGAGCCGCTGAGTTACTTCAGCCGTTAGTTTGCTTCTTGCTTAGTATACCTGCTGGTTAGCATGGACACTGCGTGTGAAGGGCCTGTTTCTGTATTGAATGGCTCTATAATCAGTACAATAAATGAACCACCACCCACTGTGTGAAAAACTCGCCCCACACATCTCCTTCAAACATTCCCTCTCTCACCTTAAAACTGTGCCCTCTAGTATTTGACATTTCCACCCTGGGATAAGGGTTCTGCCTGTCTACCCTATCTGCGCCTCTCATAATTTTATATATCTGAGTTGGTAAGTAATCAGTATGAAGAAGGGTCTCGACCCGAAATGCCACTAGTCATTGTTCTCCCGAGATGCCGCTTGACACGCTGAGTTACTCCAGCACATTGTGTCCCATGGTGTGTGGTACTTTGAGTAAGGAGATCATCACACTCCTGACTGACATCCACTACAAACCAACTGACTCCCACAGCTACCTGGACTACTCTTCCTCCCACCCTGCTTCCTGTAAGGACTCCATCCCCTATTCCCAATTCCTCCGTCGACGCCGCATCTGCTCCCAGGATGAGGTGTTCCACACCAGGTCATCACAAATGTCCTCATTCTTCAGAGAACGTGGATTCCCCTCCCCCACTATAGATGGGGCTCGCACCAGGGTCTCCTCCAAACCCCGCAACACTTCCCTCTCTCCCCATTCCCCCACTCGCAACAAGGGCAGTCCCCCTGGTCCTCACCTTTCACCCCACCAGCCAGCACATACAACACATAGTCCTCCGCCTGTTTCGCCACCTCCAACGTGACCCCACCACTCGCCACATCTTCCCACCTCCCCCCCGTCTACCTTCCGCAAAGACCGCTCCCTCCGCAACTCCCTTGTCAATTCTACCCTTCCCTCCCGCTCCACCCCTTCCCCGGGCACTTTCCCTTGCAACCGCAAGAGATGCTACACTTGTCCCTTCACCTCCCCCTCCACTCCTTTCAGGGACCCAAGCAGTCCTTCCAGGTCCGACAGAGGTTCACCTGCACCTCCTCCAACCTCATCTACTGCATCCGCTGCTCTAGATCCCAGCTGATCCATATCGGTGAGACCAAGCGGAGGCTTGGCGACCGTTTCGCTGAACATCTCTGCTCGGTCTGCAATAACCAACCCGACCTCCCGGTGGCTCAGCACTTCAACTCCCCCTCTCATTCCGTATCCGACCTCTCTGTCCTGGGCCTCCTCCACGGCCAGAGTGAGCAACACCGCAAATTGGAGGAACAGCACCTCATATTCCGCTTGGGGAGTCTGCATCCTCTGGGCTTGAACATTGAATTTTCTCAATTCTGTTACCCTTGCTGTCTCCTCCCCTTCCCACCTCTCCCCCAGCCCTCGGGCTCCTCCTCCTCTTTTTTCCTTTCTTCTCGCCGCCCTCCACCTCCCATCAGTCTGAAGAAGGGTTTCAGCCCGAAACGTTGCCTATGTCCTTCGCTCCTTAGATGCTCCTGCACCCGCTGAGTTTCTCCAGCCTTTTGTGTACCCCACATCATTCATTCGCCTGAGTTGGACAGACAACCAGAAAGCTGCAAGATGGAAAAAGCTTTAATTTTGATCATGTTATGGGGGACAGTATTCTGGAGCAAGAGTCTCAGGAGCTGAAAGCGAGATCTGAGGATTATCCAGAAATAGATCCCACTGCAGGGATTTCAACCAAAAGGCACGAGATAGATCAGTGAGCACTAATCCAAGTGATAATCAATTCAAAGCCCGGCACAGCAGTTGGGCAATTGAAATTCAGATTGAAAATAAGAGGAACTTTAAAAAAATAGATTCTACAAAATCAGAATTAAGCCGCCGGATTGTTGTGAAAATCCAATTGATTTACTAGTGTCATTTTAGTTTCAGAGGTACAGCATGGAAACAGGCCCTTCAGCCCATCGTGTCCACACCAACCAGTGATCACGCGTGTACTAGTTCTGTCCTACACACTAGGGACAATTTACAGAAGCCAATTAACCTGCAAACCCAAACGTCTTTCGAATTGGGAGGAAACGTCCAGAGAAAAGCCACGTGGTCACAGGGAGAAGGTAAAAGCTCCGTATAGAAAGCACCCTCAGTCAGTATTGAACTCGGATCTCTGGCGCTGTAAGCAGCCGCCTTAAGAGGGAGGGATTCTTGTTGTCTCACCCGGCCTGACCTACATGGATCAGACCCACACCAATGACTCTTAACTTCACTTTACATTAGACCAGTAAGCTACTGGCTGTCTGTAGCCCGGAGTTTATGTCATCTCTCCTTTATCAAATACAATGAATGATTGGTAATAAATACTTGCTCTGCCTTGTAGCCTGAGAATGTTTAAAAAGAAAGAACTATGTGGTCACCTTCCATCAGATTTACAGCTTTATAGATTGTGCTAGTCCCAAATTAAATATTGGTGAAAAAATGTTAAGGGCCTGTCCTACAATCATGCAACTCTATGCGATGAACGCGATCAAACTAGAAGCGGGGGCCGCGCGGAGGTCGGGTGATCCCCTGTACAGGGCCGTTCCCACCAGCATGCTGCTGCATGCGGCAAGCGCAACCAAACCGGCAGTGGGGGCCGTGCGGAGGTCGGGTGAGTGGCGCAACGCGGCGCAAAGTGAGGCGAACTTGGAGCGAAGTCTAAGGTAAGTTCGCCAGGCAAGGGGCACACAGAGAGGGGTACAGAGGCACACACACACACAGGGCCATGGAGCCACACACATAGAGGGTCACGGAGGCACCTACAGATAGGTTCACGGAGGCACGATGTCGGGGCGGTGTGTAATGCGTCGAGGCGACTGCGAGCCGACAAGCCGTTGCCGCGCGGAATTTGTGGACATAGTCAGTTTTTCGGAACCCCGCGCGGTGTCGGGACGAACTCCGCACAATTCCGCACGGCTCCGTCGATCGAAGTGGGACCGGCCCCGCGACGCCGGACGGCTCAAGCGACCACGTTAGGTCGCACTAATCGCATAGAGTTGCATGCTTGTAGGACAGGCCCTTTACTCCAAGTGCTGGAGTAACTCATGGGTTTGGCAGCATCCCTGGAGAACACGGATAAGGAGACGTTTTGAGTCTGAACCCTTCTTCAGATTTTAAAAACCTTGCATGGCTAAAAAGTTGTTAGATCTAGCAGCAGAGTGGTGTAATGTGCAGAGCTACTGTCTCAGTGTGCCAGAGACTTGGGTTCAATCCACGGACTACATTTCACACTCCCTCTGAATTTCAACCAACATAATCAAGGATCAATTTCAACCCGATCATTCATAGTCATAGATTCATACAGCATGGAAACAGGCCCTTTGGCCCAACTTCTCCATGCTGACCAAGATGCACCTCTAAGTTAGTAAAATGTTTCCACTTTGGTCCATGTCCCTCTAAACCTTTCCCATCCATGTGCCTGGCAAAATGACAGAAACAGTTCTCCCCTCTCCTGTTGGGCAGAAGATACAAAAGCTTGAAAGAACGTACCACCAGATTCTGGATCAGCTTCTTTGCCATTGTCATCAGGCTACTGAACAGTCCTCCCGTGAGCTAGGATGTGGTTCTGATCTCCCCATCTACCTGACTGTGGACTTTGCACTTTCTCTGTAACAGTAACACTCTAACACTATATTCTGCACTCTGGTATTTTTCTCTTTGCACTACCTCTTATACTTGTGCATGGCTTGATTACACTCAGGGATACTATGATTAGACTGGATACAAGTTTTTCACTGTATCTCGGTACACGTGACAATGATAAACCGACACCAAAACCAATCCTGACCCCGGATACTGTCTGTGTGGAGTTTGCATGTTTTTCCTGTGACCGCTTGGGTTTCCTCAGGGTGCCTAGTTCCCCCCACATCCCAAAGACGTGCAGGCTTGCAGGTTAATTGGCGGCTGTGAATTGCCATTAGCGGTTATGTGAATAGTACAATCTGGAGGGAGCTGATGGGGTCGTGAGAAGGCTAAAAAAAATGGTATGAATGTAGAATTAGTGTAAAAGGGTGGTTGATGGTTGGTGAAGACTCAGTGGGCCGAAGGGTCTATATCTGTGCAATGACTCTTTGAAACATTGCTGTAAATAAATAGGGATCAAACTTACCCAAAGCCAAGATTAATGGGAGACATCAATGCCAAAACAATGAATTGCAGTATGTTTGTGATATATTAATTTTAAAATCCAAAGAAATCCGACGTTGGAGAAAATATATTGGCACAGAAATATATATATGTTGCCTTGGTAAGGCAGGTGTGAATTCTATTGCCCAGAAGTGTAGGATAGCTCAGAGATGCTACAGTATATGGCTGTTGGCAGTATATACATGGTTCAACTATAGTTCAACTGAATGATTTAATTGTGCGCAATTTATGAGATCCTGAAAGGTCTAGTAACCTGAGCATAATATAATTGTGTGGGTGAATGTGACTGCGAATGTACCAGACTGTTGAAAACATTTGGTTCACCAATGTCCAGAGGGGAACGGAAGACTACGGATCTCAGCTGCTCTGGTCCTTTTGTGACTCCAGCGTTACAGCAAAATGACTGACCTTCAATGCAGTACATAGAACACAGAAATAGAACACAGTACAGCTCAGAAATTTAGCCCCATTTAGCCCACAATGTCCACGCCCAACATGATGCTAAGTTAAACTAATCTCCTCTGTCTAAACATGATCCATATCTCTCCATATCCTGCCTATCCCTGTGCCTAATTAAAAGCCTTTCTTAGTTTTTAGTTTAGTTTAGAGATACAGCGTGGAGAAAGGCCCTTCGTCCTACCGAGTCCACACCGACCAACGATCACACTGTATACTAGCGCTATCGTACACACTGGGGACCATTTATAATTTTACAGAAGCCATTAACCTACAAACCTGCACGTCTTTAGAGTGTGGGAGGAAACTGGACCACCCGAAGAAAACCCCTGCAGTCACAGGGAGAACGTACAAACTTTGTAGAGACAGCACCCACATGTTCCGGATCGAACCCTGGTCTCTGCTGCTGTAAAGCTGCAACTGCCGCTGTGATGCCCATGTAAATATTACTATTGCATCTGGTGTCAGGAAGTTTATTGTTGTCAGAATCTTTGAAATTGCAAGGAAAATGAGTAATTTATAATGTGTGTAACCCATACTTGGGAAGTATGATGGGAAAAATGGACAACATAGGGAACCTAAGGATATTAGTTAGACTATAAATAGATTCATCATGGTGGTTCCACAGCACAGCTGGTTTAGTTAAATTAAACACTGGAGGTTGTAAGCTAAGCTGAGGGTAATGAACCTTATCAGGGGCACTGACATTTATGGGGTCCACTTGTTATACAAATGGGGTGAGTGTTTTTTAAGTAACATGGAGCATAAGGTTAAAAATACCTCTGGGGATAGACAAAGATGGAAGGTTACAGAGACTTTGAGCAATGATGACATTTAAAAAATGTAGAATCCACAAGTAACTATTGTGTTGTGAGGATGTAAAAATGCTGTAGACATTGTGAATCTTTAAAGCACTTTGGGTTCTCTCAGTGTTTTTTGTCCAGTGCGCACTGTTAAGGTGTTTAATAATCCGACTTATTTGAGAAACTCCACACTAATCTACGAGTTGTTTTATTTTGTTTATGTTCCTATCTGAGCTGGGCCTCAAGTAAAGTCAAAATCAACGTGCTGGTATAAGGTTAAATTCCCCCCCACAATCATCAAAACCCACCTCGTTGGTGGCACTGCTGTATGGTTCTCTGAGTGAATGTGCGCACTTCCTTGTACTTCTGGAGGAAGCTTTCAATAAACTGACCGGCTTGGCTTGTTGACACATGGAGGCACTCGGACAGTCGGTCTTTACCTAGGAGACAGACAAGAATGCTTATTCTCAAATAAAACTGGACAACCACAATGCCAAATTTAAAAAACAAACTACTGGAGGAATTCGGCAGGTCAGGCAGCATATGTTGACGGAGATGTGTAGAGGATGTTTCACATCGGGATCCTGCATCCCACAGAAGAGTCTGAAGTTTCTTCCTAGTTGTCATCTGGCAACTGAACCATGCTATCAACAAATAGAGAATGATCCTGAGTTACCATTTACCTCATTGGAGACCCTTAGACTACCTTTAATTGGACTTTACTGAACTATATCTTGCACTATACATCATTCTCTTTTCTCCTGCATCTGTACACGGTGGATGACTCGATTGGAATCACATAAAGTGTTTCTGCTGCCTGGTTAGCACACAACAAGAAAACTTTTCACTGTATCTCGGTACACGTGACAATAAACAAAATTAAACTAAAGTAAAGAAGGGTGTAGAAAGGAACTGCAGCTGCAGGTTTACTCCGAAGATAGACACAAAGTGCTGGAGTAACTCAGACGGTCAGGCAGCATCTCTGGGGAAAGAGGATGGGTGACATTTCAGGTCGGGTCTGAAGAAGGGTCTCGATCTGAAACTCACCTATCCTTTTTCTCCAGATATGCTGCCTGACCCACACTCCAGCATTTTATGTCTATCTTCGAACTAAACTAAAGAAGTGTCCGGAGCCAAAACATCTTATGTCCATTTCCCTCCACAGATGTTGAGAGTTCCTCCAACACTTTGATTTTCACCCATGATTCTAACATGAGCTTTGTATTGATTCTTGGATCTTCAATACAAAGCTCAAGTTTTTTTTGCCTCTGAACAGCAAAAATTCCCATCGCAATATTTTCATGCTGTGGGTGATGAGAGTCTGGGGGCAGCCGGAGAGTAGAGAAACATTCAATCAGGCTGCTCAAAAAGGGAACTGGACAACTTGAAAGGAGAAAATGTTCTGAGTTATATGGTCATAGAGTCAACAGATGGAAACCAACCCTTCAGCCCAACTCACTCATGCTGACCAAGATGCCCCATCTAAACTAGTCCGCCTGCCCCCACATTTGGTCCATAACCCTCTAAACTTTTCCGATCCATGTATCTGACCATGTCTTTTAAACAATGTTACAGTACCTGCTCAACCACTACCTGGGGTGGAAGATTACAACCTTCATGTGGTCCGCCCTGTTTCGATTAATGCAATCAACTCGATGTGCACAAACGGAAGATCAAATAGAACAAGTTGTCCAACAACTTTAGGCTGTGCACACCACATGAAAGACGAAGAAGAATCTCTACCTCGGGCAACTCGTTCCACATACCCTCCACCCACATACCCTCTGAGTGAAACAGTTGCCCCTTGGATTTATATTATATCTTTCCTCTCTCACCAAAACCCATGGCCTCTGGTTCTTGATTCACCTATCCTGGGTGAAGAACTCTGTGCATTCACCCTGTGTATTCCCCTCATGATATTATACACCTCCATACGTTTACCCCTCATCCTCCTGTGCACAAGAAATAAAGTCCTAGCCTGCCCAATCACTCCATATAATTCAGGCTCTTGATCGAGTCCTGTCAACATCCTTGTAAATCTTCTCTGTACTCTTCCTCTGCACTCATCCTCTGCACTCCTTCCAGCTTAAACTTACATCCTCTGGTTCTCAATTGTCCTACTCTGGGTAATAAAATATGCATTCACCTTATCGATTTCACTGATGATCTTATGTATCCCTCAACTCCTGCACCCCAAGGTATTATGTTGTAGCCTGCAAATCTCTGCCTCGAGTTCAGGCCCTTGAGTCCTGTCAACATCCTTTTAATCTTCTCTGTACTCTTTCCAGTTTAATGACATCCTTCCTATAGCAGGATGATCAACACTGAACACAATATCCCATATGTAGCCTAACCAACATTTCATACAACCGCAACATAAAGTCCCAACTTATTTACTGAATTCACTGACTAATAGAGGACAGTTTGCAAAAAGCTGTCTTCTTCACTCTATCTACCTGCAATGCCATATTTAGGTAACTGCTAGACCATGGGGGACACGTTAGGTCCCGTCCCCTCAACGCGTGATTGCGGGTGGGGGTGGGGGGGCGACACACACACTAACCACCCCCCACACACACTACCCCCCCCCTTGATATTATATTAATATTATTCATTCGCTCCTTTTACCCCATCCGCCGCCCTATCCACTCACACATAACCCCCAACTGCGCAGGCGTGGCTAGAGAGAGGGGTGGGGTGGAGAGGGAGGGGGAGGGGGTAGAGAGGGAGAGGGAGGTGGGTAGAGATTGAGGGATGGTGGGGGGGGACGCGGCGTCACAGGGGAGGGCTGGTTCCCGAACGCAATACTCCACCACTCACCCATAGCTCCCAATATTCACCACTCCCTAGACAGGGGGGGGGGGGCAGAGAGGGGGGGCTGGGCAGAGAGATAGGGAGGGGCAGAGAGGAAGGAGGGGGCAGAGAGGAAGGGGGGGCAGAGAGGGAGGGGGGGCAAAGAGGGATGGAGGGGCAGAGGGGGGGGCAGAGAGGGGGGGCAGAGAGGGGGGGCAGAGAGGGAGAGGAGGGGGTAGAGGCAGCACCTACCCAGGTCGTAGAGCAGGCCTCCCCACCAGATGCCGGGCCCGAGCTAGGCTGCGACTGGCGTGGACCAGAGCGAGGCCCGGAGCGATCTGAGGATGGTGAAAAGCAGCAGAGGGCCAGCCGATCGTGGCTTCCGCGAGGGTAAGCTCACTGACAAGTGTGACAGACGATCAGGCGGGGGAGACGGGGAGGAGGTTGACCCCTGTGATGGTCGCCACGGCCACTTTTCCACTATGCTTGTCTGCGCCCGCCGCCGCCATGTTGTAGAACTTGAAGAAGCCCAGCGGAGCATGCAGCACTACTTAATCACGTGTTCAATGGGTTAAATCCACAGCCGGGGGAGGGGGGGGGGGGAGGGCTGCTGGGCCGAGAGGAAGTAGGGGGCATCAACCAGCTCCAGCATGTTAGATTTTAAAAATATGTCAGATTGGTGAACAATTTTAGTAAAAAAACTCGGGAAATAATGATTCAAATTTTCAAGTGAGGGGATTTTTGAAATCACAAGGTAAATCTCTACTGGAATATGTAAACATTTCACTGTTAACGCGTCGGGCTTTCGAGGAGATGCGAATCACATTTGAAAAAACACACACGCACACACACACACATCCACATCCAAGATCAGAGTTTTAATAGTTACTAGAATAGAATAAGTGGGACATGTTGGGTCCCCTGTCCACACAGGAGGGCTGGTCCCCCAATGTAATATTCCACCTCTCCACCAATTCAAATATTGGTGGCCAGTGGGGAGGGCTTTCTGGAACGCTAGTATGGGTGTTGTGGGCCGAAGGGACTGGTTTCCAGAGGACTAGTATGGACATTGTGGGCCTAATTGATTCTTGGGCTGGCAGTTCAGTCGCTCAGGCCTGGTGGGCTGGCAGCTCAGTCACCCAGGCCTGGTGGGCTGGTAGCTCAGTCACTCAGAGCTGGTGGGCTGGCAGCTCAGTCACTCAGGACTGGTGGGCTGGCAGCTCAGTCACTCAGGGCTGGTGGGCTGGCAGCTCAGTCACTCAGGGCTGGTGGGCTGGCAGCTCAGTCACTCAGGGCTGGTGGGCTGGCATTTCACTCATGGCTATTCCTTGAAAAGCAGAGTGCAGGCCACCAAATTCAATTTCATAGCATTTCAAGCAGAGTGCAGGCCACCAAATTTAATTTCATAGCATTTCAAGTAAAGTGCATGCCACCAAATTCAATTTCATAGCATTACAAGCAGAGTGCGGGCCACCAAATTGCTAAACAACTGATTGCATTGTCATTAAAGGCTAACAAATCATGTATTGCAAGTGCATTTCAGACTCACAGTTCAGTTGATTTACAGCTTAGACTCACAGTTGTGAACTCTCCCTCACGATCTTCCAGAGTGACTGACTCACCTCCAGGCATCCAGGGTTTTATAGTCCATTACCTCCATCGTGGTAATTGACAGGCGAGAGGACCAATCAGCTGATCTCAAGATTGTTAAACACTCATAATTTTTTTATTTTTCATCGATCGGAAAAATCATCGGGGTTGCCTCAACGGAGGAGGACGGTGAGTAAAATGGCCAAAAATCATAGCGATATATGGTAGTGTCTTTCCTAAAATCAATATACAGCGCAAAAAGGAATGGTCAGAAGAAGGTCTGAAGAAGGGTGTGAACCCGAAACATCACCCATTCCTTCTCTCCAGAGATGCTGCCTGTCCTGCTGAGTTAGTCCTGTTTTTTGTGTCTATCTTCTATGTAATCTCGTCCAGCCAACCCATGGGACCTTGTCAAAGGACCTTGTCAAAGGTCTTATAAAGTCCATGTACACAACAAACATCAATCCTCTTGCCATAGACCGATGCGGTGGCCAAGTAATTGGGTACTTTTAAAGCAGAGATCGATAGGTTCTTGATTAGTAAGGGCATCAAAGGTTACAGGGAGAAGACAGGAGAATGGGGTTGAGAGGGAAAGATAGATCAGCCATGATCGAATGGCGGAGCCTACTCGATGGGCTAAATGGCCTAATTCTGCGCCTAGAACGTACGATTTTATTATCACATTACTTCAAAAAAGCAGGTTCAAATCCGTGAGACACCATTTCCGATGCACAGTCATGTTGACTATTCTGAATCAATCCTCGACTATCCTATCTCTTGATGAGAATGTGAGGAGAATAAACATGTGAGGATTATTGTAAATGGATGGTTGATGGTCAGTGTGGATTAGATGAGCCGACGTGCCTGTTTCCATGCTGTACATCCCTATAACTCTATGACAATTTGCTGGTGTTCAGTCAGCAATGTGGCAGAGGAAAGGACTGTCTGACAATCTGTTTTCCAGTAATGAATAAAAACCAGCACCAAAAAGTGCTGAAGGAACTCAGCAAGAAATTGCAGAGGGTTGCAGATATAGCCCAGTCTTCATTCAGACCAGCCTCCCCATGACTGACTTCGTCTTCACTTCAAGCTTTCTCAGAAAAGCAGCAAACATTATTAAAGACTTGTCCCACCCTGGTCATTCCTTCTTCTCCCCACTCCCATCCAGCAGAAGGTACAGAAGGATGAAAGTGCAAAACAGCTTCTTCCCCTCTTATCAGGCTTCTGAACATTCCTTCTATAAGCTAGGATACTGCCTAACTCACCGCCACCCCATTGGGGACTTTGAACTTTGTCTATGGAACTACACTGTCTACAATGCTGAGAACGATATTCTGCATTCCTTCCACTATGTTCTATCATTCTTGAGTTTGACAGATTTGTATTTATGTATAGTATTATCTGATTTGATTGAATACCATGCAGAGCAAAACTTTTTGCTGTACCTTGGTACACTGACAATAATAAACCTAAACCTAAATGGGTCAGGCAGCAACTGTGGTGGGTTCATTTCCGCCACAGATGCTGCCTGTCCCATCGAGTTCCTTCAGCACTTACTTTTTTTGCTGAAATTTCCAACATCTGCGGGTTCTTGTGCATCCACCTCTCTTGCAATGTTGGTTGAGGAATAATAATCAGCTAAACTGGGTGGAGAACTACACAGCTCTTCTTCAGAGGGTGCCAAGAGGATGGGTAGTTTCCACGGTAGATTCGAAAGCCAGAGGGCATAGGCTTAGAGATTGAGGAGGGACCTCAGAGGGTAGTCCGTATATGGAATGAGCTGCCAGAGAAAGCTATAGAACTGGATACAATTACAACTTTTAAAAGATACCTGGACTGATGTATGGATGGGAAGGGTTTAGAGGGATATTTAGACTTTTGAGATAGAGCACAGCATCAGGCCCTTAGGCCCACCGTGTCTGTGCTGACTAGCAATCACCCCATACACCAGCTCTATCCTATACACGAGGGACAATTTACAATTTTACTAAAAACCAATCAACCTGCAATCTTGCACATCTTTGGAGTGTGGGAGGAAACCGGATCACCCATGCAGTCACAGGGAGAACGTACAAACTCTGTACAGACAGCACCTGTAGTCACGATCGAACCCGGGTCTCTGGTGCTGTAAGGCAGAAACTCTACCGCTGTGCCTCTGTGCCGCCCCATTGGCCCATTTTTGAATATTGGCCAAATGCAGACAAATGGGACTAGCCAACTTGGTTGGCATGGACAAGTTGGGCCGAAGGGTCTGTTTCTGTGCTGTATAGGTCTCCGACTACATAACAATGTCTAGGGGACCTTTTACATATAAATAGCTGGGAGAACAGAGCAGGCATTTAAAATCTCATCCAAAAGTTTTTGAATGTGAACTGGTGCACTGTAGATGCTAATTATTACTGCATTGAGTGGAGAGCTTAATTTTGTCATAAGTTAATTGCAGCTTATCAAAAGTGTACAGGATTTTAATTGGCAAGATTGTGAAGTGGGGCAGTAAGGTTCCAGACAAGTGCGGTCTCCTGTGTGCAAAACGTAAGTGCTGATTCTTGCGTGGGTACCATCAGTTACAGCGATGTCACAGAACACAGCTTCTAATCACTGGCATTTACTCAAAAGGTTAGAAGCATAGCAGAAATAATTTTGGTTAAAAATTAAACCAAAGTAGTTTTGAAAGCAGCAGTAAAAATCTGCCTAATTGGAATTGGTCAAAATACAAAGTGCTGGAGGAAATCAGCGGATTAGGTAGCGTCTGTGGAGGGAATGGGCAGGCAAAGTTTGTGGTGTGGTCAGCACCCTTCATCAGTCTAAAGAAAGTTCCCGACCCGAAACGGCGTCTGTTATTCTCTCCATAGATGCTGCCTGACCTGCCGAGTTCCTCCAACACTTTGTGTTTTGTTCAAGATTCCAGTTTCTGCAGTTCCTTATGTCCCCTAATTGGAAACGGTATTGGTTTACCGAGATAGAGTGAAAAGCTTTGTTTTGCGTACTTGCGTTTGGCTTGATTGGATTTATATGTAGTATTATCTGATTTAATTAGATAGGCTGTAAAACAAAGTTTTTCGTTGTACCTTGATACACGTGACAATGATAAATCTCAACCTAATCCTATTCTGGCAAATCATACCATAGATACCATACATGAGTACCACAGATAGCACAAATGCAAAAATAAACAGTAGT
Source organism: Raja brachyura (assembly GCA_963514005.1). The sequence goes on along the minus strand of OY740783.1, from coordinate 120,082,316 downwards.
GAAGATGGCCATCAAGAATTACAGAAGGATCTTGATCAGTTGGACAAGTGCGCTGATGAATGGCTAATGGAGTTTTAAGCAGAAAAGTGGAAGGTTTTGAATTTTGGGAAGTCAAACCAGGGCAGGGCCTTCACAGTGAATGGCAGGGCCCTGGGGACTGTTGTAGAGCAGAGGTATCTAGGAGAGCCGGTACATAGCTCCAGGTAAGTCAAGAAGGCTTTTGGTACATTGGCCTTCATCAGTCAGGCTATTGAGTACAGAAGTTAGTGAGGCCACGTTTGGAGTATTATGTTCAATTTTGGTCACCCTGCTATAGGAAAGATGTTGTTAAGCTGGAACGAGTGCAAAGAAGATTTACAAGAATGTTGCCACGACTTGAGGAGCCGAACTATAAGGAGAGGTTGGGGTAGGCTAGAATCATATTCCTTGGAGCGCAGGAGGATGAGGGGTGTATGATCATAAGTGGAATAGATAAAGTAAACACACTAAGTATTTTACCCAGAGTAGAGCAATTGAGAACCAGAGAATAAAGGTTTAAGATTAGAGGGGAGAGATTTAATAGCAACCAGAGGGGCGACATTTTCACACAGAGGGTTGAGGGTATATGGAACAAGCTACCAGAGCAGGTAGTTGAGGCAGACACTATATCAACATTGGAAGATCGGGAATTCATCCCCAGCATATGAGAGGTCCATTCAAGAGGCTGATAACAGCGGGGAAGAATATTTTACAAGATTCATTTAATGTTTAATTAATGCAACAACTGTCATGAGATATCAAAGCAACATTGTACATTGGGAAGATACAAGGAACTGCAAAGGCTGAAATCTGTATGATAGACCCGCTGAGTTCCTCCAGCACTTACCATTTTGTGTGTGGGGATGCAAGGGATTTCCAAACAACGCTAAAAAAAAGCTTATTGATATTCCATGTCTTTGAATGTGCTTCAATCACGAGGACATCCCACACTTAACCTGCAAATCTTCCTGTAACTTGGAGTGAACAAGAGTTACTCCAGGAGTCACCTGGAAGGTTCACAATGTTGCAGCTTTGGCTTAATCCGAGTACCATCTTGTTGCGAATCACCCTGTGATTGCCATGAAGTGGCTGAGTTTGCATATTAATTACACATTAAACTCAGAGAGGAAAGGGGGTTATGTTACTGAACCGGTTCAAATCCCATCTCAGCAGCTGGAGAATTTAAATTCATTTAATTAACAAATCTGGAATTGAAAAGCTTGTCTCAGTCTTGGTGATCATGTATCAACTAGATTGATGAAAAACCCAGTCTGAAGATCTGAAAGGTCTGAAATTTCGATCTGAAACGTCGGCTATCCCTGTTTTCCAGAGATGCCGCCTGACACACTGAGTTACTCCGGCACTTTGATGTAAAACCCATTTGGTTCATTGATGTTCCTCCAGACAGTCCAAAAGTCTCTGAAATGACACTATCGTACCTGCCTCCACCACGTTGTGTAGACTTGCTAATGTCATGTATAGGTGAAAGAGGATTAATGAGCATTTATATGCTTTGAACTGATGAAAGACCAGAAGCTTGGTCAAAGCATGATGCAGAAAATAGAATAGAGGGTTATGTTGGCATAATCTGAAGAAAGATAGGAGGAGGATTGAAGAGTGTAAACACCAACATGGACTGTTGGGGCCAAATAGCCTGTTCCTGTGCTCTATATACTATGCATCTCAGAGAGATAGAGCTAAACCCATTTGCCTTTATTTGGCCAATATCCAGATGTAGTTTTTTTAATTAAAATAGACACAAAGTGCTGGAGTATCTCAATGGGTCAGGCAGCATCTCTGGCAAACGTGGATAGGTGTAGTTTACAATCAAATGGTATGAACATTGAATTCTCCAATTTTGGGTAAACCCTTATCTACCCCCTACCAACCCCCCCCCCCCCCAACCCCTTTCAGCTCTCTTCTCTCCCCCACTACAATCCGTCTGAAGAAAGGTCTCAACCAGAAACATCACCTATCCATCTTCTCCAGAGATGCTGCCTGACCTGTTGAGTTTCTGCAGCACTTTGTATCTTCTTGTGCATAAACCAGCATCTGCAGTTCTTTCTTTCTGCCTTCTACTGGATATGATGACGTTTTGGTCTTCAGAGTCTGCTTTGTTTGAGCGACTGCAGTGAGAAGTGAGAAGTGTCTGAAGAAAGGTCCGTCCTGAAACATCGCCTGTCCATGATCTCCACTGATGCTGCCTGACCCGCCGATTTACACCAGCACTTTACATCTTGAGATATCCACTGACCATACATAGATGTATTCTTGATCAGTACAGGTGTCAGAGGTTATGAGGAGAAGGCAGGATAATGGGGCTAGGAGGGAGAGATAGATCAGCCATGATTGAATGGTGGAGCGGACGATGGGCCGAATGGCCTAATTTTGCTATCACTTATGATCTTATGACGTGACCACCGACTATGGACTTTGGACTACAGATCTCTACTGTCTGTTTACTTCGCCCTGCAGTCACTTAAACGAAGAAGACCTCGAATACGCACTCACCATCCTGTTATCAATACCACTGCTCACAGATCGCACCACTCACAGACTGTGAAGATGTACAGCACATTCTCACCGATTCTGTGGTTTGTGATAATCACGATCCCTTTGATCAAAACACCAAAAATGACCTTTCATTTAATTTAAACGGATCTAATATTGATTTAAATCTATTTCCGAACTCTTTGATGACAAAATTATTTATGGCTCAGTTGAGTCAATGAAGAAAAAAAGACATAAATGATGTATCAGGTACCTGAGTTGTCCAGCCACCGTCATCAATTTATAAGGGTGTACATATATCTTTCACCAGTATCCTCTGACATGCATACTGGAATTATTTCATTATTAATATTTATTGAAAAATTGTTCAGAGGCGTTGCCTTCCCGTATTTTACACAGTTATCATCTCGCATGTCCGAACAGAATTGTAAACGAGTCCACAGAGAATTCCTCCTCAAAATGTGGCACACACTTCCTTAAAAACATGTCCAGAATGTTTAATTGTCACTTGTACTGGCAACGGAACATGAAATTCTTCCTTGCTGTGGTTTAACAGGCCCATTAACACAATAACACACAAATAAATAGATAATAATCTAGAATACAATAAATTAATAATAATAATTCTGGGGTGTCATAATAGTTCAAAAACCAAAGTTGTAATGCAACCAAAGACACGGAGCATGGAAGGTCACAGTTGCTGAGGTAGCAGTTAGTACACTACTTAAAGGTAGATTTAGAATGTTGATACAAGGGGCTGCAGATGCTGATTTACAAAAGAAGATACAAAGTGCTGGAGTAACTCAGCGGGTTAGGCAGCATCTCTGGAGAACATCTTGTGAATAGGTGAAGTTTTGGGTTGGGAGCCTTCTTCAACAAGAAGCATTCCGACCTGAAACGTCAACTATCCACATTATCCAGAGATGCTGCCTGACCCGCTGAGTTACTCCAGCACTTTGTGTCAGATTTACAATGGTTTAACTTGTAATATCCGCAGGAATCCTCAACACTTCCCAGGGCACACACCCTTCAATGTATACCTTCCCTCATCAAACCTGCACAGCTTCCTTACTTACCCACCACCATCTTGCCCCCACGCTCCAGCTCCTTAAAGCCCTGTCCCACGGTACGAGTTCATTCCAAGAGCTCTCCCGAGTTTGCCCTGATTCGAACTCGGAGATTTACGGTAATGGCCGCTCGTCGGTACTCGGGGCTCTCGTGGACATTTTTCAACAATCCCCTCCGACACCTTCCTCACAACACACGCAGACAGCTCACCCATGACACAAAACACACTTCCTCCACACACACACTCCCTTCACACACACACACACACACACACACACACACTCCCTCCTCACACACACACGCCCTCCACACACACACACACGCCCTCCACACACACACACGCCCTCCACACACACACACGCCCTCCACACACACACACTCCCTCCACACACACACACTCTCCCTCCACACACACACACTCTCCCTCTTCACACACACACTCTCCCTCCACACACACACACTCTCCCTCCTCACACACACACTCTCCCTCCACACACACACACTCTCCCTCCACACACACACACTCTCCCTCCACACACACACACTCTCCCTCCACACACACACACTCTCCCTCCACACACACTCTCCCTCCACACACACACACACCCTCCACACACACACACTCCCTCCTCACACGCACACACACACACACTCCCTCCTCACACATACACCCTCCTCACACACACACACCCTCCACGCACACACAGACACCCTCCACACGCACATGCACACACAGCCCTCTCGCCCCAAACACAAGGTGATTTTATCTTGCATGTCCCGTTTGATTAGGAAGGATTTCAAATGTTATGGGGAGAATACGGGAGAATGGGGTTGAGAGAGAAAGATAGATCAACCATGGTCAAATGCTGGAGCAGACTTGATGGGCTGAATGACATATGTCTTATGGTCTTATGGTCTTACAACATGCTCCCTCCTCAACACACACACACACTGCCTCCTCATGACACACACACACACAACCATTCACCCCTAACACAACACGTCCTCCTTGCAGCACACACACCCCTTCATGCTGGAACCATGAGCAACAAAGTGCTGGAGGAACTCAGCGGATCAGGCAGCACCTGTGGCGGGAATGGACAGATGAAGTTTTGGGTCAGGATCCTTCTGCAGACTGTAGACGCCTTCCCCATATGGTTCCACCCGCTTTTCATTCCTCCCTTAATAGTCCATTGCACCCTCCATCCTCCTCAGATTCCAGCACTGGCAGCCTCTGAGTCCCTGCTTATCACCATCCAACGTTATCCTGCCCTCTTCCAGGTAGCTCCATCTGCCTTGTCATTTCCACCGATCATCCACCTGCCTCTGCCTCTTAGCTCGATCCCACCCCAACCCCTCCTTAGTTCGTTAGCTTGGTGTACTGTCACGTGTAGCGAGGTACAGTGAAAAGCTTTAGTTGCATGCTAACCAGTCAGCGGAAGGACAATACATGATAACACAGATGCTGCTCATCCCGCTGAGTTCCTCCACTAGTTTCTGTCTTGTGCCTGAGGAATAACTGTGAAAACCCTGAGTCAGGGTTACTTGTGTAACCTCCCCACAATACTTCCCTCTGATTCATTTCAAAATGATTTGATAACGAATTCCACAGAGCCTTCAAAATAATCAATTGGTGAGATTGGTGCAGAGGAAACTTCCTAAATCAAATGTCGCCACTTCCTCAAATTGCCACTGTATGAAACATTTGAAGTATCGTTTGAAGCTCTTAACATCATTCCTATAGTTGCCACACTATAGGAAGGATCTGGAGGCTTTGGAAAGGGTGCAGGAGAGGATCACCGGGATGTTGACTGAATCAGAGAGTGTTAGCTATAAGGGGAGATTGGACACACTTGGTATGAGTTCTTTGGTGCGTTGAGAGTTTAGGGGAGACCTGATAGATGTATATACATTTATGAGGCATAAATAGGATAGTCAGTCAGAACATTTTGTCTCCCAGGGTGGACATGTCAAAGAGTAGAGGACATAGCTTTAAGGTAAGACGGGAAGAGTTTAAAGATGTGCGGGGCATGTTTTTTACATGGAGGGTGGTGAGTTCCTGGAAAGCTGCACTGTTCGATATTCTTCGTTTTAAGTGGCGCAAGAAATAAAAGTTTCTTTATTTATCAGATCTTTACCTGCCCCATAAACCAGCGCGTAGACAATCCGCTTGGCTTGTTCCCGGTCTGCAATCTTCACCTGGTCCACTGGGATTCCTCTCCTACCAAGGGCACAAAGCAGGGTTTACAAACCTTGGTAGGCAGCAACCTTTTCCAATCTTATCGAATGGAAATACAGTCCACCCTCATTATTACAGACCTCTTAAAAAATGGATTTTGTTTACATCGGACAAAGTTGGTTGTAACCGAGGCGTCCGTCCGTATACTGTTTACAGTGTTTACTCACTTTTTTGCTTTAAATTATCATTGCAGTGATTAACCATGGCCTCCAGTACGTTAACTTATAAAAATGTATTTACAATGTTTAAAATATTATGTTGTTTGCGTCCTTTCCTGTTTATTGGATGCCTTGTTTAATGTATATTCTTAATATCTTTCAAATACCATACATATTGACCCCCATTACTTGATTATAGCAGACTATCGGTGATAACAAACACCATTCCCCCCATCCCCATGGTCTGTTATAACAATGGTTTTCTGGACTCAGCAGGTCAGGCAGCATCTGTGGAGAGAGAAATAGGGTTCTCAAGAATCAAGAGTGATTAATTGTCATATGTACCGACAACAGTACATATGAATACCGATAACAAAATTCTTACTTACTGCAGCCTAATGGATCCTTCATTGCAATAATACATAGATAATATATAATAATCAAAAATACAATAAATTATTAACCACAAGGCTAGGTAACCATAATACTGCATACACCAAAGTTCATAATGCGACACAGTTCATGGAAGATTGCATCTGCTGAAATGTTTTGTTTATAGAGATTCATAGTGTGATACAGTGTGGAAACAGGCCCTTCGGCCCAACTTGCCCACTCCGGACAACATGTCCCAACAACAATAGTCCCACCTGCCTGCGTTTGGTCCATATCTCTCCAAACCTGTACCTGTCTAACTATTACTTAAATGTTGGGATAGTCCCTGCCTCAGCTACCTCCTCTGGCAGCTTGTTCCATACACTCACACCCTTTGTGTGAAAAAGTTTCCCCTCAGATTCCTATTAAATCTTTTCCCCTTCACCTTAAACCTATGCCTGGTCCTCGATTCACCTGCTCCAGGCAAGAGACTCTGTGCATCTACCCAATCTATTCCTCTCATGATTTTATACACCTATATAAGATCACCCCTCATCCTCCTGCGCACCAAGGAATAGAGACCCAGCTTACTCAACCTCTCCCTATAGCTCAGACCCTCTAGTCCTGGAAACATCCTTGTAAATATTCTCTGTACCCTTTCCAGTTTGACAACATCTTTCCTATGATATGATGCCCAGAACTGCAAACAATACTCTAAATGCAGCCTCACCAACGTCTTTTACAACTGCAACCTGACCTCCCGACTTCTATACTCAAAGTTTAGTTTAGCTTTGAGATACAGTGTGGAAACAGGCCCTTCGTCAGACCAAGTCTGCGCCAACCAGCGATGATCCTATACACTGGCACTATCCTACACACTAGGGACAATTTACATTTTTTTACCGAAGCCAATTAACCTACAAAACTGTATATCTTTGAAGCGTGGGAGGAAACCAGTGCACCCAGAGAAAACCTACGTCATCACAGGGACAACGTACAAATGCTGTACATACAATACCTGTAGTTAGGATCGAACCCAACTCTCTGGTGCTGTAAGGCAGCAACTCTGCCGCCCAGTTTGTCCCGAGTTTGTGGCATTAACTAATTCTCTCCCTGCAGATGCTGCCTGGCCATCTGTTTTTATAACTCTTGCTGTTGTTGCCATGGGGAAGTTTAATAAATAACTTTCAATTGCTGCCTCCGCTGCCACCAACACAAGGAGAGGTACTTTAATTCAGGGTTTTTAAGCACAAGCTATAACAATGCTGACAGTAATTTCTACCTTGAAGTGATTAATTCACTCCTACACCTTCACAGTAAATAACCACAGCAGCTTGTGTTCACAATAGTGCCCACAAATGGAACACTAGTCCATTACTTGCCCTACCCCCACCTCTTTTCCAGCGTTCCCCCCTTACTATAATCAGTCCGAAGAAGGGTCCCAAGTCAAAACATTGGCTGTTCCTTCCCTCCACATATGATGCCTGAGCTGCTGAGTTCCCCCAGCACTTTGTGTACTGCTCAAAATGCCACACAAGCCAGTCAGCACAATTACCCAGCTCCCCGCTCCCGCATAGCAGAAAATACAGAAGCTGAAAACACGTGCCACCAGACTAAGGAACAGCTTCTTTCCCTCTGTTATCAGGCTTCTGAATGAACCTTATATAAGCTAGGGTATTATCCAATTCACCTCTACCCCATTGTGGACATTGGACTTTATCTATGGAACTGATGCAGGAAGGAACTGCTTTATACTGAAGATAGACACAAAATGCTGTTGTAACTCAGCAGGTCAGGCAGCATCTCCAGAGAAAAGGAATAAGTGACGATTCGAGTCGGAACTCTTCATCAGACTGAAAGATAGTGAATTGCCAGAACAAAACAGGGCCACCAAAAGATGACCTCAGGAAGGGTGGAGTTCATAACGACACATTGTTGGCTGGGGAAGATGTGCAAACACCAGGGATACAAGGATGGAACTAGTAGGATGACTTGGGTGGGGGAGAGTGCTATAATGATGAGAACTATATTCTGCACTCTGTATCTACCCCTTTGCTCTACCTATTGTACTTGATTTTGACTTGATTGTATTTATGCATACTATTAGCTGATTTGATTGGATAGCATGCAAAACAAAGCTTTTCACTGTACATCAGTACAGGTAACAACAATAAACCTAAACCTAGTCTAGTTTAGTTTAGAGAGGCAACATGGAAACAGGTCCTTCGGCCAAAGGTCCATGCCGACCATCAATGGTCTGAACAAGGGTCTCGACCCGAAACATCACCCTTTCCTTCTATCCAGAGATGCTGCCTGTCCCCCTGAGTTACTCCAGCATTTTGTGTCTACCCGATTACACTAGTTTCTATGTTATCCCACTTTATCACCCACTCCCTACACACTAGGATCAATTTATAGAGAGCCAATAACCTTACACGTCTTTGGGATATGGGAGAAAAGGGGAGCACCTGGAGGAAACCCACAGGGTCACAGAGAGAACGGGCAAACTCCATACTGACAGCACCCGCAATCAGAATCAAATTCGGGTCCCTGGCGCTGTGAGGTAGCAGCTCTACCAGTGTGCCATCTAAATCACATTAAAATTAATTTGGACATAATGGCAAATTGGGCCAGTCCATTAGGGTTAGCATTGTTGAAGTGGGCCAAAGAGCCAGTTTCCATGTTGCGTAGCTCAATGATTTTGTGGGCATTGGTTTGGTCTTTTTGTACTATTATTGTTTATTTGCTTCCTTTATGTGTGTGTGTGTGTGTATGTATGTATGTATGTATGTATGTATGTATGTATGTATGTATGTATGTATGTATGTATGTATGTATGTATGTATGTATGCATGTATGCATGTATGTATGTATGTATGTGTGTATGTATATGTATATATACATATATAAACACACGCATATATTGAACTTTTTCTTTATTGTATTGTTTATATAGATGAACCATGTGTACATATTCTGTGTGCTACTGCAAGTAAGAATTTCATTATTCTGTTTTGGACAGATGGCAATAAAACAATAAAACATTCTTGGCTCTCTATAAGCAAGGCACTCTGACTCAGATGAAAAGCTTTCGCGCTCTCGGCTTGTTTGACAGCGAGTCCAAGGAGTCACATGGCATTGCCTTGGTTAATAAGAGGGAGATTGCAAGTCCCAGTCCCAGTCCCAGTCCCAGAGTTAATGTGAAACTCTGCCGCTTCTTCTTCTGTTGCCTGAGTGCGGATGCAGAGTGCGACAGACAGTTCACGGTGCCGCCGCGGGTTCACTGCACGCCCTGCACCGCTGACGAAGATTGAGGTTAGCAGCCGCCGCGCTGTTAACCCGGCCAGGGAAAAGAGGCAGCAGATCAAATAAAACCCTGTCCTCAGCCATCCATTCGGCGGCAGACTGTCCCCGCAGAAAAATAAACCACGTCAAGGCGAGTTAGGAGGTTGCACTTCATGCGATTCTGTGCAAGACTCCTTGCAGTAGGAGTCTGAGACGCAAACGACTGCAGATGCTGGAATCAAGGGTGCTGGAGGAACTCAGCCGGTCAGGAAGCGGCGCTTTCCGCTCTCTTAATTGTACTTTTTTAATATTTAAAAAGTATAAACAAAACAATACTTTTTTATATTTAAAAAATATAAACAAAACAAAAAACCGTGCAGCATTCTTAGTGTCAATGTTGTTTGTGTTATTACCCAGTAGTGTTACCGCCTCTCTTTCTCTTTACACACAGCACAGTGGCGTCGTGGGTAGAGCTGCTGCCTCACAGCACCAAGGACCTCGGGTGCTGTCTTTGTGAAGTTTGTTTGTTCTTCCCGTGACCCTATGGGTTTCGTCCCAGTGCTCCGGTTTCCTTGCACATACCAAAGCCCTGTGGGTTTGTAGGTGAATTGGCGTCTGTAATTTGCCTCAAGTGTGTCGGACGTGTTTGAAAATTTGGGGTAAGATTGAGCTAAAGCTCCATGAACGGGTGATTGATGGTTGGTATGGCCATGCTGCATATTTCAATCAATCTAACAAAGTACCTGGGGTGACATCCCTCCTCTTGTTCGAGGCGGGTCTCCACCAGACCCCCTCAATGTCCGGCAGCAGAAAGACCCCACAGAGCCTTGACGTTGGCTGCACTGAGCTTCAGTGTCTACTCCTGCAGTCTGGAGCGGGCCAGTCGACAACATTCCCTCACTGTGCTGGTAGACCAGCAGGTATCGGGCAGACCAAAGAGCGTCTTTCATCCAAGTAATGGTCTTCCAGCAGAAGTCAGGAGTAAAGAGGTTATTCTGCAGTTGTATAGGGCTCTGGTGAGACCACATCTGGAGTAATGTGTACAGTTTTGGTCTCCTAATTTGAGGAAGGACATCCTTGTGATTGAGGCAGTACAGCGTAGGTTCACGAGGTTGATCCCTGGGATGGCGGGACTGTCATATGAGGAAAGATTGAAAAGACTAGGCTTGTATTCACTGGAGTTTAGAAGGATTAGGGGGAATCTTATAGAAACATATAAAATTATAAAAGGACTGGACAAGCTAGATCCAGGAAAAATATTCCCAATGTTGGGTGAGTCCAGAACCAGGGGCCACAGTCTTAGAATAAAGGGGAGGTCATTTAAGACTGAGCTGAGAAAAAACTTTTTTACCCAGAGAGTTGTGAATTTATGGAATTCCCTGCCACAGAGGGTAGTGGAGGCTAAATCACTGGATGGATTTAAGAGAGAGTTGGATAGAGCTCTAGGGGCTGGTGGAGTCAAGGGATATGGGGAGAAGGCAGGCACGGGTTATTGATAGCGGATGATTAGCCATGATCATATTGAATGGCGGTGCTGGCTCGAAGGGCCGAATGGCCTCCTCCTGCACCTATTTTCTATGTCTATGTTTCTATGTAAGTCGCTGTCAGTCTCTGAACGTGTCCCCGGGAACAGCCCATAAATCAGAGAATCCTGTTACATAGAAACATAGAAATTAGGTGCAGGAGTAGGCCATTCGGCCCTTCGAGCCTGCACCGCCATTCAATATGATCATGGCTGATCATCCAACTCGGTATCCCGTACCTGCCTTCTCTCCATACCCTCTGCTCCCCTTAGCCACAAGGGCCACATCTAACCCCCTCTTAAATATAGCCAATGAACTGGCCTCAACTACCCTCTGTGGCAGAGAGTTCCAGAGACCCACCACTCTCTGTGTGAAAAAAGTCCTTCTCATCTCGGTCCTAAAGGATTTCCCCCTTATCCTTAAGCTGTGACCCCTTGTCCTGGACCTCCCCAACATCGGGAACAATCTTCCTGCATCTAGCCTGTCCAACCCCTTAAGAATTTTGTAAGTTTCTATAAGATCCCCTCTCAATCTCCTAAATTCTAGAGAGTATAAACCGAGTCTATGCAGTCTTTGTTCACACCCTCTGTTAGGGAGCTGTTCGGGATAAACTGTGGCAAGGACCCTTGCATTTATCTCGAGTCACTCTTCTCAACTCTGCAAAGAGACAGGCAATTGTTTCCTCTCCAGAGCGGGCACCATTGGAAGCAATACTCTACTGGTACAGGAAGGATCTCAGCAGGAAAGGTACAGGGGTCCTGACAACTTGGTTCAACATGCTTTTGATGCAGGGAGCAACAACAGTCTTCCTGCTCCAGACCCCACACTGCACCTTTAGGTGAGAGCGGCAAAGTTTAATGGTGATGTGCGGGCAAGTCTTTTACACAGAGGGTGGTGGGCACCTGGACCACGGTACTGGACGTGGTGGTGATGCAGTGAAGGTACGATAGTGGCATTTAAGAGCCTTTTGGATAGGCACATGGCAGTGCAGGGAATGGAGGGATATCCTGGTTGGTTCAGGCATTGTTCCTTTCCCCCTCTCACCTTAAAGCTCTGCCCTCTGGTCTTTAACATTTCCACCCTGGGGAGAAGGTTCTGACTGACTACCCCTACCTTCATCTAATATTCTTCCATATCTCTCCCCATTAGTACAGGCCCTTCATACCAACTTGTCCATGCCGACCAAGATGCCCCATCTACACTAGTCTCACCTGCTGGAGTGGGCATGTTGGGCTGAAGGGCCAGTTTCCACGCTGTATGACTCCACAACTCAGGCCAGGAGTTCTATTTAAGGCTGATCTGTGAGAGCACCACCCTGTCACATCCACTCATGATCTCGTCGTACAGACAACTGCTTGACATCTTTTTTTATGCTGAGATCCCGCAATGTAACAGTTGATTAGTGCAAATTACTGCTTTGAATATACCACGAGTGGCAGTTGTCTCAATGAATCAGTTAGTGTGTTTTGAGTATTGCTTTTTGCACCCATGTTTTACTTTCAATCAGATGTTTTGTAGATTGTTCCATTACATGCTGCAGCAGAATATCCCTCTAGACATTGTTATTTATTTTCAAGTCTGAGTAATGGAATCAGAGGCATACAGCACAGAAACAGGCCCTTCAGCCCAGTCCGTCTATGCCAACCAATTTGCCCCATCTAAGCTAGTCCCATTTGCCCATGTTTGGCGCATAACCCTCTAAATCTTTCCTATCCATGTACCTGTCCAAATGTCTTTTAAATGCAATTGTAGTTGCTGCTTCAGCTACCTCCTCTGGCAGCTCATTCTATTTACTTACCACCCTCTGAGTGAAGCGATTTTCTGATTTAGTGCCCATAATCAATATTCTTAGAGCCAGAGAGTTTTCCGCAGTGGCCAAGATTTTTTTCTCACCCAATACAGATTGCCGAGCGAAACACAAAGCGCTGGCAACACAAAGTGTTGTGTCTAGTCGGATTATTGATAAGCAAGGGAAGAGCTTACGGTGAGGGGAACAAGATTTAATAGGAACTTGAGAGGCAACTTTTGCACTCAGAAGGTGGTGGGTATATGTAATGAGCTGCCAAAATAGTTAGTTAAAGCAGGTACTATAACAACATTTAAAATGCACTAGGGGAGGTACATGAGGAGCTACAGTGTAGAGGGTTATGAACCAACCAATCATGGGCAAATGGGGTATGTTGGCCAGCATCAACAAGTTGGGCAAAGGGCCTGTTTCCATGCTGTATAAGTCTACGACACTGTGACCTGAAACGTCATCTATCCATTTCTTCCACAGAAGCTGCCTGACCTGCTGATTTCTTCCAGCACTTTGCATTTTGTTCAAGATTCCAGCATCTGCAATTCCAGTGTCTCCGACCTTATAAGCCCAATTTTTATAGTTTAGTTTAGTTTAGAGATACAGCATGGAACAGGCCCTTCTGCCCACCGTGTCCGCGCCGACCAGCGATCACCCTGTACACTAGCACTATCCTACACACACGGAACAATTTACAAACCAAAGCCAATTAAGCTACAAACCTATGGTGGAATGTAGGTTTGAAATGCTTTGAAATCCTTTGAAATGTAGGAGGAAACCGGAGCAACCAGGGAAAACCCACACGGTCATGGGGGGAACATCCAAACTCCGTACAGACCGCACCCGTAGTCAGGATCAAACCTGGATCTCTGGTGCTGTAGGGCAGCAACTCTACCACTACTACCTATCCATCACCAAGCAGTGGACTGATTTTAATGTATTAGACGGGGGTGACTCTGTCTTGTGGCACTGAATCATTTCTGGCAGCTGTGCTTGCGATATGATGCCAGCAGTGGTGTAAGTCACACTGCTGCTGGCCGGCTTCCCGTGAGTTGTGCCAATGTGAACCCTCCTGGTGTGGATATTGCTCACCTACCATTGAGAAGCAAGAGTGGAAAAGATATCCGGTGGCTCCGGCTCCTGGAAGAGCCTCAGAAGCTCTGGATCCGAGGTGAGGTGTGCGAGGATGCGCAGTTCAATGTGGGAAAAATCTGAAACAAAAAATAAAATTGTAAATTGTTTGGAGGCGGTCACGTGTTACTCTCCTGACGTTCCTGAGGAACTTGCTCCCCCAGCTCTGATGCTGCCTCACTGTAAACGGTCGCTTGGAGATTGGGTTAGAAACATAAATAAATGGTTGTGGACACAAGGAAATGTTAATGGCAAGAGCTTTCAAGTGTCTTTAAACTTTAGACTTTAGAGATACAGCACGGAATCAGGACTTTCGGCCCATCATGTCCGCGCCAACCAGTGATCGCCCCATACACTAGCAGTATCCTACACAATTTACCATTATTTTTAACGAAACCCAAACCTGAACGTCTTTGTCCTCCAAACCCGTACGTCTATGGAGCATGGAAGGAAACCGGAGCACCCAGAGAAAATCCACGCGGTCACAGGGATAACGTATAGATTCCGTATAGACAGCAGCCATAGTCGGGGTCAAACCCAGCTCTCTGGCACTGTAAGGCAGCAACTTTACCGCTGTGTCACTGTTCTGAACCTTTGTCATTGTCATTCATCCCGAAACAGAACAATGACATTTTTATGTGCAGCAGCACAACTGATATGTAACATAGTACTCAGTAGACATGATAATAAACTACAAAATAAGTTCAATATATTGTGCTGAAGAGATTTACAGGGGTGGTACCATGATTAAAGAGAAATGAGAGTGATGGAATTATCCTTCACACAATAGGGAATGTTAATAATGATATGTGAATCCCATACTCAAAATTAAAAGATGGCTTGGTAAGATAAATTAAACTATTTTCAGGGTCATTGGGTCATGAAGTCACACAGCACAGAAATAGACCCTTTGGCCCAACTCATCCAAGCCGACTAAAATGCCTCATCAAAGCTAGTCCCATTTGTCCATGTTTGTCCCACATCACTCCAAACCTTTCCTGTCCATGTACAGTGGCTTGCAAAAGTATTCATACCCCTTGAACTTTTCCACATGTTATCATGCTACAACCACAAACGTAAATGTATTTTATTGGGATTTTATGTGATAGACCAACACAAAGTGGTGCATAATTGTGAGGTGGAAGGAAAATGATACATGGTTTCCAAATTTTATTACAAATAAAAAACTGAAAGTGTGGTGTGCAAAAGTATTCAGCCCCCCTGAGTCAATACTTTGTAGAACCACCTTTCGCTGCAATTACAGCTGCAAGTTTTTTGAGGTATGTCTCTAGCAGCTTTGCACATCTAGAGACTGAATTTTTTTGCGCATTCTTCTTTGCAAAATAGCTCAAGCTCAGTCAGATTGGATGGAGAGCGTCTGTGAACAGCAATTTTCAAGTCTTGCCAGAGATTCTCAATTGGATTTAGGTCTGGACTTTGACTGGGCCATTCTAACACATGAATATGCTTTGATCTAAACCATTCAATTGTAGCTCTGGCTGTATGTTTAGGGTCGTTGTCCTGCTGGAAGGTGAACCTCTGCCCCAGTCTCAAGTCTTTTGCAGACTCTAACAGGTTTTCTTCCAAGATTGCCCTGTATTTGGCTCCATCCATCTTCCCATCAACTCTGACCAGCTTCGCTGTCCCTGCTGAAGAAAAGCATCCCCACAGCATGATGCTGCCACCACCATGTTTCACAGTGGGGATGGTGTGTTCAGGGTGATGTGCAGTGTTAGTTTTCCGCCACACATAGCGTTTTGCATTTAGGCCAAAAACTTCAATTTTGGTCTCATCAGACCAGAGCACCTTCCTCAACATGTTTGCTGTGTCCCCCACATGGCTTGTGGCAAACTGCAAACGGGACTTCTTATGGCTTTGTTTCACCAATGGCTTTCTTCTTGCCACTCTTCCATAAAGGCCCGATTTGTGGAGTGCACGACTAATAGTTGTCCTGTGGACAGATTTTCTCACCTGAGCTGTGGATCTCTGCATTCCTCCAGAGTTACCATGGGCCTCTTGGCTGCTTCTCTGATCAATGCTCTCCTCGCCCAGCCTGTCAGTTTAGGTGGACGGCCATGTCTTGGTAGGTTTACAGTTGTGCCGTACTCTTTCCATTTTCGGATGATGGATTGAACAGTGCTCCGTGAGATGTTCAAAGCTTGGGATATTTTGTTGTTACCTAACCCTGCTTTAAACTTCTCCACAGCTTTATCCCTGACCTGTCTGGTGTGTTCCTTGGGCTTCATGATGCTGTTTGTTCACTAATGTTCTCTAACAAACCCACTGAGGCCTTCACAGAACAGCTGTACTTATACTGAGATTAGATTACGCACAAGTGGACTCTATTTACTAATTAGGTGACTTCTGAAGGCAATTGGTTGCACTGGATTTTATTTAGGGGTATCAGAGTAAAGGGGGCTGAATACTTTTGCATGCCACACTTTTCAGTTTTTTATTTGTAAAAACATTTGTAAACCATGTATCGTTTTCCTTCCATTTCACAATTATGCGCCACTTTGTGTTGGTCTATCACATAAAATCCCAATAAAATACATTTACGTTTGTGATTGTAACGTGACAAAATGTGGAAAAGTTCAAGTGGTATGAATACTTTTGCAAGCCACTGTACCTGTCCAAATGTATTTTTAAATGTTGTTATTGTATCTGCCTTAACCACTTCCTCTGGCAGCTACTTTTACATACTTTTACAGCAACATTTGTGTGAAAAGATTGTCCCTCAGGTTCCTATTAAATCTTTTCCCTCTCACCTTAAACCTATGTCCTCTTGTTCTTGATTCCTCTACCCTGTGAAAAACTCTCTGTGCATTTATCCTACCTATTCCCCTCGTGATTTTCTACATCTCTATAAGATCCCTTCTCAGCCTCCTGCACTGCAAGGAATAAAAGTCCTAAGCCTGCCCAACCCCTCCCTAGAGCTCAGGCCCTTGAGTCCTGGCAACATCCATCAAAATGGAAGGATGCTAATGATCAGCAGGGTACTAATGATCAACAATGCAGCAGCAGCAGCAGGGAGCTGGTGATCAGCAAGGTGCCAATGATCAGAAGTGGCGAGCAGTCAGAGATTTAGAGAGGATCTGAGAAGGATCTTTATCACCCGGAGAGTGGTGAGTACTTGGAATTGCCGGAGAGAGTGGTGGAAACAGACAGCATTCAAGAAGGAGAAACAAAGAACTGCAGATGCTAGTTTACCCAAAATGTCACAAAGTCTCAGAGTAACTTAGCGGGTCATGCAGCTTCTCTGGAGAATGTTTAAGAAGCATTTAGACAGGTACATGGATAAGACAGGTTTAGAGGGATATGGGCCAAATGCAGGCAGGTGGGACTAGTGAGATGGGACATGTTGGTCTGTGTGGGCAAGTTGGGCCTAAGGGCCTGTTTCCACGCTGTATGACATGCGGGTTTGTAGGTTAATTGTACTCTGCCAATAGACGATAGACAATAGGTGCAAGAGTAGGCCATTCGGCCCTTTGAGCCAGCATCGCCATTCACTGTGATCATGGCTGATCATCCACATTCAGTACCCCGTTCCTGCCTTCTCCCGGTATCCCCTGACTCCGCTACCCTTAAAATTTCTATCTAACTCTCTACTGAAAGCATCCAGAGAATTGGCCTCCACTGCCTTCTAAGGCAGAGAATTCCACAGATTCACAACTCTCTGGGTAAAAAAGTTTTTCCTCATCTCCGTTCTAAATGGCTTACCCCTTGTTCTTGAGCTGTGGCCCCTGGTTTTGAACTCCCTCAACATCGGGAACATGTTTTCTGCCTCTAGCATGTCCAATCCCTTAGTAATTTTACATATTTTAATAAGATTCCCTCTCATCCTTCTAAATTCCAAAGTATACAAGCCCAGCCGCTCCATTCTATCAACATATGACAGTCCCGCCATCTCAGGAATTAAACCCGTGAACTTACGCTGGACTCCCTCAATAGCAAGAATGTCCTTCCTCAAATTTGGAGACCAAAATTGCACACAATACTCCTGGTCTGGTCTCACTAGGGCCCCTGTATAACTGCAGAAGGACCTCTTTGCTCTTATGCTCAACTCCTCTTGTTATGAAGGCCAACATGTCATTAACCACCATGGGATAAATTGTAGAATTGCACTGTGAATTTTATTTGTTTACAAATACAGTAAAATACAGTTAATCTTCCATGTTTGAGCCAACTGGCAGGTTTTCCTGGTATTATTGTCTGTGCAGAGTTTGTGCCTTTTCTCAGTGGTGATTAATTTAGTTTAGTGATACAGTGTGGAAACAGACTGTTCGACCCACCGAGTTCGTGCCGACCAGCGATATCCGCACACTAGTTCTATCCTACACATGAGGGACAAATTACAGAAACCAATTAAACTACAAACTACTGTACATCTTTGGAATGTGGGAAGAAACTGGAGCATCCAGAGAAAACCCATGCAGTCACAGGGAGAACGTACAAACTCCGTACAGACAGCGCCCATAGTCAGGATCGATCCCGGGTCTCTGGCACTATAAAGCAACAATTCTGCCGCTGCGCCACTGTGCCGCCTTTGTGCCCTAGGTTATTCCAACATCCCCAAAACATGCGGGTTGGTACGATCTCCAGAGATGAATTACTCCAGTATTTTGTGCCTTTATTTGTAAACCAGTATCTGCAGTTCCTTGTTTCTACAGATTGGTAAGTTAATTGGCCACTGCAAATTGCCTCCAGCACGTACATGAGATTTGAAATCTAACAGTAGTTGATGAGAATATTGGTAGAATAAAATAGGTTCGAGTAGGGTTGGTGTTAAAATGGATGATTGATGATCAGCATAGATTTGATGGGCCGAAGAACCTGTTACCATGCTGTACAACTCTATGACTCGTTCAGAGAGTCATAGAGTCATACAGCATGGAAACAGCACCCTCAGCCCTACCTGCCCACGTTGATCAACATACCCCACCTACATTAGTCCCATCTGCCTGCATTTGGCCCATATCCCTCCAAACCTATCCTATCCATGTACCTGTCCAAATGTCTCTTAAACGTTATGATAGTACCTGCCTTAACTACTTCCCCTTAGCTCGTTCCATACATCCACCACACCATTGTGTAAAAACAGTTACCCCTCAGGTTCCTATTAAATTCCCCCCCCTCCCCTCACCTTAAACCTACAGTGTGCCCTTTGGTTCTTGATTCCCCTACTCTGGGCAAAGGACACTGTGCATTTATCTGATCTCTCATAATTTTGTACACCTCTATAAGATCAGCCGTCATCCTCCTGTGCTCCAAGAAATAGTCCCACCCATGTGGTCACAGGGAGAATGCAATTGTATGAGGTTGTCAATTGCCCCTAGGATGTATTTGATTTGATTTGATTTGATTTGATTTTATTACTTGTCATTCGAACTCAGAGAGGCTCGAACGAAACTCCGATTCTACAAACTATACAAACAGAACAATTCATTAAAAAAAAACACAACAATTCAATCCACACAAACATCCATCACAGTGAATCTCCTCCTCACTGTGATGGAAGGCAAAGTCTTCTCTCTCCCCCGCACCAATTCTCTCCCGAGGTCGAAGCCCCAGGCGGGCGGTGTTAAGTCCCATGGCAATTGAGGCCACGCCGGGCGATATACGACCTGGCTCTAGGCCCAAAGTCACAACTTTGGAGCCCCCGGCGGGCGCTGGAATGTCCCGCTGGAATGACCCGCGGCCATTAAAGCCGCGCCGGGCGGTGTATGGCCCTGCTCCGGGTCGCTCCAACCCTGCAACACGGGCTGGAGAAGCTGTGTTGCGGGAGCTCCGGAGAGCGGTCTCCCACCCGGACCTGCGAGCTCCCGATATCCCGACAGTCCACCGGTCCGTAGTCGGGCCGCAGCAGCGAGCCACCCCAGCTCCCCACACTTCGAGGTCGGCCAGCCCCACGACGGTGAGTCCGCAGCTCCACAGGCTCAGTGACTGGAGCCCCCAGGTCGTCCCGGTTGGAGGCTGCTCCACGGTGCTAGGCCCCAACGACAACGGAGACCCGACAGGGAAAAGGTCGGGTCTCCCGTGCAGGGAAGAAATTTTAAAGTTTCCCCCTCCCCACCCCCACCCCCCCACATATACACAATTAGAGACAATTTAAAAAAAACACGAACAACTACATATAACTAGACAAAAAATAAATAAAAGACAGACAGGCTGTAGGGGCCGCTGCAACGTGAGTCGCGCCCGCCCGCCCACCCGCTCATCCTGTAGGGACTGGATGTAAAAATACAAAGGGATAACAAAGAACAAAGAACATGCACAGGCTGGATCTCTAAACTAAAAGCAAGGCATTTGTGGAAAAACATAATTAGAAAAAAACAGGTAGTCCCTGCTTTCCAATTTTTCCCCTCCCCTTCCCATCTCTCCCACAGCCCACTGTCTCCGCCTCTTCCTTTCTTCTTCTCGCCCCCCCCCCCACCCCCACATCAGTCTGAAGAAGGGTCTCGACCCGAAACGTTGCCTATTTCCTTCGCTCCATAGATGCTGCCTCACCCGCTGAGTTTCTCCAGCATTTTTGTCTAGCTTCGATGTTCCAGCATCTGCTGTTCCTTCTTAAACATTAGAAAAAAATGTTTGTGCAAAAAGGTGATCTGTGAGTTCCCGTTGTTGAAGTGGACTTAGATGCGTACTTGCATTGGCAATGCATGGAAGACTGTGGATCAAGTGCAGATAAACAAGATCATTGTATATGGGATCACGCCAGTCGGTATGAAGATTGTGGGCAGAATGGCTTGTCTACCTCTTATAAAGATATTAATTTTTTGAAAAATACAGCATGCAAGCAGGCCCTTCGGCCCTCCAAATGCACACCATCCATTGATCACCTGGTCACATTAGTTCTATGCTATCCCACTTTCTCGTCCACTTCCTACATATTTTACAGAGGTAATTTAACCTACAAATTCAGCATGTGGGAGAAAATTGAGGGAGCGTGTGGGAGAAAATTGAGGGAGCACCTGGGGGAAACCCATGCATTCACAGGGAGAACGTGCAAACTCCACATAGACAGCACCTGAAGTCAAGATGGAACCCGGGTCTCTGGCGCTGCGAGGCAGCAGCTCTACCACCTGCGCCACTGTGCCGCCTTATGTGATATGTTGTAAAGCACACTTCTATGTCTAAGATGATGCAGGGTTTGTAGTTGTCAGTTGTGCTTTAGCTTGTAGTTGTTTTAGTTCTAAAGCAGGGGGTTGTCTATTCATGTTCCTGGGCAGATGTTTGAAGCTCTAATCCAAGCCTGTGTACCAGAAGTGCCACACAGTCTGAGGCACAGCTTCTCGCATGTTCTGTGTTCTGTCTGCTCTTCTGAGAGAATAACATGACTTTGAAGAAAGGCTGGGAGGTATTCATAGTGGTCTGGCAGATATTTATTCCTTCAGCAACATTGCTAAAACAGGTTTCTTGATCGTCAACATGCCGCTGTATGTGGGAGCCTGCGGTCTGGAGAGAGGACGCTGAGGTTTCCGCTCTTCAAAAGAAAGCAAAGACTTTGAAGTGAAAATGGACACAAAATGCAGGAGTAACTCGGTGGGACAAGCAGCATCTCTGGAGAAAAGGAATGGGTGACATCTCAGGTCGAGACCCTTCTTCTGATGGCAAAATACTAATGATCATCAGGGTACTAATGATCAATGTACAAACTCCACACAGGCAGCACCGTTAGTCAGGATCGAACCTGGGTCTCTGGCGTTGTGCCACTATGCCTCCAGAGAGCGTGGAGGCTGAATCATTGAGGATATTGAAAGTCTGGATCAGGCAGGCTTTGTCAATAAGGAAGTCAAGGATAAACTGGAAAGAGTGCAGAGAATATTTACAAGGATGCAGAAACAAGGAACTGGGGATGCTGGTTTACAAAATAAGACACAAATTGCTGGAGTAACTCAACAGGTCAGGCAGCATCTCTGGAGAGTTATGGATAGGTGACATTCTTCAGACTGACTTCTTCAGACCTTCTTCTTAGCTGAGAGCCGCAGCTACTGGGCGCCGCTGTATATTTTGAGTTGCATTAATGATTAGCTGCTTCCTTAATTTGCCTCTACAATCAAACTGACCAGCAAAACTATTTATGAAGCACATTATAAAGGGCAGGCCGACACACCAACGCTTGTGTTATCACAAGTGTATGAATATTCAGACCATGAGAGAATTTTCCAGTAGAACAACTTTTGCCTCGTAAATATACTGAGCTGCTGCACGTTATGTGATCCCGGTGGCAATTTGCAATCAAAGGAAAGTGGATCGCTGAGAAAGATTGTCCCGCTTTCAACCTTCATACGGATCACTGCCTCAGGTCACCCTCAGATCAAGATTCAAGATTGTTTAAATGTCATATGGATAGGATATGCACCACAATACCATGTGCTAAAAAAAACCCAAGGTCCTTAGACCATAGTTCGTGGTCCAGGTTGTTGACGTTTCCTTTGGGCTTTACTAACTTCCTAACTTGCCTTGAACAAAAATGAACAAAAGTGCTGGAGTAACTCAGAGGATCAGGCAGCATCTCTGGATAATGTGGATAGAAGGGCCATGGAGTCATACAGCATGGAAACAGGCATTCGGCCCAACTTGTGCCTGCCGACCAAGATACTCCATTTACACTGGTCCCACCTGCCCACATTTGGCCCGTATCCCACTGAACCACCCAGCCTGTCCCCTCATGGCCAGGACTCATCAGGACCTTGCTTGGCTGGCAGTGAGAAGGGCACTTGCGCACACATTGTTCCTGCATCGTGGGAGTCTTATTCCCAATGCATGCTGCCCTCGGAATGGCTGCTGTGACTGGATTCACAGACTGTGGATTTGCAAATAGGGTCTGGAGAAAGATGCAAGGGTCGTTGTCACGGTTCACCCTGATCAGCTGGATAACAGAGGACTTGGTTAACTCTGGTTAATGCTCTGCTCCCAGGGACACACTCGGAGGTGTTCATCAATTGCTGCTAGAAGGCCATCACCTCAGTGAAAGACCTCAGCCATCACCTTGGTCTTCCAGAAAATTGCTGGATTCCCAGCACAGTGAGATGTCCAGGAAGGATCTGCAGATACTGATTTACATCGAAGATAGACACACAATGCTGGAGCAACTCAGCAGGTCAGAGAGCATCTCTGGAGAAAAGGAATAGGTGACATTTTGGGTTGAAAAAGGAGGGTTTTGACCTGAAATGTCACCTATTTCTTCTCTCCAGAGAAGCTGCCTGACCTGTTGAGGTATTCCAGCATTTTGTGTCTATCTACAGCGGGAAGCCCATCGGGGAATGTTGCTGACTGGCCTGCTGCAGACTGCAGGAGTACATGCTGAGAGACGCACTGAAGCTCGGTGCAGCCAACACTCAGGCTCTGTGGGGTAGGACCACAGTCTAGGATCCTTCCTCTGCTGGACATTGAGGGGCAGAGCCTGGTGGGGACATCCTTCAAACAATGGAAGGAATATCACCCCAGGAGGCCACATGGTGCTTTGATAGACTGATTAAAAATAACAGCCTGGAAACAGACCCTTTGGCCCACCAAGTCCATTCTGATCATTGATCACCCGTTCACATATGTAGCTAGTTCTATGTAACCCCATAGCCCCTTAAATACATACAAGGGGTGATTTACAGAGGTTAATTAACCTACAAACCCGCAGGTGTTTGGGATGTGGGAGAAAACCACAGCATCCTGAGGAAAGCCATGTGGTCACAGGGATGGACGTGTAAACTCCACACAGACAGCACCCAAGGTCAGGATAGAACCCAGGTTGCTTACACTGTGAGGCAGCAATGCTACCAACTGCGCCACTGTGCTCTGTGTAAAGAAAAAGGGAGGTGCTAACATTATACAATAATGCTGTTTAAGAGGCTTTTAGATAAGCACATTGAAGTGCAGGGGATAGAGGGACATGGATCATGTACAGGCCGATGAGATTAGTTCAGCTAGGCATTATGTTCGGCACAAACATTGTGGGCCAAAGGACCCGTTCCTTTACAGCACTATTCTATATTCTATGTTCTTATTACTGGGTATAACACCAGCAATATTGAATGTATTGTGGCGTCAGCCTAAACACGGGCCACTTATGCTCGAACCCTCGTCAGGAGATACGTGACGTCATGGGCTAGAGGGAGTGTCCTGGTTCTTAAGGTCTCTCACCTGGAGACCTTAAGGAGTCAACAGGTAGCTGAGGCCGAGAGTACAACCTCACTCAGCTACAGCAACATTGTAATATGGTTAGTGCACCAACTTAACTTGTCACCACTGAATAAACAACTGTTTGAACCAGCCTGATGTCTCACCTTTATTCACCATGTTTGGTGCCACTACATTGGTGACTCCCGACTGTCCAAATTGAAATTTGGACTCACCTGAAGCACGCAGCCTCGGGAGACCTGATCTCTGCAGCCGGCTGCCCAGCCCTTCAGAACTATGCTGCCGCCAACCCTGGCCCTGCAGTAAGGTATGCCGCCTCTTCCCCACCAGCTGCTGCTTACCGGAGCCGAGAAGCCGCGGCTGCCGCCGCTCTCCTGCTCCCAACAATGGGGCAGGCCGCCTTATGTGACGGCCGCCGAGCTCCCCTGCATGACCTGCCCGGAGCCGACCACCGGAGTGGAGAGGTTTTAGCAGCCACTGCTGCCCCACCAGCTGCTGCAGGAGCTGCGAGCGTAGCAGCCTCCTGCCCACAGCAAGGCCGACACACGCCCGACGGCCCTGGGATCAGAGGGAGAGTACCTGCCGCTCTCCCGCTCCTGACAATGGACCCGAGCCCGGTCTCGCGCCGCGAACGCGGCTCCAGACCCTCCACTGCACCGGGCCACAACGCTCCAGGCCCGGCACCGGCCTCACCTGACACGCACTGCACCGGGCCTCACCACTCCAGACCCGGCACTGCAACAGGCCTCGCCACGGCTCCGCGCCCTGCCCTGCACCGCGCCTGGCCCCGCCGGCCGCTGCCCAGGGCCTAGCCACCCGATAGCGCGGGCTTCCTGGGCTGCCTGCCGAAGACGCCCTTCTGCTCCTCACCGGTCTTGAATCGCTGGTGAACGCCGCTTCAGCAGCCCGGCAAAATGGCCGCCACAGCCTCCTGAACAAGCTGCCGCGTGACTACAAAAAAGGCCGGAAGGTAACCTCAAACTTACCGTCCACTGCGCCACCTTCGGGCTGGATGCCGTTACTGTAGCCCGACCACCGTCCACAGCGCCACCGTCTGAGCGGCTGCCGTCACTGCAGCCTCACCGCCGTGCACAGCGCCACCTTCCAGCCGGATGCAGTTCCTACAGCCTGACTACCGGCAACAGCACCTCATTCAAGCCGGAGGCTGTCACTGCAACACAGCTTTCCTATCCTGCACTATGATCACTGGACAGTTTGAACTTTGGACACTGATTGCACTGTAATTTGTCTTTTTGCTGTTCATTTTTGTGTTCGCTGCATTTCCACGCTCGGTTCGGAAATTAGTTTGTTTATTTTATTTCGTTTTTTACCCCTCATCGTTGCTGGGGGCCGTATTTCACAGGACACTCTCCCTTAGCTGGTCGAGGAGATGCGACCGCGTCTCTTCCGTCCGGCGGCTTCTGCACGCACCCCTCGGTACCTCGGGATCGCCCACGCAGAGCGTCAATGCGCCCGTGGAGCCCTCCGTCCTGACCCACGCCCGGGGTGTCCCAGACCCACATGCAGGAGCCGCCCTCGACCATGCTATTCCTTCCTCCGGTTCTGGGGGGGGGGGGGGTCCTGTGGCGTCAGCCTGAACACGGGCCACTTATGCTCGAACCCTCGTCAGGAGATACGGGGACGGGCACGTGACGTCATGGGCTACCTCGAGACCTTAAGGAGTCAACAGGTAGCTGAGCCCCAGATTACAACCTCGCTCAGCTACAGCAACATTGTAATATGGTTAGCACACCAACTTAACGTGTCACCACTGAATAAACAACAGTTTGAACCGGCCTGATGTCTCACCTTTATTCACCACGTTTGGTGCCGCTACAGTATCGGCACCATACATGTGTGGGACACTGTACATTCAATATTGCTTTTGTATATACTTGTTCTTGTGCCTATACAAAAGTATGTACAAAAGAATGTTTCAAAAATGTTGCGGTTTTTAATTTGTCTACACAAATAATCACAAAATAAAATAAATAAGTAATGGCATTCAGGAATTGCCAAAATACTAGAGCATGAAAACTCAGATCTCCCTGTTTTAACGGACACTTCTCTAGACGCATTAATAGCCCAGCTCACAAAAGCCAGGACTGCACAGACGCTCAGCACTTGTGCAGAGAGAGATTCTAGGACAAATGCTCTAACTTCGTGACTGATCCAATTTCACAGTAATTCCCTCACAGTGATTTGCGTTCAAAGAAAATTAAACAGCAGCATGTCCCTCTGCTTCAATCTTAATAGTTACCATGGCAACCGAATGTGCTGCTTTTTTTTAAAGGGTTGCAATGTGATCTATAAATAAAAGCAAGGGCTGCCAATTCAGATAAAGAATCTGTTGGCATAATTGACAGAACAGAGAGGAACAGCAGAGCCACAGGCCCTTTGATCCACAATGACATTGCCACTCCTGTGTAAAAACCTTGCCCTGCTCATCTCCCTTGATATCCGAAGAAGGGTTTCGACGCAAAATGTCACCAATTCCTTGTCTCCAGAGATGCTGCCTGGCCCGCTGAGTTACTCCAGCATTTTGTGTCCATTGTCAGTGTAAACAAGCATCGGCAGTTCCTATTACACAGTCTGTCTACCTATCCATGTAATCCAGGGATGCTGCTGAGTTACTCCAGCACTTCACGTATTTTTTTCAACTGCTTTAAACTTTACTCCTATTACCTTAAATCTATGCCCTCTAGTCCTTGACGTTATCTTCCTGGGATAAAAGTTCCGACTATCTACCCAATCTGAACGAGCAGTTATGAGAGGAAGAAGGCATAAATTCTTCAATTCTCACATATTTACAAGTAAACTATTTACGTTGCCCATTTAATATGTTTTATTCCCATCTAAAATATTACATTCATTCTACTTAGCTGCAACATCAAAATCTTTGTTTGTGTGGACAACATCGTTGTGTAGACAACTGCCATCATTCAGAACCTCTACCCATATCCGCCGCCCATTTATCCTTACCCGTTTTTCATTAATCATTCGCACACTTGACAGACTGACTCCATCACAGTTTGGAATCAGCTATCGATTGACCCCCTCTACAAACCTGGACCTACCTGATCTCCCGGTTGCTCAACACTTTAACTCCCTCTCCCATTCCAACACTGACCTTTCTGTCCTGGGCCTCCTCCATTGTCAGAGTGAGGCCCAGCGCAAATTGGAGGAGCAGCACCTCATATTTTGCTTGGGCAGGTTACACCCCAGCGGTATGAACATTGACTTCTCCAAGCAACCCTTGCTTTCCCTCCCTCTCCATCCCTCCCCCTTCCCAGTTCTCCGACCAGTCGGACTGTCCCTCTGATTACTTTGTATCTCTGTATGCTTTGTTGTCACCTTCCCAGAGCTAACACTGATCTACTTTCCATTGTCCTTGATCTTCATCTATTTTCATCTCTTACATTTCCTTATATCTGTAACTCCTTCTTCCCTGAAGAAGGGTCTTGACCTGAAACATCACCCATTCCTTTTATCCAGAGCTGCCGCCTGTCCCGCTGAGTTACCCCAGCATTTTGTGTCTATCTTCAGTGTAAACCAGGATCTGCAGTTCCTTACTACACTCTACATCTGAGCCACTCCACGTTCCATATTACCATAATTCTTGCCACATTCAAGGAGGCCATTTGGTCCGTCAAGTCAATGTCAGCTCACAGAGTAATCTCAATCCCCAACTAATTTTCCTTAACCTATTCTCCCCACATTCCCATCAAGGCGGCACAGTGGCGCAGCTAGTAGACCTGCTGCCTCACAGTGCCGGGGAGCTGAGTTAGCCTAAATGCAGGTGCTGTCTGTGCGGAGTTTGTACATTCTCCTTGCGACCGCGTGGTCCGGTTTCCTCCCACATCCTAAAGACGTGCTGGTCTGTAGGTTAATTGGCCTCAAATTGCCACACACAAATTGCCCCTATTGTGTAGGGAGTGGAGTTCCACAAAGCACTTTGTGTCTTTTTTTTCTAAAGTAGCATCTGCAGTTCCTTGTTTCCACAATCACCCTGCAATACCAGTGTGTCGAAATACATCCATGACAAGCTGCAAATGGCAAATAACGTAACTCATTTTGTTTGTTCCTCTATTTTATTATGTGATCTTTACAGTAAGGCTTGCATTCATTGAGTGACAGCAGCTGCCTCACCGCTGTAAAATCTTGTGGTTTGCCCTGCAAGAATCAGCCGTGTGCTGTCATTCACTGCAGGTTATCTGCGGTCGATATGTCACGAGCGGTAACCACAGGCGGCTGCTCAGGAAACCAGGGGGTTTCCACAGTGTTACCAAGTTCCAGCCGTTGGCTCATTGCCGAGTTTCCTGTGGCTCTAGCCGCTCTACCTACAAGTGGTGAGCCGTGCAGAAACCAGAAGCCACTTTAGTAAATTGGCGCCTTATCTCTCTTCCGTTCCTGACCACAGCAACTCTTTATAATTGTCCTTGTAATTTATGGTGTCAATAAACAGCTTTTTGGTCAAACACTTCAGTCAATACAAACCACTGTATTGTACACAATACAAACCATAACTGCCACCAAGCAGCGGCGTGCAATTTCAATGCAAGATCAGGATATGGAAACAGAGATCTGCAGATAGGCACAAAGTGCTGGAGTAACTCAGTGGGTCAGACAGCACCTCTAGAGAAAAGGGATGGGTGACGATTTAGGTCGAGATCTTTCTTCAGACTGAGAGTCGGGGAGAGGAAAATGAGAGATAAAGATGGTGATATAGAGAGATATGGAATAAATGAACTAATGTTATGCAAAAAAAAAGTCATGATGATAAAGGAAACAGGCCATCGTTCGCTGTGGGCTAGGTAATAACAAGTTACGGACAATGAGACTCAACAAGACGACTGTTGATGTTGGTTAATGCACAAAAGGACACAAAGTGCTGGAGTAACTCAGCAGGTCAGGCAGCACCTCTGGAGAACATGGAAAGGTGACGTTACAGTTTGGATCTGAAACATTACATATTCATGTTCTCCAGAGATGCTGCCTGACCTGCTGAGTTACTGCAGCACTTTAGAGTCAAAGACTCATATAGTCATACAGCGTGGAAACAGGCCCTTCGGCCCAACTTGCCCACACCGACCAAACTGTCCCATCTACGCTAGTCCCACCTGCCTGCGTTTGGCCCATATCCCACTAAACCTGTCCTATTCATGTACCTGTTGAATTGTTTCTTAAACATTGCAATAGTCCCTGCCTTTGTGTGAAAAGGTTACCCCTCCGATTCCTATTAAATCTTTCCCCCATCACCTTAAGCCTATGTCCTCTGGCTCTCGATTCCCCTATGCTGGGCAAGAGACTCAGTACGTTTACCTGTTCTATTAATCTCACAATTTTATACACTTCTATAAGAATACCTCTCATCCTCCCTCGCTCCAAGGAATATAGTCCCAGGCTGCTCAACCGCTCCCTATAGCTCAGGCCCGAGTCCTGGCAACAATGTCATAAATCTTTTCTTAGTTTGAAGAAGGGGTTTGATACAAAATGTCATTCTCGCCACAGAAGCTTCCTGACACGTTGAGTGACTCGAGCACTTTGTGACATCCAGTATCTATCAGCTACTCATCAGTGTTGGTTAAAGTTGGTTGATCTTATAGAGGTGTATAAAATCTTGAGAGGAATAGATCGGGTAGATGCAGAATGTCTCTTGCCCAGAGTAGGTGAATAGGTTTAAGGTGAAGGGGAAAAGATTTATTAGGAATCTGAGGGGTACGTTTTTCATGCAAAGGATGGTGGGTGTATGGAACAAGCTGCCAGTGGAGGTAGTTGAGGCAGGGACTATCCCAACATTTAAGAAACAGTTAGACAGGTACTATATATGGATAGGGCAGGTTTGGAGGGATATGGACCAAATGCGTGCAGGTGGGACTAGTGTAGCAGGGACACATTGGCCAGTGTGGGCAAGTTGGGCCGAAGGGCCTGTTTCCATACTGTATCACTATGACTCTATGACTCTAAAGTGGCAGCAAAGAATGATGTGGTTACAACCCTGTTCTTAGGGCTACAAACCGATAGTCCACAGCAAAATTGAGAGAGAGTTGCACCATCAGAGTCCTGATGAGATGTTATTAATGTTATGAAACGTTATGATAATGTATTCAAGAGACTAAAGGGCTTGTCCCACCAGCATGCAACTCTATGCGATGAGCACGACCTAACGTGGTTGCTTGAGCCGTTCGGCGTCACGGGGCCGGTCCCACCGATCGCCGGAGCCGTGCGGAATTGTGCGGAGTTCCATCGCGCGGAGTTCCATCGCGCGGAGTTCCATCGCGCGGGGCTCCGAAAAACTGACTATGTTCAAAAATTCCGCGCGGCAACGGCTTGTTGGCTCGCAGTCGCCTCGACGCATTACACACCGTCTCGACGTCGTGCCTCCGTGACCCTCTCTGTAGGTGCCTCCGTGACCCTCTATGTGTGTGGCTCCATGGACCTCTGTGTGTGTGCCTCTGTGCCCCTCTCTGTGTGCCCCTCTCTGTCCTGGCGAACTTACCTTTAAGACTTCGCTCCAAGTTCGCCTCACTTTGTGCCGCGTGGCGCCACTCACCCGACCTCCGCGCGGCCCTCGCTGCTGGTTTGGTCGCGCTTGCCGCATGCAGGCGCATGCTGGTGGGAACGGCCCTGTACAGGGGATCACCCGACCTCCGCGCGGCCCCCGCTTCTAGTTTGATCGCGCTCATCGCATGGAGTCGGATGCTGGTAGGACAGGCCCTTTAGATTTAGCTTTTAGGGCTAACGGAATCAAGGGATAAGGGGTGAAAGCAGGAACAGGGGTACTAATTTTGGATGATCAGCCATGATCATATTGTATGGCAGTGCTGGCTCGAAGGGCTGAATGGCCTACTCCTGCACCTGTTTTCTATTCCACGTGAATTTTTAAGTTGATATTGAAAGTCTGATGAAAGGATATTGATCTGAAATTTTCTCCGCGTATGCCTCCTCGCCTTCTGTGCATCATTTTCTGTATTATTTCAATCTCCATTTAAAGACAAAGCAGCAAAGATCCACACAACACTGACCATGCTCTCATCCTGTTGTTACCATCGGGAAGAAGGTACAGGAGCCTGAGAACCATATCCACAAGGCTCAAGAATAGCTTCCTCCAGTCAACCATTGGGCTTTTGAACCACCGTGTATAAAATTAACCATAACCCTATCTCAGCACTGAGCTACCGTGGACTTTGTATATGCTTGCACTGTGTACTTTGGTTTGTACTATTATAGTCCTCTTACTTTTTGATAATAGTCACATTATTGATTATTGTACGTTTATTTGTTGTGTTTTTGCGCTCAAAGGGCCTATAAAGCTGCAGCAAGTAGCAATTCCATGGTTTCTTTGCTGGTGCATATGACAATCAAACACTCTTGATTTTTGACTCTTTACAGTATCAGCAGTAATCTGCTTTCAGATCAAAGGCCCAATGTCATTGTTTAATAGAAGAAAGGAATTGCTTATGACACTTAACTGATGTTACCAATGAAAAACAATTTAGCACAAAACCTCCTTTCAAATGTGTTGAAGTTGCCAGCACTAAGGAGGTATAGACACAAGGAACAGCAGTTGCTGGTTTACAATAAAGGTGCTGGAGTAACTCAGCAGGTCAGGCAGCATCAGCGGAGGTCATGTGTAGGCAACGTTTTGGGTCGGGACCCTTCTTCTGACTGGATTGGGGAGATGGGGAGGGGGGGAATTGGAAAGGAACTGGTGGTGAAACAAAGTGATAGGTGGATACAGGTTTGGGGGTGGGAGTTTCATTGACAGATGGTTGGTCAAAGGCCAGTCTGTGAGAAAAGGAGAAAAGCGTAAAATATGAAGATAATGGAAGAGAAATAGGTTGAAGGGGAGGGGGAGGGGAAATTGGGTGGCATAGTGAGCGTAACAGGTGGAGCACAGGGAAATTAGGGAAGGGGGATTGGAGCGAGGGAGGCGGGTGTGTGGTGGGGGAGATGGGGGTTCGGTCAGTTACCTATATTTGGAGAACTCAATGTTCATGCCGTTGGGTTGTAAGTTACCCAAACAGAATATGAGGTGCTCTGTGTGATGAACAAAAGATGAGTGGTGGCTTTTGTGATGGCTTTCCAGAGGCGTGCAGGTGCTAAGTCTAGAATTCTTCCACACTGGGACTTTCACCTGACAATGTCTCCTGCTTTTTCTTCTGAAACATTATTTATTCCCAGCAATTGAGAATCCCGGCCTGTAAGACTGTTCCGGTAAAATCAGGAACGATTTCATACAATCAGGTTGTTTCAGATTGAAGTATTTTGCTTTAAACTGTCTTAGAAACATAGAAACATAGAAAATAGGTGCAGGAGGAGGCCATTCGGCCCTTCGAGCCAGCACTGCCATTCATTGTGATCATGGCTGATCGTCCGCTATCAATAACACGTGCCTGCCTTCTCCCATATCCCTTGACTCCACTAGCCCCTAGAGCTCTATCCAACTCTCTCTTAAATCCATCCAGTGATTTGGCCTCCACTGCCCTCTGTGGCAGGGAATTCCATAAATTCACAACTCTCTGGGTAAAAAAGTTTTTTCTCACCTCAGTCTTAAATGACCTCCCCTTTATTCTGAGACTGGGGCCCAATCTCAATTCAATTCAATTCAATCTTTAATTGTCATTGTGCAGTGTACAATACTGAGACAACAAAATGCAGTTGGTATCTCCGAAGGGCGAACTTACGAATAAACAAGTAATTGCGCAGTAGTATGAGTATATACATCTATACATATACAGTGTCCGGGGGGGGGGGGGGGGGAGGGGTGGAGACAGACAGTCATTGAGGTGCAGCGTTGAGAAGTGTGCCAGCCGCAGGGAAGAAACTGTTCTTGAGCCTGCTGGTACAGCAGCGGAGGGACCTGTAGTGTCTCCCGGATGGGAGGAGGGTAAACAGTCTTTGGTTGGGGTGTGAGCTGTCCCTGGCGATGCTGTGCGCCCTGCACAGGCATCATTTACTATGGACAGACTCAATGGAGGGGAGTGAGGAGCCTGTGATGCGTTGGGCGATCTTCACCACCCTCTGCAGAGCTTTCCGGTCGGCATAATAATCATATTATGCATGTTGGGTCAGCAACTGTTTACCATATATATTAATGATTTGGAAGAGGGAATTAGAATTATACACATATTAAACATATCATGTTAAATTTATGTGTAATTTATGTTTTTCTGTGGTGTCCAAGTCTAATTGCCTGTGACGCTACTGCAAGCAGGAGTTTCATTGTACCTTGTGCATATAAACCCGATTTGTCTTGACTTGAGATTGCTTGGCAAACAATTTAGAAGTAGAGACAAGGATCTGCAGATGCTGGTTAATCCACAAAGGGACACAAAGTGCTGGAGTAACTTAGCAGGTCAGGCAGCATCTCTGGAGAACATGGAATACCTATCCTGCTGAAACTGCCTGGCCTGCTGAGTTACTCCAGCACTGTGTGTCCTTTTATGGCAAAATATATAGATATTTTCTGTGTTTTAAAAGTAGCAATGGTTCATTATTTTAGGGGGGTTTTATGCCAAAACACTGCAGCAATAACTTATGCTTACCTCGGAATCTTCCTTTCACATTGGAAATATCGGAGGAATGGAAACTAATCAAAAGGAGATGGAGACACTGGTGGAATGGTTCAGTTTTTATTGGTTCCGGTTTATTTTGATTTGGGTGCTCCCACTCTGCCACTTGTCTGCTTACCTGCTGCTAAAAATGTCCAGCCATCCGATGAAACGAACATGCTCCTCGGTGAGATGGTTGCCACTTCTGCCTCCTTTCCTACAACCAAACAGAACACAGGCTCACTGTAACCTTCCTCTGATTCCCTCTATTCCCTTTTCCACTGACGGATTTTCCTTTGCGGGATAAGCTTCTGCAGGAAAAGCTGCCCCTGCGCTTTCTATCTTTACCTTCTTATCTTAAATCTATGCCCTTTTTTTCTTGATTTTCCTCTAGGAAAATGACTGTGCATTTACCCAATCTGTTTCACTCATGATTTTATGCACCTCTATAAGATCACCCGTCACTCTCCTGCCCTCAATGAAATGAAGTCCTAGTCTGCCCAACCTCTCCCTATAGCTCAGGCCCTTGAGTCCTGGCAACATTCTTGTCAATCTTCTCTGAATTCTTTCCAGCATAATGACATCTTTCCCATAGTATCTTCAAAACCTTCAATTCTGTAGTGGTGCATTTTAAGATCCTCTTACTTGACAACTTTCAATTAGTGCACTGATCAGAAAGGATGATCTTGCATTCATTTAGCGGTGTCTTTGTTTATATGTTGTTCCCAGATTGCTTGCAATCAATGGATTAGTGTATGGAAGGGCACTCATGGTAAAACATGGCAGGCAATTTTGCACCCTATGCATAAAATGAATATGCTGATTGATTTGATTAAAGTGTTCAAGAAGGAACTGCAAATGCTCTAAAATCGAAGGTGGACAAAATTGCTGGAGAAACTCAACGGGTGCGGCAGCATCTATGGTGCGAAGGAAATAGGCAAAGTTTCGGGCCGAAACCCTTCTTCAGATTGATGCAGGGTGGGGGGGACAGGAAGAAGAAAGGAAGAGGAGGAGCCAGAGGGCTGAGGGAGAGCTGAGAAGGGGAGGAGATAGCACGGGCTACTGGAAATTGGAGAAGTCCAGGCCACCGGGATGCAGACTGCCCAAGTGGAATATGAGGTTTCCTCCCCTTCTCAGCTCTCCCTCAGCCCACTGGCTCCGCCTCTTCCTTTCTCCTTCCCGCCCCCCCCCCCCCACCCTGCATCAGATTGAAGAAGTGTTTCGGCCCAAAACGTTGCCTATTTCCTTCGCTCCATAGATGCTGCCGCACCCGCTGATTTGATTAAAGTCATCAACAGTGGACTTACACACTAATAACCTATCCAACAATATTCAGTTTGGGTTTTACCGAGGCCATTCATCTCCAGACACGATCTCAGTCTTGGTTCATGTTTGAACCAAGACTGTGATCGTATCTGGAAATGAATGAACCAAGTAGTTTGAACCAAATAGTTGAATTCTAGAGATAACTGGAGTGTGACTGGCCTTGATGTCAAGGAGGTAGTTGACTGAGTGTGACATCACGAAGACTTCACCAAGTGAAATCATGTGGTTTACAGTGATTGGACTTTCTTACAAATTCACCAGACCAGAAACCCAATGGGACTAGCCTATAAATAATTAATAGAAACAATGAACTGCAGATGCTGGTTTACAAAAAAAAAGACACAAAATGCTGGAGTAACTCAGCAAGGTAGGCAGCATCTCTAGAGAACATGGATAGGTGATGTTACGGCTTGGGACCCTTCTAATGGTTTGGTATTAGTATATTATTACTATTGTAGTGAGATACAGTGAAAAAAGTTTGTGTTGTGCTTTAGTTTAGTTTAGTTTAGAGATATAGGGCGGAAGGGCCTTCGGCCCACCGAGTCCGAGCCGACCAGCGACCAGCCTTATCCGACACACACGAGAGACAATTTACAATTTTACCAAGCCAATTAACCTACAAACCTGTACATCTTTGGAGTGCGGGAGGAAATCGGAGCACCCGGAGAAAACCCACCCGTTCACATGGAGAATGTACAAACTCCGTACAGACAGCACCCGTAGTCGGGATTGAACCCGGGTCTCTGTTGCTGTAAGGCAGAATATCTACCGCTGTATCACTGTGCCACCATGTTCTTCAGGCAAATCGTACCATACACAAGTACAACAGGCAGTTTAAAAGTGAAAATAACCAGAGGGTAGAATATAGTGTCAAAGCTGCAGAGAAAGTACAGCCACACTCCCAAATTAGACTATAGAAGGTGTCAAGCTGTGCAACATCTTTGGCAACCTGCTCCATGGCAACAGCCCTGAATGAGATCAACCAAGTCATCTGTCTCAAACAGATTTGATAGGACATTGGTTAAAGATGAGAGGGGCTGGATTTATAGGAACCTGAAAGGCAACTTTTCCATGCAGAGGATATTGGATATATGGAACAAGCTGCCAGAGGAAGTAGTAGAGGCAGGTATTATAACAACATTTAAAAGACACTTGAATAGATACAGATACACTATATTCTGTGCTGTGGTATTTTCTCTTGGTATTACCTGTAGTTCTTGTTTAGGGTTTAATTTAACTCATATATAGTAGGATT
Source organism: Raja brachyura (assembly GCA_963514005.1). The sequence continues at coordinate 120,045,941 of OY740783.1, read as the reverse complement.
TGATTTGATTAGATAGCATGCAAACAGAAGCTTTCCAGTGTATCTCGATACACATGATAATAATAGTAAGATTAAATGAGAACTTACCAGTTTGAAGTTTGATCCTTATTTTATGAGGAGTTACGATGAGCGATTATGCGATGAAGCCCCGCCAGTGCGCCTGCACATCAATCTTCAAAGCAGCGGCGTGAAATCACAGTAACTACAGTCAAAGTGATATAGTAAGACTCAGAAGACTAGAACTACCAGATGATCTTTGCGATTATGAGGGCCGGGAGCGGAGGGCACCGTAACTCCTCATAAAATAAAGATCAAACTTCAAACTGGTAAGTTCTCATTTAATCTTACTATTTTACTTCGGAGTCACGTGAGTGATTCCGTGAAGATTTCAAAGCTCTGTGATTTCATGCCGTAGATCCAGTTCCATACGGCACACTGCTTTGGTTGACACAGGATAAACAAATAATGTATTGAACATTGTTTAAATTATACAATGAACATTTTAAACAATAAAATAGTAATAACCCCTCTCTCCCAGGGGAAATTACAAAGGAGAACTCAAACAGAACCCAAAACAGTATGCCCAAATCGTTCCATTGCGAGGACAGGTTTATCATAAAATCGTGAAAAGGTTCCTTCACTGGACCATCCTGCGGCAAGGATTTGGTCTAAAGGCACGTCCTGCGCCTTTGCTGTGTACGTTGACGCCGCCCTGGTGGAGTGAGATTTAAACACATCAGTGTCTACTCCAGCATAATCCAAAACCTGTTTCAGCCATCTAGAAATAGTTTGTACTGACACCTTTCTATGAGGTTTTTTGTGGCTGATGAGCATCGCTGTTTCAGAGCCTCTGAGACTCTCGGTGACTTTGATATATTGACTCAGGTGCGTAACTACACATAGTCTCAGGTCAATGGGGTATGCTTTAAAGCTTATTTTGGTTCCAGCCGTCCCTGCTCTGCTTTGTTTGATTAGATCATATACATAAAACGTAATATTACCTACAGAAGAATGCATGCTGTTCAGTCATAGCTTTTGCAATATCTGGACCCGTTGCACTGACACTAGCGCCATGAGCATGACCACTTTGAGCGTTAACTTATGGAAAGACTGAGATGTAATTGGAGCCCATTGCCGAAGCAGTGTGAGAACTATGCTCACATCACAGATTTCCGTATATCTAGGTCTGGGAGGGTTTTTGTTAAAATACCTCTCATGAATCGGGCCTCCAATGGATGAGATCCGACAGAGTGTTGTCCTGACCCTTGCCCTAAATAGTAGGACAAAGCACTTTGAGCACTGTTAATGGCACTATAGCTCAACTGCTCGTCAAAATGTAATGCAGCAAGGAACTCCAATACATCCGGTATGCCTGCAGTATGATAAGATATATTTGACTGTAAACCGAACATCTCCCATTTATTAATATGAGATACATATTGTTTTTAGTACTATCTCTCCAGGCCACTGTAATCACATCCACGGTCCTACTCGATAGTTCGAGTCCCTGGAATGGTCTGGTCAGAATATACAAATCAACAGATTATACGGTCATGTAAAGGGCGACTCAACAAGTTGCTGCATTTGGGGATAGTCATGAATGGCTGTGTCATCAGTCTCAGGACCAATGGGAACCATGGCTGTGTGGGCCAGTTAGGAATTAGCAAAACGCCTGAAGTGGAGTTGTGCTCTATTTTGGTGAGACATCGACTGATGAGGCAGAATGGGGGAAAAGTGTAAAAAAATGTACGTCCCCAATGTAGCGAGAATGCATCCACCGCTACTGCCCCTGGATCCGGTTCCCATGAGATGTATTTAGGTAACTGGTGATTTAACCTGGATGCAACAGATCTATGTCTGGCAATCCATACCGGCTGACAATCATTTTGACAAAACTTTTGGATTCAGCATCCATTCTGTGTTGTCATTGAATTAACGTGACCTGGTGTCTGCCACTTTCACGTTATCTCTACCTGGTAGGTAGATACCTGAGACCCAGATGTTTCTCATAATGCACCAGTGCCAGATGAGGTAGGCCAGATTATCACATGATAATGACCTAATTCTACCCATGTGATTGATATACGCAACAGCTGTGGTATTGTCAATCTGAAGCTGAACATGTAAATCATGCATTGTTGAGCAGAATGCTTTTAGGCCATAAAATGCACCCAGCAATTCTATGTAGTTTATCCAATGCCTCTGCAAGATTAATGCCTCTTGCACACTATCTGCAGTCACAGCTAATGGCTCCCCATCCCGAAGCACTCACATCAGTTTGTAAAACTGAAGGTTGTTGAGTCAGAATGTCTCTAGTACATCATGAGACATTAGTTATCCACCATCGCAACTCGGCGACAGCTTCGGCTGGCAACTGCATTGGTCTATTGAAATGACCTGCATGTTCTTTCAGTGCTTGTTCTTTAGCTCGTTGCACATTCTAATAGTGCAGAGGTCCGAACTGCACTGCAGGAAAAACCGCCACTAATTACCAATAACACTGGCTACTCATCGAATGGAAGGTTGTTGTTCATCTACCAGATTGCTACAGGCCTTCATAATTTCTACAGTTTTGGCCATAGGCAAAGTCACTGACATGTTAGTTGAATTAATGATGAACCCCAATAGTCAATCATTCAGATGGTACTAATTTGGATTTAATTGGATGGATGAGGAACCTAACCTCTCAAACAGGTGTTTGGTAACTGAAACCGATTCCTTAGCTGCTTCCTGAGTTTTGTCTGTGATCAGAACATCATCCAAGTATGCCATTACAATGTGATTCTGAGCGCGGAGTAGCCCTAATACTGGTTTCAAACATTTTGTGAATAACCTAGGGCTGAGGTTAACCCATTGGGCAAAGCTTTAAATTGCCACAGCTGTCTCATCCAACTAAACTTCAAGTATCTATGGTATTGGTGATGAATTGGTACTGAATAATATGCATCTTTCAGATTTATGGTTGCCATATAACACCCTTTTGATACCAGTTGCTTAGCAGTACTGAAAGTTTCCATTTTAAAATGTTTATACTGGACATAAGAGTTAAGTCGGCTTAGGTCCAGAATGACTCGGCACCCACCATCGTTCTTTTGCCTGGGGATATATTGGACACAAATTGTTGAGGCTGATATGCCGTCCTTTCAATTACCCCTTTTTGGAATAATATTCCAATTTCATCATTCACCTGTAGAGTTTCTGGTCTTGAAAACCCAATACCCGACTAGGTGTATTTTGTACGGGTGGATGTAATTCCGAGATAAACTGGATTCGAGACCCCCAGATACAGTCCAGTATGAATAGATCTGATGTTATGCAGCACCATTCATCATAGAACAATTGCAACCTACCCATGACCGGTGACTGATCTCTAAAGGATATATCCTGGACTAGTCCAGTACTTGTACCTCCATGGTTGCTGGATTCCTCGGTCTCCTGGCCCTGTTTGGGGTGTGCATTGGAGCGTGCCAATGTTTTAGTCCCTAGATAAGGGACGTATCAGATATTAAACTGATAAGAACAGATACTACACTTGATCTCAGCCAAAAAGCCGGGGATCGATGCATGTAGCTGGAGTCACCCGGCTTGGTCCTTGACCTGCACCATCGTCTGTAGCCCGTCTGAAAGGGTATGGTTTTCGAGGCAGCATCCTGCTCTCACGATGAGTTTTGATGAGGCCGATTGTTTTTGCCTCATCGTCCAGGTCTTTTTCTGGATATTAGAGGATCTGCACAAGGCTGTGAACCGTGGGTTGAGCGTAGGCTTGATGGCTATTTCGTGAGTAATTAATTTTCAAAATGGGCATTACACAGCAGGGCCCATATCCTGCTGTGATTTTTGATAGTGGTGCCCTTGTACCATTTGCCAAAACACTGTTATTCCTGCTCCAACCAGTTTCACGACTTTCTGCAGCCTCAACTCATGCGCCCTCATGATGCGCCAATTTGCCCACAGGTAGCCTGGTTCACTGTGGGCACTTTGAGCAATGCAGTTAACAGGTGTCTGATGTCTCTGCAAAGTTTCCTCCATTATGGAGTCCTGGAGCTGGTGAGAGGCCTTATAGTTAACATTGCCGGCCAGGTTTTCATCCATCTGTTCACCAGCTCCAGCCGGTATGGCAAATTTTGTTTGCCACATCCGGCACACCTGGAGCATAGCACATGTGCTTTACATAGAAACGTAGAAACATAGAACATAGAAATTAGGTGCAGGAGTAGGCCATTCGGCCCTTCGAGCCTGCACCGCCATTCAATATGATCATGGCTGATCATCCAACTCAGTATCCCGTACCTGCCTTCTCTCCAAAACCTCTGATACCCTTACCCACAAGGGCCATATCTAACTCCCTCTTAAATATAGCCAATGAACTGGCCTCGACTACCCTCTGTGGCAGAGTTCCAGAGACCCACCACTCTCTGTGTGAAAAAAGTCCTTCTCATCTCGGTCCTAAAGGATTTCCCCCTTATCCTTCAGCTGTGACCCCAAGTAGAACCTCCCTGCTCCTATACTCAAATCATTTTGCTATGAAAGCTAACATACCATTCGCTTTCTTCACTGCCTGCTGTACCTGCATGCCTACTTTCAATGACTGGTGTACCATGACACCCAGGTCACGCTGCATCTCCCTTTTTCCTAATCGGCCTCCATTTAGATAATAGTCTGTTTTCCTATTTTTGCCACCAAAGTGGATAACCTCACATTTATCCACATTATACTGCATCTGCCAAACATTTGCCCACTCACCCAGCCTATCCAAGTCACCTTGCAGTCTCCTAGCATCCTCCTCACAGCTAACACTGCCCCCCAGCTTAGTGTCATCCGCAAACTTGGAGATATTGCCTTCAATTCGCTCATCCAGATCATTAATGTATATTGTGAATAGCTGTGGTCCCAGCACTGAGCCTTTCGGTACCCCACTAGTCACTGCCTGCCATTGAGAAAACGACCCGTTTACTCCTACTCTTTGCTTCCTGTTTGCCAGCCAGTTCTCTATCCACATCAATACTGAACCCCCAATGCCGTATGCTTTAAGTTTATATACTAATCTCTTATGTGGGACCTTGTCGAAAGCCTTCTGGAAGTCCAGATACACCACATCCACTGGTTCTCCCCTATCCACGCTACTAGTTACATCCTCGAAAAATTCCACAAGATTCGTCAGACATGATTTACCTTTCGTAAATCCATGCTGCCTTTGTCCAATGATTTCACCACTTTCCAAATATGCTGCTATCCCATCTTTAATAACTGACTAGCAGTTTCCCCACTACCGATGTTAGACTAACTGGTCTGTAATTCCCCGTTTTCTCTCTCCCCCCTTCTTAAAAAGAGGGGTTACGTTTGCTACCCACCAATCCTCAGGAACTACTCCAGAATCTAAAGAGTTTTGAAAGATTATCACTAATGCATCCACTATTTCTGGAGCTACTTCCTTAAGTACTCTGGGATGCAGCCTATCTGGTGCATGCTCTTCTGCAGTATCACCGACTTCAGGGTCAGAGTCATATACTGCCCTGGCTCTCCCGGCTCATGCTCACGGGAGGTGTCATGCAGCCCTTAAAAAGGCGCTGCTGTTATGGGTCCCCATGCAGACTCGTAGGCATATTGTTCTTCCTACCTGTACAGCTCTTTGCTATACAGACCTCCGCTAGAGGTTGCTGCTGGGAGCTGCTGGGGAACCTGGGGGTATAAAACCCCGACTGAAACACCTCCTGGTTGATCATTTTATCTATGAGGTGTTCCATGTTGTCCAGACGTCCCCAACCTTTTTATTGGAAGGGGGCGGGGAGTCTTCCTGGCCTGACTCATCAGAGTCGACAGGCCTGGACAATTTACTCTTGGCCTGCCTCCCGACAGGAGTGGCCACAGTGCTCTGAAGCACCGGAGTTGCTGCCGCTGGCTGAACTGCCGTTGGCTCTGAAGTTGGCGTCTCAAAGCCGACGTACACCCGCTGACCGCGGCCCCGCGGGTAGGTTTTACTTTTATAGGCGTCACCCTCGCCTTACCTTCTGTTAATATTTTTCCCTTTGGAAATGTCCCTGCTGGCTCCTGCAACCAGCCTTATGGGACCTAGTAAACCACAGCAAGTTTAAAACACTTACCTGCGGGTGTTTTACTTACCGCTGGTGGAGCTGTGCTCTCCAGCCTGTCAGTGCGGCAAGCGCGTCTGACGTAATGACCCGCAGGCGCACTGGTGGGGCTTCTTCACGGAATCACTCACGTGACTCCGAAGTAAAATAAACCAATATTAATCACAATGCCAGTAAAAGTATTGACTCCATCACTGTGAGTGGTTGATAGTTATGTGAGGAGTACAAGATGTCAATCTCTCCCACTCATAACAGTTTACCACGTTAGATCGACACACTCCTTGTCCAAGCGCCTCCATTGTAGTTGGTGAGAGGGTTGTCACTATGTGTAGCCACCAGAACTCAGCTCATCTATGGACAGATGGCCAAGAGAAGTCAATTTTGGGCAGTTCACCAGCAGAAGTTCCCAGGTGGGTATCCTCTCTCTCTCTTAATCCACCCTGCTCACGTTGCCTCCAATATTACAACATCAAGAGATATAATTAATATAATTATCTCATATTATCAGGATATAAAATGGGTGATTCTGTTGGTTTGGTTAGGATACTATTTTTTTTTTTGTTTAGTTCAATACTGACTACGGATGCTGTCGGTACGGAGTTTATACGTTCTCCCTGTGACCAAGTGGGTTTTCTCCAGATGCTCCAGATGTACTGGTTTGTAGGTTAATTGGCTTCAGTAAAATTGTAAATTTCCCCTAGTATGTAGGATGGCCTTTTTACACTCTTTATTTCAAAAGTCTAAAGTGTAGAGAGATACATCATGGACGACTCTGAAGAAGAATCCTGACTTGGAACATCATCTATCCATGGTCTCCAAGGATGCTGTCTGTCCTGCTGAGTAATTCCAGCACTTTGTATCTTAATTTGTGTGAAAGCCCTGTAAGTCTAGCTATTGTCTCACCAGCTTTTTACTCCCACATTATTTAATTGTCTACATTTATCTTAATTAAGTCATAGACTCATATAGTCATAGAGTGATACAACGTGGAAACAGGCCCTTCAGCCCGACTTGCCCACATCAGCCAACATGTCCCAGCTACACTAGACCCACCTGCCTGTGTTTGGTCCATATCCCTCCAAACCTGTCCAATCCATGTACCTGTCTAACTGTTTCTCAAACGTTGGGATATTCCCTGCCTCAACTACCTCCTCTGGCAGCTTGTTCCATTCAGCCATCATCCTTTGTGTGAAAAAGGTACCCCTCAGATTCCTATTAATTATTTTACCCTTCACCCTAAACTCATGTCCTTGACTCATCTGGGCAAGAGACTCTGTGCATCTACCTGATCTATTCCTCTCATGATTTTATACACCTCTATAAGATCAGTGCAATTGTCTAATTTTGAATTCCCCAGCTGCAATGGGGAGATGTGAGCTCATGTTCCCACCGTCTGGTCCAGGCGTCTGGTTTACTTAAAATAACTGTTCATAAGATCATAAGTCATAACATCATAAGTGATAGTAGTAGAATTAGGGCATTCAGCTTACCGTCTACTCCTCCATTAAATAATGGCTGATCTATCTCTCCCTTCTAACCCCATTCTCCTGTCTTCTCCCCATAACTGACACCCGTACTGATCAAGAATCTATCTATCTCTGCCTTAGAAATATCCACTGACAGCCTCCACAGCCTTCTGTGGCAAAGAATTCCACAGATTCACCACCCTCTGATGAAAGAAATTCCTCCTCATCCCCTTCCTAAAAGAACATCCTTTAATTCTGAGGCTATGACCTCAAGTCCTAGACTCTCCCACCAGTGGAAACATCCTCTCCACATCCATTCTATCCAAGCCTTTCACTATTCTGTACGTTTCAATGAGGTCCCCATCAACTCCAGCGAATACAGGCCCAGTGTCGACAAACTGTTCTACCAGCATGCCACATCTAGATGTTCCTGGTCGATTGGAGAAGGTGCCCCACTTCCTGTTCAGGCCCAGCAGGGATGGTCAATCAATTCTGCTCTTTCCTGCCACACACAGAGCCTCTAATGAATAAAGGGGACATCAAGTTGCACTGCTAGACATGCTTCTATACTATACCTCGGATGTATTGCAGCTTGGCGATTTGGATTGGCTGTGTTGGAATTGCTTGAATATTCTGTAAGAAAGACAGTAAAGCACAGAGTTGAGTTCTGCTTCAGAAGAATAACTTCAATGTTTTTTGATATGTGTGAGGAAAAACTGACGCGAACAGAAACATATCAACATGAGGAACAGGTATAATTTATATATAACTTGTTTCTGTGTTGCCAGAGTCTATGTGTCTGTGATGCTGCTGTAAGCAACATTTTCATTGTACCTGTATCTTACTGGTGCATATGACAATAAACTCAACTTAACTTGACCTACTACCATGAAATGAAATCAAGTCTGAACTAATCTACTCTTTGAGCGGCCTCGATCCAAAACCCTAATATCTGTGTCAAACCTAAATCCATTTATGTCTGAAGAAGGGTCTCAACCCTAAACGTCACCCATTCCTTCTATCCACAGGTGCAGTCCGTCCCGCTGAGTTACTCTAGCATTTTGTGTCTATCTAATCCATTTAGTTTAGTTTACTTTAAAGTTACACAGGGAAACAGGACCTTCAGTGAACCAAGTACAGGCCGACCATTGATCACTCGTTCACACCAGTTCTATGTCATCACATTTTCTCGGGGCAATTTACAGAAGCTAATTACCCTACAAACCTGTTTGTCTCTGGGATGTGGGAGAAAACCGGAGCACCCGAAGGAAAACCCACATGTTCACAGTGAAATCCACGCAGGATTTGTGAATTTTGTGAATTCATCCATGATTGCTTCCTGGAATCATGGGCAGAACGTAACCCTTTGTGGATGTCCATTCAGCCATTGACAATCTGCAGGATGCTCATCTGTGCAAGCTGCCAGCCATTGAAGAGGCCGGTTGGAGAGGAGGCAGGGGCAATGGTGCTGGAGGAACTCAGCAGGTCAGACAGTGTCTGTCTATGGAACCAGCAGACAACCTTTCAGTGAACCAATGTGAAATGTCATAAATTTACAAGTCATAGGTGCAGGATCAGGCCTTGCGGCCCATCAAGTCTACTCTGCCATTCAATCATGGCTGATCTATCTTTCCCTCCCATCCCCATTCTTCTGCCTTCTCCTCTTGTCATCTGTCCACTTCCCTCCACAGATACTGCCTGACCCGCTGAGTTCCCCCAGAACATTTCTTTTGCAGCATTTGCAGTTTATTGTATCTTTGGGGGTTCATTTTGTGTTTCTTAAGCATTCAACCTGGTTTAAGATTTAAAAGAGAGTTTTCACAGTGCTATAGGAAGATAGACACAACATGCTGGAGTAACTCCGCGGGCCATGCAGCAACTCTGGAGAAAAGGAATGGGTGACGTTTTGGGTGGAGACTCTTGTTCAGACGGAGAGTCAGTTGCTGTTTATTTTAAACTGTGATCAGTGGTATTCATGGCCTATTGTACACTGGTTCCCCTCAGACCATTTCACCCGTGTGCAACCTGAACTCCCATTAATATTTCAGCATAGTTATGTGGCCTTTAGACACAAGGTTTGTAACAGGATCTAAGAAGCAAGTCCTTATGGCACTATTTTGGCGAGTCGAGACAGTGAGTGAATTCAAAGGGTTTTATTTTGTAACAATAAAACAATGAATAAACTGGGGTCGGTAAGACAGCCAACAAAAACGATGTGACTTCCAAAGTGTGGCGCTAGAATGAAACAACTTGGTAAAAAAGTGCGCGAATATCGCTCCCCGCGCCCACGTGTCTGGAGTAGCCAATCCGAGGGTTTGACTACCCAAAGACACCACCAGGTGCCGCTACACTATATAAAATCATGGGGGAGGGGGGATATAGGTAAGGTGACTAGTCAGTCTTAGACACTGGTGTGTCTAAAACTCGAGGGCATAGGTTTACGGTGTGAGGGGAAAGATTTAAAAGGGATCTGAGGGGTGACCTCAGGGTGGTGCCTGTGACCTCAGGGTGGTTTCTTCCTGTCATAGAACGAGCTGCTGGAGAAAGTGGTAGAGGCGAGTACAATTACTCCAGATTCAGGGGCAGTTTCGTCTTGTCATAAGGCAATAATGACATCCTATCAATAACTAGAGCGCAGACCTGAGCCAATGAAGGTCACCTCATTGGAGACCCTCAGACTATCTTTAATTGCACTTTACTGGACTTTATCTTGCACTTTGCATTATTCCCTTTATTTTGTATCTGTACACTGTGGACGGCTCGATTGTAATCATGTATAGTCTTTCCACTCACTGGACTGCACACAACAAAAGGTTTCTCACTGTACCTTGGCACACATGGCAATAAACAAAACAAAACAAAATTAAACTAAACTAAACTACACAAAAGGTATATGGATATGAAATGTTTGGAGGGATATAGGTCAGGTGCAGGCAAGTGAGTCAAGTTTGTTTGGACAAGCTGGCTGGCATGAACATGTTGGGCTGAAGGGCCTGTTTCTGTGCTGTACCCCTATGCTCACAGTGCATCTCTGTAAGCAACTCCAACGTCAGCTTCATTGTATTTATTCATTGTAATTAAAGGAATCAATACCCAGAGGACATGGATTTAACGTGAGAGGGGAAAGATTTAATAGGATCCTGAGGTGCAGCTATTTTACACAGGGGGTGGAGTGTTTACGGAATGAGCTGCCAGGGGAGGTGGTTGAGGCAGGTACAATAACAACACTGAAAAGACAATTGGACAGGTACATGGATAGGAAAGGATTAGAGGGATATGGGCTAAATGTGGGCAAATGGGACTAGAGTGGATGGGGCATCTTGGTCAACATGGGCGAGTAGGGCCAAAGGGCCTGTTTCCATGCTGTTTGACTCTATGCCTCCATTTGCAGATTGTAGGCAAGAGGTCACTGGGAATGGGACGGAATTTGTGGAGGAAAGGTTTGGAGGGTACGGTTGGAAAATGGGACTGCGACAACAGGGAGCCTCGTGAGACCCCTAGACGGGTCAAAGCTGTAGACTCTGACCTGGACAGAGTTCCGGAGGCCTAGTCTTCATCCAAGGTCAACCTGCTGTTGGGGGCATTGTTGTGGTTTCTGCAGAAAAGGAGGGAGGGGGATAGTGCAACTGGGCAGGGTCTGGTCTACTCATGAACTGACCCAATGGGTCCAAGGAGAGGGAGAGGGGATGATGCAGAGGGAGAAACAGGGAAAGGGGTAAAGGAGAAGGAGAGGGAGAAAAGGGAGAGGGAGAGAAAAATGGAGAGAAGCGGTGAAGGAGAGAGAGTGGGAGGAGAAGGGAGAAGAAGAGAGAGGGAGAGGAGGAGAGAGAGGGACTAGCATGAGGGAGGTAGAGAGTGTGAGGGGAGAGAGTGGAGATGGAGGGGAGAGAAGGAGGCAGAGGGAGAGGGAGAATTAGAAAGAGAGAGAGAGACGGAGACGGAACTGGAGAGGGAGGGAGATGAGAAGAGGGAGGGAGAGAGGGAGAGGGAGAGTTAGAAAGAGAGAGAGAGACGAGAGGGAACTGGAGAGGGAGGGAGACGGAGATGGAGGGAGAGAGGGAGAGGGAGAAGGGGAGGGAGAGGAGAGGGAGAGGGTGAGGTGAGGGTGAGGGAAAGAGAGGGAGGGAGGGATGAGAGTGTATGAGAGAGAGAGGCAGAGAGAGGGAGGGAACTGGAGGAGGGAGAGGAGGGAAAGAAATACAGGGAGATGCGGAGAGGTAGAGAGAGAAGGAGGGAGAGAGAGGGGGTGTGGGAGGGAGGAGGGACTGGGTGAGGAAGTTAGAGGGAGAGAGAGAGGAGAGAGAGGAGAGAGAGAGAGAGAGAGAGAGAGAGAGAGAGAGAGAGAGAGGAAAAGAGAAGGAGAGAGAGAGAGAGGGAGATGATGATGCAGAGAGGGAGGGAGGAGAGGGTTTAAAGGGAGAAGGAAAGGGAGTGGGAGGAAAAGGAGGAGAAGCGGAGTGGAAGGAGAGAGGGAGAAGGAGGAGGAGAGAGTGGAGAAGAGGCAGGGAGAAGAGAGATGGACGAGCAAGAGGGAGAGAGAGGGAGGTGTAGTGGGAGAGGAAGGAGAAAGTGGGGTGAGAGGGAGAGGAGGGAGAGAGGAGGCAGAGAGAGAGGGGAAGTCGGAGAGAGAGAGAGGAAGACAGAAAAGGAACTGGAGAGGGAGAGGGAGGGAGAGAGGGAGATGGGGAGAGGGGGAGGGTGGGAGTTGGAGGGGGAGGGAGATCGAGAGGGTGAGGGAGAGAGAGGGATCGATGAGAGTGGATGAGAGAGGGGGAGAGACGGGGAGGGAACTGGGGAAGGAGAGAGAGAGAGAGAGAGAGAGACGAGAGAGAGAGGGAGGAAAGAGATACAGGTAGAGGGATGAGGGGGAGAGGTGGAGAGAGAGGCGGGTAATGGAAGGGGAGAGAGTGGAGAGGGAAGATGGAGAGGGTGAGAGAGAGGGTGCGAGAGAGAGAGAGAGAGGAGAGGGATAGTGGAAGTGGGAGTGACAGGGAGAGACAGTGAGGGGGGGAGGGAGAGGGAGGGAGGTAGGAGAGGGAGTGGGAGAGGTGGCAGGGAGAGCGAGAGTGAGAGGGATTTATGCTCAACAGCGGGGCGTGTGGGCTCCAGCGCTGGAGCACTGCTGCAGCTTCAGAGGGATGTGATGCGATGCATCGGGACGTGGGGCCGTCAGCAGCTTTGCTCAGCAGGAGAACGGCAGCACCTCAGCAGAGCGACAGGGAGAGCAGTGACATGTTGCTTCGTCATCTCACCCACACTTGTAATTAGGTGGAGTCGTCCTTCAAGAATCAGGATGTTCAAAAGTTCTAATTGCAGTTATTAAGTAGAAACCCATTGCACTGGCTGTACAGTTTGTGTCTACCAGGTGATCTCCCAATGGAGGCTACACTGCTCCTGTGACTGTGGTTACAATTCTCCTCTGTCTTGCTTCTTGTCCTCACTTCCTAATGTGTCAGTGAGACGTAAAACATAGAACAGTACAGCACAGAAACTGGCCCTTCGGCCACAAATGACTGTGCCGAATATGAAGCCAGGTTCTGCCTGTACATGGTCCAATATCCCTCTTTTCCCTGTACTTCCATGTGCCTGTCTAAAAGCCTCTTAAACACCACTACCACATCTACGTCCACCACTGGCAATGCCTTCCAGAACCCCAGCATTCTCTGTGTAAGAAATTCTGGCCCCGCACATTTCCCTTTTAAGCTCTCCCCTTCTCACCTTATATCTATTAGTTGGATATTTCCCCCCCGGGGAAAAAAGGTTCTGACTGTCTACCCTATCTATGCCTCTCATAGTTTTATATACTTCTGTCAAGCAACCAATCAACCTCCGATGTTCCAGAGAAAACAATCCAAGTCTCTCCGACCTCTCCCTGTAGCTAATACCCTCTAATCCAGGCAGCATTCTGGTAAACATCCTCTGCACCCTCTCCATAGTCTCCACATCCTTCCTGTAAAGGGGTGACCAGAGCTGCACACAATACTCCAAATGCAGCCTCACTAAAGTCCTGTAGAGCTGCATTAAGTAAGTAAGTAAATAAGTTTGTTTATTGGCCAAGTATTCACATACAAGGAATTTGCCTTGGTGCTCCACCCACAAGTAACAACATGACATACAATGACTCAGAAAACACTAAACATTAATAATAATAAAACATTATTGATAAAACACCATTGATCAAGCATGTGAACCAACAAAATACCAGATCAAAGGGAGGCTACAGATTTTTGGCTGTTGAGTGGAGCAACTACTCGTGGATAAAACTGTTTGTATGTCTGGCTGTGGCAGCTTTGACAGTCCGGAGTCGCCTTCCAGAGGGAAGTGATTCAAAGGGTTTGTGGCCAGGGTGAGAGGGGTCAGAGATGATCTTGCCCGCTCGCTTCCAGGCCCTTGCAGTGTACAGTTCATCAATGGAGGGAAGGTTGCAGCCAATAACCTTCTCTGCTGATCGGACGATTCGCTGCAGCCTCCAGTTATGACTTCCTGACCCTTATATTAAATGGTCCTAGCAATGAGCCTCAGGAGCTTCTCACAGCTGCACTAACCCTTGGATGGTACCAATATTTCCTTTTATCCGGATCCCTTCTTTCCTCATCTATATCCCTCCCTCTTTACATTTTACTCCTCTCCTTATCTGATACCCTGTTGTCTTCTTTTCACTTCTACCTTTGTCACTTACTCCATATGTCTGCCAATCACCCTCCCCCTCCCCCCCCCCCCCCCCCCCCACTCCCTTCACCTGTATCCACCTATCACTTGCCAGGCTTTGTCCTGCCCCCACCACTCTATCCAACTTTCTCCCCCTTCGTCACCCGAAACGTCACCTGTCCATTTCCCTCCACAGATGCTGCCTGCCATGCTGAGTTCCTCCAGCACTTTGTTCATTTTAGTTTCAAGATTCAGCATGGAAACTGGCCCTTCAGCTCATGTCCTTGCTGGCCATCGGTCACCCGCTGTTATCTCACGTTCTCATCTACCCCCTACACATTAGGGGCAATTTTAAAGGTTAATTAACTTACAAACCCACACGTCTTTGGGATGTGGGAGGAAACCGGAGCACCCGGACGAAACGCACGCAGTCACAAGGAGATCGTGCAATCTCCACATAGACAGTACCTGGGCTCAGAGTTGAACGTAGGTCTCTGGCAGCTCTACCAACTACTGTGCCAAGATTCTAGCTCCTGCAGCCGCTTGTGGTTGCATTTATGTTCAAGTCTGAGAGTCATAGAGTCAGTCATACAGCACGGAATCATGCCCTTTAGCCCCACTCGACCATGCCGACCAAGATGCCCCATCTAAGCTGGTCCCATTTGCCCGCATTAGTCCTATATCCCTCTAACCCTTTCCTATCTGTGTACCTGTCCAAGTTTTTTTTAAATGCTCTTATTATACCTGCCTCAACTACTTCCTCTGGCAGCTCATTCCATGCACCCGCCCACCTGAGTGATAACGTTGCCTCTCAGTTTCTTATTAAATCATTCTCCTCTAACCTTAACCAATGTCTTCTGGTTCTCTATTCCCCACCATGGGTAAAAAACTCTGGATTCCCTATCAATTCCCCTCATGATTTTATACACCTCGATAAGATTAGCCCTCAGTCTCCTGTGCTTCAAAGAAAAAAGTCCTAGCCTGTCCAATCCCTCCCTATAGCTGAGACCCTGTAGTGCTGGCAAGATCCTCATGAATCTTCTCTGGACTTTTCAGTTTAATGACATCCTTCCTATAGCAAGGTAAGCAAAACTGAATACAATACTCCAAACGCGGCCTCACCAATATCTTGTACAACTGTGACATAACATTACAAATTCTATACTCAAAATCTTGACTAATGAAGGACAATGTACCAAATGTCTTCTTTACCAGCTGTGAAGCCACTTTCCAGAATCTGTCATAAGGTCATAAGGAATAGGAGTAGAATTAGGCCTTTCGGCCCATTAAGTCTACTCCGCCATTCAATCATGGTTGATCTAGCTCTCCCTACTAACCCCATTTTCCAGCCATTTCAGCTTCTCCTCTGACACCTATACTCCTCTTGTACCTAGTTGTACTGTACTCCCATATCCCTCGGCCCTACAATACTCCCCAAAGCCCTACCATGCTTAGTGAAATGGTGAATTTGATGTTCCTGCCTAACTGTGCAATGGAGATCAAGCACAGCCTCAAATTCCCTTCTAATGACACCGTTCTAATTTGGAAATACATTGCCGTTCCTTAATTTTTCTGTTGACAAAGCGTGGAACTCCCTCCCCACACCACTGTGAGAGTCTGACGTCACCTATCCATATTCTCCGGGGATGCTGCCTGACCAGCTGAGTTACTACAGCATTTTGTGTCTTTCCTTGGTTGGCCAGCACCTGCAGTTCCTTGTTTCCACACTGTGAGAGTGCAGCAGTACAGGGCAGTGGCTCACTACCGTTTTCTCAAGACCAATTACAGATAGGAATTACATGCCCAAAACCCATAAAAGAATGATGAAATTATTAGTATTTGTACTTTAATTAGTTATTTCACTGCTGTGACTAACTGACTGTGAAGCTAACTGACACACCACTAAGTACAGGGTGTCTAACATACACAATGACATATAGAGTACAGTTTGGTCCAATAAAACACTCGTTTCAAAAAGCTGCATTTATTTTTATATGTGTTGAAGAACTGAACTGTTAAAGAGTGAGACCTTGGAAAATACAACCCTCAATTTAAGCTGCATTAGAGAGTGTTAAAGAGAGTTCTGGCTGGTTATTGAAGCTGCATTGGTGTCAATATTTTCTCAAACAGTCCCTTGGCGTCAAGGCCAATGCGGAAACTGCAGACTCTTCCACTGAAGGAGCATGTGTAGCCTGTCCAATCCCTCCCTATAGCTCAGACCGTGTAGTCCTGTGAAGTGGTGTTGCACAGATGTTCTGTGTGCTCTCAATGTATGGGCTGCACAGTGGCACAATGGTAGACTTGCTGCCTTACAGCGCCAGAGTCCTGGGTTTGATCCTGACTACTGGTGCTGTCTGTATGGTGTTTTTACGTTCTCCCTGTGACCACGTGGGTTTTCTCCAGGTGCTCCAGTTTCCTCCCACACTCCAAAGAGGTAGGTTCAGTAAAATTGTAAATTGTTGCTGGAGTGTAGGATAGTGCTAGCGTATGTGGTGATCACTGGTCGGTGAGGACTCGGTGGGCTGAAGGGCATGTTTCCACGCTAAAGTCTAAAATCTAAAGTATGATGGTTAGCATACATGTCATGTGCATGCCTGACACCAGCCTGCCAAAACATTCCATTACATCCTACATAGCACAGTGCAGCAGAGTAACAGGATGTTCGGCCCACGATGTCTGTGCTAGCCATGATCCCAACCTAAACTAAACGCATCTGTCTGTTCATGGTCCATATCCCTCCATTCCCAACATGTTCACGTGTCATAGAGCACAGAAACAACTCTTTGACCCCACTCGTCCATACCGAGCAATTTACCCAATCTAAGCTAGTCCCAGTTGCCTGCGTTTGGCCCACATCTCTCTAGACCTTCCCTGTCCATGTATCTGTCCAAGAGTCTTTTAAATGCTGTTACAGTACCTGCCTCAACTACCTCCTGTGGCAGCTCATTCCATATACCCACCATCCTCTGAGTGAAAGAAATGCCCCTTGGGTTTGTATTAAATCTTGCCTCTCTTACCTTTAACATATGTCCTCTAGTCTTTTGATTCCTCTACGCTGGGTAAAAGACTCTGTGCACTCACCCTATTTCCCTCAATAATTTATACATATATAAGATCGCCCTTCAGCTCCCTATGCTCCGTGCTTCTTAAATGTTGCTACCATATCTGCTTCTACTACCAGCACCCTTGGCACCATGTTCCAGGCACCCACCACTCTCTGTGAAAGAAACTTTCCCTGCACATCTCCCTTAAAACGTACCCTTCCAATGTTAGAGCTATTAATGGTCAATGGTTTCTTTATTATCACGTGTACCAAGGTACAGTGAAATACTGTTTTTGCATACAGTTTGGCAAGACTATCGCTAAATCCCCCGGTTATAACAGAAGGTAGTGGAAGCAGGTATGACAGTGGATTTAAGAGGCACATGGGATTGGAGGATACGTATCATGTGCAGACAGAAGGGATTAGTTTAAGTAGACATCATATTCAGCACTGACATTGTGTGTTGAAGACCCTGTTCCTGTGCTGTTCTATCTTCTATGTTCAATGTCCTCTAATATTTACCATTTCCATGCTGAGAAAATGACTCAGACTATCTATTTATCTTTGACACTCCTAATTTAATATCTATCATGCAGCCTCCAACACACCAGAGAAACCAATCTAAGTCTGTCCAACTTCTTATACCTAATGTTCCCCTAACAAGGCAGCATCCTGGTAAACCTTTTCTACACTCTCGCCAAAGCCTCCATATCTCTCCTGTAACTTGGTCACCAGGCATTAAAACCTAAGTTCTGTTTCAGTACAGATTAGCAGACAGACCGTGAAAAAGGTTCAAGATGAGCTAAAAGCTTTCTTGATAATTCACCAAGAATTTAACCAATAATTCACTCATTTAACTTAACATGGCTGGGTGTCTATTTCTGCCACCATAACTGTAAGCTATTATTATTCTAAATGAGTACTATTTGTATTAAAAACTAGCTTGAAAGAGCCCTTAAAATTCCAATCCATAACTGTCCTGACTTGAAATACGGTGGAAGCTCCATTCACACGCTTGAATGTCTGAGGAATCTCAAGGCATCGTGGCATAATGTGCAAGATTCTATAAAATATTGAACTATAAATAACAAAATTATGCCATAACCTTTAAAGTACTTTTGAACCAAAAAGCATTAAATTTGCATCATTTCTGGATATCACAGCATTACAGCACAGTGGTGGAACTCATGAATTACTGATGGGCAATGGATTTAAAGTGCAGTCTGTGGGATCTCATGCATTTGCTAACATAGAGTTATAGTCACCAGGTTGTACAGTACAGAAACAAGTCCTCTAGCCCACCATGTCTTGAGACTTTAGAGATACCGCACGGAAACAGGTCCTACGTTTCATCGAGTCCACACCGACTAGCGATAACCTCGTACATTAGCGCTATCCTACATCCTAGGGACAATTTACAATTTTACCAAAGCCAATTAACCTACAAACCCGCACATCTTTGGAGTGTGGGAGGAAACCAAAGCACCCGGAGAAAACCCACGCAGACACAGGGAGAATGTACAAATTCCATACAGACTGCACACGTAGTCAGTATCAAACGCAGGTCCCTGGCGTTGTAAGGTGCCAACTCTACCGCTGCGTCACTGTGCAGCCCTTTGCCGACCTTCTTGCCCGTTTACACTGATCCCATTTGCCTGCATTAATTCCACATCCTTCAAGGCGTTTTAAGTGTCTGTCTAAATATCTCTCACCGGCAGTGATCTTATCTGATTCCACCACCACCTACTCTGGCAGTGAGTCCCAGGTATTAATCACTCTCTGTGTAAAAAGACTAGACTGTGGCAGACAGTCTGGATCTTTTGGCAAAATCTACAGTTCCTTGCTTCTACATCCCTTGAGGACATGGGATGGGAACAGGAGGAGGGCCCTGACCAGTAACATTATCTATTCATTTTCTCCAGAGATGCACCTGAGCCATTAGGTTGCGCGGGCACTCTGTGTCTCTTTTAGTTTATCTTACCATCATGTTTGGCACAGACATTGTGGGCCGAAGGGCCTGTTCCCATGCTGCACTGTTCTATGTTCTATGCAAATAAAGGCAAGAAAAGAATCAGCACCAGGCCTTTTGGCTAAGATCAAGTGTAGTATCTGTTCTTATCAGTTTAATATCTGATACGTCCCTTATCTAGGGACCATATAATAAATTGATTTTTGGAACAGGGAGATGGAATAGGGGCTTTCTCCGTCCACTCCACGCATCGACCCAGTATTGCAGTGCCTCTGGGAATGGTGCAATAAATTTAAAAAAATAAAAACAATTAAAAAAATGGGCAAATGCATGGCAGATGCAGTATAATGTGGATAAATGTGAGGTTATCCACTTTGGTGGCAAAACAGGAAAGTAGACTATTATCTGAATGGTGGCCGATTAGGAAAAGGGGAGATGCAACGAGACCTGGGTGTCATGGTACACCAATCATTGAAAGTAGGCATGCGGGTGCAGCAGGCAGTGAAGAAAGCGAATGGTATGTTAGCATTCATAGCAAAAGGATTTGAGTATAGGAGCAGGGAGGTTCTACTGCAGTTGTACAGGGTCTTGGTGAGACCACACCTGGAGTATTGCATACAGTTTTGGTCTCCTAATCTGAGGAAAGACATTCTTGCCATAGAGGGAGTACAGAGAAGGTTTACCAGACTGATTCCTGGGATGTCAGGACTTTCATGTGAAGAAAGACTGGATAGACTCGGCTTGTACTCATTAGAATTTAAAAGATTGAGGGGGGTTCTTATAGAAACTTACAAAATTCTTAAGGGGTTGGACAGGCTAGATGCAGGAAGATTGTTCCCGATTTTGGGGAAGTCCAGGACAAGGGGTCACAGTTTAAGGATAAGGGGGAAATCTTTTAGGACCGAGATGAGAAAAACATTTTTCACACAGAGAGTGGTGAATCTCTGGAATTCTCCGCCATAGAAGGTAGTTGAGGCCAGTTCATTGGCTATATTTAAGAGGGAGTTAGATGTGGCCCTTGTGGCTAAAGGGATCAGGGGGTATGGAGAGAAGGCAGGTACAGGATACTGAGTTGGGTGATCAGCCATGATCATATTGAATGGCGGTGCAGGCTCAAAGGGCCGAATGGCCTACTCCTGCACCTATTTTCTATGTTTCTATGTTTCTATCTCCCAGACCATTACCGATCTCATCACCTCTGGCCATCTCAGCTCCACAGCCTCCAACCTTACCATGCACCGTCTGCTGCTCCACACCGCCACCTTCTGACAACAACTGAGAGTGCAACTTACACCACGGGACTAACCCCAGAGATGCTGCCTGTCCTGTTGAGTTACTCTAGCATTTTTTTCAATTCAATTCAAGTTTAATGTCATTGCACAAATACAAGTATAGGTACAACGAAATGCAGTTTAGCGTCGTTCTTAGTGATAGCGATATAGAAAAATAAATACAGAGTGCAGTGGTAGCAATATGGAAAATAAATAAATACAGGGTACAGACAAGTCTATCAGCTGGGCTCCGAGTTCAGCAGTCGGATGGTGTAGTTGAAGAAGCTGTTCTTCGTCCTACTGGTGCGGGACTTGAGGCTCCTGTACCGCCTCCCTGATGGGAGGAGGGCAAACAGTCCATGATTAGGGTGTGAGGGGTCCTTGATGATCTTCCCGGCCCGCTTCAGGCACCGTTTTCGGTGGAGGGCATCCAAGGCAGGGAGCGGGGCACCGATGATGTACTGGGCGGTTTTCACCACCCGTTGTAGTGCCTTCCTGTCTGCCACGGTGCAACTGCTGTACCATACCGTAAAGCAGGTGGTCAGGATGCTTTCGATGGTGCAGCGGTAGAAGTTCGTCAGGATCTGGGGGGACAGGTGGGCTTTTTTGAGCCTCCTCAGAAAGTAAAGGCGCTGCTGTGCCTTTTTGATTAGCTTTGAGGTGTTGAGGGAACAGGACAGATCCTCCGAGATGTGTACCCCGAGGAATTTGTAGTTGGAGACCCGCTCCACCTCAGTCCCGTTTATATGGATGGGGGTGTGTCTGCCCCCTCTGTTCTTCCGAAAGTCAACAATTATTTCCTTCGTCTTCTGGGAGTTGAGGACGAGGTTATTGTTGGCACACCAGGTAGTCAGGTGCTGGACCTCCTCCCTGTAGGCTGATTCGTCATTATCACTGATCAGTCCTACCACCGTGGTGTCATCGGCAAATTTTATGATGGCGTTGGAGCCATACTTGGGGATGCAGTCATGCGTGAAGAGGGAGTAGAGGAGAGGGCTGAGCACACAGCCCTGTGGCACGCCGGTGTTCAGTGTTATAGTGGAGGAGGTGAGGTTGTTGACCCTAACAGACTGTGGTCTATTTTGTGTCTATATTCAAGATAT
Source organism: Raja brachyura (assembly GCA_963514005.1). The sequence goes on along the minus strand of OY740783.1, from coordinate 120,024,352 downwards.
AGGGGAATATGGGCAGGCGCAGGCAAATGGAACTAGCTTAGATGGGGCATTTTGGTCATCATGGATGGGTGGGCTGAAGGGCCTGATTCCATGCTCTACAACTCTATGGCTAAAACCTTCCCAAGTACCACCATGGTCAAGAGCAGATAATAATTCATAGGTTCCAATCATTAATGAGAATAGATCTAACTGCAACCACACCTCATCACCAATCCACTACATACATGGTACGCTATTGTGGCTGCTCTGCGTATTTTGGATACTTTACTTAGTATATTTTATATACTAAGTAAACTTTAGTTTACTTTACTTAGTATATTTATCGCTGTTTTTGTTGAATCTAATGTACCTGTAAAGCTGCAGCAAGTAAGAATGTCATTGTTCCCGTTCAGATGACAACTGAACACTGTTGAACTCTCCCTTCTCTGTAATCTTTGCAGACTGGCCTGAACCCACCAGAAGGGGCCACATGTAATACTATAGCCAACAACGTAGCTCTCTCTCAGAGCTCACTGGATGTCTGTCCAGGGTCACAGTTATACAGCACAGAAATAAGCCCAAATGCCCTACTCATCCATGATGAACTACTCATCCCAGCTATGCCCATTTGGCCCATATCCCTCTGAACCTTTCCTATCCACGAACCTGTCCAAATATCCTTTAAATGTTTTGACAGTATCTGCTTTAACTACCTCTGCTGGCAGTTCATTCCATATACCCACTGCCCTTTGTGTGAAATAGGTTCCTGTTAAATCTTTTCCCTCTCACTTTAAACCCATATCCTCTAGTTCTTGTTTCTCCGACCCTGGGTAAAGGATTCTGTGACTTCACCAGAGCTCTCAAGGTTTTATCTCTGTAAGTTCGCCCCTCAGCCTCCTGCGCACAGTGGCACAGTGACACAGCAGTAGAGTTGTTGCCTGACAGCGCCAGAGACCTGGATTCAATCCTTACTACAGGTACTGTCTGTAGGAGTTTGTATGTTCTCCCTGTGACTGTGTGGGTTTTCCCTGGATGCTCTGGTTTCCTTCCACATTCCAAAGACCTGCAGGTTTGTGGGTTAATTGACCTGTAAATTATCCCTAGAGTGTAGGATAGAACTAGTATATGAATGATCGCTGGTCGTTGAGCCTGTTTCCACGCAGTATCTCCAAAGTCTAAATCTAAAGAATAAAGTGCCAGCCTGCCCAACCTCTCCTGGAGCTCAGGTTCTATGGTCCTCGCAACATCTTTACTGAGCTTCTCTGTGAGCTTAATGACATCCTTCCTACAACAGTGTGGAAATTGAGTTATAAGAATAGACAGATGCTAAGTGGGGTTGCAGTGTGTTGCTCTTCCTCCTGCTTCCCCTGTAGATGGGCCGAGGATTCCTTTCTCTTTCACACCTCCACAGAGGGACTGGGAGTCAAAATCACTCCTGCTGCTGGAGTGAAGGGGCGGCACGGTGGCACAGCAGTAGAATTCCTGCCTTACATCACTTACAGTGCCAGAGACCCGGGTTCAATCCCGACTACGGGTGATGTCTGTATAGAGTTTGTACGTTCTCCAGGTGACCACGTGGGGTTTCTCCGAGATCTTCGGTTTCCTCCCACACTCCAAAGACGTTGCTATTGAGGGAGTGCAGCGTAGGTTTACAAGGTTAATTCCTGGGATGGCGGGACTGTCATATGCTGAGAGAATGGAGCAGCTGGGCTTGTACACTCTGGAGTTTAGAAGGATGAGAGGGGATCTCATTGAAACATATGATTGTTAAGGGCTTGGACACACTAGAGGCAGGAAACGTGTTCCCGATGTTGGGGGATTCCAGAACCAGGTGCCACAGTTTAAGAATAAGGAGTAAGCTATTTAGAACGGTGATGAGGAAACACGTTTTCTCACAGAGAGTGGTGAGTCTGTGGAATTCTCTGCCTCCAAAGGCGATGGAGGCAGGTTCTCTGGATGCTTTCAAGAGAGAGCTAGATAGGGCTCTTAAAAATAGCGGAATCAGGGGATATGGGGAGAAGGCAGGAACAGGGTACTGATTGGGGATGATCAGCCATGATCACATTGAATGGCGGTGCTGGCTCGAAGGGCCAAATGGCCTACTCCTGAACCTATTGTCTATTGCCTATTGACGTACAGGTTTTTAGGTTAATTGGCTTGGTATAAATGTAAATGTCCCTAGCGTGTGTGGATAGTGTTAATGTGCGGGCATCGCTGGTCAGTGCGGACCCGGTGGGCTGAAGGGCCTGTTTCCGCGCGCTATCTCTAAACTAAACTAAACTAAAAAAGTGAAGGGGGACCCCATGTTCACTTCAGCCTCCAGTCACCTGGCCAGCTCCACGCGTACTGTGGGGCTAATGGAAACACAAGAGCCTGCAGATGCTGGAGTACGGCATACAAACAATATGCCGGAGGAACTCAGCGGGTCGAGCAGCATCCGTGAGGCGTGGAAGGAATTGTCCACGCCTTCGGTCAAGACCGCTGCATCCGGGCATATTTAGAAACAGTTAAATATGAGGTATGGATAGGGTAGACAGTCAGAACCTTTCCCCCATGGTGGAAATGTCAAATACCAGAGAGCATAAGATGAAGCATCTACCATGTGAAGACTCCTCAGTAAACCCTGTCTTTCAATCCACTTCTTTCTTAGTCTTCCAAACTCCAGTGGATACCAGCCTACCCTCTCCTCATACGACAACCAGCCCATTCTAGGTATTGGTCTCATACCTACAACATCAACTCAGTAGGCAAGGTGATTCTTGGAGGTGACAGTGTAACGAGAGGTATAGAAAAGAGAGGGTATCTTGACAAGGTCTGTGAGGTCAAACTGCTACTGCTGAGGGCGGGATTCAGTGAGTAGGGATCGGGTAAGGTTTTTTTCTTGACACCATGTGCTGGAGTAACTGATCTAAATCCTGACCTGAAACATCACCTATCCTTGTTCTCCAGGGATGCTGACGGACCTGCTGAGTTATCCAGCACTTTGTGTCTTTTTTTGTAAACCAGAATCTACAGTTCCTTGTGGCTCTAAGGTTTTGTTTCTACTTGTTCTCAGCACAAGAGCTCGTAGTAAAGGAGACGGAAGCGGTGGCAGTGCTCTTCCTGTAGTATGTGAGAGATTAGAGACTGCACCTGCAGGAAGTGTGTCTAGTGGCAGCTCCTTTGCTGACTGCAATATATTAAGACTTGGATAGAACGTATCAGGTATGGTAAATAACTTGACAACCCAAATGTCGGTCATAGTCCTACAGCTTGGAAACAGGTCCTTCAGCCCAACTTGCCCCACTGACCAACATGCCCCATCTACACTAGTCCGACCTGCCTGCGTTTGGCCCATATCCCTCTAAACCTGTCCTATCCATGTACCTGTCCAAATGTTTGATGCAGAAGATCCTGCAGATGCTGGAATCTTGAACATAACACAAAGTGCTGGAGTAACTCAACGGGTCAGGCAGCATCTCTGGAGGGAATACACAATCGTGTTTCGGGTTGGGACCCCTGTTCAGACTGATTATAGTAAGAGGTGAGAAGCCTGGAAAAGAGAGGTAGGGTGGGATAGAGCCTGGCAAATGCCTGGTAGATACAGGGGAGGGGGTTGGTTAGGCAGATGGAGTAAGTGACAAAAGAAACAAAAGGTTCTCACTAAAGGAGAGGAAGAAAGAGCAAAATGTAAAGCCAGAGGGGAACCCACACGGGCACAGGGAGAACGTGCAAGCTCCGCACAGATAGCACCCATGGTCAGGATCAAACCTGGCTCATTAGTGTTGCGAGGCAGCGGCTCTACCAGCTGGACAACATGTTCGGCCACTTTTGCCCGTGACTCCCTATCTACCAGTGAGGAATAGACAATATCCAGCTTTATAATCTTCACTGAAATCCTGACATCATATTCCTGAGAGGAATACTTTAACGTTCCCTTGGTGGAAGGGAACTGGGGCGAGGGGAGAGAGGGGCAATAACGGGAGGAGCTATGAGATGATAGGATGATCACATCTAGGATTGGTCGGCTGGGAGCCAGCATAGACTAGATGAGCTGAGTGGCCTGTTCCTGGGCCATGATTAGTAAAGTTTCTCCAGCTGAGCTGGTCGACGGCATGCTTGTTGAGTATCTCAGCTGTCTCAGCCATTTCAGCTCAAGGCTGATTTACAGACACGCTAACCTGTTGAGCAAACTGAGACTCTTGTATTTCATTTGCAAGAACATGGAAAAGCATGGAATGAGCAATGTGGTGAACCGTGAACTGTACAAAACTCATTTAATTTCCTCAGCAAATCCTCCAGAATACATTTTTCTCTTCAGGGAGAAATCAAATTGAGTGCATGTGCTGTTATGCTACCGATATCCTTCACTGCCCTGCTTTCTCCAAACATGACTGCTCTGAATGCTTTACTCATTTCAGGCATTCAACACTGCTCTTCTTTGGAGACGTCCGAGAAGAGATATTATTGAGGTGCACTAGATTAAGAGGGACCTAAACAGATTGGATATGTTTAGATTTGATTAGAGATACAGCATGGAAACAGGCCCTTCGGCCCACCGAGTCCACGGTGACCAATAATCACCCATGCACCAGCACCATCCTACACATTAAGGACAATTTACAAAAGCCAATTAACCTACAAATCTGCACGCCTTTGGAATGTGGGAGGAAACCGGAGCTCCCGGAGGAAACCCACGTCGTCACGGAGAGAACGTGCAAACTTCATAACCACAGCACCCAAAGACAGAATCAAACTCTGGTCTCTTGGTATTGTAAGGCAGCAGCTCTACTGCTGTGCCACTGTGCAGCCCTGAGAACCCTTTCTCCTACAGAAAGGCTATTAATCAGGAGGCTGAGATTTAAGGTAATTAACAGAGAGAAGGATAAGAACAGAACAGAGGAGTTATTGTAGACACAAGGAACACCAGATGCTGGTTTACAAAACAAGACACAAAGTGCTGGAGTAACTCAGTGGGTCAGGCAGCATCTCTGGAGAACATGAACAGGTGACATTTGGGTTGAGACCCTTCTTCAGGTTGTAGTGGGGGGAGGATTGAAAGCTGGAAGAGAGTTGGCGACACACAAAGTCTGGCTAGGGCGGTACAGTGGTGCAGTGTTAAAGATACTGTCCTGCAATGCCAGTGACCTGGGTTTGGTCCTGACTAAGGGTGCTGCCTGTGTGGAGTTTGTATGTTCACCCTGTGACCACTTAGGTTTTCTCCAGGTGCTCTGGTTTCCTCCCACATTCCAAACTCGTACAGGTTTGTAGGGGAATTGGCTTTTGTAAATTGCCCAGAGTGTATAGGATGAAAAAACTGGGCTATCATAGGACATATATCACTGTATAGGTGATTAATAGTCAGTGGTCTGTGGACTGCTGAAACTTGGATTTGAGTTTTTGGGTGAAAGGAGAGGAATTCCTGAAATCTGGTCAGCTCCAAGCTTTGCCTTCATTGGCAGCGGCATTTGGGGGAGTTGCAAAGTTCAGGAGCTTGATCTTGTTCAGGGTCCGACATGGAAAATTAACCAGCTGGGTGTAGGCATTGTGATGCTGTCCACACCTGCAAACTATCAGCTATCATCCACAACAATGCAGTCGATTGTGGCACAAGATGTTGCAGAGAGTTGTGGATGCAGCCCAGACCATCAAACAAAGCAACCTCCGTTCCATTGACTCCATCTGCACCTCGGCAAGGCCACCAGCATAATCAAGGACGGGTCTCACTCCCTCTTCTCCCCTGTCCCATCAGGTAAGAGGTACAGAAGTGTGAAAACGCACACTTCCAGATTCAGGGATAGTTTCTCCCCAGCTGTTATCAGGCAACTGAACCATCCTATCACCAACAGGAGAGCAGTCCTGAGCTTCTATCTACCTTATTGGAGACCCTTGGACTATGTTTAATCAGACTTTGCCGGACTTTACCTTGCACTAAATGTTATTCCCTTTGTCTTATTTCCATGCTGTACAACTCTATGACTGTATGAGGGGAGGGTTGTTTCGCAGATGCTGGTTTGCAAAAAAAGATACAAAGTGCTGGAGTAACTCAGCAGGTCAGGTGGCACCTCTTGAGAACACGGATAGGTGACGTTTCGAGTTGGCATCCTTCTGTATGGAGAGGTTGGGCAGGCCAAGACTCTAATCCTTGGAACACAGGGGGCTGAGGGGTGATCTTACAGAGGTGTATAAAATCATGAGGGGGAATAGATAGGGTGAATGCACAGAGTCTTTTTCCCAGGGTAGGGGAATTGAGTTGGCAAGAACAATGAATGTTCTGGGTGATGGAGTAAATGTTAGCAGATAGTTTAATTTAGTTTATTATTATTATTACGTGTAGCGAGGTACAGTGAAAAGCTTTCTGTCGCGTGCTATCCAGTTGGAGAAAACACTATACAAGATCACAATCACGCCGCCCACAGTGTACAGATGCAGGATAAAGGGTATAACCTTTAGTGCAAAATAAAGCCCAGCAAAGTTAGGAATTTTAAGTAACTATAAGTGATTCTATTTCTTTATTTATGATCTGGATCCACCTATCACTTGCCAGGATTTGTCCTGACACACCTTTCTTCCAGCTTTCTCCCCTCCACTTCAATTGGTCTGAAGAAGGGTCCCGGCCCGAATTGTCACCTATCCATGATTCCTGCGATGCTGCCTGACCCACTGAGTTACTCAGGCACTTTGTTTCCTTTATTCCAAACTGGCATCTGCAGTTCATTATGCCTACTCTCCCTATAGCTCAGACCCTCGCGTAGACCACCGATAAATCAGCACCTCTGAGGCAGGCATCTAGTTTAGTTTAGTGGCTTATTGTCACATGTACCAAGGTACATTGAAATACTTTTTTGTATCTATGTATATATGTTTTCACTCAAACTCTGAACCCTCGCTGCCCCCGCCCCCCCCCCCCCCCCCCCCCTCCTTGATATTTTCACCAAACCCCGCTCTGTAATTCCCCACCGCACTTTGTTACAGGCAAGTGCACACATTTCCAGAGACGGCGCAATATCAAACGGTTCCCAGTTCAGGAAGCGGGCAGAATCTGTGCGGCGTGCTACAGTATGTCCCCCACGCCGGTAAATTCCCGTTATCATGTACTTGTGCACTGTGAATGGCTTGATTGTAATCATGTATTGTCTTTCCGCTGATGGCTAACATGCAACAAAAGCTTTTTACTGTACCTCGGTACACGTGACAATAAGCTAGACTAAACTAAACTAAGTGAGGATAACGTGATGCAGCGGTCCATGAATGTCGCAGCTAACAGCGTGGCACTTTGAACGGGTCGTACTTTCAGTGTTTGGCGAGCCCGAAGCATATTAATAGGTGGATAAAATTAAACCGTTGCTGTTGGAAAAAGCTGCAGCGATGCCATAATCTCGGTTTCCATGGGGACGATCAGCCGTGATGTCCACCGTGCACAATTAAAGGGGGGGAGAATAAATGGGCCCAGTACAGATAAAGGCCATTACCATTCAGCCCGTGTACTTGGAGCTTCGCCATGAATGTTAATGATGTTTGCAGCAGTCTCAGTGCAAGTGCCTTCGAACCTGCTCCCACTGCACCCCGGGAATAACCACAGTGCGGATAAAAGGCGAATCATTCGCACGGCTGAAGTAGTCAGCCATTGGTGTGAATTTTAGTCCCTTCAGAGTAAAATGTGAGGCATCACTTCAGCCTTTCCTTGTGCGGCTCAGAGTCATTGAAACAAAGTGAGTGGGAGTAGAGCTGCACGGTGTTCCTGCTGCACTTGCTTCTTGAATAGCTTTTAGTTTTAGAGAGACAGCATGGAAACAGGCCCTTCGGCCCACCGAGTCCACACTGACCATTGATCACCCATTCACACTAGTTCTATGTTATCTCACGTCCCCATCCACTCCCTATACACTAGGGACAATTTTACTGAGGGCCATATTGACCAACAAACTCTTGCATCTTTGGGAAGTGGAAGGAAACCGGACCACCCGGAGAAAGCCCACACAATCACAGGGAGAACGTGCAAACCCCAAACACAGACAGCACCCGAGGTTAGGTTTAAACCCAGGTTTCTGGCGCTGTGAGGCAGCGGCTCGACCAGCTGTGCCACTGTGTTGGCGAGGTGAAGGGTATGGGTATAATGGGGAGCTTGTATATCAGCAGTCTTGTTCCAACATCACTGGGAAACAATAACCCTGTGTTCATTGGGATGCTGGAATATTGCTTCCAATCCAACCATAAACAATTAAAGTGAATATTTATTCCTTTAATACAGTATATAATTTTAAAAGGAAGAACAGTCAAATCCAGACACAACATTTCCACAGACATCCCTTTGGAATATATCAAAACTGCAGGGCTGAGTCAGTAGTTATGCAGAACATTTCTTTCTTTTCTGGCACGGGTTACAGAATCTGTACGTGGTTCTAGAGTTTAGAGTTTAGAGAAGTGTGGAAACAGGCCCTTCGGCCCACCGACACACAGACAGCAGCTGAGGTCAAGATCGAACCCTGGCCTCTGGTGCTATGAGGCAGCAGCTCTACCGCTGCGCCACTGTGCTGCCCACATGAGTCAACTTTCATAGGGCATTGCTCGGAATTGATCAGTATTAGCAGGGAATTGCTGGAATGAGTCTGAATTTTCTAGGGATTGGTCAGTACTACGTTGTAAGGAGTCCGACAGTAATTCACAGAGAAATACAACGCAGGGGAACAGACCCTTCAGCCCTGGAGGTGAACATACTGAGTCTGTTCACCCATTAAACACTAATTTACACTAATCCTAATCTGTATTATTTTATATTCTCCCACATTCCCATCAACTCTCCCAGATTCTACCCTTCGCACACACCCTAGGCCAACCAACCACATAAGCCTCTCGTCTTTGAGATGTGGGAGGAAACCGAAGCACTCAGACAAAACCCACGTTTTGTGGTCACAGGGTGAGCGTGCAAACTCCATACAGTTCGTGCCCAAGGTCAGGATTGAACCTGGGCCTCCGCAGATGTGAGGCAGTTGCTCTACCCAATGCGCCACCGTGCTGCCCAGTATTTCTTTTAAGGAATCCTGGTTAATTCGTCAATAATTGCAAGGAACTTTGGGAGTGGATCAGTATTTAAATAGAAATCCTTCTGCATGTTTGAGGGCAGCACAGTGTTGCTGCCTCACAGCGCTAGAGACACACAGCGCTTTGATCCTGACTACGGATCAAAACCGGTTTTGGACCCCAATCCTACCTTGGCAATGGAATATAACAAGTCTACCTGTTGTAAGTGCACTACTATGCACTTATTTTCTTATTTGTGTTTTGTATAATGTCCTGTTTTAGCACATTTCTTTCTATTGCTCAGGGTCTCCAGTCCTGGCAACATCCTCATAGGTTTTCTCTGCATTCTTTCCAGCTTAATGACATCCTTCCTATTACAAAGTCGCCATAGTTGAACACAATATGGCCTCATCAAAGTCTTTAACAACTGTAACATAATGTCCCAACTTCTATACTAAATGCATTGACTGATGAAGGTCAGAGCATCAGAAGCCGTTTTCACTACCCTGTCTACCTGCGATGTCAATTTCAGGGAACTATGTCCGTGTACTCCTAGATCCCTCTGTTCCACAACATTCACCAGAGCCCTAGCATTCACTGTGAAAGGCCTATCTTGGTCTTGACTTCTCAAAATGCAACACCTTACACTTATCTGAATTAAACCCCATTTGCCATTCCTCGGTTCATTTATCCAGCTGACCAAGATCCTGTTGTCATCCTTTATATTTTCTTCACAGACTGCGTCGCCTTGTATTTTAGTGTCATCTGTAAATTTGCTAGCTATGCCTTGTATACTAATCCGAATCAATTGATATAGATGTCAAACATCAATGGACCAAGAACCAATCCCTGATGCGCACCTTTCTCCCATTACTCCCATTGCCCAGTTTCTTTCCCTCCTCCTTCTTCACATCTCCCACCGCTGTCTATTCCAAGTCCCTCATTTTCCTTCTTTCCCCCTCCCTTCCTGTTCCCTTCCACCCATATCCCTCCCTCCAGCTTTACATTTCACTCCCCCTCTACCATAGAAACATACAAAAAAAATAGGTGCAGGAGTAGGCCATCCGACCCATCGAGCCAGCACTGCCATTCAATATGATCATGGCTGATTATCCAAAATCAGTACCCCATTCCTGCTTTTTCCCCATATCCGTTGATTCCATTAGCCCTAAGAGCTATATCCAACTCTCTCTTGGAAACATCCAGTGAATTGGCCTCCACTAACTTCTGTGGCAGTTCCACAGATTTACAACTCTGCGGATGAAAAAAGTTTCCTCATTTCAGTCCTAAATGGCTCACCCCTTTTTCTTCAACTGTGATCCCTGGTTCTGGACGCCCCCAACATGGGGAACATTTTCCCTACATCTACCCAGTCCAATCCTTTAAGAATTTTATGTTTCTTATACCTGTTGTAAGTGCACTACTATGCACTTATTTTCTTATACCGTCCTATCAGACACACTTTTGTTTCAATTTGTCACTTTGTCACTTATTCCACCCATCTACCAATTTCCCCTCTTCACCTGTTCCCACAAAGAGGTTGCCACTTTGTGCCCTACCTCTCCCTCTCACCTGTCTTTGCCAGCTATCTGTCCTCTAACCCAATGAAGAGGTGGCCCGACCTGAAATGCGATACGGAGACGATGTTTCCACCAGTGAGAGAGTCTAGGACCAGAGTTCACAGGCGCAGAATAAAAGTATGTACCTTTAGAAAGGAGACGAGGAGGAATTTCTTTGGACAGAGGGTGGTGAATCTGTGGAATTCGTTGTAAAGCAGAGATAGATAGATTCGAGATTAGTACGGGTGTCAGGAGTTATGGGGAGAAGGCAGGAGAATGGGGTTGAGAGGGAAAGATAGATCAGCCATGATTGAATGACGGAGTAGATTTCTTGGGCCGAATGGCCTAATTCTGCTACTAAAACTTATGAACGTGAAATGATGTGCCCACTTCCCTCCACAGATGCTGCATGGTATGCTGAGTTCCTCCAGCAATTTTTTCTTTTCTAGGGTTCCAACATCTGTAGTCTGTCATGGCTCCACATTTCTGACAGTGAAGCGCTCCCTCAGAACTGCACAGAGCACCACAACTTAATTATTTTGTCTCAAGTCTCTGCAATGAAACTAGGACAGAATCTGCTGTCTTGCAGGTACAGGAGCTTCGTGCTTAGTCAGGGCAGCTCAGCAGGACGTGCAGGGTTCTTTCGGAGAGCTTGCAGATTATTTATAGGAACCAAACAATCTGAGACTATTATTGTGGCAGTAACCTAGTTCCACAGTAATGTGTTCAAAGTTTTAAGTGCATTTGCCACCGGGAACATTCTCGGTCTTTAAGAAGCTCAAATAAATCTACACTTCACTTTTCATAATACTTGTTTGTACCAGATGGAATTTCTGGGTTTACAGTAGCAGTTAGCTGTGTTTTGGACCTGGTATTTGTAATGGTTTTGCATTCCTTACATGTTCTGCCAACATCGTGTACTGCCAACACAATTTCACTCCGTCGTCGACAGAAATAACATCCTGCAGTATCTAAACTCTAAAATAAAACATTACAACATAAAGAAATAAAAGCAAGGGCCTGCACATCTTTGGAATGTGAGAGGAAACCGGAGCACCTGGAGAAAACTCATGCGGACACAGGGAAAACATGTAAACTCCGCACAAACAGCACCCGTTGTCAGGATCGAACCCGGGTGTCTGCTGCTGTGAAGCAGCAGCTCTACCGCTGCACCACTGTGTCGCCCCATTGGAAAATCGGTGTTCAACCAGTATTGTCTTTCCGCTGACTGGTTAGCACGCGACAAAGGTTTTTCATTGTACCTCAGTACATGTGACAATAAACTAAACTTCAACCTCATGTCAAGCCCCCATAGCCCCCCAAACCAGGTCAACTCATGCTAGGCACCAAATTTGAAAGACTCCAGGTCCAACAGTTCAGCACCTCAACAGGACAGCTTTGGAAGTATTAATTTTTGTTGCATAAATGACAAATGTTCTTTTGTGTTCTATCCAGGTAAAACATCCAAACATGAACACAACCAAACAGAATACAGTTTTGCAGTTGTGGAGAAAGTGTAGATTTTAAAAAAATGCTACAACAAAGTAGATCGGGGGGGGGATCAGGAATGTATCTTATTAGAGGCCCGTTCAAGAACTGATAACAATCGGGGAAGAAGCTGATTCTGATGGAACGAGCTTGCAAAGTTTTACACCTTCAGCCTAACGGGAAAGGGGAGAAGAGGGAATGACCAGGGTGTGAGTGGCCCTTGATTACATTGACTGCTTTCTCGAGGCGGTGTGAAGCGCAGATAGGCTCGATGGACTGAGAACTGAAGGAATCGGACAGCAATTTTGGTGAGTGAGTGATCCGGCAGTAATTGGAAAGATTTAATTTCAGGGGATTGCCGTGTGGGATTCTGTGAGTGTCTACTGAAAGACAGTGCTCGTTACACTGCATAGCCAGCCTCCCAGACTGCCTTGCTCATCGATGCTGTGGCAGACTCACCTGCTATTTTTAGTCAGAGTGTGTCTGTGTGTATGTGGCAGAGAGGCAGACAAAGGAACCTACTTCTGCACATCACAGCTGGCACATCTAGAAGCTGCGGGGAGGCAGAAGAAAGGCCAGGCTTTCATTTAATTACTGGGAGAATCACAGACTAAATTTTCACAAGCAGCTTTGTGCATTAAACAATAACCACTTCCTATTTAAAATGTGATTGTGTTTTTAGTACATTTGCAGGAGTCTGGCAGAGGAAAACCATCAGGAATTAGCTTTTAAAAATGGATGGATTCACTGGATGATTGGATTTCAGTTGCATGTGATAGAGTTTATTTAAACATATTTAAAATGTATGACAGTAGACATTGTATGACAATATACAAAATGTATGACAAAGTCACATAGCATGGAAACTGGCCATTTGGCCCAACTTGTCCATGCTGTGCAAAATGCCCATTGACGCTAGTCCCTTTTACCTGTAGAAACAAAGAACTGCAGATGCTAGTTTATAAATGAGAAGGCACAGAGTGCTGGAGTAGCTCAGTGGGTCAGGCAGCATCTCTGGAGAACATGGAAAGGTGATGTTTAAGGTCGGGACCCTATGTCTATCTGTGCCTTCCCTATAAGCTACCAATGCTCTTTGATTTCACAGTGTTTGGAATTTTCTAAACCCCTGAGCTTAGTATTCAACAAGGAGTCAATAATCCAAAGGATCTAGTGGATATTATGTACTCTGAGAGCAGAGTTCAAAGCATTTAATTTTGTCTGCTGTGTCCTTAATTTGCACCTTCCATACAAAATAATAGTTGGTCTGTTCTAAGTCCGATAGGCAGTGGGCCAGAATTTGTATGAAAAAGCATTATGCAGTGGTTTCTTGGGCTCTAGTTATTCCAGTGATAGAGCTAAACCAAAGGGAAACAGGCCCTTCAGCCCAACTCATCAATGTCATCCAAGTTGGCTAACTCAGCTAATCCAGTGTGCCTGCATTTGGCCTAAATGTCTCTTAAATGTTGGAAATGTTCCCAACTCCACTATTTCTTCTGGCAGCTTGTTCTACATGCCCACCACCCCACTGTGTGGAAACGGCGTCCCTCAGGTCCACTAGAAATCTCTCTCTTCTCACCTTAAACCTATGTCCTCTAATTCTTCACTCCACGACCATGGAAAAAAGACTGTGACAACTTTCCTCCATTATCTTCTGCCTCGTATCACCAAGACCATTTTGATCCAATTTGGAATAGTGTCCTGAATCCCACAGCTCTTGCGTTTTGGTCCCATCACCCATGTCGAAATTTTAAAAAATCTTTCCAACTTTCCACTAGTTACACCCCCCGCCCCCCTCCACTCCATCACTCTGAAGAAATATTGTCGGTCAATTTCCCTCCCTAGATGCTGCCTGACCTGCTGAGTTCCTCTGGCACTGTGTTTTGCTCAAGAAAATAAGTGAAATATAATTGATAAAGATGGAGTTAGGGTGGTGCAGTTCTGTGTTGGCAGGGTATGGTGATATTGAGGAATGAAGGGTAAGTAAGGGACATACTCATATTGATGGAGTCCTATTCTAGTGCAGAGGAGCTGGGAATAACATCTCATGGAGTCATAGAGTCATACTGCATTGGCCCATCTGATCCACACCAACCAAGATGCCCCATCTACGGCAGTCCCATCTGCCCATGTTTGGCCCATATCTCCTAGCACTCGCACCATACAGACTCAGAGCCGCAAAAAGCCATTCGGATTTCCAGAGTGACGCGAAATTATGGTTGGATCAGCCTAGTAAAGTTGTAAACAACCACATAATGCTTTGTTTTAAACTTTATGTTCTTAACCCTCCAAGCAATAAATCATTATGCCCTGGAATGCCAGTAATCTGTCTTGCATTTAATGAGCGATGAATGCCCAGGTGCAGCAACTTTTTGTTCAGTCGAACAGCTAAGAAACAGCAGCAAGTGTATGACATGCATCCTTCCTGCCTGCTCCACCATTCAATAAGATCAGCTCCACATTTATAAAGTCCATACAGCATGAAAACAGACCCATTGGCCCACTGGGTCCATGCCAATCATTCATTACCCGTTCAGATTGGTTCTATGTTAATCCATTTTCTCATCCACCCCCTACAAACCTGCTCATCTTTGGGACTTGGGAAGAAAACGGAGCATCTGGAGGAAACCCACGCAGTCACAAGGAGAACATGCCCACTCCACTCAGACAGCACCCGAGGTCAGGGGTGAACCTGGGTCTCTGGTTCTGTGAGACAGCGACTCTACCAGCTGCGCCACTTTCCTGTCCTAATCCCGCATGGTTTGAATCCCTTAATTCCCAAGATTAAAAACTGAGTGTGGCATGATATTCAGTGATTTGTAAATCATAACTTGCGCTGTATAACTCACTTGCCACAGATATATGTTTTTTTTTGTATAGAATACACAGACTGAGATCTAACTTTGCCATATATTCATATCTCCTGCTTTCAGAAGTGTTCTTGTAGGAAGGCCGAGAGTTACAGCTGATGAATAGACAGTGAATTTACCCCACCGTTTACAATATTCACCAATCCTTCCCCTAGCGATACAGCAGAATAAATCTAATGCTTTGAACTTTGCTCTGACAGTTTATCTCTAAATACGTTGAATCACCGTCTCTAAGTTAAATCACTAATCCATAAGGTTTAGAAATCCTCATAAGCTACGGAAGAAATCTTAAGGCTGTGTAATTAAGATGAAGAAAACACAGGCAGATTCACAGAGTGGTCACGGTGAAGGAGGAGACCATTCAGCCCATCAGGTTCAGACTGACTCCATGTATGAGTGATCTAGTGGACTAGGGGGCCTAGTTTTAAGGTCAAAAGGGGAAAGTTTAAAGGAGTTTGCTGGGCAAGTTTTTTTACACAGAGAGTGGTCAGTACCTGGACGTACCTTTAGACAGGAGATGATGATGAATTTCTTTAGTCAGAGGGTGGTGAATCTGGGGAATTCTTTGCCACACACAGCCAAGTCATTGGGTATTTTTCAGGCAGAGATGGACAGATTCTTGATTAGTGAGGGTATCAAAGGTTATGGGAAGACAGGAGAATAGGGTTGAGAGGGAAAGATAGATCAGCCATGATTGAATGGTGGAGTGGACTCGATGGGCCGAATGGTATAATTCTGCTCCTATGACTTATGGAATGCATTGCCAAGCGTTGTGATGGAGGCAGATATGACAGCGGCGTTTAAGAGGCATTTAAATCATACCTTATCCCACCATCACTCCTGGCAGTCTGTTCCTGACACCCACCACACTTTGTGCAAAAAAATGTGCCCTGCATTTCTCCTTTAAACCCTCCCTCTCACCTTAGAGCTGTAGTATTTGGCATTTCAACCCTGGAAAAAGGTTTCTGACTATCTACCACATCCATGTTTCACAAATCCTTATATACTTCGATCAGGTCTCCCCTCAATCTCCAATGTGCCAGAAAAAACAATCCAAATCTGTCCAGCCTTTCCTTGTAACCAGTACATGGAGATTTACCAAAGCCTCGTTCTGACAAAACAATATATGGGTGTTCTCAACTGGGATAGGAATTTGGTTCACAACACTCAGAATGCAACAACAATGCCTTCATCAGGTTTATTCCCTCATACTAATTCAAAACAGTTTAGGAAGGAAAAGTGGCGCAGAACAGTTGCTGCCTTACCTCGCCAAAGACTCCGGTTTGATCCTGACTACAGGTGCTGTCTAGGTGGAGTTTGTATGTTCTCTCTGACAGTGTGGATTTCCTCTGGGCTTCCTCCCACACTCCAAAGAGTGCTTCATAATGGCACAGTGGTAGAGTTGCTGCTTTACAGTGCCAGAGTCTTGGGTTTGATCCTGCCTACAGGTGCTGTCTGTATGCAGTTTGTACGTTCTTCCCGTGACCGCATGGGTTTTCTGCGGGTTCTCCGGTTTCCTCCAACACTCCAAAGACGTACAGGTCTGTAGGTTAACTAGCTTCTGCAAATTTGTAAACTGTTCCTAGTGTGTAGGATAGTGCTAGTGCTAGCCAAAGGTCCTGTTTCCATGTTGTATCTTTAGATCAAAAGTCTAACATTCGCTTACACAACTGCAATTATAGGTCAGAGATGGCTCAGTGTTATTATGTTTGCATTTGAGTGAATTAGAAAGTCCAAGACCCACTTTATATAATCCATCCTAATACTTTCAGTGTAACATGTGTGAGGGATAAAGTGATTAAACCCCACTATTGTAAGGATTCAGGAGAAGATTCTAACGTAAACAGGATTCTAACCGATAGAGGCAGGGAGAAGATGTTGACATAGCTGAGAGTGGGTTTATCAGAACTGTCCTTGGGTGAGGATGGATTGCATAGTGTAGCGTAGAAGGAGGGTGATAGATGGGACCCTTGTCAGTAGAGACTAGGGATGAAAGGGGCCCTTGTCAGTAGAGACTAGCTTTAGTTCAGATATAAAAAAACTGAGATGGGTCAGTTGGAGGTGAGAAAACTAGGCCAGGTCAATTGCAACTGGGCATGCTTAATGCAATAAATGAATATTACTTACACGCCCTTAGTCGAGAAATTGCTCATTATCATGAACATGCTATGTATGATGTGGGAGGTACTGGGGGATGTACCCATAGACTGTGCACCTCAGTGCTCTGATTGGGGAGAGCCAGAAGGGGAGGTTATGCCAGCAGAATTGTGTGTATAAAGGGGCTTTACTGTTCTGACTTTGGTGTGTCTCAATTTGGAGAGGCACCCGAATTCTGCAGATTCGCAAATAAATATAAATCATTTCTTGTTTCGATGATTTAGTCTCTGAGCAGTGATTGTGAGCACGAGTTATATCTCACACATGGTAGGGAATATTGCAGTTTGTGATGAAAGGTCCCTTTTTGAAAGGACATTTAGCCAAGCTAATGTCTATACTCCGGTCGATGTGTAAACTCCCAGTAAATGGGTTGAACTTGTGGGCACATGCACTGTACTGTTAATTTACAGCAGCTATTAGTACAGGGTTCACCACTGATTTTTCGGCACTCTTGGTTCCAGAGCCTTTCTGTATAATCCGTTTTGCTGGACCAACGGAGATCACAGCCACCGAGAGGTGTCGAACGGTACTCGACCGATCTGTCTAGGCCGGCCTCGGATGTGAGTTAAGGGCCTGTCCTACCAGCATCCGACTCCATGCGATGAAAACAACTAGAAGCGGGGGCCGCGCGGAGGTCGGGTGAACCCCTGTACAGGGCCGTTCCCACCAGCATGCGCCTGCATGCGGCAAGCCCGACCAAACCGGCAGCAGGGGCCGCGCGGAGGTCGGGTGAGTGGCGCAACGCGGCGCAAAGTGAGGCGAACTTGGAGCGAAGTCTAAGGTAAGTTCGCCAGGACAGAGAGGGGCACAGAGGCACACACACACAGAGGGCCACGGAGCCACACACATAGAGGGTGATGGAGGCACCTACAGATAGGTTCACGAAGACAGGATGTCGAGGCGGTGTGTAATGCGTCGAGGCGACTGCGAGCCGACAAGCCGTTGCCGCGTGGAATTTTTGAACATAGTTTTTTGGAGCCCCGCGCGATGTCGGGATGAATTCCGGACAATTCCACACGGCTCCGGCAATCGAAGTGGGACTGGCCCCGCGACGCCAGACGGCTCAAGCGACCACGTTAGATCGCGCTAATCGCATAGAGTTGCATGCTTGTAGGACAGGCCCTTTATGGGGTCAGATCTGCGGGCTCCAGCCTGGCCGGAACTCCAGAGTCCCAGCTGCAGGGGGAAATTCGACCCGCCAATCGACAGCGGAAGTCCCGATGAGGTCGAGACCAGCCGCCTCACCCAGGGTAGGCACCACATTTTCAGCGGGGCTTCCACGGGGGATTTAAAGTGCGCTCTTGTAATTTTGTCCGGATTAAAGAAAGATACCGCAAGAATTGGGATAACTAGGGAAAGTGACTGGCAGTAAATACTGTATAATCCATACATTAATACATATAAATAACTATGCATGTATAATCGTCAAGAGAAGACAAACAAGACTGCAGTTGCTGGAATCTGGAACAAAACACAGGACGTTGGAACAACTCACTGTATCAAGCCACATTGGAGGTGACAAAGGGAGGAGCCCAAAGGTAGAAGGGATGCACAGTAGAGTTGCTGCGGTAGAGTTGCTGCCTTACAGCGCCAGAGACCCAGGTTCAATCCTGACCACGGGTGCTGTCTGTACGGAGTTTGTACACTCTCTCTGCGACCTCGTGGGTTTTCTCCAGGTGCTCTGGTTTCCTCCCACATCCCAAAGACATACAGGTTTGTAGGTTAATTTGCTTCGGTAAAATTGTAAATTGTCCCTAGTCTGTAGGATACTGCTAGTGTACGGGGTGATTGCCGGGTGGCATGGACTCGGTAGGCCGAAGGGCCTAGTTCTGCATTGTATCTCAAAGTTTAAAGCATAAATATTCTTTAACAGTTTATCAACGTTGTTTTCCTGCGGTAGTCAGGTTTAGGCAACATGTAATTTACTCAGTTACGTCCAACGTTTACCAAAGTAAGCGTTGGATTTACAACTGTCAAAATATATTTGGTCAGGTGTATCGATAGGAAGGGTTTTGAGGGATTTGGAGAAAAGGAGGGTTTTGAGGGATATATGGATAGGAAGGGTTGAGAGGGATATGGGCCAAATGCAGGCAAATGGGACGAACCCATTGTGCCAACTTGGTTAGCATGGAGAAATGTCCTTTTTTCCATGCTGCATAGCTCTATGACTGTGACTCTTTCTAATATTTCCTGGGAAATCTTTGAAGCAGGCAGACAGAGATGCAGCTGAAGATGAAGCCGGTTTTACATAAGAAATGTAAACATTTGCCCCTCTCACCTTAAAGCTGTGCCCTCTGGTATTTGAGTTTTCCACCCTGGGAAAAAGATTCTGCCTATCTACCCTATCAATACCTTTCATAATGTTATATATTTTCTTCACCAATAACAGCACGGTGTGAGGTATTTGAAGCAAGGAGGCTTGTTGCTTGCGAGGCTTATCTCGGCAATTGTGATCACTCAAGTGGGAAGTTTGAAAGCACCACTCCATGGGTAACCTTGATGCAACGTGAGTGTGGCCCACCCCACTCATCCGCTTCATGGCTCTATCAGTGTAAAACCAGCTGCAGCTTCCTGTCTGCACTGATCTACGAGGGAAGTGTGACCCTGGCTCGGCTTTTCAGCTCAGCTCAGCTCAGCTCAAAGATTTATACCTCCTCCATAAAGTATGCGTTGCTCCTAAATCAAAGGTTTGGTTTATACCTTCATGGGAAAATAAATTTAAGAACATTACATTTTATTAAAGATCTTTGATATGATAATGCTCTGAGTAAACAACAATTTCTATTTATACATAATTTTTTAGGTAACACCTCTAATGCAAAGAAACAGCATTTTATCGGATGCATCACAGAATGGTTAGTCCATCCAAGATCACAAGAAATTGCAGCGAATTTTGGACGCAGCCCAGACAATCACACAAACCAACTTTGCTTCCATTGACTCCATCTACATTCCACGCTGCCTCAAGGGCCTGTCCCACTTTCACGACCTAATTCACGACCTTTTTTGCTCGTGGACATTTTTCATCAGGCTAGAAATTACTTGATGGGCCTCTAGGGGGCGCCGTCCTGTATGGTATGGCTGCCCAACCAGCAGCTGTATGTTTTTCACTCTTTTCTTTATTTTTAGTGAGTTAAAGTGTTTTGTTTTTGGAGTTCTAGTCTTTTTTATGTGAGGGGTGGGGGGGAGGAAGGGGAAAACTACTTTTCAGGGTCCCTGCCTGGTCGGAGAGGCAGCTTTTCTCTTGGCTGCACTTTTGACCCGTCCTCGCAGCCTACCAGCATGCCTGGAGCAGCGTTTCCTGAGGAGACCGCCCAGAACCTCAGCTTCAGCGGCGGCGGAGCACTGGAGCGCCGTTGCGGAGCGGGCGATGCCTTGCCTGGGTCGCCGCGCTGGAACTCCGGTGAGCTGAGACCGCTGAGGAAAACATCGCAGAGCTGCGGGTCTGTGGAGTGGCCAGCTGCGGGCGGCGGCGCTGACTTCAACATCGGGAGTCAATGGGGGAGCTCCATTCAGCGCGGTCTTGTTAACTTCGGAAGCTGTGGACTCTGGTAAGAAGCGGCCGTTCCAGGTGTCCCAAGCCGCTGAGAGGATTCTCCCGTCGCCGGAGCACCATCACCGGGCGAGAACGGCCTGGAACATCGGGCCTCCGCGAAGGCGACTGCGGAGGCTTCAATAGGCCTGACTATGTGTGGACATGGGTTGGGGACTGGACTTTGTGCCTTCCCTCATAATGGGAATTTATGTTTAAATCTCTTTATTAGTGTTATGTCTGTATTCTTTTTTTGTGTGCTGCATTGGCAACAAGCATTTCACTACACCAATTGGTGTATGTGACCAATAAACTAACCTTGAACCTTGAACCTTGATGCCACGAGTACCTACGACTAGCATCACGACCTACCTACGGCCTCCTACGGCCTTGTGACGACAATGCTGCGAGTATGAGTCAAGGGCAAACTCGGCAGAGGCCATGAATTAGGTCGTAAAAGTGGGACAGGTCCACCAATATAATCAAGGACAAATCTCACCCCGGTCCCTCTCTTCTCCCCTCTCCCATCAGGCAAGTGGTACAGAACTGTGAAAACGCACATCTCCAGATTCAGCGACAGATTCTTCCCAGCGACAGTATTATCAGGCAAATGAACCATCCTACCAATAACTAGAGAGTAGTCCTGAGCTACTATCTACCTCATTGGATTATCTTCATTTAGACTTTATTGAACTTTATTTTGCATTAAACATTATTCCCTTTATCATACATCTGTAGCAGGCATCAAAAACCTTTTCACCGTACCTTGGTACACGTGATAATAAACTAAACTAAATAAATATTAAATATGCTGGTGTTCTTGGCAAAAAAAAGAGCCTAGTTTCAATGAGTGAACTTCATATATTTTGGATTTTGTTGATGACACGCCACTATATCAATCTATCTTGTATGGGATGGAACTGCAGATAATGGTTTACCCGAAGATAGACACAAAAAGCTGGAGTAATTCAGCAGGACCGGCAGCATCTCTGGAAAGAAGGAATGGGTGACGTGGAAGGGTCTCGACCTGAAACGTCACCCATTCCTTCACTCCTGAGATGCTGCCTGTCCCGCTGAGTTACTCCAGCTTTTTGTGTCTATCATCAATCTATCGTCCCTCTTTTCCCATCCCCTGTTCCCTTCCACCTCTGCACTTTCCCCAGGCTTCATATTTCACCCCACTTCTCTCCTTATCCTACACCCTTTTGCCTTCTTCTCATAGAGTCATAGAGTGACACAGTGTGGAAACTCGCCCACACCGGCCAACAATGTCCCAGCTGCACTAGTCCCACTTGCCTGCGCTTGGTCCATATCCCTCCAAACCTGTCCTATCCGTGTACCTGTCTAATTGTTTCTTAAACAATGCAACAGTCCCAGCCTCAACTACCTCCTCTGGCAGCTTGTTCAATATGCCCATCAGCCTTTGTGTGAAAAAGTTACACTTCGGATTCCTATTAAATCCTTTCCCCTTCACCTTGAACCTATATCCTCTGATCCTCGATTCCCCAACTCTGGGCATAAGACTCTGTGCATCTACCCGATCTATTCCTCTCATGGTTTTGTATACCTCTATAAGATTTTGTATACCTCATCCTCCTGCACTCCATGGAATAGAGAGCCAGCCTACTCAACCAATCCCAATAGCTCACACCCTCTGGTCCTGGCAACATCCTTGTAAATCTTTTCTGAACTCTTTTCTGAATATCTTTCCTATAACGTCGTGCCCAGAACTGAACTCAGTATTCTAAATACGGTCTCACCAACGTCTTATACAACTGCAACATGACCCCACAACTTGTCATCTCTAGCCTTTGTCCATCTATCTCCCAATCAACCCCCCCCCACCCCCCCCCCCCCCCCATATCTTTCATTCATTGTTCTTTATCTCTCCACATCACTATCTATATCTCTCGTTTCCCTTATCCTTAACCAGTCTGAAGAAGGGTCTCGACCTGAAAGGTCAACCAGTCCTTCTCTCCAGAAATGCTCCAGCATTTTGAGCTTTGTACCCATCTAATGCCTTTCACACATTGTAATTGCATCAGCCTCTATCATCACCTCTGCAAGCTCATAGCAGAAGCTTATTCCGTCACATGCTGGTATCTTGACCGAAAAAAACAAAGTACTGGAGGTACCACAGGTGAGGCAGCATCCTTCGATGGAAGTGGGCAGATGATGTTTAAGGTCGTGACCATTCTGCAGACTGGATTAAGTTGAATGTATGTATTTCAATTGTTTTTCACATTCCAGCAATTAAAAATAAGGTCCATAATTTTCAATGATTAGTGAATTGCAAATGGGACGAGCTTAGATAGAGCATTTTAGTTGGTACAGATCAATTGGGCCGAAGGGCCTGTTTCCGTGCTGTATGACTCTATGAGTTAGTATTCAGTATTGATTCAATATTATTATATTCTGTTTCTTTAATCCTTAAGTCTTCGATTAATAAATCAAAGATGCCATTCCTCATATCAGTTTGATCAATTACCATTGATCAGTTTCCACTATTAAGGAACCCAGTGGAAATGTTATAATTGTGGAGACAAAATATAGTCTTTCCTGCTACTGAGGGTATGAGGTTAACTGTTTTATGTTGAGTAACAAATGGTATTTAATAGGCAATTAGAAAAATCAACTACAAATGCTATTACTGGATTAAAATCTTCTCACTTCTAAATGGTCAGATCGCCTGACGTTGTGATCAATTAGATGTCAATATGAAGAGCTCTGGCAGCAGAACCAGCTCATTAGCACTGGCGTGCGGTGAGATCAATGGCTGGGGAGGCACTGGCTTCTACCCCATCCTAACTTAGTTGTGTGTGTGGGTTAGTTGTCCGTGCGTGATGTGCGTGTGTTAGTTGCGTGTGTGTGTGTTAATTGTGCGTGTGTTAGTTGTGTGTATGTTAGTTGTCTGTACGTGATGTGTCTGGGAGGAAAGGAGAGAAGGGAGGGAGGGAGAGGAGGTAGGAAGGAGAGAAGGGAGGGAAATAGAGAAAGAAGGGAGGGAGGGAAGGAGAGAAAGAAGGGAAGGAAGGAGAGAAGGGGAAAGAGAGAGAGGAGGGAGGGAGGGAAGGAGAGAAGGGAGGGAGGGAAGAAGGGAAGGGAGGGAGGGAAGGGACGGAGAGAAGGGAGGGAGAGAGCCGGTGGCGGAAGTGGATGCCAGATCAATGGAAAAATCTTTATATTTATTTATTTATTTATTTTTCTTTACTTTTCTTTACAGCTATTTTCATTGGGAGTATGACAGGTGAGCCTCCCCTGCCTCTCCTGACCGCACGTCCCTGCTCATTAGCACTGTCTTGCACAGCTTTGTAGTTAAAGTGAAGTTGAGAGTGTGGTCACATTAAAACTTTGACAAGTTGCAAGGACAATCTGTATCAAAGCAAGGTTACACATGAGGCACTATCTCAAGAAGGCGACATCTATCATCAAGGATCCCCACCATCCTGGTTGTGTCTTCTACCGTCAGGCAGGAGGTACAGAAGCCTGAAGTCACACACCACCAAGTGGTTGTTCAGGAACAACCACTTTTCCTCAACCATCATGGTCTTGAACCATAATATAATAATAAGGAACTGCAGATGCTGTTTTTTTTACCAAAGATAGACACAAAATGCTGGATTAACTTAGCGGGTTAGGCACATCTCTGGTGAAAATCGATAGGTAAATGTTTCGGATCGGTCTGAAGAAGGGTCCTGACCTGAAACGTCGCCCATCCATTTGCTCCAGAAATGCTGCCTGACCCACTGAGTTACTCAAACACTTTAGTCATAGAGTCATAGAGTGATAAAGTGTGGAAACAGGCCCTTCAGCCCAACTTGCCCACACCAACCAAAAATGGTCCCTGCACTAGTCCCATTTGCCTGCGCTTGGTCCATATCCCTCCAAACCTGTCATATCCATGTACCTGTCTAACTGTTTCTTAAACGATGGGATAGTCCCAGCTTCAATTAACTCCTCTGGCAGTTTGTTCCATACACCCACTACGCTTTGTGTCTATCCAAGGTCTTGAGCCAATGTACATAACAATGTACATAGCCAATCCAAATCCTATCTTAACAACGGAACACTGCTGTCCACCTCTTACACGATTACAGACTTGGTTTATTTGCCAATATTTGCACTAATGTCATGTTTTTGGTCCTGTCTCCATCCTGTTAGAAGTGTCATGTGGAACAACGTGAATGTTTCTGACAAGGTGAAATACTTCGCAGTTGTGGGGCAATTAAGCTTTTTTATCTCTGTGATGTGTTGCAAATATTGTATAGTCTAGCCTGCTGGGATGGTAAGGAAGGTTGTCAAAGAATACACCAGGAGCTTTTGACATTTACAGGTATGGACGAAGAAATGGCAGATGGAGTTAAACTTTAAACTTTTACGATACAGAGTGGAAACAGGCCTTTTCAGCGCACCGAATCCATACCAACCAGCGATCACCCTATACACTAGCGTTATCACACTACACATTAGGTACAATTTACAATTTACAGGAGCCAATTAACCTACAAACCTGTACGTCTTTGGAGTGTGGGAGGAAACCGGAGCACCTGGAGAAAACCTGCTCGGTCACAAGAAAACGTACAAACTCCATATAGACAGCACCCGCAGTCAGGATCTAACCCGGGTCTCTGGCATTGCATCGGTCTGCCTCCCCCTAATCCAAGTGTAATCCATAAGTGCGAGATGTTCACTTTGGGAGGTTAAATGTAAAGGAAAGGTACACTATTAATGGCAGCGATCTTGGAGTCCAAGTCAATAGCTCTTTGAAAGATGGAACAGAAGTAGATAGAGTAGTAAAACAAGTGAATGGTATGCTTGCTTTTAGCAGTCAGGACATTGAGTATTAGAGCCAGAAGTCAAGTTGTAGCTTTATAAAACTAGTTAGGTCGCATTTGGAGTATAGTGTGCAATTCTGGTCATTCCATTACAGGAAGAATGTGAGAGATTTGGAAAGGGTTCATAAAAGGTTTACCAGGATGCTGCCTGGATTGGAGGATATTAGCTATAAGGAGAGCTTGGACAGACTTGGATTGTTTTCCTTGTAGCCTCGTAAGATGAGTTTAATAGAAGTTTACAAAATTATAAGAGGCATAGATAGGGTAGACAATTAGTCCTTTTTCCCCGGGTTGAAATGTCAAAGACCAGAGGGCATAGCTACAAGGTGACAGGGGTAAAGTTTAAAGGAGATGTGCAGGACAAGTTGCTTTTCACAGAGGGTTGTGCTTGGAAAACACTGCTAGAAGGTGGTGGAAGCAGATATGATAGTGACATTTAAAATACTTTTGGATAGGGATATTGATATTCAGGGAATGGAGGGGTATGGGTTATATACAGGTAGACAAGTGATGGTCTTGGCATCATGTTCAGTGCAGACATTGTGAGTCAAAAGGCCTATTCTTGTGCTGGACTTCTACAGAATGTTCTAAAAAGATGCCAGTACGCACATCATTCCTTTAAGAACTAGAGAACACAGAGAACATAGGTTTAAGGTGAGAGGGGAAAGCTTTAATAGGAAACTGAGGGGATACCTTTTCACACAGAGGGTGGTGGATCTACCCCCCTCCCTCTCTACCCCCTCTCCCTCCCTCTACCCTCCCCCTCTACCCCCCTCGCCCTCTCTACCCCCTCCCCCTCCCTCTACCCTCCCTCTCTACCCCCTCACCCTCTCCACCCCTCCCCCTCCCTCTCTACCCCACTCCCTCTCCAGCCACGCCTGCACAGTTGGGGGCTATGCGTGAGTGGATAGGGCGGGGGATGGGGAAAAAGGAGCGAATGAAAGCGTTATTTGAAATTAAAGAAATCAACGTTCAAATCCTGGGTTGTAAGCTGCGCAAGAGAAATCAAAGGTGCTGTTCCTCCAATTTGCGTTTGGCCTCACACTGACAGTGGAGCAGGCCCGGGACAAAAAGGTCAGTTTTGGAATGGGAAGGGGAGTTAACTCATTAGCCTGCTCCATTATAATACATTTGACATCAACACTGCATTTGTAAAGGTCCCAGAACCTGACTGCTGTTGGACAAAGCTCCCAGGTTTAATATATTTAGATGAACAGTCTGCCGACTTCAATTTGGATTTGTGTCATGATTATAAAACAAACAATGGAAAATCAGTTTGAAGAGAACCATAGACCAGGTTCCAGAATGTGAATGGAAGCAAGCAGCTGGGGAACTGATCTCTTATACTACAAACTTGCAGCACCATCCACCTTGGACGCTGAGGATTCCAAGTGCCCCATGGTCACTTTGTGCCAAAGCCACTAATGTACTACATTTCAACATTGAATATTTTCCAAATTGAAATTGTCAGATTTACTCTATAGGTCAATGTTCCTGATCAGTAAACTATGTGCTTGATAGTGTAGGGAGCCAGAGAGAGCTGGTCAAATCCCTCTAAGGCATCTGTGGGATTTAAATCTATCTAACTAACTAAATCTGAAGAAGGGTCTTGATCCAAAATGTCACTTGTCCATGTCTTCCAGAGATGCTGTCTGACCCATTGAGATGCAATGCCTTTTGTCTTTTTTGGCAAACCAGCATCTGCAGTTCCTTCTATCTCTCTCTTAATTAAATATTGATTAATATTAATTATAATCAATTATAATATTAATTAATTATAAATTATTATTTTTAATGAATTATTAATTATGAATATTAATTATAATATTAATTATAATATTAATATAATATCAAGGAGGGTATGTGTGTGTTGGGGGTGGTTAGTGTGTGTGACACTGCAGGCCGTCCCCGTTCCCCCCCCACCCCTCTCACCCCCCGCCATTGAGTGAACGGGACCCACTGGGCTCCACTTGGTCTAGTCATTAATAATGAAACAGAATCACATATACTTACTTAACATTTCTAACTTTACTGGACTTTATCTTTCACTTTCATTATTCCCTTTAACTTGTATCTGTACACTGTAGACGGCTTGATTGTAATCTTTTCACTGACTGGATAGCACGCTACAAAAAGCTTTTCACTGAACATCAGCACACGTGACAATAATAAACAAAACTAAACTAAAATACTAATTTTGCTATAAATATATAAGGAAAAAAATGTAATTTTTGGAAAACTTATCTTTCCAGTAAGACATTAGTAGAGCAACCGTAATCCAGTTAACCAATATAGTCCTTTGGGACACTTGTGTCCACATTAAGACAACACCACCATTGTGGGCCGGATATCAATTAATGATAAAATGGAGTAATGGAAGGAGATTAAGAACCCCATGTCCTGATGTCGAGACAACAACCTTTCTCTCATTGTCAGCAAGACAAAGGTGCTAGTGATCGTCTTCAGGAAGCAAAGTTGGACACATACATCAGTTGCATTGACGGTGCTGAAGTAGAGATGGTTGAAAACATCATATTCCTATGAGGAAATATCACCAACAACTTCTCCTGGAACACCCACATTGAAGCAACGATTAAGAAAGCACACCAATGCCTTGACTTGCTTAGGAATGGTTAGGAAGTTCAGGATGTCCTCAACAACTCTCACCAGCTTTAAAAGATGTGCCGTAGAAAGCCTTTTAATGGGATGCACACAGCTTGGTTTGGGAACAGCTCCATCCAAGACCGCAAGAAATTGCAGAGAATTGTGGACACAGCCCAGACCATCACATACACCAACCTGCCTTCCATTGACTCCATTTATACCTCCGCTGCCTTGACAAGGCCAGCAGCATAATCAAGCATGAGTTGTATCAAGCATGTACACCGTGAATGGCTCTAGTGTAATCATGTATAGTTCTCTCATGTGTAATCTTTCCGTTGACTGGTTAGCACACAACAAAAGCGTTTCACCTGTACCTTGGTATAATTTAAAGGTCCCAAGAAGGCAAGTTCCCGTCTGTCTATATTTATTCCTCAAACAACATGTGGCAGCACAGTGGCGCAGCGGTAGAGCTGCTGCTTCACAGCGCCAGAGACCCAGGTTCGATACTGACAACAGGTGCTGTCTGTACGGAATTTGCACGTTCTCCCTGTAACCGCATGAGTTTTCTCCGTGTGTTCCGGTTTCATCACCACATGCAGGGCTGTAGGATGTCAAACTGGGATAACATAGAATTAGCATACAGTTAATTGTTGGTCAGCGTGGACTCGGTGGGTGGAAGCGCTGTTTCCATGCTGTATCTCTAAACTAAACTAAACTAAACTATGTGAAAACAGATTATCTAAGAACTTTCACATTGCAGTTTGTTGGATAAATTGCTGCAATTCCCATACAATGCCTGGGGCTAGGGCACAGCTGCTGGAGCCGCTGCCTCAGAGCGCCACATGCCGGGTTCGATCGTAACCTCAGGTACTGTCTGTGTGGAGTTTGCACATTCTTCCTGTGACCGCGTGGGTTTCCTCCCACCCCCACCCCCACCCGCACATCAGTTTGAAGATGGGTTTCGGCCCGAAACGTTGCCGATTTCCTTCGCTCCATCCGCTGAGTTTCTCCAGCATTTTTGTCTCCCTTCAAGTTTGTAGGTTAATTGGTCTCTTGAAATTGCATTTCAAGAGTCAATGTGGAAAAGTGGGATAACATTGAACTAGTGTCCAAGCAATGATGGTCGGCGCGGGTTCAATGGGCTGAAGGGCCTGTTTCCATACTGTAACTTCCAATCAATCATTCATTCAAAACAATGATGCAGACTGAATTAACGTGAATGCTGATGCCTGACCTTCGATGTCTGAATCAGTTCTGCAGATGAATCAGCCGCTTAGCAAGCATTTCAGATGCTGGCTGCACTGTTGTTGTAAAGACAGTTTCCTTCCAAGCAACTTAACACCCTGACAAATACATTTTCTGTTGCATCAAAACTGATTTAAGAAACATTTCCATTGAACAGTGTTCAGTAATGTTATTCTGATCCAGTTCAATGGTATGAACATTGAATTCTCCACTTACAAGCAATATGCTTCAACCCCACTCTTTCACATGCCACCCTCTCCCCCCATGAAGGGCCAAATATGGGCAAATGGGAACAGCTTAGATGGGCCAACTTAGCCTGTTTCCATGCTGTATGATTCTATAATACAGATATCTGGGTTAAGGAGAAAAAGAAAAGTGCTGTGAAATACAGAGGGAATGATATGTCAGAGGGAATGATATGGGTGGAAGGGAACGGGGGGATTGGAACAAGGTACATAAGGTGCTATGTATTTCATAATAGAGTCATAGTCATGCAGCACAGAAACAGGCCATTCAACCCAACTCGTCCATGCTGCCCAAGGTGTTCCATGTAAGCTAGTCCCATTTGCCCACATCTGGCCCATATCCCTCTCAACCTTTCCTATCCATATGTAGCTTTGTAAGAGACTAGACTAAGTGGGACCCATTGGGTCCCTTTCACACGGTTGGCCCGGTCCCCCAACGCAACCCGTTCCCCATCGCAATATTTCACCACTCACCTGTTCTCCCAATGCAATATTCCACCATTCACGCCTATCCGTCTCCCATCAAATCCACCCTCCCTGTCACCTCTATCCCACCTTGCCCATCACCCCAAACCCATTTTGCCCACCTCCCTACCCCCTGTACTCCACTACCGCTCTACCCCTCCCTCCCTCTTTCCTCCCTCCCTCCCTCATCCCTCTCTCCCCCCCCCTCCTTCATCCTTCTCTCCCCTCTCCATCTGTCTTCTCTCTCCCCCCCCGTGCTGTGGGCCGGACTGCAGCGCCCACTCTCTCCGTGTAATGGTGCAGTGCGTTAGGGCTGCTCCCAGTGTCCGCGCCTGGGCCTCGATGGAGCCAGGCTCGCTGTGCCAGCGGCGGGGTGAGGGTGGCGGGCGGCCGAGCCAAAACTGGCCACAGAGCAGGAAGCGGAGGCTGCGCAGCAGGATGGCGGCGGCCCCCGAGGTGCTGGTACACCTTTACCCAGGCCTCGGGCTTGGCCACGACTCCAGACCTAAGCTCAGCCACCGCGAGAGAGAGAGAGAGAGAGCGAGAGAGAGAGAGAGAGAGAGTGTGCCTGGGACGGAGAAGCCAGCCTTCCGCCCAGTAGCTACCCGCCAATCACCACTGCTTGTGCCTATGCCGAAGGACACCATAACTGGCTGGCAGGCGGGCCGGCAGAAGGCACTGAGGTGGCGGCCAGTTCCGCTGTCCGGTCCCGGCGGCCGCTCGCAGCCACCCGAGCTATTGAGTGAGTGAGTTGCTGGCATGATCCCCAACCCCCTCAACGCTCCTGCCCTCCCCGCAACTATACCCCTGGCGACCCAGCCAAGTTTGCTACTTTGTGCGGCTCAGGCCATGCTGACCCGGGCCACACTCCCCACACGCTTTGGAAAGGAACTCTCCCTCCCTCCCCCCCCCCCCCCCCCGTGCTGCTGTACTTTCACAGCCACTTCTCACTTCACACAGTTCCAGGGTCGAAGGCGTGCCAAGTTCCGCAGAGCAGTCGCTACGAGAGTGGCATTGCTTGGCCAACTCCACTCCAGCAGACGGCTACTGTCCCTGCTGCCCTGGTGGAAAGCTGCTCCGACTTCCCGCCCTGGGGACCTGAGTCCTGGCAGAATGTCGCCGTCAGCAAGGGTGACTCTGGACCTAGCCACCCAGCCAGAGAATGTAAATCAGCTGCCAGCAACAAGGGTGAAACGTGGCTATCCCTCAGTACAGCAACGTCGTTCTTCATCTTGATGTACTGAGGGATAGCTATCTATCTTTCTTGGCTAACAACCTTGTAACCTAACCTTCGGCCTCCAAGACGCAGGTAGATTTTCGGGCCTTATTTTAGGGAAACAAATAGCGTCTTCGACACCGGGAAACATGGTAAGTTATTTGTGTTAACTCTCTCTCTCTCAAGATATTGCTTTTGCACATGATTAATCCCACATCCAATAGTTTGAAACCTGCACTGGGGAATTCATATTAGGTAAACTAAAACACGTTTGTCCCCTAAATAATTTATTCAAACAGTGTCTTTGTAAGAGCTTAGTGTCGGCAGGCACTGCTCTTGTACAAATATTTACCACACTCATTCTTAGACCTCAACATCCCATCGTAGACTTTGTACCATTCTCCAGATACTGTCTGACCTCACACAAACACATTGTTATTTAGCCATACTAAAATGTCAAAGGGACAAATCTGGGGCAAGTCTATGCATTAAACATGCATTGAGTCCATCAATCTAAAAACCAAAGCTCTGCGCATTTTGCATACCTTTTGAAGACTTGAATCTAGAGATTCTACTGCAGAATAACAACTTAAGGACCGTAGAAAGAAGATAGAACAGTACAGCACAGGGAGCAGGTCCTTGAGCCCACAATGTTTATGCTGAACATGATGCCAAGTTAAACTATTCTCCTCTGCCTGCATGTGATCCATATCACCTCCATTCCCTCCATATCCATGTGCCTATCTAGAAGCTTCTTAAACGCCACTATTGTACCTATGAAGGAGAAACAGAGTTAACGTCTCAGGTTGAGGACCCTTTATCAGGGTACTGAATATCTTCCACTTGAAATGTAATTCCATTTCTCTTTTCGCGAGTGCTGTCTGACCTGCTGAGTGTTTCCATCATTTTATTGCAAATTTGCAGCATCTGCAGGGGTTTTATAAATGTCACCATTGCTGCACGTGTGTGAGTGGAAAATGGTCCTCATCTCCACGGTGACTCCCTCCCACCTGAGAGAGGACAGACCCTGTGACTGCTGTTCCAACGAGCGTGTATTTACAAACTCCTCCAACGTTTGAGTTGGCATCTTGGTCTTGTACTCACGAATCAACATACACGGTTGATCATACAGCAACAATATAGATGTAATGAAGCATAACAGATATCTGACTGGATATAAAGTTCTTTACAGAATCAGTCAGCTAGTAACTCGTAACAACTGACAATGTGTCAGAAGTGACAAAGAGGAGTCCCGCAATGTTGAAAATCATGTTTGTCTCAACTTCACACTCCAATCTAACCAGGATATCTTTCAGCCCCCATCTGTACCTTTCTCTTTCCCCTGCCTCCTCCCACCCCCACCCCAGTGTGCACACATTTCTCTGACCATCTACCAGCCCCACAATCACCCAGCTCTTTCCTCCAGTCCTATATTTCCCTCCCCCCCCCCCCCCCCCCAACCTTGTGTTCAGTTTTGGCCGCCCTACCATAAGAAGATTCTTATTAAGCTGGAAAGAGTCCAGAGAAAAATTATGAGGATGTTGCCAGAACTTGAGGGGCTGAGCTATAGGGAGAGGTTGGGCAGGCGAGGACATTATTCCGTGGCATACAGGAAGATGAGAGGTAATTTTATAGAGGTGCATAAAT
Source organism: Raja brachyura (assembly GCA_963514005.1). Next base: position 119,991,513 of record OY740783.1, on the reverse strand, counting down.
CATGAGGGGAATAGATAGGGTGAATGCAGTCTTTTACCCAGAGTGGGGGAAGCAAGAACCAGAGGACATAGCTTTAAGATAAAAGCGGAAAGATTTAATAAGAACCCGAGATGCAACATTTTCACACAGAGGGTGATGGGTAGGTATATGGAACGACCTGCCAAAGAAGGTAGTTGAGGCAGGAACTATAACAACATTTAAAAGACATTTGGAAAGGTACATAGATAGGATTGGTTCAGGGGGATATGGGGCAAACGTGGGCAGGTGTGATTAATGTAGAAGGGGACTTGGTCGGAATGGGCAAGTTGGGCCAAAGGGCCTGTTTGTGCCATATGACTATGACGTTATGGCACTACTTGTTGACTGCCTTTCACTCTGTATGGGCAGAAGCAGTAGACATTCCTCTTTATCTTCCCCAAAAACATCTAAGATCTGGTGGGCCAAAGGGCCTGTTTCCAACCTGTACAGCTATTACTCTTACACAGAGGATGTTATGTATGTGAAATGAGCTGTCAGAGAAAGTGGTGGAGGGTAGTCCACTTGGACAGGTACATAGATCGGAAAGTGCTGCAGGGATATGGGACAGGTGCTGGCACCTTAGACTAGCTCAGTTAAGCAAGATGGTTGGCATGGACCAGTTTGGCCAAAAGGCCTGATCCCATGCTATATAGTTTTATGACTATGATTCTCTATGTTGATGGGAGATCAATGACTTATGCTCGAACATATTTTCAGTCACAACCAGATGATAATAGCTCAAGTTTGGTGTAGGGGCTTCATCACCCAACAGAGAATGGAATTCAAGCCGTAATTGAGGTGAGACTTTGTGTCAAAGGCAGCTTCCTTTCACTTCACGTTGGGTGAGTGGGCAGATGCATAGCAGATGCAGTTTAATGTGGGTAAATGTGAGGTCATACACTTTGGTGGCAAGAACAAAAAGGCAGATTATTATCTGAAAAGTGTCAGATTAGGAAAAGGGGAGATGCAATGAGACCTGGGTGTCCTTGTACATCAGTTACTGAAAGTAAGCATGCAGGTACAGCAGGCAGTGAAGAAAGCTAATGTCATGTTGGTCTTCATAGCGAGAGGATTTGAGTATAGGAGCAAGGAGGTCCTACTGGAGTTCTATATAGTCCTGCTGAGACCACACCTGGAGTATTGTGTGCAGTTTTGGTCTCCTAATTTGAGGATGGACATTCTTTCTATTGAGGAAGTGCAGCGTAGGTTCACCAGATTAATTCCCAGGATAGCGGGATTGACATATGATGGAAGAATGGATCGACTGGGCTTATATTCACTGGAATTTAGAAGAATGAGAGGGGATCTTATAGAAACATATAACATACTTAAGGGTTTGAACAGGCTAGATGCAGGAAAAATGTTCCCAATGTTTGGGGAGTCCAGAACCAGGAGTCACAGTTTAAGAATAAGGGGTAGGCCACTTAGGACTGAGATGAGGAAAAACTTTTTCACCCAGACAGTGAAATCTGTGGAATTCTCTGCCACAGAAGGCAGTGGAGGCCAATTCACTGGATGTATTCAAGAGCTCTTAGGGCTAATGGAATCAAGGGATATGGGGAGAAAGCAGGAACGGGGTACTGATTTTGGATGATCAGCCATGATCATATTGCATGGCGGTGCTGGCTCGAAGGGCTAAATGGTCTACTCCTGCACCTATTTTTCTATGTTTCTAAACTCAACTAAACTAAACTGAAAGCAGCATTTTCTCAATAACCATCAGCCTATTGAACACTACACAGCACCAACCTCAACTATAAACTTCTATGGACTGTCTTTATTTGCTCTAAGAACCATGTGTTTTTTTTGATCTGGGATTGTGATTATTAATTTATAGATTTTTTAAATCATTTATTAAACATTTATCAGTGTGTATTGCATTTACAGGACTGTTATGCTGCTACAAGTAAGAATTCCTTTGTTCTGTTTTCTGACATATCAGAATTAAACACTCTTGACTTGATTCTTGTTAAGACTCATGTCTGTCTGAAGATATCAGTCTGAGAAAGGTTCCGACCCGAAACATCACCTGTTCTTTTTCTCCCGAGATGCTGATTGACTCGTTGAGTTACTCCAGCACCTTGTGTCTATCTTGAGAAGACTAGTTGAGCTGTAAAAGCAAGTCACAGCACACACATATGCCAGACTTATGATAAATACTGCAGATGGGATGCCGGATCCTTTTTCACATAATTAAATTGGATCAACATCACTTATAGCAATCAACCATTGATGCCAAAACCAGTGAGTGCCAATATGAAGGAAGTATGGAAGGGGTGCCAATCAGATTCTAGAGTCTGCAGCCAGAAACTGCCACAACGCACAACCATTTTACACCCGATAAATGGCCAAGACATAGTCTAACCTTTAATAGACACAAAATGCTGGAGCAACTCAGTGGGCAGCATCTCTGGATAGAAGGAATGGGTGACATTTTAGGTCGAGACCCTTCTTGAGACTGAGAGTCAGGGGAGAGGGAAACATAGAGATATGGGAGGATTGGTGTGAAAAGGGGACAAAGTTCTAGAAAAATGTAGCATGGATCGTTGTTAGCTGAGGGGAAGGTAACAACAAAGCATATAACCTGTCAAATTTAATCAGGAGGACAGTAAAACTAGTCGGAGAACCAGAATGGGGAAGGGACAAGAGAGAGGAAAAGCAAGGGTTACTTGAAGTTAGAGAAGTCAATATTCATACCGCTGGGGTATAACCTGCCCAAGTGAAATATGAGATACTATTCCTCCAAGTTACATGTGACCTCACTCTGACAGTGGAGGAGGCCCAAAACAGAAAAGTCAGCATCGGAATGGGCTAGGAGGACTGAGTGGAGGTGTTCAGCAAACCAATCTAACCTTTCACTTCTTAATACTTGCTATTTCCTTTGTCTGTGAATCCCAAAATGTTGTTGTCTCATACATTGCTCTCCACTATCAGTGACAGTCAGAACCTTTTCCCCCAGTTTAGAAATGTTAAAGACTAAAGGGCATAGCTTTAAGTTCAGAGGCAAAAAGTTTAAAGATGGTCAGCAAGCTTTTTAACACAGGGAGAAGTGGGTGCCTGGAACACATTGCCAGTTTTGGTGGTTGGTCCAGATGAGATAGTGGCATTAAAGAGGCTTTTAGATTGGGAAATGGATATGCAGGGAATGGGGGGGATATGGATCATGTGCAGGCAGAGGAGTTTAACTTGATATCATGCTCGGCACACACATTGTGGGCCCACCAATACTCTTAAGCCACTTCTTTGCTCATTTTATTTGTCTTGCTTTGTGTGTATGATTTATAAAAATCACTTTAATTGACCACTTTCAGTTCCCTGAAGAAAATGATAGAGGATTATTCTCTCTGACTCACTACAGCTGACACTAATGACAGTGGCAGCGGTAGGCTCGTTTACAGAATTTACTCCTCATTTATTGACCATTGACCATAGATCTTGGGAAGGTGGGAGTGCAGTCTGTCTGATGATGTTCCCCACAGTACGGCAGGAGTAAGTACCTCATTGGTGGCTTAGTACGGTGAAGGTGCGCCCACAGATATCTACGTGCGGACAAAGGGGTGGTCAAATCAGGGGGCTGTGTGTCTTTTTGTTTTTTTAGAGGTACAGTGTGGAAATAGTTCCTTCGGCCCACCCAGTCCACGCCGACCAATCAACACCAATACACTAGTTCTATGTTATCCCATTTTTAAATCCTATGCCCTAGGGGCAATTTACAGCAGCAAATGAACCTACAAATCACAAACAAATCTTTGGAATGAGGAAGGAAACTGGAGCACCCGGAGGAAACCCACGCAGTCACAAGGAGAGCTGTCTGAGAACTGTAGAGACATACAGTATGCATAGTCAGGAACAACCCCGGGTCTTTGGCGCTGTGAGACGATAACTCTACAGCTGCACCACTGTGCCGCCAAGTGGTATTGGGGGCAAGTTTGAAAGTGACGGTGTTCCTCTACTGTTTTTTATCTCATTGATACCAAGGATTTCCATAAAGGGATGGGCAACCTTGACTAGTGTAATATACAATGTATATTACAGTGCACATTACAGTGTACATTACACTAGTCACTGCGCCTCCCATGCCACAATACATGGGATATATGAGTGTAACTGTTGTTATTCTCAAACAAATCTAATTAATGCACAATTTACTGGGTGTTTGTTGCAAAATTAAGGGCTGGCTGGCATTGTAGGATGGTCTATCCTGTGTTCTGCTGGGTAGTATGGGATCCCCACACACTGGAATGAGTAACTCTATTTTATTTATGTTCATGTTGCTTAGTTTAGAGATACAGCCTTCATCCCACCAAGTCCATACCAACCATCGATCACCCATTCACACTAATTCCATGTTATCCCACCTTCTCATCCACTCCCTACACACAAGGGGCAATTTACAGAGGCCAATTAACCTACGGTGCACCTGTAAATTTGCCACTGACAAAAATTACATTTCTTGAATGAGAGGAACCATATCTGAACCTTCATTCCCAACATTAAGAAGCATGAACAGATATAACTTTTGCTCCAAAACCAACATTTGTGAAATAACTGAGTTCTTCTGACATTTGTTAATACAGGTTAGGTTAATGAAGACATTCCGTTTGTCAGAATCTTCTCAGGAACCAATTCATTCAATCAGTCAAGCAGGCAGATATGACAGGCATCTTCTCAATTGGCATTATCTGATGAAGTAATTTAATTTTAATTTAATCAATCCAAAAAACATTTATGTGTTATTGCATTACCATTGTCATTGACATTTAATTTGAGTGTGTGTGCGTGCATATATTTTTCTATGTGTCTGTCATTGCCGGTATTTGTGCATGTACATTAGTTCACCTGTACATAAGAATAAATGTCTGTGCCTGTGTGCATGTGAGTGTGAATGTGTGAGATAGTGTGTGCATAGCAGTATGTGTAACAGTATCACAGAGTGACAAAGTTGTACATCATAGAAATGGGAACCTTCAGCTCAGTTACTGCTTTGGAACTCCAGCACTTTGTGTTTTTTTTTATAAGCTAGCATCTGCAGTTCCTTGTAAAAACAAAGAGCTGCAGATGCTGGTTTATACCAAAGATAGACACAAAGTACTGGAGTAACTCAGAAGAAAAGTCGTGGCCCGAAACGTCACCTATCCTTTTTCTCCAGTGATGCTGCCTGATCCTCTGAGTTATTCCAGCATTTAGTGTCTATCTGCAGTTCCTTGTCTGCCCATCACAAACACTCACCTACAGTAATTTTATTTGCCTGCATTAAGACCATATCATTCTTTGCCTTGCCTGTTGAAGCATCAGTCTACATGCCTCAAAAACACAGAGATTGTATCTGATTCCATCACCTCCTCTGGCAGTGCATTCCAGATATCAACCACTCTGCATAAAAAACTCACCCCTCACATCTCTATAATACTAAAAGTATTTGTCTTGTTCGTGGGTGGGTGTGTGTGTGGTTAATTCCTATTTTACTTCGGAGTCATGTGAGTGACTACATGAAGATGTCCCGCCAGGCGCATGCGCGTCATTACGTCCGCGCATGTCGCACTGAACGGGCTGGAGGGCACAGCTCCACTAGCGGTAAGTAGAAAACTCGCAGGTAAGTGGTTTTAAAAACTTTGCCTGAGAGTATTTAACTCCATAAAGCTGGCTCGAGAAGTCAGTAGGAGTTGGTGGTATGGAGTGGTCAGGTAGGAGAGTTCGCTCTAAGCGTGGGTCCACGGATTCACTAAATCGATCGGGTCGGGAGATTAGCACGGCAACGCCGGTTCCGATACCGGGTGTCGTTTTACCGACTGCAGTTTCATTAGAAAGTGAAGTTTTCACACGAGTTCTAGTGTGTATCGAAGATCGGATCCAGGTGCTGGACCGAGCAGGGGGAGGCCAGTGGGGCAATGAGGTTACCCACCAAGACAGAGCGGCTTCAACCCCAATATGAGCAGACAGCAGGCTTTCAGGCCAACTGCAGAGGTACAGGGAACTTTTGTTAAAGGTTCTGATGCTATTGGAGGTAGATTACAATTGTCTTACAATGAATGGTGCTGTATTACATCTGATGTGTTTATACTAAATACTGTGTCAGGTTCTACCATTGAGTTTATCTCAGGGATAGATCCACCTCAGCAGCACAAGCCAAATAAAATGTTGGTGTTTTCTGCTCCAGAGACTGAACAGGTTAACGAAGAGATTAAGAATTTGTGTAAAAAAGGAGTGATTGAGAAAGCCATTACTCATTCTCAACAATTTGTGTCTAATATATTCCCCAGACCTAAGAAAGATGGGGGTTGTAGAGTAATTCTGGACCTCACTCACTTAAATCCTTCAGTTCTCTATAGACATTTTAAAACGGACACCTTCGTTACTGCAAAACAGCTGGTCTCACAAGGTTGTTATATGGCAATTATTGATTTGCAAGATGCGTATTATTCAGTGCCAATTCATGCTCATTATCGCAGGTACTTGAAATTCAATTGGATGGGACAGCTGTGGCAATACAAAGCATTGCCTAATGGATTAAGCTCAGCACCTAGGTTATTTACTAAATTGTTAAACCTGTGCTGGGGCTGTTAAGGGCCCGTAATCACATTGTCATGGCTTACTTAGATGATGTCTTAATTATCAGCAACACTAAAGAGTCAGCTGAGGAGTCAGTTGCAGTAACCAAAAATGTGTTTGAATCATTAGGGTTTTTGGTCCATCCAACTAAGTCCAAATTACAGCCAACCCAAAATATTCAGTATTTGGGATTTCTTATTGATTCAGTTGATATGACAGTAACATTACCAGCAGCCAAGGTTGTGGATATTGCTGATGTCTGTACTTGCCTCACACAAAAACTTTATCCCTCCATCCGAGATGTTGCTAAGGTCATTGGGAAATTGGTAGCAGCTTTCCCTGCAGTACAGTTCAGTCCTTTGCATTATCAACATTTGCAAAGAGCAAGAGAACAAGCACTAAAAGAGCTTGCAGGCCATTTTGATTGGGTTATGCAGTTAGCAGCCACAGCTCTAGCAGAATTGCAGTGGTGGATTGTTAATGTCAGTGAAGCTACCAATAACATTTTGGTGCAGGAACCTTCAATGATTTTACAGACTGATGTGAGTGCTCTCGGATGGAGGGCTACGGACATTGAGTCCAGCTGCGGAGGTAGATGGAAAGAACAAGAAGGTTTGATTCTTCACACAAAAGGGATAAATTATTTGGAATTATTGGGGGTATTTTATGGGTTAAAGGCATATTGCTCCACAATGAATAACAAACGTTCAACTCCAGATTGATAACACTACAGCAGTGGCATATATTAATCATATGGGAGGAGCGAGATCAGTTTCATGTGATAGCATGGCTAATCTCATATGGCATTGGTGTGTTTCAAGAAACATTTGGGTTTCAGCCATCTATCTGCCAGGGGTAGACAATGTGGTGGCAGACCAAAGGTCACGAAAATTCAATGACAATATAGAATGGGTGTTGAATTCTAAAGTTTTTCAAACAATTGTCGCTCGATTTGGATTGCCAGATATTGATCTGTTTGCATCCAGACTGAATCACCAGTTGCCTAAATATGTTTCATGGGAGCCAGATCCAGGAGCAGTAGCTGTGGATGCTTTTTAATTACATTGGGGACAATCATTCTTTTATGCTTTCCCTCCATTTTGTCTGATTACGAAATGTCTAACCAAAATAGAGCGTGACTCCGCCACAGGTGTTTTGGTGGTCCCAGATTGGCCAACACAACCATGGTTCCCATTGGTACTCAGAATGATGGGTCAGCTATTCATGATGGTTCCCAGCTGCAGTAATTTGTTGGTGCATCCGGTTACAGGAGAAAGTCACCCATTACATCACCGTATCAATTTGTTGGTCTGCAGGTTCTGAACAGACCATTCCAAGGCCTTGGATTGTCGAACAGGACCATGGAGGTTATCACTGCAGCCTGGAGGAATAGTACTAAAAAACAATATGTGGTTCATATAAAGAAATGGGAGATGTTCTGTGTACAGTCAAATTTATCTTATCATACTGCAAGCATAAGTGATGTGTTGGAGTTCCTTGCTAAGTTGCATTTTGATGAGCACTTGAGTTATAGTGCTATTAACAGTGCTCGGAGTGCTTTGTCCTCTTATTTAGGGCAGTCCTCAGGACAACAGCCTATCGGGGCTCATCCGTTAGTATCCCGATTTATGTGAGGAATTTTTAACAAAAACCCTCCTAAACCTAGATATACAGAAATCTGCGATATCAGTATAGTTCTCACACTGCTTTGGCAATGGGCTCCAATTACGTTGTTGTCTATGCAGAGATTAACTCTGAAAGTGGTTATGCTAATGGAGCTGGTTTCAGCACAATGTGTACAAACATTACAATTGTTACGAATAGATTGTATGCATTTGTCTGTAGATGACATTACATTTTATGTCTATGATTTAATCAAACAAAGCAGGCCAGGTATGGCAGGAACCAAGGTGACGTTTAAAGCATATCCTGTTGACCAAATGTTATGTGTAGTTAAACACTTAAGGCAATATCTTGAGTTAACAAGGAGTCTCAGGGGTTCTGAGACAGGACTGCTCATTAGTCACAAAAAGCCATATAAAAGAGTGTCAGTACAAACTATTTCTAGATGGTTGAAACAGGTTCTCAATTATGCTGGTCGACACTCATGTGTTTAAATCTCACTCCACCAGGGCGGCTTCCACATCCGCGGCGAAGGCTCAGGACGCGCTGCTAGACCAAATCCTCGCGGCCGCAGGATGGTCTAGAGAATCAACTTTCTCACAGTTCTATGATAAACCTGTACACACAGTGCCACGGTTTGGGCATGCTGTTTTGGGTTCCATTTAATTCATTTGCTTTGTTTATGTCATTGTTTGTAATTTCCTCCTGGGATAGAGAGGTTATTACTGATTTTTTGTTATTATTGTTATTAAAAATAGTTATTGAATAATTTGAAGCAATGGTCAATATATTATTTATTTACTACTGTGTCAACCAAAGCAGATTGTCGTATGGAGTGCATCTACAGCATGTAAACACAGAGCTTTGAAATCTTCACGTAGTCACTCACGTGACTCCGAAGTAAAATAGTAAGATTAAACGAGGACTTACCAGTTCGAAGTTTGATCTTTATTTTATGAGGAGTTACGTTGAGGGATTACGTGCCCTCCGCTCCCACCCTCATAATCTAAGAGATCATCTGGTAGTTCTAGTCTTCTTAAAGCCTTACTATGTTACTTCGGCTATATATGTTTCTGTGTTTTCACGACGCTGCTTTGAAGTATGACGCGCATGCGCCTGGTGGGACTTCTTCACGTAATCCCTCAACGTAACTCCTCATAAAATAAGGATCAAACTTCGAACTGGTAAGTTCTCATTTAATCTTACTATTTTCTTCCAAACGCTAGGCCACAGCCTTCCCATTTTCACACATCCTACTCACATTTCAGTCTTCAAGGGTTCAATTTTGGTCTTAACTAATTTTTTCCTCTGCACAAACCTAAAGAAGCTTTTACTATCCTCCTTTATATTCTTGGCTAGCTTACCTTCACATCTCATCTTTTCTCCCCGTATTGCCTTTTTAGTTATCTTCTGTTGCTCTTTAAAAGTTACCCATTCCTCTGGCTTCCCGCTCATCTTTGCTATGTTATACTTCTTCTCTTTTTTTTTTATACTGTCGCTGACTTCTCTTGTCAGCCACGGTTGCCCCTTCCTCCCCATGGAATCTTTCTTCCTCTTTGGAATGAACTGATCCTGCACCTTCTGTATTATTCCCAGAAATACCTGCCATTGTTGTTCCACTGTCATCTTTCAAGTCAACTTTGGCCAGCTCCTCCCTCATGGCTCCATAGTCCCCTTTGTTCAACTGTAATAGTGACACCTCCGATTTATCCTTCTCCCTGTCAAATTTTAGATTAAACCTTATCATATTATGGTCACTACCTCCTAATGGCTCCTTTACCTCGAGTTCCCTGATCAAATCCGGTTCATTATATAACACAAAATCCAAAATTGCCTTCTCCCTGGTAGAGTCCAGTACAAGCTGCTCAAAGAATCCATCACAGAGGCACTCCACAAACTCCCTTTCTTGGGGTCCAGTACCAACCTGATTTTCCCAGTCTACCTGCATGTTGAAATTTCCCATAACAACCAGAGCATTACCTTTACGACATGAACATTTTAACTCTTGATTCAACTTGCACCCAATATCCAGGCTACTGTTTGATAACTCCCATTCTTACAATTTCTCAGTTCTATCCATACTGACTCTACATCTCCTGATTATATGTCACCCCTCGCAAGGACTGAATTTCTTTCCTCACCAACAGAGCTACCCCATCCCCTCTGCCCACCCGTCTGTTTTTCCGATAGGATGTATACCCTTGAATATTTAGTTCCCAGCCCTGGTCCTCTTGCAGCCATGTCTCTGTAATTCCCACAACATCATACTTGACAATTTCTAACTGAGCCTTAAGCTCATCCACTTGATTCCTTATACTTCGCGCATTCATATACAACACTTTGACTTCGGTATTCACCACCCCTCTCACTCCGGTCACTATTGGCCCTGACCTTACTCTCTTATCCCTTCTCGAACTTTCCTTCCCATTAATTCCCCATTAGATGGAGTCATGGAAATGAATGAACAAAGGGAATGAAGCTGCAGGGTAACAATGCACTTACGGGATGCTTGGCTGACAACCTCCCACTGACAGCAGCAGTCTGATTCCACGTTGGAGAGACAAAGCCCTGTGCAGGGAAGATTAAAAATATATAAATCCTTTAGGGAACAAAGATTCCAGCTGACATAATACTGAACAAATTTTTAAAAAGCTACAGGTGGTGGAAACCCGAGGAGCTAACTCAGCACCTAATAGCTCCTCACGCAGTTGGTTGAATTGCTGCCTCACAGCGCCAGAGACCCCGATTCAATCCTGACCTCGGGTTCTGTTTGTGCAGAGTATGCACCATCTCCCAGTGACCGTGTGTGTTTCCTCCAGGTGTTCTGGTTTCCTCACACACCCCAAAGACGTGTAGGTTTATAGGTTAATTGGCCCAAGGATGTGGGGAATAGAATAGAATAGAATGCCTTTTATTGTCATTCAAACAGCTTGGTTTGAACAAAATTGCATTTCTACAGTCTTATGGATGCGTAAGTGGGATAACATAGAACTAGTGTGGACAGGTGATCATCGATGCTTGTCGTGGACTTGGAGGGCCAAAGGGTCTGTTTCCATGCTGTGACATTCAATCTATCAATACCTGGACATAGCAAAGATAGGGCAATGGATGAGTTTGTATCAAAACATAAACCATTTAATGGCAGTGCAGATTTCAGGCCAGGATTCCCTACTTCTAGAGTAGGAAGGAACTGCAGATGCTGGTTTACACCAAAGATAGATGCAAAATGCTGGAGGAACTCAGTGGGTCAGGCAAAATCTCTGGGGAAAAGGAGTAGTTGATGTTTCGGGTTGGAACCGTTCTTCAGACTGAAAGTATAGGTGGGGGAAAATAAACAGATGGTGAGAAAAGGCAGAACAAATCAGGGCCGGCAACAGATGACCTCAGGAAGCGTGGAGCCCACAATGGCCCGTTGTTGGGTGGGGAAGGTGTGATAACAAGAGGGATACAAGGATGCGAAGAGTGGAACTGGTAGAACGACTAGGGTAAGGGATGGGGATAGAGAGGGAATGCAGGAGTTAGAGAAATTAGAGAAATCAATGTTCATACTGCTCCCTACCCTAAGTCTTAGTGCTAATATTAATTTGTTCTTATGTTTTCTGCATCAACTCTGCCTTGTACAGATGTTGATGGACCTGCTGTCTGTTCTCTTTAAAGTACTAATTCAAAATCTGTAATTGGAATATGCTTCAAAATTAGGTTACGGAGGAAAGAATTAAACCATGTTAATAGTGCACCTTTTTACCTTTTTATAACATTCGACATTCCTACAAAGGCAATTACTTCCTTTGAAAGGAGATTGCTGAGCACTGTTTACAATGAAAGGTTGAAGACAATTGGCAAAGGGTAGATGAGGAGATACTACCTACTGTTATGATTGAATGTGCAATGCCTCAAACAGTGAAAGCAGATACAGGGGCAACTTTCAAAAAGGAATTGGGGAATGCATAAAATGGAAAAGAACAGGAGAGTGAAGCCAAGTGCCCTCTCCATAGAAAGACGGAGGCACAAGAGCCTGCAGGTACTGTAATCTGAAACAACAAACTATATGGTAATGCTTTAATTTTGGATTTTCAAAAAAGAAACATTGGCACAAAACCTGACCAGAGGATGTCGGCATGAGAAGACTTCCGGAGTTTACCTTGCCTCATAGCTACAGGTCTAAGAAAATAAAGTTCTTATAATCTTCAAAAATCTACAATCTCCTATATGTTCCCTGTGAGCCATGGCCATACCCCAACAGCAGGCCTGGCGTACCTGCCACGAAAACCGGGAACCCACCTGGAGTTGTCCAAGGCTTGTCTCCTGCTCGACCCTGAAGACTGGGAACCGGGAAGGAGGGTGGAGGGAGTCGGCAACGCGGCGGACGCTGGACAAAAGGCTGTTTTCAAGATGGCGGAGGACGGAGGAGACGATCAATGCTGCCTGGACAACGGTCATTAAATCCAAGATACGACTGCACTCATAAGAACTTTCAAAGTTTATGGGCACCAGAAACGTGACGACTCTTTCTCTCGGTGAAGTCTACACTTACACTATCATTGTTGCACTTTTTGTACTTATCTATAATTGGGTTTATCCATTGTATGGTTTTACTGGATTGAATGCAAAACAAAGATTTTCATTGTACCTAAATCGAAGGGATCTATCGCAGTCGCTGCCTCAAAAAGGCAACCAGCATCGTCAAAGACCCACACCATCCTGGCCAAACACTCATCTCTCCATTGCCATCGGGAAGAAGGTACAGGAACTTGAAATCTGGAACATCCAGGTTCAAGAACAGCTTCTTCCCCACAGCAATCAGGCTACTAAATACGACATCATACAAGCGCTGAACAATAACAGTCTATTGCACTTTATCTGTTTATTTATTGTGTACATATATGGTCGATAGTATATAGACACACTGAACTTTTATCTCCTGTTCTGTACTATGTTTACATATTCTATTGTGCTGCAGCAAGCAAGAATTTCATTGTCCTATCTGGGACATGACAATAAAACTCTCTTGACTTTTATCTTGACCTAGGTACATGTGACAATAAAGTATCATCATCATCATCATCATACGGTACTGAACCAGCAGAACAAAGGCGAGCACGTTCACCTCAGGCCACACTGCCACCCAGTGAGCCAAACACAAAGTGCATGCACAGTTGAAGTGAGCACAACATAGTCATTTTGATTGCACAGTGCTGGGTATCTTACAATCCAACAGTGTGAATTTTAGGTAACAGCCCCCTGCTTTCTGCCCCCTCTTTTTCCCTTTAACGAGAATGATTCCAGGAATGATTGGATTAACATATGATAAGCGTTTGAAGGTACTGGGGCACTACTCGATAGAGTTTAAAAGGATGAAGGGGGACTTCATTGACATTTATCAAACAGTGAAAGGCCTGGATAGAGTGGATGTGCAGTGGATGTTGGGAGAATCTAGGACAAGAGGGCATAGCCTCAGAACAAAAGGACCAACCTTTAGAAAGGAGATGAGGAGAAATATCTTTAGTTAGAGGGTGGTGAATCAGTGGAATTCATCGCCACAGAAGGCTGTGGAGGCCACGTCAATGGATATTTTTTAAGGAGGAGATTGACAGATTGTTGATTAAGGGTGTCAAGGGATATGGGGACAAGGCAGAAGAATGAGGTTAAAAGGGGAAGATAGATCAGCAATGATTGAAAGTCGGAGTGGACTTGATGAGCCAAAATGCCTAATTCTGCTCCCAGAACTTATGAACATGGATAGGCTAATTCTTCTCCTATAACTTATGAATTTGTTTTATTAGAAGAAAATATGAACAATTTGGGCCCCGACTGATTAGTGTTAAGAAGAATAAATTGTGACCTAACTGAACAGTGTATGATTCTGAGAAGAATCCCCTTCCAAACATATCCCTCCCTAAGCTTTACACTTCACTCCTCTTATCTGACACTTTCCTTATCTGACATCCTTTTGTCTCCTTGTCTCCTTTTTGTCCCTAGTCTTTATCCACCCACCTGCTGATCCAAACTCTACCTCACCTGTATCTACCTATCACTTGCAAGGCTTGTCCCGCCCTCACTTCTTTTCCAGCTTTCTCCCCCTTCTACAACCAGTCTGAAGAAGGGGCCCAACTCGAAACTTTACCTATGTATGTCCTTCAGAGACGCTGACTGACCCGCTGAGTTACTCCATCACTTTGTCATATCCGCATGATTCCAGCATCTGTAGTTCCTTGTGCTCCATACAGCTTTCAACTTAGTGAACCGTTTGATCATGCATTCACACTACTTCTATGTTACCCCACTTTCTCATCCACTGCCTATACACGAGAAGCAATTTACAGAGGCCAAATAACCTACAGAACCACGCGTCTTTGGGATGTGAGCACCCAGAGGAAACCCACACAGGAAGAAGGTGCAAACACTAAACAGACAGCACCCAAGGTCAGGATCGAACTTGGGTCCCTGGTGCTGTGCAGCAGCAGCACTACCAGCTGCACCACTTTGCCAAACCTATTTTTCCTTGGTTAAATAGCCGACGGTGGCAGCATCAGAGAGGGGGACAAGATCAGGGAGGTTGAGGGGGAGAGAGAAGAACAGGGGATAGGCAGGAAATAGGTGAGTGGATAGGAAAAGGAGTAGGGAATACTGCAGAGACTGAGGAGGAGAGAGGACATGGGGATGATCTGTAGTAGAAGGGACAGAGGAAAGGATGTAGAGTAGAAAAGAGAATGGAGAGGATGGAGAGCAGAGAGGGGAGGGGTGGAAACGATCGAGTGGAGAAAGATTAGCGAAGTCAACAAGAATAGATACAAAGGGAGAAAATCACAAAGAGAGTCATAGATTCATATAGTGTGGAAACAGGCCCTTCGGCCCAACTACCCCACGCCGGCAGGGGAGAACGCTGGAAAAGAGGTGGTGGTGGGAGAAAAAGGAGCATAGAGGAGAGCAGTGAGGATAGGACGATAGGACAATAGATGGATTCTAGAGAAGACAGAATATGGACATGGGAGGAGAGAACATAGAACAGGACAGCACAGAAACAGGCCATTCGGCCCACAATATCCCTGTCTAACGTGATGCAAAGATAAACAAATCACTTGTGCCTGCACATGATCCATATCCCTCCATTTACGTGCGTCTATCTAAAAACCTCTTAAATACCTCTATCATATCAGCCTCCACCACCAACCCTGGCAGTGCGTTCCAGGTACTCACCATTCTCAGTGTAACAAGCTTGCCCAGCACATCTCATTGACCCACTCACCTTAAAGCTATGCCCTCTAGTCTTTGGCATGGAGTGGATAGGATGGAAAGAAAGATGTCAGTGGAGTAGACGGGAGCAGATGAGACTGGGCAAGATGGAGAGTAGTCAGGAGAACGGAGGAGCAGTGAGTACAGCAGGGAGGGGACGAGCAGAGAGGGTAGAGAGCAAAGGAGAGGAAGGAAGGAAAGGAATGAAGAAAGGGAGAATTATGAGGGAGATAGAGAGTAAAGGGAGGAAAAGGGGCAGCAGAGAAAATAAATAACTGGGAAAAGAAGATTGGAGAGAAGATAGAAAAGTGTTTGGAGCAGGGAGAGAGCAGGGAATTCAGAGTAGTAGGGGCTGGGTTGGATGAAGGAAGGAAATGACAAGGAGGAAGATAGAGGAGGGAAGAAAGAAACGATGAAACACATGACCCATTCTTCAGCAGGGAACATTGAATAATTCATTTGCATTCTTCTGAACTCCTTGTGCTGACAACACGTCAGCCCACGTCCATCAAATGTCAAATACAGTAAATAATTTACCTTCTTCATGCAGGCCAGAAGACCATCAATGTATGTCGATTTAATCTTGCGTATCTGAAACACAAATTAAATATGTACTTGTTGCAAGATGCATGACAGATTGGCTATTTTTGGTCTTCACAATGAGTAGAGAATGCTCGCTGAGTCCCTGAAGATCAACTTGTGCCTCGTTCATTGGGGAATAATGCGTTTGGGGAAAATTGCAAGGACAGAGACTATATAGATTGGTCTGAGATTATGGAGCAGCCGCCAAACTGTAGGATAGGCAGTGCTTCAGAAAGGGTGCAGCAGAGATGCCTGGATCAGAGAGTATTAGTTACAAGGTGCAGTTGGACAAACTTGGATTATTATCTTGGAATGTCAGAGGATGAGGGGCGAGCAGATAGAAATATGTAAAAGTATGAGAGGCATAGATAGGGTAGACAGCCAGGACCTTTCAGACAGGGTCTGAAATGTCAAATATTAGAGCGTATAGCTTTAAGGTGAAAGGGGAACATTCAATCAACTAATCATTCAACCAATCATTTGGACAGCATCAGATCAGGCATGAAGACTGTAGCAGAATGGGCCATGTTTAAATTAACGAGCTATGACACTGCAGTGTCCTCCTTACCCCTGTGAGAAATAGAATGATTAAACCCCCACTGTTGTGAAGGTCCGGGCGAGGATTCTAATATCGTTGTGAATGAGGTAACCAGCATCGTCCTTGAGCACCACTGATAGCATTGTATAGTGGCAGGCAGAGATGGGCGATGCGGCAATAATCACCAGATACTAGCTTTTCAATTAAAATACTATATACAGGTCACTAGCAACTGAGCATGCTTAATTAAATAAATTAATATTACTTACATGCCCCTGGTCGAGAAACTGCTCATTACCATGAACATGCGATGTATGATATGGGAGGTACTGGGGGGACGAACCTATAGACTGTGCACCTCAGTGCTCTGATTGGGAAGAGCCAGAGGGGAGGTTAAGCCAGCAGAATTGTGTGTATAAAGGGGCTTTACTTTCCTGACTTTGGTGTGCCTCTAGGGGACAACAAAGGAGAGACACCTATTCTGCAGAATATTTTCTTAATAAAAACTTCTTTGCCTGACTTTGTCTTAAAAGCGTTTGTGATTTTTTATATCACACCACCAACCCTCCAAACTAAACCGCAAGTTCAGCTCAAGAGTTCAGTGGATAAATGTGAGGTTATCCACTTTGGTGGCAAAAATAGGAAAACAGACTATTATCTAAATGGAGGCCGATTAGGAAAAGGGGAGATGCAGCGCGACCTGGGTGTCATGGTACACCAGTCATTGAAAGTAGGCATGCAGGTGCAGCAGGCAGTGCAGAAAGCGAATGGTATGTTAGCTTTCATAGCAAAAGGATTTGAGTATAGGAGCAGGGAGGTTCTACTTCAGTTGTATAGGGTCTTGGTGAGACCACACCTGGAGTATTGCGTACAGTTCTGGTCACCAAATCTGAGGAAGGACATTATTGCCATAGAGGGAGTGCAGAGAAGTTTCACCAGACTGATTCCTGGGATGTCAGGACTGTCTTATGAACAAAGACTGCATAGACTCGGTTTATACTCTCTAGAATTTAGGAGATTGAGAGGTGATCTTATAGAAACTTACAAAATTCTTAAGAGGTTGGACAGGCTAGATGCAGGAAGATTGTTCCCGATGTTGGGGAGGTCCAGGACAAGGGGTCACAGCTTAAGGATAAGGGGGAAATCCTTTAGGACTGAGATGAGAAGGACTTTTTTCACACAGAGAGTGGTGGGTCTCTGGAACTCTCTGCCACAGAGGGTAGTTGAGGCCAGTTCATTGGCTATATTTAAGAGAGAGTTAGATGTGGCCCTTGTGGCTAAGGGGATCAGAGGGTATGGAGAGAAGGCAGGTACGGGATACTGAGTTGGATGATCAGCCATGATCATATTGAATGGTGGTGCAGGCTCTAAGGGCTGAATGGCCTACTCCTGCACCTAATTTCTATGTTTCTATGTTTCTATGTTTCTATGTAAGAGCATTTGGGTGGCAGAATCAAAGTCCCATTGCACTGCCAGCTAATACTTGTCTACACTTGGGCTGAGGCTTGGATAGAGTGGATGTGGAGAGGATGCTTCCACCAACGGGAGAGTCTAGGACTAGTGGTCATAGCCACAGAATTAAAGGACATTCCTTTAGGAAGGAGATGAGAAGGAATTTATTTAGTGGTGAATCTGTGGAATTCTTTGCCACAGAAGGCTGTGGAGGCCGTCAGTGGATATATTTAAAGAAGAGATAGATAGATTCTTAATTTGTACAGATGTCAGAGGTTATGGGGCGAAGGCAGGAGAATGGGGTTCGGAGGGAGAGATAGATCAGCCATGATTGAAAGGCAGGGGTGGGAGATTGCAACCTTCACGTGGTCCGCCCTGTTTCGACGAATGCAATCAACCTGGTGTGCACAATCAAATAAGATCAAATAGAACAAGTTGTCCCACAACTTTAGGCTGTGCACGCTATACGCAAGAAGAAGATTGAATGGCAGAGTAGACCTGATGGGCTGAATGGCCTAATTCTGCTCCTATCACTTATGATCTTATTAATTATGACCTACACTTTGTACTCACTTGGATGAGGATTATGCGCCTGATTGACTCACCTGTCTATATTCCAGTATTATTTTAGGCAGCGGATGAAGTTCCTTCAGCTGCAGCAGCTAGTAAACACAATCAGACAACAGGGCTGTCTTATTATTTAAACATTCTGGAAAGCCGTCTCGGCTAAAGGAAGCCCGCGTGTCATTATTTCACCGATAGCTTTCATGTCCAGGAGTTAATCTTGGAAAAGACAGCGGATTTTGTATTGGGTTGCACATTCCAAGCATGAATTTTTTATAAGGCAACCAATCACTTAAACAACCCTTTTAAAATCCCACAATTTATGGCGACAAAATATAAAAGCATTCTTCCTCTGAATAAATCTCATTTAGCACCATGTCGTTTGGACTGTGTAACACCAAGCATAAAATAGGGCTGGGATAGGGTTGCACGCCTCAGTTATAAAGCAGGATCATAAGATGTTTGAATTAGAAAATCATTATTCATCTTGCATGTACCATGCTTTGGAACTCTTAATCCGATGTTCATATACAATTACAGGATCACACATCACTGGAGGTCACGTACAATTTATATCCAATTAGACCCACTACTCTGGTCCTTACACAAACCCCTGTAAAGTTTTCTGTTATGTTATGCAACAAATTATAGTTATAAAGGAACATGGTACTGCAGTTGTGTAGGAAGGAACTGCAGTTGCTGGTTTACATAAAAAGACACAAAAGTGCTGGAGTAACTCAGCGGGTCAGGCAGCATCTGTGGAACGGGTGATGTTTCAAGTCGGGATCCTTCAGTCCAGCCTGAAGAAGGGTTCCGACCCGAAATACCACCGATCCATGTTCTCCCGAGATGCTGCCTGACCCGCTGAGTTACTCCAGCACTTTGTGAATTATACTTTAGTTTAGTTCAGTGTTTTAGTTTAGTTCAGAGATACAGCACAGAGCCTTACAGCACCAGAGATCAAGTTTCGATCCTGACTATGGGTGCTGTCTCTGCACGGAGTTTGTATGTTAGTCTCACCCAGTGGGTCAGGCAGCATTTGTGGAAAGTGGAACGTGAAACAAATATTGTGTAAGAAAGAACTGCAGATGCTGGTTTAAATCGAAGGTAGACACAAAATGCTGAAATAGCTCAGTGGGTGAGGCAGCATCTCAAAAAAAAAGAGATGTTGCCTCACCTGTTGTGATACAAACATTAACTGTTTCTCTCTCCACAGATGCTGCAAGATCTGCTGAATGTTTCCAGTATTTTTTATTCTTGGTTTGGATTCCAGGTAGGTAGGTTTTTGATCTCTTTAGGTCTCTTACCATCAGCCCTTCTGCTGGCTAAATAGTTCCTCCTCATTACTCAAGTATGTCAAAAGTGTTTAATTGGTACATGTACTGACAATGGAACAATGAAATTTGTACTTGCAGCAGCATTACAGGCCTCTCACACAATACACATACATAATATATACAATAAACAAAAAAAACTCAATAAATTAACAACCCCAACACTCATGCAATGAATAACTCTTGTCAAACCTTCACCATCGTGCTACGAAAAATCTCAGTTCATCCCTCTCACCACACAAGTTCCTCGCATCTAGAAAACCCCACCTGTAAATCCCCACAAGTAAGTGAAAATTAAAAAAAAAAACACTGCAGATGCCAAAAATCTGATAAAAATGGAAAATACTGGAAATACTGAGCAGGTCAGGCTGCATCTGTGGGAAGGGAACCAGAGTTGATGTTTCGGGTCGACGACCTTCCATCAGAAGTGAGATAATGGAGCTGGTGAAGCTGCTGGCAGGACGGGAGGAGTGGGCTGGGGATTTAAGGTGGCCCCTGTGGACTGAATACAGATCCCCACTAAAGCGCTCACCCAGGCTGTGAACATCAAATGCACGTCATTAGGCTGGAAGGAGTGAAATGCTTCACTTGAAAAGACTGTCTGGGCCAAAGATTGATACGAAGTGCTGGAGTAACTCAGCGGGTCAGGCAGCATCTCTGGAGAAAAACGATGGGTGACGTTTTGGGTCAGGACCCTTCTTCAGCCTTCTTTGGGTCTTTACGTCACCCATCCTTTTTCTCCAGAAATGCTGCCTGGCCCACTGGCTTACTCCAGCACTTCGTATCTATCTTCGGCCCAGACAGTCTTTTCAAGTGAAGCATTGAAACTTTAAACTTTGTGTCAATTTTCAAGAAATTTGTGTCTATTTTCGGAACTTTGTGTCTATTTTAGGTAATTCCAGCATCTGCAGTCCCTTTCTACACCATTGTCTTGGCCCCTTGTTGGTAGGAAGGGAAGAGGCGACAGGACAAGTGTTACATCGCTGAATCACAATGAGGTTCACCGCGAAGTTAAACGCAGGACAGGTGAACATGGCAACGGATATGGTCCATGCTGTGACCTCTTTTCCAACAATAGTCAGCTCATGAAGAGGTAAAGCTGGAGAATTTACGACACAGTTTTGTGACTGTAGATTTCAGAAGAGAACTGAATATATAACTAAAAGCTAATCATTCAGACCTCGATACATGTGACAATAAACTAAACTGAACTGAACTGAGTTTCATAAAGAAGCCAGACTCACCGCTGCCTCGGAGGTTGATTGCTGCTGCCTCAGATCAGTTTTTGGAAGCTTCTTCCCACAAAGGAGGTGCAGGCGGAGTTTTTCAAACAGGATCTGCCTCAGACCAGATAATGCAAAATATTGCCATTATTTTTCAGCCTGACATTGTGGTCAATTGCAACTTGCCAGCTGCTGTGGGAACCCCACGGATCATGGGCAGGCTCATTAAACCACTATTGATAGATAGCACGGTGGCACAGCGGTAGAGCTGCTGCCTCATAGCTGGTTCGATCCTGACTACGGTTGCTGTCTGTACAGAATTTGCACTTTCTTCCTGTGACCACATGGGTTTTCTTTGGGTGCTCTGATTTCCACCCACACTCAGGTTAAAATCTGTTTTATACCCATGCACAGAGAGAATGGGTTACAGCAGCAATAAATTTATCAAATTTATCAAAGATTCTTGGGACTCTTGGCCAAGAATGAAGGAGCACCTGGCAGGAGGGCAGGCACGTGCCGTCAGGGTAGGCAAGGTAGGCACTGCCTACCCTGACTAAAATTATAACATAGTAATGTCTAAATATAAATAGTAAAGGCATGGGAGAATTATGCCTACGTAAGAGATCGATCTCTTAGGTAGGCATAATTCTCCGTGCCTTTCATCCGCAACGCTTGTAACATGGCAAGCTCTGTGCAGCCCATGTGCCGTCAGCGCTGCCTGAAGCCGTCAGTTTCAAGCGGGGCTGAAGGCAGCAGAAATTCTGCCTTTGCACTACTGTGCATGCGCAGCGCAAGTTTCTTGGCGGGGTTTTCAAATATGGTTTGTCGTGTACCAATGATGTGCTAAGTACATTTCTTGGTGATGTTTTTAAATACCGTATTTCCCGGGGTGTGGGGGTGGGGGGGAGAGCTCCTTTCCAAGCATTTGGGGAGTCTGGCCCAGGGTAAAGTTGCGGGGAGGGCACGAATGTTATGAAGGAGGGGATCTGGATAATGCCACTTGTGACGCTCCTTGCACAGTGGAATGCCACCACATTGAGGCGGGGGTGGGGGGGGGGGGGAGAGAAGTAGCTCAGGTGGCTGAGCGGCCGCCGGGCCAGACAGCGGAACCAGCCGCCACCTTAGCTCCTTCTGCCGGTCCCCGCTCACCTCTGGCAGCTCTCCGTCTAAAAACCTCTCTCCTGCCGTTCGCTGGCCTCACTCATGTCCTTAAATTCCCACAGCGCAATTGAGGTTACTCGGCTGTGGGAATTTAAGGATTTGCAGGAAGCCGCTGAGCGAAGTCGGCGAGCGGCAGGTGACAGGTGTTCCGATGGAGAGCACTGCCAAAGGTGAGCGTGCCGGCAGAAGGTGCTGAAGTGGCGGCCAGTTCTGCTGTCGGGTCCCGGTGGCCGCTCGTACCTCCCCGAGCTGCTTCTATCCCCAGCTACAGTGCGTGGCTTTGCGCCCAGAGAGCTGCGGTAGCGGTGAGTGAGTTACTGGCAGTATCCCTGACACCCTCCTTCTCAACACTCGTGCCCTCCCCACAACTTCACCCCTGGCACAGACTCTCCACACGCTGTGAAAGGAACTGTTCCCCCTATTGGTCCCTTGAACAAGTGTTGTCATTCAATGAGATGACAACTGATTCAACTATTCCCTGTGCTCCCGTTTTTCCCACCATCTCTCCATCTGCCATTACCCTTCACCCCCCCCCCCCCCCCACATTCGGTAATTCAGAATAAAGGGGACTAGGAAGCCTTGGGCAAATTGAATTGTCACTGTTTTTATTTTAATTTTTTTTAACGGAGAGACAATCTGCGCATGCGCGGTTTAATTTTTTTTAAGCCGACTGACTGCCTACCCTGAGTAATCACTCACGGCACGTGCCTGCAGGAGGGGCCTCCGAGAACGAAGGGGAATAGAAACATAGAAACATAGAAAATAGGTGCAGGAGTAGGCCATTCAGCCCTTCGAGCCTGCACCGCCATTCAATGTGATCATGGCTGATCATCCAACTCAGTATCCCGTACCTGCCTTCTCTCCATACCCCCTGATCCCTTTAGCCACAAGTGCCACATCTAACGCCCTCTTAAATATAGCCAATGAACTGGCCTCAACTACCTTCTGTGGCAGAGAATTCCAGAGACTCACCACTCTCTGTGTAAAGAATGTTTTCCTCATTTCGGTCCTAAAGGAATTCCCCCTTATCCTTAGACTGTGACCCCTTGTTCTGGACTCCCCCAACATCGGGAACAATCTTCCAGCATCTAGCTTGTCCAACCCCTTAAGAATTTTGTAGGTTTCTATAAGATCCCCCCTCAATCTTCTAAATTCCATCGAGTACAAACCGAGTCTATCCAATCTTTCCTCATATGAAAGTCCTGACATCCCAGGAATCAGTCTGGTGCAGCGGGCCACCTGTGGCCACGTGCGGCAGCAGGCCTGGTCGTAGGAAAGACTGCTCGATGAACTATTGTAACTTTGTCGGCACCAGAAATGTGGCGACACTTTGTGTACTGCCCAGGTGAGTTCTGCTGTGGATTTTACCCGGTTGTATGCAAAACAAAGAATTTCACTGTACCTAGGCACAGGTGACAATAAAGTATAATTGAATCATTGAATCGATGAGTGTTTTGGTTGTACAAATGTTTGGCTCACCTGCCGCAGCTGGTTACTGCTGGTCAGTAGGAATTGCTGTCCCGCCATCTGATGGGCCTCCTGCTCCAGCTGTTTCTGACGAACCTGCAAAATTGAATAACAATGCCAGTCACCCCAACAACAGCCCCCGCCAGCATTATCTAAGCCTGCCGTTAACACACATTATTTCAGATAATAAGCCTGGTATGTCAGCTGTGGCATGGTTGGAAAGGTTCAGCGGTATGTGGTCCAAACATGGTCAAATGGGACGAGTTGCTGTGGGGCATCTTCATAAGTTCATTAGTTCATCAGTCATAGGAGCAGAATTAGGCCATTTGGCCAATCAAGTACTCTACCATTCGACCATGCCTGATCTATCTTTTCCTCTCAACCCCATTCTACTGCCTTCTCCCTATAATCTTTGCCACCATTACTAATCAAGAATATGTGAATTTCTGCTTTAAAAATTCCCACTGACCTGGCCACCACTGCCGTCTGTGGTGATTAATTCCACAGATTCACCACCCTATGATTAAAGAAATGCCTCCACACCTTCTTTCTAAAGTGGCATCATTTTTTTCTGAGGCTGTGCCCTCTGGTCCTAGATTTTCTTGGTCGGCATGGACAAATTGGGCTGAAGGGCCTGTATCCCTGCTGCATGACTTCAGGACTCTCTGAGAGGAGTAACTGAATCAGAATGCTACAACATTCCCTGGTCAAGCAATTAAACTTTTTTAACTTTAGACTATTTAACCTATCATATTTGCTTTTAGTAGCCATTAGAAGATTGGCAAGATTTCATGATAGTTTAGAGTGATGATTTGGCTGGTATAACGTACTTGATTGTAAATCAATTCATCGTCAGGTCACTGTTCTAGAACAAGATTAGTACCTAACCCAAGCCCAAGAGAAGTACAACCAACACAAAATTGACCTGAGCTCAATTATCATTTTTTTCCAGACCAGACCCTTTGCTGATCAGACCTATCTTTGTTGTACACGTAACAATATAAATGATGCATGAACAAGAGACTGCAGATGTTAGAATCCTGAGAAAAACAAATTGCTGGAGAAACTCAGTGGGTCAAGCAGCATCTCTGGAGGGAATGGACAGACAACATTACGGGTCGGGACCTTTCTTCAGACTGATTGAGTAAGGAGGAGAAAGCTACAAATAGAGCCCTCTGCTCCTCCCTTTCCAGTTTTCTCCCCGTTATTCCATCAATCTGAAGAAGGGTCCCAACAAGAAATGTCACCTGTCCATTCCTTCCAGAGATGCTGCCTGACCCACTGAGTTCCTCCAGCACTTTCTGTTTTGATCTAAAAGATGCCATTGTCTCAGGGTAATACTGAGCACATCACTCTGGCATGGATAAAGCACTAGACTGGAATCAATTGATTCTTCAGCCAAGGTAATCCCGTCTCAGACAGTTGGGTCCCAATGAGTTTGGGTCAGCGGGCCAGATTATAATATCCATATACATTTTAAACAAATCCAAAATGCAACGTAAAAAACATCGGTAAAAGCAGCACAGGTAGATACCCCCAGCAGTTCAGACGTTCTTTTCAGTTCTTCTTTATTGACTTGAATTCCGTAGTTTTCCATCACTGTAAAGAAATACCAAGTTATGTTACTGAACTTGACATTCAAGCAATGGAAAGCAAAAAAACAAACTGCTGAAAGCGTCTGTGAGGGGAAAATGGCACAGAGTGCTGGAGTAACTCAGTGGGACAGGCAGCCTCGCTGGAGAACATGGATGGGTGATGCTTTGGAATGGGACCCTTCTTCAGATCCATTGAGTTTAAGCTAATGAGGAGTAATAAAGTGTCAGGTTCCACAGCATTGGATGATCAAGATCCCAAACAATTCTTGCCTCTCGGAGATCCATGCTTTGTGAGCTGGATGAAACTCCATCACCAGAGCTTGTCTCTTTCATCATCACATATTCCCAAAGTTCACATACTCAAATGGAGTGTGCTGTTCTGGCTATCACAAAATAGGGAGGATGTGATAGTGCTGGAGAATGTGCAGTGGCGGGATAAGCATCACGTGCAGACAGGTAAGAGTTGGCAGGAAAGAACTGCAGATGCTGGTTTAAATCGAAGGTAGACGCAAAATGCTGGAGTAACTCAGCGGGGCAGGCAGCATCTCTGGAGAGAAGAATTCTTTCCAGCATTTTGTGTCTACCTTCAGGTTAGAGTTGGTCTTAGTATCATGTTCGGCATAGACTTTGTGGGCGAAAGACCTGTTCCTCTGCTGCTGTACTGTTCTGTGTTCTATGCTGAGGGAAATGTTTTCACCCAGAGAGTGGTGGAATGCACTGCAGGAGTGAGTGGTGGAAGCAGAGTTTTGACAGCATTTAAGAGGTATCTAGATGAGCATTTGAATCGCCTGGCATTGAAGGGTACATGTTGGAAGATACAATTTATTGGGAAGGGTGCCCACTGATTAGCATGGAGAGGGTGGGCCGAATGACCTGTTACCATGCTGCATAACTCTATGACTAATGCAACCACTTTGGCGGGACCGTGGCACAGCTGGGTGAGCTGCTGCCTCACAGCACCAGAAACCCAGTTGGATCCTGACCTTGGTTGCTGTCTGTGTGGAGTTTGCATGTTCTCGCTGTGACCTTCTGGGTTTCCTCCGGGTGCACCGGTTTCCACCCACATCCCAAAGACGTGCAGGTTTGGAGGTTAATTGGCCCTCTGTGAAATAGCCCCTTGTGTTTAGGGAGTGTATAAGAAAGTGCGATAACATAGAACTAGTGTGAACGGCTGATCGATGGTCGGCGTGGAGTCACTGGGCCGGAGGGCCTCTTTCCATGCTGTATCTCTAAAGTAAACAGATTAATTTTCCCTTCATGTACTCTGGGCAACACTTGTACAGACTCTACCTGCCTGCTCACCTGCCAGAACTGGAATCAATCGCAACTCCACCATGCAAAATAGCTTCCATAGGTGTTGGCTCTGTGGAATTGAGAAAAGAGCGATATTAACTGGTGAAGGGAAAAATGGTTCCATGGGCATTCCTCTAATCATTATTTTAATGGAGACTATTGTCCATTTGAAAGATACAGATGGCCAGTTTTTTGGACACTAAGGGAATTAAGGGATTTGAGCCCAGGTCAGGAAGTTTCTTCCCAGCTGTTATCAGGCAACTGAACAGTCCTCTCATCAGCTAGAGTGTAGTGCTAACGTCCCATCTACCTCATTGGAGACCTTTAAACTTTCTTTAAACACACTAAATCGGACTTCAATGTTATATCTTGTATCAAAGGTCGTACCATTTTTATCTTTTATCATTGCGCTGTGGACGGCTTGGTTGTACAGTTTTTTGTGTGCTATCCTGCTTTTTTAAGAGGATAGCACACAAAAACAAAAGCTTTTCACTGTACCTCAGTCCAATTCTTTCACCATAGTTTCGGAAAGGTGCAAAAATCCTCAAGAGAATGCGGAAAAAATCCACACGGGAATGAGGGATTTTAGCTACAAGTTTAGACTGGAGAAACGATGTTGTTCTCCTTGGAGCAAGTACGGTTGAGAGGCAATTTAACAAGGGGGTGGCTGGTTTACACAAGATGATGAGAGGGAAGCTAATGGTTCATGGAGCCGAGGGGCAGCCGCTGGAGGTGACAGAAGGAATTTCCATTTGAAAACTGCTTTCATGTACTTTTCATAATGTACCCCAGTGTGCATGCACTGCTGTGTTTGGGAAGTAGCCACAAGCTTTAAGCTTCAAAAGGAATGCGTGATGTTTCAGGTCGAGACCCTTCTTCAGACTGATTTCAGTCTGAAGAAGGGTCTCGACCCGAAACGTCACCCATTCCTTCTCTCCAGAGTTGCTGCCTGTCCCGCTGAGTTACACAAGCATTTTATGTCTACCTTATATTCTGCTCACTGCAGATAGACACAAAATGCTGGAGTAACTCAGCGGGCCAGGCAGCATCTATGGAGAAAAGGAATAGGTGATGTTTAGAGTCGGAACCCTTCTTCCTCACCGTATCTTCCCTTTTGCTTTATCTATTGCACTTGAGTTTGACGATTATATTTATGTGTATTATCTGACCTGTTTGGATAGCATGCAAAAGAAACCTTTTCACTTCAGTACATGTGAGAATAATAAACCTAAACCTAGACCTAGTTTAACTTGGCATCATGTCTGGCACGGACATTGTGGGTTGAACAGCCTGTTCCCGCGCTGCACTGTTCTATGTAAAATATTCTATGCATACCAACATAATTTTTTCTACAAAATAAGCACTGTATAAAACATAATTCTGCTGCACCTTTCGATAGATTACTATTATGTTCGTGACTTTGGTGTGCAGTTCTGTTGTCAGGACTCATCTCCTTTCCTGCCTTTGGTATCACGAAGGCAACTGGCAACTGATGCAGATCAATATAAAACTGGCAGGTGGTTTAATAACCTGACTAATAAAAAGCTAACTCTTGCCTGTAATTTTGCACGGAGATGCATCATAAGGCGGTGAAGAATGTGAAGGCCTACACAGTTTTCCTGCAGCTTGTAAAACAAAGGAGAAAAATCAAACAACTTTCATTATTAAGTTAACATCTTTTAAGATAACAAAATCTTTGTCGTCAAGATCAAATCTTCAAGGTACGCGACCAAATGTGAATTGCCCCCCAGCTGCAGAATAGCGCTGCAGAAACTGTGCACCTTATCCCCCCCCCCCCTTTTTGTCTTGTTTTTGCACTGAGTAGGAGCAGTTTTTAATCTCACTGTACATGTGTATAGTGACAATAAAAGGCATTCTGATTCTGAGCTGCAGCAAGGAGTTGTTATGGAACATAGAAGAGTACAGCACAGAAACACGCTTTCGGCCCTCATGTCTGTTCTGAACATGATGCCAAGGTTTTTGATTGATCAAAAGATACTGCATGGAAACAGGCCTTTCGGCCCACTGAATCCATGCCGACAATCGATCACCAGTTCACACTAGTTTGATGTTACCCCTCACCTTAAACACTCAGGGAAATTTATAAAGGCCAATTAACCTACCAGCCTGCCTATACAATTTGGGATGTGAGAGGAAATTAGAGCACCTGGAGGAAACTGCATGGTCATAGGGAGAACGTGAAAACTCCACACAGACAGCACCCGAGATGAGGACTGAATCCAGGTCTCTGGCGCTGTGAGGCAGCAGCTCTACCAACTGCACCACTGCACTGCCCTTGATCCCTGCACATTATCCATATCCCACATTCCCTGCTTATCCAGATGCTTATCTAAAAGCCTCTTAAACACCACTATCGTATCTGCC
Organism: Raja brachyura; assembly: GCA_963514005.1. The sequence goes on along the minus strand of OY740783.1, from coordinate 119,962,496 downwards.
TCCACCAGCACCGCTGGTAACACGTTCCAGGCACCCACCAAAAGGTTGTGTGCAAAAGGTTGCTGCATACATCTCCATAAACGTTCCCGCTCCCGCTTTAAACCTATGTCCTGTAGTCTTTGAATTTCCACCTCTTGTTTTAAATGCTCATCCAGATACATTCCGAATGGCGTGTACTCAGAAATGCAGTCGGGCACAGGGACATAGATTCAGTCACAAGAGTGACTGACCACTCCAGCTCTCCTCCCACCGTTCCTCTGCATTTTCCATCCCCTTTCAAGTGTTTGTCACCTCCCCAAACTAAGACACTGATTGGGGACAGGATGGTCAAAGGAGCATCTATTTAATTGCAGTAAATGAGATTGCAGTAAATGAGAGACCAACCTTTGTGTTTCCTGTAGAATGAGTGGTGGAAGGGGTCAGTTCTGATGCTGAAGATGCCCCACAATGTTTGAGAACCAAGGCCTTGAAACAGGAGGAGGTGTCAGCGGGTTCCAGCAACCAGCCAGCGATCCTTGGGTCCAATATTTCCCAGCTGTTGGCTGCAATGAAGTAATAGTAGAGCCATTAAGTCACTTCACAGAAACAAGCCCTTCGACCCAACTCGTCCATGCTGACCCTCATACCAGTTTACCTATGTTTGGCCTGTATCCCTTTACTCCTTTCCTATCTTGGTAGTTATTCAAATAACTTTGAAACATTGAAATATATCTGCCTCTACTGTTGTCTCTGGCTGTTTGTATATATTCACCACAAACAAAGCAGAATCTTGTCAAAAACCTTGCTATAATCAATTGTACCATGTCTAATCACTCTGTCTATCATCAATTATCCTGACTATGGGTGCTGGCTGTACAGAGTTTGTACATTTTCCCTGTGATCGCAGGTTTTCTGCAGGTGCTCCGGTTTCCTCCCATACTCCAAACACGTACAGGTGTGCAGGTTAATTGGCTTCTGTACATTTTCCTATTGTGTAAGATAGTGCTAGTGTGTTGGTTGATCGCTGGTCAGCATGGACTTGGTGGGTTAAAGAGCCTGTTTCCACACTGTATCTCTAAAGTCTAAAGCTGCTGCTTCACAGCACAAGAAACCCGGGTTTGATCCTGACATGCTGTCTGTGTGGAGTTTGAACGTTCCCCCTGTGACTCCATTGGTCTCCTCCGGGTGTCCTGGTCTACTCCCACAATCCAAAGTCGTGCGGGTTTGTAGGTTAATTGCCCCTGATGCGTCGGGAGTGGATGAGAAAGTGAGATAACATAGAACTTGTGTGTTTAAGAAGGAACTGCAGATGCTGGAAAATCGAAGGTAGACAAAAATGCTGGAGAAACTCAGCAGGTGAGGCAGCATCTATGCAGCGAAGGAAATAGGCAACGTTATGGGCAGAAACCCTTCTTCAGACTGATGTGACGGTGGGGGGGGGATGAAGAAAGGAAGAGGTGGAGCCAGTGGACTGAGGGAGAGCTGAGAAGGGGAGGAGAAAGTAAGGACAACCTGAAATTATCCACGACTGTGTCCCTGCATTTGACAACAACACCATTGTCAAATTTGCAGACGACACAACGGTGATCGGGCTGATCACCAACGGTGATGAAACAAACTATAGAGCGGAGGTGTAGAACCTGGCGGACTGGTGCTCACGGAACAACTTGTCACTAAACACCTCCAAGACCAAGGAGCTGATTATCGACTTCAGGAGGTCACAGAATGGGGAATACGCCCCAATCTCCATCTACGGAGACAGTGTGGAGAGAGTGTCCAGCTTCAAGTTTCTGGGCGCTCACATCTCAGAGGACCTCACATGGTCCACCAACACCGCTGTGCTGGTCAAAAAGGCACAGCAACGACTGTTCTACCTAAGAACATTGAAACGGACTGGTCTGCCCAACAGCTGCTGACGACCTTCTACCGCTGCACCACAGAGAGCATACTAACGTATGGCATCTCTGTGTGGTATCTCAGCTGCACGGAGGCGGAGAGGAGAGCTCTTCAGCGCGTTGTCCACAGAGCGCAACAGATTATTGGGGCACAGCTACCAGCCTTGAGGGCATCAACCACACACGGTGCCTCAGGAAGGCCGTCAGCATACATAAAGACTCCTCTCACCCTTGTAATGGACTGTTCGAACTACTCCCTTCCGGCAGACGTTACAAGGCCTTCCACGCCCGCACTATCAGACTGAGGAACAGCTTCATTCCCAGAGCTATAGCGGCTCTGAACTGGCCCTGCTGAGTACCCCCCCCCCCACCACCGTGGACTGTCTCCCCCGGCCTCGCACTTTAGTCTGTGTTGATGTTTCTGGTCAAATGTTCGTTTTTACAAACTTTGTTTTCGAGGGTTGCTAACCAAAATCTCGAAGTTGCAAACCAAATCTCGTTGCACTTATGTGTAATGACAATAAAAGATATTATTATTATATTATTATTAGAGAAGTCAATGTTCATACCGCTGGGGTGCAGACTGCCCAAGCGAATAGAACTAGTGTGAATAGGTGATTAATGGTTGGCATGGATTCAGTGGGACAAATAACCTATTTCTATGGCATATCTCCAAACTAAATTAAATTAAAAGGTGTTTTTAAAGGTTTTGGCAAGATTTTACACACCCATAAACACTCGTGGCATTTTCATAGAGCAATCAAAAGTTAATTTAGTATGTACATTGTGCCACATCAAATATAAAACACAGATTAAATAGCCCAGCATGTAAATTTTACCCTGTGCAAGAAAAAGTTGGTGACCTGGTTGATCGGAACAGATGGGAAATGTTTAAACTTTAGTTTAGCTTAGAGTTTAGCTTCAGCCCACTGAGTCCACACTGACCAGTAATTATCCTTACACTAGTTCCATCCTTCACAGTAGGGACAATTAATAGAGGCCAATTAACCTACAAACCTGCACATCTTTGGAAAGTGAGAGGAAACCCACACGGTCACAGGAAGAACGTACAAATTCCACACAGACAGCACCCGTAGTCAGGATCAAACACGGGTCACTAGCGCTGTCAGGCAGCAACTCTACTGCTGTGCCACTGCACTTCCCTTGTGGAATTATAGGAGTGTACTATCTTTGTTTTTTTATATTCTTGGGGTTTGTAATGCTTGAGATATTTAACTTTTATTCTTCGTATTTTAAAACTTTGGAAACTCTGCATGTTTGTGCTCTATGTGAGGCCTTTGTCCCTTATATTCTGGTGGTGCTCTATGTTTGCAAATAAAGGTTTGAACTTCTTGAAGAATTCTCCGCATTGCTTGAGTTAATTTTGAGTATCAGTAACCACCACAAATAAGGAAGAACTTTCAGTTCATGGATCAGACATTTCTGACCCAGAGATATTTCAACTTGTTTCATGTTACCATCATCAGAAATGCAATTAAAAAGATTGTTCTTCCTCACTTTCCTGTCAGCTGACAATGCAGTCACCTCTGCACATTCAATCCAATTGAAGTTAATCGATATAAATCTGCAGCAATGAGTGATCTCAGCAAAGCTAATCCACTCACATGCAGTGATCAGAGCCTGGAATTATACGTGATTGCTGGTTGTCATGAACTAGGTGGGCCAAATGTCCTGTTTCCACACTATATGTCTAACTAAACTAATCTCCCCCATAAACTTTCTGCCTTCCCCAATCAAGCTAATTATGTTTCTCTCTCTCTCTGTAAACACTGAATGATCTGTTGAGAATCGACAGCAGCTCCTCTTTAGCACTCAGATTTCCAAGACTCAGGAACAGTCTCTTACCCTCTGGTGTTAACTTCTGAACAGTCCTTCAATAAGTTTTTTTTTTAGTTTAAAGATGGTAAGTTCATAAGTTCATATGTCATAGGAGCAGAATTAGCCCATTTGGCCCATCAAGTCTACTCCTCCATCAAGGCTAACCTATCTTTCCCTCTCAACCCCATTCTCCAGCCTTCTCCCTGTAACCTTTGATGCCCTTATGAATCAAGAACCTGTCAATTCCCTCTAAAAATTCCCATTGACTTGGCCTCCACAGCCATCTGTGGTAATGGGTTTCACAGATTCACCAGATTCTGACTAAAGAAATTCCTCCTCAACTCCTTTCTAAAGGTACATCATAAAGATACAGCATGAAAACGGGCCAATGTGAAAACATTCACACCGACCATTGATCACCAGTTCACACTAGTTCTATGTTATTCTCATCCATTCCCTACAAACCAGCGGCAATTTATAGTGGCCAATTAGCCTACAAACCTGTACATCTTTGGGATGTGGGAGGATACTAGAGCACCAGGAGGAAACCCATGCGGTCACGGGGACAATGTGCAAATTCCACACAGGCTCCAGCCGAGGTCAGGATGGAACCCAGGTCTCTGGTGCTGCGAGGCAGTGGCACTACCAGCTGTGTCACTGTGCCACCCACAGACCTGGCATGCTGTCAGGTTCAGCTGTGTCTCTTTACATACATTGGACTTCGTTTCTGGAACCAGTGTGCTACAATGCTGAAAATCATCCGCTGGATTCTGTATCTTCCCCTTTGCTCATCCACTTGTATTTGAGTTTGGCTTGGTTATATTTTTATTTAGTATATCTGAGGGACCTGACGTGAGGTGGGGGGGGGGGGGGGGGGGGGGGGGGGAGTACCGAGAACAATGAGGGACCACTGGGGACCACACTGATCACTTTGTAGTTTTGCACGTGGCGACTCTTTGCATACTTTGTGAATGGTACGCAAAATAAAGAATTTCACCGTGAAGAATTTCACATTATCACATGTGATAATAAAGTATCGATCAATCAATCTGATTATCAGCTTGCAGGCAAAATAAAGCTAATCAATGTATCTCGGTAGATGTGACAATAATAAAGCTGTACCTAAACCTATGAGTTTTTCTTAATTTACGCACTTCATTTTGGAACTGTTTTTGTCCCCAAGTAGAGCCCAAATCCAGCACCTGAAACCTACGTTGTTAATGCTTATGGTTGGTATACTGTGGTCCACCATACCTTCTTTCCAGCGCATGCTGTCCGCATAGTGGAGTAACACCGTCCGTAGCAGATCCTTGGCTTTAAATGCAACAGTGCAGCCTTTGCGACTTAATATCTGAAGCAGCAGTACCCTGCAGATAATGCAAGTGTCACCTGTCTGTTATCAGTGTTACGAGTAGCATGTTATCCACTGAGGTTGAATAATTTCAATAATAATCAATATTCAATAATATTGTGCATTCTGCATCTTCCCCTCTGTATCTTCCCCTTTGCTCTATCTCTGACACTTGAGTTTGCCTTGATTGTATTTATGGTATTATCTAACTTGATTGGAACCACATGCAAAACAAAGCTTTTCACTGTTACCTCAATATGTGACAAGAAAAAAACTAAAGCTAATAAATACAATTGTGTAGGAAGGAACTGCAGATGCTGATTTGTACCAAAGATAGACACAAAATGCTGGAGTAACTCAGCGGGTCAGACAGCATCTTTGGAGAAAAGGAACAGGTAAAGTTTCTGGTCGGAATCCTTCTTTAGGCTAGTCTGAAGAAGGGTTCCGACCCGAAACGTCACCTATTCCTTTTCTCCAGAAATGCTGCCTGGCCCGCTGAGTTACTCCAACAGTTTGTGTCTGTCTTCTAATAAACTAATTATTGTTTAAAAACTCAATCATAGTAAGTCAGTACAACAACGATATTCTTAGCCAAAAACTACAATCGATGAGGAAATTGGTGGGGTGTGGTGAGGCTGCGGACGGGAAAGTTGGCGGACGAACTGATTGCACAGCTCTTCTATAGAGCCAGCCTGGAGGATATCAGATCAGTTGCCTCAAACTTGTAGCTTGGAGGATCATGAACCACCCATGGAAAATATGACCACCTCTTGCACGAGCATGGACGTGTATCTTTTTTCTAATTGTTGTTTTGCACTAATACCTTGAGGTTTTTTTTACACAGTCTTTTTTCTTTTTATTGCCTTGTATTTTATGCATAATTTTCATTTTGTGTGCTGGCTGCGTCTATGTTCCTGTGATGCAGTTGCAGGAAAGATTTTTTATTTTACCTATACCAGGTATTCAGTGGCTGTAAATTGGTTTGGAACAAAATTAAAGTCATAAATCCTTCCTCAAATTCAGAGCTAGTTTGTCTTTAGCTTCGAGGCATCAATCAGGTTGTGCAGATACCACGGAGGCACACAGACACATCTTTCTTTACACTTTCCTTGCACCTACCTATTTCCTAAATATGCTCCATATCCCACCCCTACCCACACCTTCTACATTTTTCCTTTCTTCCCCTCCCCCCCCCCATTCCCTTCCACCCTCATTCCCTCCCTCTAGTTTCCATTTCTCTTCCACCAACTATCCCTCTCTTCATTCTCTCATCCTCACTGCATTCTCCCCACTACATTCATGCTCACTACATTGTCTCCCACCCACTATCCCTCCGTCTGGCTCTACCTCACACCTTCTCTTCCTTTTTATCAGATTCCACATCTGCACCTTTTGTCTCCACTTTTGCTTTGATTACCATCTCCATCATTCTGCCAATCACCTGAATCCATCTATCTCTTGCCAGCCATTGCCCTACCTTTTCCCCGTCCCTTCCCCTCATCTCTCTGTCCAAAAGCATTCTTGCCTTTCGAGAAAAGGTTCTCCCACAAGTCTTACTGTCTCCGCATACATTCTATCTTTGTCCCTCCCCTGACATCAGTCAGAAGAAGGATCTCGACCCGAAACATCGCCAATTCCTTCTCTCCATAGATGCTGCCTCACCCGCTGAGTTACTCCAGCATTTTGTGTCTACCCTCGCCTCTACTCCTACTGCATCAGTCTGAAGAAGGGTCCCGAACCAAAAGTTCAACTGTCCATTTACTCCACAGATAATCTGTGTCCACGCGGGTTTCCTCCGGGTGCTCTGGTTTCCACCCACTGCGCAAAGATGTGTAGCTTATAAATTAATTGGCTTCTGGTAAAAAAATCTCTATAGTGTGTCAAGCGTGGATGAGAAATTGAGATAACAAAGAACCAGTGTGTATGGGTGATCAATGGTTGGCATGGACTTGGGTATCCATGTTATATCTCTGAACTAAACTGAGGATACTGCCTGGCATACTAAGTTCCTCCAGCACTTTATTTTAGTCATTGAGTCCTGTAGCACAAAAACACGACCTATGGCCAAACTTTTCCATGCCAACCAAGATGTCATATTTCCATTAGTCCCACCTACTGCTTTTGGCCCATATCCCTCTAAACCTTTCCTATCCTGTACCTGTCCAAATGTCTTTTAAATGTTGTTATGATATCTGCCTCAACTATCTCCTCTGGCAGATCGTTCCATATACCAACCACCCTCTGTGTAAAAAAGGTTGCCTCTCAGGTTCCTATCTCACCTTAAACCTATGTCCTCTTTTCTTGATTGCCCTACTCTTGAGTGAAAACGTGTGCATTTACCCTATCAATTTTGTGCAGATACTACCACCATTGGCCCAGTTATACCTTCTTCAAATGTACCAATGAATCTGATGGGAAATCATACCTGAAACCTGCTTACTTACAGCATTAATTAACAAAGAAACATCTTTCCCAAAGACAGTATATTACTAAAACACTAAACTTGAATTAGCATATTTAAGAAAGTCGACTACATCTACACTGCACACTGCCTCAGAAAAGCAGCCAACACAATCAAAGGTCTGAAGAAGGGTCTCGACCCAAAACGTCGCCTATCTCCTTCGCTCCTTTGATGCTGCTGCACCCGCTGAGTTTCTCCAGCTTTTTGTGTAACAATCAAAGACTCATCCCTTCTTTCCTTCTTTTCCCCATTCCCATCAGGCAGAAGATACAGATGCTTGAAAGTGCGCACCACCAGACTAAAGGGCCTGTCCCACTATGCGGGTTTACCCAAGAGCTCTCCCGATTTTAAAAAAAAAACTCGTGGTAAGTACGTAAAATGTACGTAGCAGGTACGTTGGAGCTCAAGACGTATCCTAGCGGCTCGTAACGCTAATGGCAGGTACTCAGGAAACGCGGTAAGCTCGTGCCGTATTTTCAACATGTTGAAAAATGTCGACGAGAGCCCCGAGTACCTACGAACGGCTATTACCGTAATTCTCCGAGTTCGAATCAGGGGAAACTCGGGAGAACTCTTGAATTACCTCGAACAGTGGGACAGGCCCTTTAGGAAGAGCTTCTTTCTCTCTGTTATCAGGCTTCTGAATATCCATAACCTAGAATACTATCCAATTCACCTATATCCAATTGAGGACATTGGACTTTGTCTATGGAACTATCTTCTGCACACGGTATCTTCCTGTTTGCTGTACGTATTGTAGTGAGTGTATATATTGTATAGTAGATCTAATCTGTTCAGAATGCATGCAAAACTAAGCTTTTCAGTGTACCTCGGTACAGGTGAGAATAATAATCCTAAACCTAAACCTAAACTTAAACATTCTTCCCACCCTGGTGCTTTGTATTGGATTTAATTTTTCATCAGAGCAAAATTCAACATCCTTGGAGAGAGTCTGCCCTGATTGCAGTACATTGTCTTTGCCTTTTCGCTGTACCACGAATAGTGATCAATACAAGTACTCTCTATTTTTAAATGATAAATCACAAGTGCTGGACTGCGCCTTCATTAGAGAGTGTTTCTTGCAGACTCAATGGGTTTCAGAGATTGATCTGATGCCTTGAAAAATGTGCAGTCAAAATATTGAAACTGGGTCTATTGGTAATTGGTTACCTCAAATTTGGTTGAGGGGGTACATCAAACAGCATTTATACACCACCAACACTGGGTGGAGGAGCTTGATCAGCCTTTAATTACTCATCTCAGACAATGGGATGGGGATGGTGGGTTAACATAGAACATAACATGTAAAACAGTACAGCACAGGAATAGTAAGATTGAATGAGAACTTACCAGTTCGAAGGTTGATCTTTATTTCATGAGGAGTCGAAGTGAGGGATTTCGTGAAGAGCCCGCCGGCGCGCATGCTCGACATACTTCAAAGTAGCGGCGTGGAATCACAGAACCAACAATAGAAATGACTTCGCATAGTATGATTGAATTGACTAAGATTACCAGATGAAGGTGGTTGAGGGTTGGGCGAGGAGGGCACGAAATCCCTCACTTCGACTCCTCATGAAATAAAGATCAACCTTCGAACTGGTAAGTTCTCGTTCAATCTTACTATTTCATTTCGGAGTCACGTGAGTGACTTCGTGAAGACTTCAAAGCTTCTGTGATTACACGCCCTGGACCACGTCCATGCTGACACACCACTACCAGGGATGGATGGGAGGAACAAACTGGCTCAATAGTTCATACTGCAAAACAAGAGCATATTTATTAATAACAAATCAAAACCCCTCATGCGGGGACATCTCCACGTTCTTGACCTGCATTCAGCACGGCTTCTGCGAACTGTAGAGCAGCAGCAACAGGCTTGTTATAAAAACGCTGGAACACAGCTTCATTCGCCCATCCTGCTGTGGCGAGAATTTGGTCCATGGGCACCTCCATGACCCTCGCCGCTGACGTCGATGCAGCCCTGGTGGAATGAGACTTGAACACATTAGTGTCGATACCTGACTTACCCAAGACGACTCGAAGCCACCTGGATATCGTCTGGACTGTCACTCGATGATGAGGTCTCTTATGAGTGACAAGCAGGTATCTCTCCATTCCTCTGATGCGTGCCGTCACCTTGACATAGTGGCGGATATGTGAGGCTAAACATAGCCTAGCATCTGCGGGGTATGCCGGGAACTTCAGCTGCAGCCCTGTGCACCCAGGTCTATGCTGCTTTAGTAGCTCGTCAATGAAAAAGACTACTTCTGTAGGGGTAGATGTCATTCTGTCGACACGAAGTTTGTGTAGTGTCTGTACCCTCTGAGCTGAAGTCAGCGCTAGTAACATCACCAGCTTCATGGTGAGTTGGTCCAGTTGGAGCCCTTCCATGGGAGACCACGTCCTGAGCAGGGTTAATACGTACCTGACATCCCAGGTGATATTATAGCGTGGTGTAGGCGGATTCATATTGAATATACCCCGCATGAGTCTGGACACTAGCCTGTTGGATCCTGCCCCAATCTTGAGGTAGAATGATAGCGCACTTCTGGCGCTGTTGATGGCACTGTAACTTAAGTGTTCATCATGGTGCAACCCCGCGAGGAATTCCAGGACGTCGGTTATTGTCACGTCATCGTACGTGATGCGAGAGCGGCTGCAGTAGGCTTCCCACTTCTTAATATGCGAGCGGTATCTTCGCCTTGTGGACTCTCGACACGACGCCCCGATGGTATCCATGGTCCGAGCCGAGAGGCCGTATTGGGCTAACGGCCTGTTCAGAACCTGCAAGCCAACAAATTTAAATAGCCATGGCAGGGATGTGGCTCCCCTGAGACAGGGTGAGTAACCAATTGTGGGCAACCCCTCAAAAGGACCCAAGGTTCGTTGAGCATGTCAAAGACCACCGGATACCAAGGCTGTGTGGGCCAGTCGGGTATAATAAGGATGCCCTTGGCAGCATCTGCCTGAATCTTTCGCAATACCCGACTGATGAGGCAAAACGGAGGGAAGGCATAGAAAAACCAATTCCCCCAGTCCAGCGAGAATGCATCTAGCGCTATTGCCCCAGGATCTGGTTCCCATGAAACGTAGGCTGGTACCTGATGGTTTAACCGTGACGCAAAAAGGTCAATGTCCGGTTTACCAAATTTGGCTGTGACTTTAGAAAAAATCTCAGGATGCAACATCCATTCAATGTTGTCATTAAATTTGCGTGACCTGGTGTCCGCCACAGTATTAAGCTCACCTGGCAAATAGGTAGCTGAAATCCAAATGTCTCTTTGAACACACCAGAGCCAAATTGAGTTAGCCAATTTGTCACACGAAACTGACCTGGTACCACCCATATGGTTTAAATATGCCACAGCTGTGGTGTTGTCTATTTGGAGACGGACGTGTGCTCCAACAAGCTTGGAACAATATGCACGAAGTCCGTGGAATGCTGCCAGCAACTCCAAATAGTTAATCCCTTGAGTCAACAACATCGATGCCTCAAGGGTGTCCCATCTGCCCCCACAACTAGAGCAATTATCAGTAGCTCCCCAGCCATTGGAGCTTGCATCAGTCTGTAAATATACCACCGGATTAGCCTCCCTAACAGGCTTAAATGAGTTGCTAATGTGACACACCCACCATTGCAACTCAGTTATCGCTTCGGACGGCAGCTGCATTGATCGATCGTAATGACCAGCGTTCCGTTTTAACGCAATAATTTTAGCTCTTTGCAAATTCTGATAATGCAAAGGTCCATATCGTGCTGCCGGAAACAAAGCCACTAGCTTGCCAATTACTGTGGCTGTATGCCGAATCGATGGTATATTGGTGCCAATTAAATCTCTGCACACCTGAGTGACTTCCTCAATTTTGTTAATTGGTATAGTTATCCTCATGCTCATTGAGTTCACCGTGAACCCTAGGTAATTAATTACCTGGGCAGGGCAGAACTTCGATTTCTCTGGATGGACAATGAATCCTAATTGTTGAAATATATTGACAGCAGCTGCAACACCCTGTTCAGCCAATTGCAGGGTGTGGCCCACAATAAAGACATCATCTAAATAGGCCATAACTATGTGATGTCGTTGTCTCAAATAAGCCATGATTGGCTTCACCAATTTAGTGAACAATCTAGGGGCTGTAGTGAGCCCATTAGGCAAAGCCTTATACTGCCAAAGTTGCCCCATCCAGATAAATTTCAAAAACCTTCTATCATATTTCTGGATGGATACTGAATAATATGCATCCCTTAAATCAATGCATGCCATAAAGCAGCCATGAGAAATCAATGATTTGGCTGTTTCAAACGTATCCATTTTAAAATGAGCATATGTTACAAACGTATTCAAACGGGTTAGATCAATAATGACACGACAGCCTCCATCCTTCTTAGGTCTAGTAAATATGTTCGAAACAAATTCAATTGGCTCATGCACCGTTTTCTCAATCACACCCTTCTGTTCCAGACTTAAAATTTCCTTATAACCTGCTGCCTGTTCTGCAGCAGACAATTTGAACGTACGACCAGGCATGTGCTGGGATGGAGGAATGTCGCCATTAATAAACTCAATTTTATGCCCCTGAATATTCCGCAACACATACTCATCACCAGTAAAATTACCCCATGCATCCAAAAACAACCATAAACGACCAACAACATGGGAAGTTAAACAGAGAGAAAAGAGAGAACCAGACCCCCTCACCTCCGTGGTTACCGGCGGTCCTTGACACATGTGGGTGGCCGTGGAGGTGCTGGGTTGGCTTGAGGGCGCGGCGTCTTCGATTTCCACAAAGGTCTCTGCCGACCCTGTCCTAAAAAAGACCCTTGGTGCTGGTTCTGGTGCTGTTGTCGTTGTGGAGCTAGAGGGTGAGTCCTCGTCGAGGCACTGGCCGACCCTCGTGAGCGAATGTATGGAGCTTTTGAGCCGGACGGTGTAGGGGCACTCTTAGAGCGCATGATCCCCACCATTTTGGCTTGTTCGTCAAGCTCTTTGACTCTCTTCGAGAGGTCCTCACCAAAGAGCTGACGGGGCGGCGGCGGCGGCGGTGGTTTGCACAATCCTGCAAACTTCGGGTTGAGTGCTGGGCGGATGCTGTTTTTGCGAAACCCGTTGATTTCGTGCTGGGTCGCGCACAATAAGGCCAGAGCATCTTCCTGGTCCAAATTCAGTTCGTCCCCGTCCACCGACCGCGCAAAGGCGGTAATACCGGCCGTGAGAAGTTTCAGGATCCGCTGCAATTGTAGCTCTTGTTGACGGATAGCCGCACTGATGTTGCCCCATATTGGCGTATTGACCACAGGCACGTTGAGGGAGTTGCAGTTTGATGGAGCCTTGTGACGGCTCATAGCCTGGATGAGGACTTCTTCCTGCAGCACCTGATTATTAAGAAAGTCCACTGTGGCTGCCAGCTTTGTATTTAGAGGAAGACCAGCCGTATGTGGGGCCGCGAATTTGGTTGCCACATCCAAGAGTTCCTCCGCTGGCACCTCCACCGGAGGTGGTACGGGATCCACCAGAACCTCCTCCTCCTGCTGCTCCAGGCTGATAGTAGAAGTTGGTGAAGACGCCCTGTGCCTGTTGCTGCCCTGCTGTTGTTGACGTTGAAGCAGGAGCTCCAGCAGCCGCTCCATACGGTCAATACGCCCTTCACCCTGAACACTCAGGTGGTCGGAGTCCTCCGGCTCTGAAAAGAAAACCGGGCTCCTGTCATCGGCCCGCACCTCGTCGAGGCCCTGCCGGTGCCGGTAGTTGTCGCTAACAGCCGCCGAGGCGAAACTGCGCGATTCCTGCGCGGGCGTGTTCAATCGCCTCCGTTTAGCGAGAGCTGAAGCCGCTGCCACTAAGGGCACTCGCGGCGAGGTGTCGGCACCAGCCGAAGCATGGCTGCCTGGGGCCCGCGCAGTCTTGCCGGCTGCCCACATCGTGGACGTTGCCGACGCATGGTCTCGCCCACCCATCCATGGGGGGCTCGGCGACCGTGACGAGACCCGACTCGACCGACCCGTCCCGGCGTCAAGAGTCGGGGTGTGCCGGCTGGACCTCACAGCCGCCCCGGGTCTCGCCCTGGAACCTGACCGCTCCTCTGCGACAGGTAATGCCTTAGCCCTAACAGGGTTAGGCTTCTGGGCTCCTCCCCTCCCCCTTCTCGGAGGGCTGAGTGGAACAGGCCGTGCAACGGCACGTGCCCTGCTCGAGGTCGCCAGCGAGCCCGCTGACGACCTGACTGCCATGGCAGGGTCCCCCTGCTCTGGCGGCACACCACACTCCTCCTCATCGAACTCCTCCGAGCTGTGGTGTGCTGGCGGATCTGGACCTGTGAACACAGGGCTTACCCACATCTCCGCCTGAGTCCCGGCCTGCGCTGCAGGTACTGCCGATGCTAAAGGCCCCGGAACTGTTGACCGGCGAACTCGTCCTGACGTCCTCCGGCCCTTCGAACTCCCATCCATGTCCTTGCTGCAAGACATAATCAGACAACAAGGACCACCAACTAAAGGTGGAATACTCACCTCCGTGGCCCCTTATGAAGGGCTGGCGAGGAGCGCGCTCCACCGCCAGCCGTCGCAGCAACGCGTTACGACGATATGTCGAGCATGCGCGCCGGCGGGCTCTTCACGAAGTCACTCACGTGACTCCGAAATGAAATAAGCCCTTCTGCCCACAATGTCTGTGCTGAACGTGATGCTAAATTAAATAAGGTCATAAGGTCATAAAGAGTAAGAGTAAAATTAGGCCATTCGGCCCACTAAGTGTATTCCTCCATTTGATCATGGCTGATCTATCTCTCCCTCCTAACCCCATTTTTCTGCCTTCTTCCCATAATCTATGGCAGCTGTACTAATCTTGAATCTATCTATCTACTAATCAAGAATCTATCTATCTCTGCCTTAAAAATATCCATTGAATTAGCCTCCACAACCTTCTGTGGCAAAGAATTCCACCGTCTCACCACCCTCATGACTAATCTCCTCATCTCCTTCCTAAAAGAAGGTCCTTTCATTCTGAGGCTATGCCCTCTAGTCCTAGACTCTCCCACTGGTGGAAACATCCTCTCCATATCCACTCTATCCAAGCCTTTCAATTTCTGTATGTTTCAATTAGCTCGTCTAAATTTCAGCGAGTACAGGTCCAGTGCCGACAAACGCTCATCATAGGTTAACCTACTTATTCCTGGTATAATTCTTCAAAATCTCCTCTGGATCCTCTATATCCTCTCCAGAACCAGCACATCCTTCCTCAGATATGGTGCCCACAATTGCTCACAATATTCGAGAAATGCCCATTCCAGCGCCTTATAGAGCCTCAACATTATATCCCAGTTTTTGTACACAAGCCCTCTTGAAATAATGCTAGTATTGAGTTTGCTTTTTTACTACTGATTCGACTTGCAGAATAACGTTTTGGGAATCCTGCAACAGCATTCCCAAGTCCCTTTGCTGGATTTCTGGATTCTCACCCCATTTAAAAAATTATCCCTTCTGATGTGCATGATACATATTCCTCCATTCTCTCCATATCCATGTGCCTCTCTGAAAGGCTCTTAAACACCACTGATAATAGACTCAAAGTGCTGGAGTAACTCAGCAGGTCAGACAGCATCTCTGGAGAAAAGAAAGAGGTGATGTTTTGGGTCGAGACCCTTCAAACTGAGAGAGGGAAACTAGAGGTATGGAAAGGTACAGAACAGATCAGTACATTTTCATACCTCTTGATTCTCTCTGCCCAGACTCTCTGAAATCTGCTCTCACCTGGTGAATTCCCTGTAACCGTGCCCTTGTTGTAACCAGGCGTTGTTCTGCTCCAGCTTCAGATGGAAGTACCTGTCGCCTGTGTCTGATTTGTTTGCAGAGGCCGAGTTTTCAGCAGTTGTACCAGGGAGCAGGCCATCGGACTGATTAATTAACAAGATGTGGAAACCACTCACCACAGATGAAGGTTCCTGGGCAAGATGAAATAGCAAAGTCAGCCACCCATCGAATATAAAGAGCAAGAGATGACCCATTAACAACCTGCCCATCTTGAGTCCACACATCTAGTCATCTGATCATCCTCTTCCTCCCCACTGTACCTGCTGGACTCCTATTTTAATGAAAGAAAACCAAAGAAGGGGATCTGAGGAAGGCTAACTTCACCCAAGTTGGCTGGAATCGGGTTGAAACACTGGCTTGGTGGCTGGCGAAGGCAGGTAATCTCACAGCAACTAAAATGAAGAGAAGGACTTGGAACAAACATTGGTAAATTATATTAATATGATGGATATTTGAGTTTAGTTTAGTTTAGTTTAGATTAATTTAGTTTAGTTTTACAACTTGGAAACAGACCCTTCGGCCCAATGAGCCCATGCTGACCATCGATCACTACCTGTACACTAGTGTAGGAAGGAACTGCAGACGCTGGTTTGAACCGAAGACAGACACAAAAAGCTGGAGTAACTCAGCAGGTCAGGCAGCATCTCTGGAGAAAAGTAATAGGTGACGTTTCAGGCCGAGACAACTTCTTCAGGCTGAGAGTCAGGGGAAAGGGGAATGGAAGATATAGACAGTACTTAGGACAAATGAATAGAAAGTATGCAAAAAGCAACGATAATCAAGAAAAGGTGGAGCCCACAATGGTCCAGTGTTGGCTGTGGGATAGGTGATAATGAATTATACAGACAGTGGAACGCAACAGGATGACAGTAAAACCAGTACGACGACTAGGGTGGGGGAGGAGAGGAGAGAAAGGGGATATAAGGCTTACTTGAAATTAGATAAATCAATATTCATATCAGTGGGTTGTATGCTGTCCATGCAAAATATGAGATGCTGTACCTCCAATTTACATTTGGCCTCACTCTGACAATGGTGGAGGCCCAGAACAGAAAGGTCAGTATGGGAGTGGGAGGGAGAGTTAGCTTTAACTGTAAGATTTGTAGTGCCAGGTTCAATAAATAAATTGATTTGCGTGTTCATCTAAAAATTCACAAACAAAATATCACGTTGGCTGAGGCAGACTGAGCGAAGGTGTTCAGCAAAACGATCTCCGAGTCTGCGCCGATATATAGTCTACACTTGGAACAGCAGATACAGACTAGTTCTATGTTATCCGAGTTTCGCATCCGACACACAAGGAGCAATTTACAGAAGCCATGTAACCTAAAAACCTGCACGTCTTTGGAATGTGAGGGGAAACTGAAGCACTCAGAAGAACCCCATGTCGTCACAGGGAGAATGTGCAAACTCCTCACAGACAGGACCCATAGTCAGGATCATACCCAGGTCTCTGGTGCTGTGAGTAACAGCTCCATCAGGTGCACCACACTGCCACTTGGTGTGGACGCAGTGAAGGTTGAAAGGCATGTTTCAGTGCTGTAAAATATTATCAGCTCTGTGACTCTAAATTCTAATCACCACAAATTGATACAACGTTCTTAAGCTGTAGACACAAGCAATGGAATTGGAATGGAATACTTATTGGCACACGTGACAGTGCACAGTGAAATTCTTTGCTTGCTTACCCAAGGTATGTAAATAGTCGCCACATAAATGGCGCAGACAAAGTTATAAAGTACCCCGCTGGCTCCTCCTCTATTCTCCTCCCCCCCCTCACAGCAGTCCCCCCACGCCATGTCCTCCTTTGTTCTTCCTCTCCCCCTCCCCCCCCCAACCACAGCGGTTCCCCAGCGCCCTCATCGACTGCCGCACCGCCGACCGCGGGTCAACCCGCGAGGCTCCACTGCAGCTGCAGATACTGGATTCTTGAGCAAAAAAACAAAGTGCTGGAGGAACTCAGCGGGTCAGGCAGCATCTGTGCTGAGGAAGGAACTGATGACATCTCGGGTGGGAACTCTGCATTAGCACCGACTTTGTGGACCTTGCACATTGTCCTCGTGAAGGCACGGGTTTGTGCACAAATTCTCTGGTATCCTCCACATCCCACAGATGTGCTGGTAGGTTAACTGACTCCTGTAAATTACATAGAAAATAGGTACAGGAGTAGGCCATTCGGCCATTCGGCCCTAAGAGCCGGCACAGCCATTCAATATGATCCAAAATCAGTACCCCGTGCCGGCTTTTTTCCCCATTACTCTTGATTCCCTTAGCCCTAAGAGCTAAATCTTACTCTCTCTTGAAAACATCCAGTGAATTGGCCTCTGCTGCCTTCTGTGGCAGAGAATTCCACAGATTCACAACTCTCTAGGTGAAAACGTTTTTCTTCATCTCGGTCCTAAATGGCCTACCCCTTATTCTTAAACTGGTTCTGGACTCCCCCAACATCGTGAACATTTTCCTACATTTACCCTGTCCAATCATCTAAGAATTTTATGTTTCTATAAGATCCCCTCTTATCCTTCTAAATTGCAACGATTACAAGCCCAGGTCTTCGACCCAAATTGTCCCTGGTGTGAATCTGAATCTGGGTGTGTAAGAGAGAGCAAGTTGTGTAGAGCTGCATGGGAAATGGGATTGATGGGTATGCTGTGGAAGCTGGCATTGACTCAACAGGTCAAATAGCCTCCATCGGCATCTCGAGAAAAACAAAATAGATAAATGGCTTGGGGAGAGAAAAAATCCAGGGAAATGCCAAGAGAGTAGGACTAATTGATCACACAAGAGACTGCAGGTGCTGGAATCTTGGGCATCCAGCAAATTTAACAACTTGTTTCTTTGCTGAGGACTAATTGGATGTTCTTTCGAAGAGCATGGTGGGTGTCATGCCCTCCTTGGGATGCCCTGCCGTGGGATCTTTTGAAAGAAAATAGCAGAATATTTTAGAATGAGAAAAGATTTGGCTTTGGATAGTGAAAATCATACAGCGTGTTAAACAATGTGATCTTCTTAAGCTTGAGAAAATACACGGCGTTTACCATAAACCAATCCTTATATTAATCTGCTATTCCACCATTGAAACCACCTGTGTAAGTTAAAGGTGTAGTCCAGATCCCCCAAACTACCTCCTTGCACTTTTTTAAATTTGCACTTTCTCTGTTGCTGCAACACTATATTCTCTGCTGTTTAATTTTCTCGTTGAACTACCTGTTGTACATGTACTCTGCAGTCCGTCTGTCTTTTTTTATTTTTTGTCTTGTTTGAGTGTAGTTAGTGGGTTTTTTTTGCTGGATATGTGTGGGGGGGTGGGGGCGGATTGGGGTTAAACTTTTAAAATCTTTTCCCTGTACGGAGGACCCGACCTTTCCTCTGTCGGGTCTCCATTGCCGTTGGGGCCTAGCACCGTGAAGCGGCCTCCAACCGGACCTGGGGCTCCAGTCGCAGAGCATGCAGACTACTCACCATCGTGGAGCTGGCCGAGTTAGGAACGGGAGGAGCTGTGGTGGCGCGCTGCTGCTGCCCGACCCCGGAGATTCGGAGGCTCCAGCTGCAGGCCGGTGAACAGTGACATCGGGAGCTCGCGGGTCCCTGGTGGGAGACCGCTTTTCGGAGCTCCCATGGCGGCAACTTCTCCCGCACGAGTTGCGGGGTTGAAAATGACCTGCAGCTGGGCCTTACATCGCACTTGCTAGCGCCTGCCAGGGGCTCCAACATCAAGAGCCGGAATGCGGCCTTGCATCGCCCGGCGCGGCCTGAATGGCCACGGGACTTATTTACCATCGCCCGCCGGGGGCGTTGGCTTTGACTCTGACATCGGGAGGAGAATGGGGAGTGCAGGGGAGAGATAAGACTTTGCCTTCCATCACAGTGAGGAGGAGATTCACTGTGATGGATGTTTGTGTAAATTATGTTGTGTCTTGGTTCTTTTCTTGTTTGTATGACTGCAGAAACTAAATTTCGTTTGAACCTCAATGCCTTGGTGCGGGTTACAATAATAAACCAATACGGTACCTTCTCTGCAGTTAGCTGAGTCGATCCATCTTGATACACCATGGTTAAAATTATGAATGTTGCACAAGCCACCTCTTCCAACACCTGAGGCCTTCGCTCAGTGTCCAGTGTGATGAGATCACAGATCTGTGGCCGTGACTCTAGTCTGGAATCGAAGCCTTTGGTGCCTTGGCCCTGGTCCTTCATTAACCCACCATCCAGCACAGGCTGCTTTACCATGCTCATCGTTCCCAGTTTCTCCCATTTCAGCGTGGCCTTTTTCCTTTTGAGGCAATTATCCTTCTTCTCCTCCTGAACTGAATTGAGTCTTTTTATTGATAATGCCTGTGTCTTGGTTGGCCTTGGAAGTCCCACTTGGGAGCTCTGTTGTGCGAGAGTACCAAGCTGTGGTTTCCAACAAGCATCCGCTCCACCAACCTTCATGTCGAGATGAGGAGAGGCCCGTGCTTCTGGGTGCTCATTAGCAGCAGGGTCGAGTGCATGTTGCACTGAAGTGCACTCTGACTGGCTGCTCAAATCTACTTTCTGTTGAGAGAAAAAAAAGTCTCTCAAAATTCCAGTTGTTTCTTGCACGCACATAAATACATTAGGAGAAAGCATGCAGAAATTGCTTGAAATACTCAGCCACATGGACATAGAACAAAGAACAGTACAGCTCAGAAACACGTCCTTTGTCTATGCTGAACATGATAACAATTTAAACTATAGAACTGCACATTGTCTATGTAGTAGCCATTTAGCTTAACTTGGTATGTTATAACTATAATCAGTTACCTTTAAATTTTATCTGCCTGCAATCACGTGGGTGGGATTTATTACGTAGTTGGAGGCGTGTTTGCGGCTTGGATTCTCGCGCAGACACCCTAGTAGATTTTAGTTCAGTTTGAAGAAGCATGGGGGAGAGGTCACTGCTTTCGACCACACACGAGTTCCACATTGCATGAGTTTGACTACGAGTAAGATCAAAATGTACTTAAACAAGAAGAAGTTTGGATGAATATCTTACTGTTCTTACTGCGACACTAAAGAAACTATTAATTGAGAGACTGTGTTTTGGAAGATATATCTTTCGACGGCATTGAATGTCTCGTGGAGAGCT
Source organism: Raja brachyura (assembly GCA_963514005.1). Next base: position 119,942,054 of record OY740783.1, on the reverse strand, counting down.
CATAAATGCGTTTCGATAATCTCCTAGCCCCTGTCTTCAATCATAGTGGCTAGAGGAAAGTTTCCTTGAACGATATAATAATCTGCCACTACACCTAGTCGAAAGCTACCTTACAGCCAGGAGGTAGAAGATTGGTCCCATAGAAGAGGGACAGAAGATTGGGCTGGATCTCTGGAGAGAGATTACTGCTTGAAGAATTGGTTCCGCAGAAGTGGAACTGAAGACTGGTTCCCTAGAAGAGGAACTGAAGGTAGATCTCAGCCAGAGATTAAGAACCTACCTGACCGGTAGGTTAATGGACAGCCACGTGACTTATCTGAAGATTGAAAACTTCACTGATCGAGTGCGTGAGTAGAACAGCTATTGTATTATGCTGCAAATTTGAAAGCTGGAACGCTTTAATTAGAACAACTTCTTAACGAGATGCTGTAAAAGTTCGTAAACTTCGTATTTTAAAGTAAAATTACAGGCTCTGATACAGAGTCTAGAGAAGCCAGTTCTGCTAAGTTTGGAAGGGAGCCAAGGGCGAGTAAAACTGGAATCCAGGTGTTGGCCTTGGTTTGTTTTGAAGTTGAGATAAGATACATTCTTTCTGAACTGAAGTCACTTCTATACTTCGAAAATAATTGGATGTTTTCTGAAAGTCTAGATTTGTTTTGGGTTCTTAGCGGGTGTTTACAGAACAGCTTGCTCCTGTCCAATTAGCAGATTTGGCCGTCTGCCAAGACCTATTTAATTTATGGAGCAAGAAGAAGCAGTTAAGATGGGCGAAGGAGCACCACCAGAGGGAGCCGTGGAATCTTCAACAAGTAAGGTGAAGAAGAGCTGGAAGAGAGACGATCTAGCCAACGAGCAAAGAAGCCTACCGAAAAGGCCCGAGTTGCCTTTCTGGAGAAATGCCAGACTGATAGAGACAAGTTATGGAAGCAGATGATCAAGAAAATTGAAATCCAGAAGAAACTAATGGAATCAAAAGAAAATGCGAAGATAGTGCAATCTAATCTGGAGCAATTATTCAGCCTTGGTCATGAGGTTGGCGAAAAGCAAAGCTCATTGCTGAGTTTACAACTGCAAGAGGAAGAACTCAAAAGCCACACCCAGTGGTTCTAAGAAAGATTGGAATTTTTCGATGAGTTTGTAAATTATGTGCAGAAGTGGTTATTTGAAATCCAACAACTTACGCACTCTACAGTTGAAAGTGCGATGCAACAAGGTGCTGAAATGGAAGAGGATATTACACCACATGATAGTATCTCGAATGTCTACACGAAGAATCGAGAAGCCATGTTACCAGACCTGGTGGCTTTCTTAGAAAGGGAAGTACGGTTCATGTTCGATCCACGCCACGGGAATATTCAAGATCCTAGACCAATTGCAACTGTCAAAGGTTCAACCTTTACTAAAACAAAAGGAAGATCAGGACCTAAGGGAGGCAGTTTTGCTACCGCTATAATACCTGTGGAAATGACAGGTGGAATGAAAGAAAAAGCATTTTGTTTGTTATGAGATGAAGTTGGTCACACCATAAGGTGGTGTCGAAGATTCAAGAAGAATCTTGCTATATTTAAGAGGGAGTTAGATGTGGCCCTTGTGGCTAAGGGGATCAGAGGGTATGGAGAGAAGGCAGGTACGGGATACTGAGTTGGATGATCAGCCATGATCATATTGAAAGGCGGTGCAGGCTCGAAGGGCCGAATGGCCTACTCCTGCACCTAATTTCTATGTTTCTATGTAAGAAAGAATATAAAGAAAAGATGGATTTCTTAAAGGAGAAGGGAATCTGTTTTGGAAGTCTGAAAAAAGGACACATGGTTAAAGACTATGAGAGTCCTATAACATGTGATAAGTGCAAGCAAGATCATCCTGAAGCACTTCACACTGAGCAGAAGAAGCAGGAGAAAATAGAACAGAAGGAGAAGCCAGCTACTAATGGTGCTGTCACTTCACCTCAGATAACTGCCCATATTATGGCCGGGGTAGAAACCTGTATCTTCTCTATTTTACCAGTTCAGGTAAGGAATAGCAAGACAAATACAGTGTTGCAAACATATGCATTTTTGGATCATGGAAGTTCCACTACCTTTTGTACAGAAAGCTTCATGAGAAGGCTGGACATCACAGGAGAAGAGGTTAAGATTCTATTGCATACCACGAATGAAGAGAAGGAGTGCGTTAGTCATTACATTATAAGTATGGGAATATCTAATCTGGATGAAGACAATTTTATACCAATATCTGAGGTGTTTACACATAAGAGCATGCCTTTTTGTCATCAAAATATACCCAGACATGAGGACTTGAAACAATGGCCTTACTTGAAGGAAGTCAAGATACCTAAAATAAATTATGGTATCAACCTACTTAATGGGACAAATGCTTTGAAGGCATTGGAACCTGTACAGACTGTGAGGAGCCAAGCGGATGGACCGTTTGCAGTGGAAATCCTACTAGGATGGGTTATCTATGGCTCCTTGAGAAGGAACAACCAAAGCAGGAACCAGAACTACACTGCTGCTGCTGTTAATCTAATATCTACAGGTAAATTAGAAAAGCTATTGATCAAGCAATACAATCATGACTTCAATGAAAACACCAGTAAGGAATCTGAAGAAATGTCCATGGAAGAGTTAAAGTTCTTGGATATTATGAACTACTCAATAAAGATGATAGACAGACACTATTGGCTGGACTTACCTTTCAAACAAGAAAGTGCCGAATAATCGTCGTATAGCAGAGCAACGCACCCAGAATCTGAAATTTGGCGAGAAAACGAAATTTCATGAGGAATATACGTCTTTCCCAAAGGATATGATTGACAATGATTATGCTGAAATGTTACCAACAGACCAGCTGAATCGAAGTAATGGAGAGCTTTGGTACATTCCACACCATGGGGTGTATCCCTCGAAGAAAGGGACCTTGCGGGTGGTCTTTGACTGTGCTGCAGTCTTCAAAGGAACATCACTTAACTGTCAACTACTGCAAAGTCCAGACCTTACCAACTCACTCATTGGAGTTCTCATTAAATTCGGACAAGAACCGATTGCTTTGATGGCTGATATTAAAGCGATGTTTCATCAAGTCAAAGTATCAAAAAAACACATTGACTACTTGCGATTCTTATGGTGGCCTGATGGGGATGCACAACAAGATCTTGTTGAATACCGGATGAAGGTGCATCTCTTTGGAGTAGTGTCATCACCAAGTTGTGCGAACTTTGCATTAAAGAAGAACGCAGATGATAATAAAGCTCACTTTCCAGAAGTGATAACCACTGTGAAGAATAATTTCTATGGGGATGATTGCTCAAAATCCATGTCTACGGTGCAGGAAGGATTTCAAATGGTAAAACATCTGACTTCCCTCTGCAATAAGGGAAGATACATGCTTTCCAAGTGGATCAGCAACAGTCATGTTGTATTGGAAAGCATTCTACCAGATGATAGAGCCACGGAGACCAGGGAGTTGGATTTGGACAAATACAATTTGCCAATGGAAAGAGCATTGGGACTGCACTGGTGCATTGAAACAGATGTGCTTAAGTTCAGAATCTCGATTCAAGAGCGACCATGTATTAGAAGGGGTATCCTATCCGTGATTGGTTCTGTTTACGACCCACTGGGATTTCTTCCACCATTTACACTGCCAGCCAAGTTGATTTTAGAGGATCTTTGTAAGGAAAAACATGGATGGGATGAGAGTATAATTCAAACTTCCTCTAACCGATGGACAGAATGGTTAGTAGATCTCAACAAGATCTCAGAATTCAAAGTGGACTGGTGCATGAAGCCTACAAGCTTTGGTAAGATTAGAAGTGCACAGCTGCATCATTTCTCAGATGCCAGTGAAAGTGACTAAGGTACTGTTTCATATCTAAGACTGGAAAATGATACAAAGAAGTACATGTTGCATTTTTAATGGGAAAGGCCAGAGTGGCACCATTGAAGTAAATGACAATTCCCAGAATGGAACTTACTGCCGCAGTCTTAGCTGTTAAAGTTGACGTATTGCTGCAAAAAGAACTACAGCTTCAACTGGAAGAATCTATCTTCTGGACTGATAGTACTACGGTGCTTAAATAATTCAACAATGAGAACAAACGTTTTTTGACATTTGTAGCAAACAGAATCTCTCTTGTATTGGGAGCTTCTAATGTATCACACTGGAAATATGTTAACATAAAGGAAAATCCTGCGGATGAAGCTTCTAAAGGACTAACAGCAGACCTCTTCTTAAGCAATAAGAGATGGATCAATGGACCAGGGTTTCTCTGTAAGCCAGACAGATAATGGCCAAAACATGAGCTGCGATTTGAAATCTCTGCTAATGATCCCGAAATTAAACAAAACATCACAGTGAACGTCGATTTCTTTCTATGCCTCTTAGCAGATGTATCGCCATCCGCCATCTGCTAAAAATCCTATTATTCTCTCGAAGGAATTTCACATATCAACATTATAGCTACGACATATCCATGAATTGATCGGACATGGTGGAAAAAGTTTCATGCTGTCAAAACCTTTGACTTTTGTGTTTTTGACTATATACTGGGTATCATGCCTGACGTTAAGGGTTTGGTGCATACAGTATGTCTTCAGACTAAGAACAATGTTTTAATAAGACTGATAACCAAGTTATGCTTGCTTCTAGAAGGCAAAGGCGAAGATGGAAGAATCGCCAAAGATGTCTGAATGCGGATATATAATGCATGGTATTTTTTGTTTTTTGATATATGTTAACCTTTTATAGCTACCTTTTTTAATGTCTATTAGTAATTGCCTCCTTATATAATTAGGGGCCAGTATGTAGTAGCCATTTAGTTTAATTCAGTATGTTATAACTATAACTAGAATTTACTAGAATGTTGCCTGGGTTTCAGCACCTAAGTTACAGAGAAAAGTTAGGTCTTTATTCTTTGGAGCACAGAAGTTTGAGGGGGGACTTGATAGAGGTCTTTAAAATAATGAGAGGGATGGATAGAGTAAGTTTTTTCCATGGTGAGTAGGGAAGATTCAAACAAGAGGACATGATTTGAGAATTAAGGGACAGAAGTTTAGGGGTAACATGAAGGGGAACTTCTTTATTCAAAGAGTGGTAGCTGTGTGGAATGAGCTTCCAGTGGAAGTGGTGGAGGCAGGTTTGATTTTATCATTTAAAAATAAATTAGATAGGTATATGGACGAGAAAGGAATGGAGGATTATGGTCTGAGTGCAGGTAGATGGGACTAGGTGAGAGTAAGTGTTCGGCCTTAGAAGGGCTAGAAGGGCCGTGATGGCCTGTTTCCGTGCTGTAATTGTTATATGGTTATGGTTATAACCAGTTACCTTTAAATTTTATCTGCCTGTAATTATGTGGGTGGGATTTATTACGTAGTCAGAGGTGTGTTTACGGCTGGGATTCTCGCGCAGACGCCCTAGTAGTTTTTAGTTTAGTTTGAAGAAGCATGGGGAGAGGTCACAGCTTTCGACCACGCATGAGTTTGACTATAAGTAAGATCAAAATGTACTTAAACAAGAAGAAATTTGGTTGAATATCTTACTGTTGTTACTATGACAATAAAGAAACTATTAATTAAGAGACTGTGTTTTGGAAGGTATATCTTTCGACGGCATTGAATGTCTCATGGAGAGCTCGGAAATGCGTTTCGATAATCTCCTAACCCGTCTTCAATCATAGTGGCTAAAGGAAAGATTCCTTTAACGATATAATAACCTGCCACTACAGCCTATATCCTTCCATTTCTTATCTGCACATGTGTCTGTCTAAAGCGTCTTAAACGGTGCTTTCGTATCTGGCTCCACCACCTCTCCTGGCAGAGCGTTACAGGCACCTATCACTCTCTGTGATAAAAACCTGCGTCATAACCCTCATAAAGACATACACTGTGGAAACGGGCCATATGGCCCAACATGCCCATGCCGACCAACATGCCCCATCTGCGCAAGGCCCACTTGCGTGTGTTTGGCCCATATCCCTCTAAATCTATCCTATCCATGTATCTAAATGTTTCCTAAATGTTGTGATAGTACCTGCCTCAACTACTTCCTCTCGCAACTCATTCCATACACTTTCAAACTTTCTCCTCTCACCTTATAGCAATCTCCTTCAAGAGGGCAATTCCATCGTGGGGAAAAGACTCTCTCTACTCTCATACTTTTATATACTTCAATCAGGTCTCGCCTCAGCCTCAGATACCATGCAGAAAAAAAATCAACAATTTGTTCAACCTCTCCTTATAGCTAAAAAATAAGACTCAAGGTTCAGGTAACTCAGCAAGTCAGGCAGCATCCATGGAGTGTGTGGATAGGTGCTGTTTTGGGTTGGGACCATTATTCAGACAGAAGAAAAGAAGCGACGCAAAATGCCTGACCTACTGAGTTAAAGGACTTTGTGCATTTTTTTTGTAACGCAGCATCTACAGTTGCTGTGAAGTTCTACTGTCGAAACAAGGGTATCAACTTAACGTCAATGTTCTCTAATCCAGGCAGCAATTTGATGAGCCTTTTTTGCACCCTCTCAAAGCCTCTGCATTCTTCCTATAATGTGGAAACCAGAACTTCACATTATACTTTGAATAGAGAGACCACTGGGTGGCGCCAACAATGACTGCCTCGCCAACAGTCTGTCTGTCCTGTCCTTTGTGTTTTAATTGTATGTGTTAAATGTATGTTTTTAGTGTTCTATCGCTTGTTTTATGCGGGGAGTGGGGGGGGGGGGGGGGGTTGGGGAAACTTTTTTCAATCTCTTACCTCGACGGAGATGTAATTTTTTTTTTCCCATATCGTATCTCCATCCGCAATGCGGCCTAACATCAAGGAGTTGGTGGCCTTTGCTGGAGACCAATTTTGAGAGCTCCACCATGGGGAACCTATGGGACTTTAACATAGCAGGAAGGGTTCCAACCAGAAACGTCGCTTATCCATGTTCTCCAGAGATACTGCCTCATCCATTTGAGTTACTCCAGCACTTTGTGTCTTTATTTATAAACCGGCATCCATAGTTCCTTGCATCTACATTCTATACATAATTCTCTGACTTATGAAGGCTAGCCTGCCAAAAGCCTACTTCATTCTCTGGTGATTGGGTTTATATGTAGCAAGGTACATGAGTTTATTGAGCGATTTGTATGAGGTCCTTCCTGCAACATATTGCAGCCAACTGTTCCTACTGGTAAACCCCAGCTGATGACTTGCTCCTACAGGGTGGTACAGTGCAGTTTGCTGGTAAAGCTGCTGCCTCGCAGCGCCAGGGACCCGGGTTCGATCCTGTCCTTGGGTGCTATCTTTTTTTATTATTATTATTAATTTTAATTTAATTTTTTTTTTTTTTTCTTAAATTGTCTTTATTTTATTAGAAGTAAGTACAGGAATATGGCACCAAGGTGCCTAATATATATTGACATATATTACATTTTATATACAGCTTCTTATTTTTTAATTTTTTAAATAATGAGAAAGAAAATGAGAGAGTAGATAATAAAAGATAGAGAAACATGTGATATATAGTGTGTGAGAAAGAAAAAAGTGTGAAAATAGAAAGTTGAGAATGAAAAAGGGAAAAGAAAGAAAAAAAAGAGTAGAAAGTAAGAGATTAAGGAGATCGTTATCTATATTCTTGACCATCCCTCACCCAATCCTGAAACAGTTAGCTTCTACGGTTTTGTTGCACCATATGATTCAAAAAAATTGACAAATAGAGACCAACTCGTTAAAAATTGGTCTGATTTATCTATTAGGAGGAATCGCATTTCCTCAAGATGTGCAGCGTCCAACATGTTTGAAATCCACATTTTAAGCGTTGGTATGGTTGTATTTTTCCAAAAGTGAAGTATAAGTTTTTTTGCCGTTATTAACCCATTATTTAAAAATAAATTTGGAGTTGAGTTCAGTTTATTCCCATCTTCCATTACTCCAAATATAATCATTTCAGTATTAGGTTCCATTTTAACCTTAAATAATTTTGCAAATATTTCAAAAATATCACTCCAGAATTTATAAAGTTTTATGCAGGAGACAAACGAGTGTGTTATAGTTGCGTTTTTGGATAGACATTTATCACAAATGGGGTAAGTATTTGGATAGAATTTATTCAGTCTAGTTTTTGAGTAATATAATCTATGTAAAATTTTAAATTGAATTACATTATGTCTTACATTAATCGAACATTTGTGTGTATATATATAATACTTTTCCCATGTTTCCTTCTTAATTTGTATCATTAATTCTCGTTCCCACTCTTCTCTAAGTGTCTCTGTCGATGGTAAATCTATATTTAAAATACTATTATATAAATATGATATTAATTTCTGTGAGTCAGCCTTAATGTTCATTGCTTCTTCCAATGGCTCTGAAGTTATGTTTGGATATCTTTGTATGTATTTCTTCATGAAGTCACAGATCTGAAGATATTTAAAATATTGGTTATTTTTCAGTTTAAATTTTAATTGTAATTGTTGGAATGATAACAGATTTCCCATTTCATACATATCACTGATCCTTTTAATTCCCATTCTTTCCCATTGATTATATGTTTTATCAATAAGAAATGGTTTAAATGAAGGATTATTCACTATTGGCATTAACAATGATAGGTTTCTTAATTTTAAGGATAATGTTATTTGTTTCCAAATTCTTATTGTATCATGTATAATTGGGTTATTCTTATATATTGCGTTGTTCAGTTTTATCGGGGAGAAGAGGATCACTCCTATATTACAAGGAGAACAGTCCTCTTTCTCCATTCATATCCATTCTGTCTGTTGGGTAGAACTGTCCAACCAGCAAATTATATTCTTAATATGCACTGCCCAATAATAATACAAAAAGTTCGGAAGTGAAAGTCCCCCAATGTCTTTTGGTTTGCACAAATGCTTTCTTTGGATTCTATGTGATCTATAATCCCAGATAAAATTGGTAATATTAGAGTCTAATTTTTTAAAGAAGTTTTTTGGTATATATAATGGTATAGATTGAAATAGGTATCATATTTGTGGTAAAAAGATCATTTTTATAGCATTTATTCTGCCTATTAATGATAACGGAAGTGTTTTCCAGAATTTAATCGACACGTTGAGTTTATTTAATAAAGGAATAAAATTAGCATAAATAATGCTTTGTATTTTCTAGTAATTTGAATACCCAAATACTTAAATTTTTCTGTTGCAATTTTAAAGGGGAATTTTAATAGGTGTGTAGATTCTTGAGGTTTTAACGTCATGGTTTCACTTTTATTCCAATTTTTTCTGTATCCAGAAAAAGAACCGAATTCCTCTATTAAATTTAATAAGTTTGGTATACTCGTTTGTGAGTTTGTAATATATAAAAGTATATCATCTGCATATAATGGAATTTTATTATTTGAGTCCCTAGTATTATATCCCTGAATATTCGGATAACTACTTATACTTTCAGCCAGGGGCTCTATCATAAGGACGAATAGCAGAGGTGATAAAGCACATCCCTGCCTATTGCCCCTTGATAAATAAAATTTTGGAGATAACATATTATTGGTTAATATTCTTGCCGTCAGTTTATCATATAGTAATTTTACCCATTCAATAAAATTCTCTCCCATATTAAATGTTTGCAATACTTTATATAAATACTGCCACTCTACCTGATCAAATGCTTTCTCTGCGTCCAGAGAAACAATTGATATATCTTCTTCCTCCATTTTATGTGAGTACATTATATTAAACAGGCGTCTCAAATTATTAAATAGAAACATAGAAACATAGAAATTAGGTGCAGGAGTAGGCCATTCGGCCCTTCGAGCCTGCACCGCCATTCAATATGATCATGGCTGATCATCCAACTCAGTATCCCGTACCTGCCTTCTCTCCATACCCTCTGATCCCCTTAGCCACAAAGGCCACATCTAACTCCCTCTTAAATATAGCCAATGAACTGGCCTCAAATACCCTCTGTGGCAGAGAGTTACAGAGACCCACCACTCTCTGTGTGAAAAAAGTCCTTCTCATCTCAGTCCTAAAGGATTTCCCCCTTATCCCTTGTCCTGGACCTCCCCAACATCGGGAACAATCTTCCTGCATGTAGCCTGTCCAACCCCTTAAGAATTTTGTAAGTTTCTATAAGATCCCCTCTCAATCTCCTAAATTCTAGAGAGTATAAACCGAGTCTATCCAGTCTTTCGTCATAAGACAGTCCTGACATCCCAGGAATCAGTCTGGTGAACCTTCTCTGCACTCCCTCTATGGCAATAAGTCCTTCCTCAGATTTGGAGACCAGAACTGTACGCAATACTCCAGGTATGGTCTCACTAAGACCCTATACAACTGAAGTAGAACCTCCCTGCTCCTATACTCAAATCATTTTGCTATGAAAGCTAACATACCATTTGCTTTCTTCACTGCCTGCTGCACCTGCATTCCTACTTTCAATGACTGGTGTACCATGACACCCAGGTCGCACTGCAGCTCCCCTTTTCCTAATCGGCCACCATTTAGATAATAGTCTGTTTTCCTATTTTTGCCACCAAAGTGGATAACCTCACATTTATCCACATTATACTGCATCTGCCAAACATTTGCCCACTCACCCAGCCTATCCAAGTCACCTTGCAGTCTCCTAGCATCCTCCTCACAGCTAACACTGCCCCTCAGCTTAGTGTCATCCGCAAACTTGGAGATATTGCCTTCAATTCCCTCATCCAGATCATTAATGTATATTGTAAATAGCTGGGGTCCCAGCACTGAGCCTTGCGGTACCCCATTAGTCACTGCCTGCCATTGTGAAAAGGACCCGTTTACTCCTAATCTTTGCTTCCTGTTTGCCAGCCAGTTCTCTATCCACATCAATACTGAACTCCCAATGCCATATGCTTTAAGTTTGTATACTAATCTCTTATGTGGGACCTTGTCGAAAGCCTTCTGGAAGTCCAGATACACCACATCCACTGGTTCTCCCCTATCCATGCTACCAGTTACATCCTCAAAAAATTCCACAAGATTCGACAGACATGATTTACCTTTCGTAAATCCATGCTGACTTTGTCCAATGATTTCACCGCTTTCCAAATGTGCTGCTATCCCATCTTTAATAACTGACTCTAGCAGTTTCCCCACTACCGATGTTAGACTAACTGGTCTGTAATTCCCCGTTTTCTCTCTCCCTCCCTTCTTAAAAAGAGGGGTTACGTTTGCTACCCGCCAATCCTCAGGGACTACTCCAGAATCTAAAGAGTTTTGAAAGATTATCACTAATGCATCCACTATTTCCGGAGCTACTTCCTTAAGTACTCTGGGATGCAGCCTATCTGGCCCTGGAGATTTATCAGCCTTTAATCCATTCAATTTACCCAACACCACTTCCCGTCTAACCTGGATTTCACTCAATTCATCCTTTGACCCGCGGTCCCCTGCTATTTCCGGCAGATTATTTATGTCTTCCTTAGTGAAGACGGAACCAAAGTAGTTATTCAATTGGTCCGCCATATCCTTGTTCCCCATGATCAACTCACCTGTTTCTGACTGCAAGGGACCTACATTTGTTTTTTTTTTTGGTTTTTTAAATTTTATTTATTAGAGGTAAATACATCAATGTAGACATATATACTGCTACCATCATTGTACCCCATAATTTTATGGCTTTTAAAGAAAAAGAATAGAGAGAAAGAGAGTGAAATGTGAAAAGAGTTGTGATAGTGAAAGAGCGTGCCAAAGGGGAGAAGAAACCCTTGGTCAAAGAATTAGAAAAGGGGTTTAAAAGATAGACCCTAAAAAAAGAAAAGGAAAAAGGGGAAAAAAAAAAAGCCAGTTATTATGTTATATATATATTGATAGTTTTTCATCCCCCCCCACCAAGGCCCGAGGTACTCCTGCACCCCATCTTTGTAGTAATTCTATAAATGCAGACCACGTCTGATAGAAGCGTTCTGATTTTCCTTCCAGGCGGAGTTTCATATCTTCCAGATGTAGTGTTTCAAACATAGTTGAAATCTACATATTTAATGTTGGTATAGGGGCATTTTTCCAAAATTTTAAGATTAGGTTTTTTCCTATTATTAAGCCGTAATCAAATAAATTATTTTGATACACATTTAATTCTGAACTACCTTCTGTCATTCCGAAAATAATCCATTCTGGCTTTGGTGTCATTTTTATTTTAAACAGTTTTGTGAAAATTTCAAAGATTTCAATCCAAAACCTTTGAAATTTTGTACAAAAGATGAATGAGTGCGCTATAGTAGCTTCTTGACACTGGCATTTATCACAAATTGGTGAAACGTTAGGGAAAAATTTATTTAATTTAGTTTTTGAGTAGTGTAATCTGTGTATTATTTAAAATTGGATTAAAGTGTGTCTTGCGTTAATTGAGCGTTTGTGCACATTTAATAAGTATTCTTTCCACCTTTCATTGGAAATTTTAATGCTTAGTTCATTTTCCCATTCACCTCCAATACATTCCGTTGTTGGTATAACTGCATTTAGTATAATATTATATATATGTGAAATTAAATTTGCTGATTCAGCCTTTGTGTTCATTACTTCATCTAGTAAGTCTAATGGCATTTTGTGAAATTCATGTGCATGTTTTTTCAAATAATCACATATTTGGAAATATTTAAAATACTGATTGTTACCCAGATTGTATTTTAGTTGTTATTGTCTAAATGATAATAATTTTCCCATATCATACAGATCTCCCAAAGTTTTAATTCCTGCTCTTTCCCATTGTATAAATGCTTTGTCTATAATTGAGGGTTTAAACAGGGTTTTTTTTAGCAATAGGAGATAGGAGAGATAAGTTTCTTAATTTTAAATTGTATTTTATTTGTTTCCAAATTCAAATTGTACTATGTATAATTGGGTTTTTGTTGTAGTTTGTATTATTCACCGTCTTTGGTGAAAGAAGGATCGCACCAATATTAAAGGGGGAGCAGTCCTCTTTCTCCATAATGATCCATTCTGGTTGATGAAGAGAATTATCCAACAATTGAATTATATTTCTAATATTTACCGACCAATAATAATACATAAAATTAGGGAGTGCTAATCCCCCTACTACTTTGGGTTTATTCAGGTGTGGTATTTGTATTCTATGGGTCTTATAATCCCAAATAAAATTTGTTATATCTGAGTCCAATTTTTGAAAAAACTTTTTGGGTAGATATAGTGGAATTGATTGGAACAAGTATGGAACTTGTGGTAAAAAATCATTTTTATGGCGTTTATTCGACCTATTAAGGACATCGGAAGCGTTTTCCAGAATTTAATCAAATTATGTAGTTTCTTAAGTACAGGGTTATAGTTTGCTTTAAACATGTTTTGATATCTTGTAGTAATTTCAATACCCAAGTATTTAATTTTTTCCACAGCTATTTTAAAAGGAAATTGTACGAGATGTGTAGAATCTTTCGGTTTTATTGACATGATTTTGCTTTTATTCCAATTTATTCTATAACCTGAAAATGAACCTTTGACCCACGGTTCCCTGCTATTGTTTTAACTAATCTCTTTCTCTTCACATATCTATAAAAACTTTTGCAGTCAGTTTTTATGTTCCCTGCCAGTTTTCTTTCATAATCTATTTTTCCTTTCCTAATCAAGCCCTTTGTCCTCCTCTGCTGGTCTCTGAATTTCTCCCAGTCCTCTGGTATGCTGCTTTTTCTGGCTACTTTGTATGCATCATCCTTTGCTTTGATACTATCCCTGATTTCCCTTGTTATCCACGGATGCACTACCTTCCCTGATTTATTCTTTTGCCAAACTGGGATGAACAATTTTTGTAGTTCATCCATGCAGTCTTTAAATGTCTTCCATTGCGTATCCACCGTCAACCCTTTTAGAATTGATTGCCAGTCAATCTTGGCCAATTCACGTCTCATACCCTCAAAGTTACCTTTCTTTAAGTTCAGAACCATTGTTTCTGAATTAACAATGTCACTCTCCATCCTAATGAAGAAATCGACCATATTATGGTCACTCTTACCCAAGGGGGCACGCACAACAAGACTGCTAACTAACCCTTCCTCATTACTCAATACCCAGTCTAAAATAGCCTGCTCTCTCGTTGGTTCCTCTACATGTTGATTTAGATAACTATCCCGCATACGTTCCAAAAAGTCCTCTTCCTCAGCGCCCCTGCCAATTTGATTCACCCAATCTATATGTAGATTGAACTCACCCATTATAACTGTTTTGCCTTTGTCACACGCATTTCTAATTTCCTGTTTGATACCATCCCCAACTTCACTACTACTGTTAGGTGGCCTGTACACAACACCCACCAGAGTTTTCTGCCCCTTAGTGTTTCGCAGCTCTACCCATACCGATTCCACATGCTCCAAGCTAATGTCCTTCCTTTCCATTGCGTTAATCTCCTCTCTAACCAGCAACGCTACCCCACCTCCTTTTCCTTTCTCACTATCCCTCCTGAATATTGAATATCCCTGGATGTTCAGCTCCCAGGCTTGGTCACCCTGGAGCCATGTCTCCGTGATCCCAACTATATCATAATCATTAATAGCTATCTGCACGTTCAACTCATCCACCTTATTACGAATACTCCTTACATTGAGGCACAAAGCCTTCAGGCTTGTTTTTACAATGCTCTTACCCCTTATAAAATTATGTTGAGAAGTGGCCCTTTTTGATATTTGTACTGGTTTTGTCTCCCTGCCACTTTTACTTTTCACCTTGCTCCCTATTGCTTCTACCCTCGTTTTACACCCACCTGCCTCTCTGCTCTTGTACCCATCCCCCTGCTACATTAGTTTAAATCCTCCCCGACAGCACTAGCTAACACTCCCCCAATGACATTGGTTCCATTCCAGCCCAGGTGCAGACCGTCCTGTTTGTACTGGTCCCACCTTCCCCAGAAATGGTTCCAGTGCCCTAAAAATTTGAATCCCTCCCCCTTGCACCATTTTTCAAGCCACGTATTCATCTGCAATATCCTCCTATTTCTACCCTGACTGGCCCGTGGTACTGGTAATAATCCAGAGATTATTACCTTTGAGGTCCTACTTTTAAGTTTATCTCCTAGCTCCCTAAATTCACCTTGTAGGACCTCATATGGACCCCAATGAATGTCTTTTGGGTATAATCTGTGTAGAGTTTGTGTGTTTTCCCATGTATTTCCACCAGGTGCTCTGGTTTCCTCCCACATCCCAAAGTCATGTGAGTTTACAGGTTTAATTGACTTCTCTACATTGCTCCTAGTGTTTAAGGAATAAATGCAAAAATAGGATAATATAGGACTAATGTGAAGTGGTGATCGGTGGTCAGCGTGGACTCGGTGGATCAAAAAGCCTATTTCCAGGCTGCATCTCTAAACTAAACTAAACTAATTCATTATTAAAATAACCATGAACATGACCTTATGAGCACAGAAAAAAATGGAAGAAATGTAGCCTCAGATGCTAATAGCCACAGAAAACAAATAAGAAGTTAGTGGGAGGAAACTCAAATAGTGTAATCTTGAGCAAATACACCAAGTGCTGGAGGAACTCAGTGAGTTTGACAAACATCTGACCATTCTGTCCACAGATACTGCGTGGCCCGCTGAGATGCCCTAGCACTTTGCGGTTTGCTCAGGGGGATATTAGTCCAGCAAAAGGTCTTCATGCCAAAGAAAGCAAACACTTGCGAAGCACCATGAATCAATTGATCCACAGGAACAGGGCAAGGTGTAGTTATCATACAGGTCAATTCCAACGAACCTTCAGTACTGAGAGGTAACAGTCATAGTTTTCTGAAGAGAGGACTTGACCCAAAACATGACCTATCCATGTTCCTCTGACGCTGCCTGACCCGCTGAGTTACTCCAGCAATTTGTGCCTTTTTTTGTAAACCACCATCTGCAATTCATTGCGACAATTCCTTTAGACTTCAGAGATACAGCATGGGAACAGGCCCTTCGGCCCACCGTGTGTGCACCGACCAGCGACCACCCTGTAAGCTAACACAATCTTACACACACTAGGGGCAATCCATACCAAAACTGCACGGCTTTGGAATGTGGGGGGAAACTGGAGCACCCGGAGGAACCCTACGTGGTCTCAGGGAGCACATATAAACTCCGCACAGACAGCACCCACAGCCAGGATTGAAATATTGACATTTACCTGTGTTTCTGTCATAAGGAATTCCTTTAAGCTGAAGGGAGCTTCATGTCCGACATTCACAATTCCACTTCCTTCAATAAAAGAGAGGAAAAAAACATCTTTACACCTGCGACATAGTGCACTGGCCATATTTTTATTCACAGGGTTAAAATAAAACCTAGAAAACTACACATCATACCCCATCATGTGGCCGCTTGCCCTCATTGCAGGCTGTGCCCAGAATAAGATAAATGCATAAAACTTAGAACATAGAACAGTACAGCACAGGAACAGGCCCTTCACCTATGGTTGCCAACTGTCTCATATTAGCCGGGACATCCCGTATATTGGGCTAAATTGGTTTGTCCCGTACGGGACCGCCCTTGTCCTGTATTTGACTGCTACTACTCGGGTCGAGGCGACTGTTGGGTCGGAGCGCCGCATCCAGCCCCGCCTCACCCGTCCCGACGTAGTGCAGCCCATGGAGTGCAGCAGGAGCAACTCGCCCGTGGCCCCATCAGTTGACAGCCCGGCCTGCTGTCCGACCTTCGGACCTTCGCACCTTCGCTTAGTGCCGACACCACCACCCCTCCTTCTCAGTGCCGATCATCGGTTCATGAGTTGGATGGGATGCCGGACTTTGCGTGCAGCAGAACACAATGTCAAGCCAGCGGGCAAGCTGAGGAATTTTGGGCTGGGCTACGCGACATTGCACGCAAAGTCCAGCGCCCGGGCCAAAACTCCTCAGCTGGCCCCTCCAGCTGGGCTTTGTGTGCAGTCCAGCACCCGGGCCTCCTCATTATTCACCCAACCATGGCTGAGTCGGTCAACGAATTGCCGTCGGGAATTTGTCACTTATTTTGAACTTTTGTCCCTTATTTGGGAGTGAGAAAGTTGACAACCCTACCTTCAGTCCACAATGTCTGTGCCACCATGTGGCTGCTTCTCCTCGTTGCAGGCTGTGCTTGGAATAAGTTTGATGCATAAAACATAGAACACAGAATAGAACAGTACAGCACAAGAACAGGCCCTTTGGCCCAAAATGGTTCAATGATACTTTATTGTCACATGTACCGAGGTGCAGTGAAATTCATTTTTGCATACAGTTCAGTACAAGTTTTACTATACGTGAGCACATCTTAGATACAGTACAATTATATAGAAATAGTACACTAAGAGAGTACGCAAGAGTCACCAAATTTGGCGCCATTCTCAAGTCCCAGTTGTTGAAAGTCTGTTGTCCTGGTGGTGTTGCAGAGTCAGCCTGGCCAAGCATAACTGCTCCACTACACCGTGCAGCGGCAGGTCGCATCCGGTCCATGCACTAGCTTCTTGGAGCCCCAGGCTGCTGCAGGGCCTCCAGCGGCCCACTCCAGAGTGGAAGTGCACTGCATTGCCTCCTGCAGCCGGTCTGCTTACCAGCCCTCTGGCCTGAGTTCATAGCTTCTAGGAGCAGAATTAGGCCATTCGGTCCATCAGGTTTACTCCACCATTCAATCATGGCTGATCTATCTTTCCCTATCAATCCCATTTTCCAGCCTTTGCCTCATAACCCCTGACACCCATACTAATCAAGAATCTGTCCATCTCCCAAAAAATATCCATTGACTTGGACTCCCTCCTCTCCGATCCACGGAGCGAGCAGAGGCTCGGCAGCTTCGCTCTCCATGCTGGCTTCCCGGTTCCACCGTGGCCAAGCAAGGTCTGATGTTGGGCTATGGCCGCGGCTCGTTGGGATCTTCTGCTGCACGGCTCGCCAGGATCTGTCTGTGTCAAACATGATGCCAAGACCAAATCTATTCGGCGTGTAATTATCACGTGCAATTTATGATCAAACTGTACCTAAAATTCTGCTGCCTCATTAACCACTGAAGTGGGTAGGTAATCAAAAGTATCCGGTGACTGTGATACTGGGAAATCTGAAGCTATTATTGAGAGTATAAAGTGCAATGTATGAAGTAGCAAGTGAAAACATGGAAAACAGATTAATACACTATTGTAGAAAGGTCCTAAGAACCGTAAGAACTAATAACTACATGATCAAAAGATGTAGAACATAGGCCTTAGAACAGTAGAGCACAAGGATAGGCCTTTCTGTCCACAATATCTGTGTTGATTACAGTGTAATTATTACCAACAATGTTACCTGGACCAAACAAAATGACATTCTGGCCAAGAAAACACACAAATGCCTCTCACTTCCTCAGGACACTAAGGAGTTTTGGCATGTCTCCTCTAGGTTTACAATGGATATTTGATTGACAGCAGCAGCAAGGCAGCCATTTTCATCCTTGCTGTCCTTGTCTCTTCTCTGGGGACCATAGATGGCCCACCTCAGTTGGGTCCTCACAGTGTATTGTCCATCCCCTTGGCTGTTGACCAGCTCCCAAGGTTCCAATACCTTTGAAGCATTTGTCCCAATGAGTAGATCAATGCCAGAGTCTATTTCAGGAATCTTGATATCCTTCAAGTAAGGCCATTGTATCGTTTCTTCCTGCCTGCGAATGTTTAGCTGAGAAACAGGCATGGTGTTATGTGTGAACACATCAGATAGTTGAAGAAAATCGTCTTTGTCCAGACTAGATATTTCCAAACCTAAGATATGATGACTGATCATAGGCTTCACTTGGTTCATGGTATGCAAGATAATAATAGAAACATAGAAACATAGAAAATAGGTGCAGGAGGAGGCCATTCGGCCCTTCGAGCCAGCACCACCATTCATTGTGATCATGACTGATCGTCCCCTATCAATAACCCATGCCTGCCTTCTCCCCATATCCCTTGACTCCACTAGCCCCTTAGCTCTATCTAACTCGTCTTATAATGGTCTTTTGTCCTGTAATGTTGAGCATTCTCATCAAGCTTTCTGTGGAAAAGGTAGTTGAACTTCCATGGTCCAAAAATGCATATGTTTGCAGCACTGTGTCCCCCTGTGGCTCTTTACCTGTATTGGTACAATGGAGAAGATGCAGGTTTTGTCACCGGCCTTAATATGCCCACACATATGAGGTGAGGGAACAGCATTACTCACAATTGGCTTCTCATTCGGTTCAGTATGCTCCGGCTTCTTCTCTTTGTTCTTTTGTTCTATGTGAAGTGTTTCAGGATGATTTTGTAGCACACATCACAAGTCAAACGACTCTTGCAGTCTTTGCTCATGTGTCCTATCTTCAAACATCCAAAGCAGACTCCCTTTAAGAAGTCTATCCTTTCTCTGTGCTCCTTCTTCTATGGACACTGGCCAAATGTGTGACCACTTTTATTACAGAACAAACAAGCACCTTGAGAATTGGTGGTAGATACATTTCTTCTCATTCCACTTCTTGTCAGATTTACTTGCACTGCTGTTTCTACAGGTATTATAGTTGTTGCAAAACTGCTTCCTCTTGGTCCCGACCTTTCTCTTGCTTTAGCAAAAGTAGAGCTTTTAACAGTTGCAATTGGCCTAGCATTCTCGATGTTTCCAAAAAGTGGAATCTGACAGTATCTTCACTTGTCTCTCAGAGCACAACTTAGCACTCAATACAAAAAACACAAAAGAGCTCATCATTGACTTCAGGAAGAAGCGGGGTGATAATCCTCCACTACACATAAACGGAGAAAGTGTAGACAGAGTCTCCAGTTTCAGGTTCCTGGGCACCCACATCTCAGCAGATCTCAGGTGGTCAACTAACACAACTTCCTATAAAGAAGGCACAACAATGGCTTTACTTCCTAAGATCACTCAGGAAAGTCAAATTGCCACAACAGCTACTAGTGTCAATCTAACGTTGCGCCATAGAGAGTGTCCTGACACATGGCATCCTGGTGTGGGATGGCAACAGTTCAGCGGCTGACAAGAAGGCTCTGCAGAGAGTCATCAATACAGCCCAGAAGATCAATAACACATACCTGCCTGCCCTGGAAGAAATCTATGGCTCTCATTGCCTGCAGAAGGACTCATCTCATCCCGCACATCACTTGATTGCCCTTTTGCCTTCAGGAAAGCGTTGCAGGTCCATCAAATCAC
Organism: Raja brachyura; assembly: GCA_963514005.1. The sequence goes on along the minus strand of OY740783.1, from coordinate 119,921,976 downwards.
ACACCACAAGATTAATGAACAGTGTCTGCCCCAAGGCCATCACCACTCTGAATTCTGCACTGAACTCTGCACTGAACACACAGCCCCCATAGCCAATATGTTGTACTGCCACAACACTATACTGTGATTATTGCACATTGCACATTCCGACTTGACTTGATGTTTTCGTGCCGTTTTGTTATTTGTTATTATTTATCTACTATATTGGAGCTCTGCTCGGGCAGTGCGCCTAAAATTTAATTGTATGTATTTACAATGACAACAAAGTGTATTATTATTATTACTATTATTATTAATTATTATTATTATTATTATTATTATTATTAAGTCAACCAGGTCAGAAAATCTAGCTCGATGTCCAAGCTCTTCCTGTAGCTGACATGTCATATTCCTCCGCTTCTCTCTGAGCTTGTAAGGCAGTTTTAGAAGGATAGTCTTCATATTGGAAGCAACATTAATTTCCTCCATATAGGTGAGGTGGTCCATTGCATTGCAACAACCTCTAAGGAACAGTGAGAATGCTTCCAATGCCTTCATATCCTCTGTTCTGATAATTGACCAGGCAAATACCTTGACCATATATGTAGTGGCAATCTTATGTTCATTACCAAAATGCTCTTTAACCAAATCTTTTGCTCTTTAATAGCCCTGGGCTGGAGGCAAATATCGGCAGCTGCGGACTAAGTCTTTTAGATACCCTCATATGTATTGCTCTAAAAAATGTAAACAATCACTGACATCATTAGTTTTTCTTTCTACTCCTCTCTGAAATGCAGTGATGGAAACTTCATACTGCAAAGGATCACCATCATAAACAGGAATATCTCTTGGTGGTAAAGTAGAAGAGAGATTTTGTTGAGCCATAAGAGTAGTGATGCTATTTTGCCTCTGCATTAGGTTACAGATATCACGTTGGTTTCCATCATTCAGTACAGGGGGGGGTTATGCTAACATGCCCCTGCACACCCTTTTTCAGATGAGTCTGTACATTTTGCTTTTGAAGAGAGTATTGAGTTAGATGGGTCTTATCATGAGCTCCAACAGATGATCTATGAGCTTTTTGTTTTGGTCTAACAGCCTGTTGCTGGGAGGAAAATTCAGTTCCCATCAACACATTCTGTCTTTGTTGCACTTGATCAGGCAAGTATTCATCTGCCTGTGCATTTAATTTAACTGATGTTTCCCTTTGAGCAGTTCCTTTTCCCATGAGATACTCTAGAGCTGCTTCTTGATCCCTTGGCCTCAAGTACATTGATTCGTGCATTGGTTGCTGCCAGCTCAGTCTTTAGTTCCAGCTGTTCTTTTCAATTGTTCTTGTTGTCTTCCCAATTGTTCTTCTTGTGCCTCAAGCTCATGCTTTTTGTTCAGGGTGGCACCCCATGGACTGAGCTTTTATGCTGAGGCCTTTGAAGATGCATATGATGAAGAAGTAGACTTGTGGCTTAATTTTGGTTTTGAGACATTTGAAACACTGTCATCAGGTACAATTTCTTCTGAGTTTACAACACTCTGTTGTATGGCACATTCCGCTATGGAGTGTGTAGTTTGCTGTCCTACATCAGATAACCACACCATTACATCTTGTGTAAAACCACTAAAAGTTTCCATTCTTTGTTGAATTCACTGATCTTGCCTTTCAAGCTCCTTTTCAGGCAACGGTACCTTCACCAATGACTAGTGGTTTTTGCTGACTTCATCACAGAGCTTGATTAATTGAACCAAGTTAGATTGTACTTCATTTCCCTTTTCCCCTGATTTCATGAGCTCTTTCAGCTTTTCAATTAACCTGTTAGCTTGTTTACATATCAATTTTCTTGTCTTCTGACACTTATCCATGAACAATTCCCAGCCTTTGTCAGTGTGTTTAATAACTCTTCTTTCCTTTTCAGAATCCTTTCCAACATCACCATCTTGTGACTGAGCTTTAGACATACATGTTCACTATCCCTTTAAGACTCATTGACGTGAAAGCCGTATGCCTGCGGCTGGTATTTCAAACAACTGATATTACTCTGATTCTCAAGATCACTTCCCAATTCTACATTTTAGTAGCCGTTTACCAATACACCTTATCATATATAGCTTCTCCAATAAGGATGTGCGTCCAATAAATATCAATAAATGCTGTCCGTACTCACTCTCCCTGTGCGTTGGCTTTCGAGGTTTCCAATCTCTGTTAGTGAAATTAGCGCTGGTGGCGATCTTGTCCAGATGATCGGGAATGGTGGCATTAGGGTTGTGAAATAAAACAATCCTTGTCCCCAGGTTTTCACAAGCACCAGTTTCACTCCTAGAGCTAGTTCTCCCTTAATTGTCATGGCAAATTTCCATCTCTTCCAGTGTCCAACTTTCCGTTGCCATTACTACACAGGTAAATAGGAGTGATCTTACGCAGACCAAATAGAACAGATTTTCCAGTCGTTATTTCCAGTTTAATTGGTTCTTTATTGAAGTAGTAGTACAAACAAAGAGATGAATGTACTAGGTTTTCCTTATTCGGCATTTAAGTTGTAGCTAGCTGTTTTCCCCGGTCTGGTGAGAACTGTATGCCCACCACCCCGTGCCAGGTCCCACTTCCTGTCCACTATCCTCATATATATACACCCCTCTGTGCATCTGATGACCACCCCCAAGTGTCCAAAATAATCCTGCAAGAAATATCTAGACAAAATAATATAATATGCCAACAGTAATTAGCCTAAACATAAATGGCTCCTACATCCTTTAAATTTCAGTGAATATAAGTGCAGTCTATCCATTCTTTCATCATATGCCAGTCCTGCCATCCTGGGAAGTAACCTGGTGAACCTACGCTGCACTCCCTCAATAGGAAAAAGATCCTTCCTCAAACTAGGAGACCAAAACGGCACACAATACTTCAGGTGCGTTCTCACCAGGGCACTGTACAACTGCTGTGGGTCCTCCTTGCTCCTATACTAAAATCCTTGCGCTATGAAGGCTAACATAGCCAACATTGCATGCCATAGAGGCATAGATTATGGAGTGATAGTGTGTAATCAGGCCCTTCAGCCTAACTTGCCCACACCAGCCAAGATGTCCCAGCTATACTAGTCCCACCTGCCTGCGCTTGGTCCATATCCCTCCAAACCTGTCCTATCCATGTTCCTGTCCAACTGTAAATGATGGGATAGTCCCAACCTCACCAACCTCCTCTGGCAGCTTGTTCCATACACCCACCACTGTTTGTGTGAAAAGGTTACCATTCAAATTCCTATTAAATCTTTTCCCCCCTCACCTTGAATTTATGTCCTCTGGTCCTCGATTCCCCTACTCTGGCCAAGAGACTGTGCATCTACCCGATCTATTCCTCTCATGATTTTGTATACCTCTATAAGATCACCCCTCTTCCTCCTGCGCTCGAAGGAATAGAGGCCCAGCCTACTCAACCTCTCCCGACAGCTCACATCCTCTAGTCCTGGCAACATCCTCGCATGTGTTATGTCAAATGAAACACAATAGGCTGTAATGGACAGCAGTCAGCATTGTCAATACTCAGCTAATTGCACAAAACAATTACACAAAACGTTCACACAGAGGGTGATGGGTATCTGGAAAGAACGCAACTGCCAGGAGGGATAGTTGAGGCAGGTATTTTCGCAACATTTAAGAAACATTTGGACAGGTAAATGGATAGGAAAGGTTTAGAGTGACATGGGCCGAATGCGGGCAGGTGGGACAGATGATGAGGCACGTTGGTCGGCGTGGGCTAGTTGGCCCAAAGGCCTGCTTCCATGCTAAATGACTTTAGGACTCGAATAGCTCAGGAAACTAAAAATTGGTCAGAGAGATGTATTTAATGTCCAAGAGGATACTTTAAAATCACATTTGGTGACTTCATTACACACTAAAGGGTGGAACAGTGGCACAGCTGATAGAGCTGCTGCCTTAGAGCGCCAGAGACGCAGGTTCGATCCTGATCTTGGGTGTCATCCGTGTGAAGTTTGCACATTCTCACTGTATCCACTTGGTTTTCCTCCAGGTGCTCCAGTTTCCTCCAGCATCCCAAAGATGTGCAAGTTTGTAGCTTAATTGGCTATATCTGTATCTTTAAATCAAAAGATGCAGAAATGACCTAGTATTATCAAGGACCACTCATATTCTGGTCAATCTCTCTTCCCTCCTCTCCCTTTCCACCAGATTCAGGAAGTTTCTTTCCCCTGTTATCAGACTCTTGAATGGACCACATATGGTAGGAAAGAAATCCCGACCATCCAATCTTCCTCGTTGTACCTCTTGATATTTTTATCTGCACTTTCTCTGAAGCTGTAACTATATTTTGTAGATTAATTGGACACTGTAAATTGACCCCATGTGTGTCGGGAGTGGATGACAAAGTGAGCTGACACAGAACTAATGTGAACGGATGATCTATGGTCAGCGTGGACTCGGTAGGCTAAAGGATCTCTTCCCATCTCATATCTATAAATTGAACTAACCAATATTCTGTTTATGTAGAGAGAATGTTTCCACTAGTGGGAGAGTCAAGGACCAGAGGGCACAGACTCAGAATAAAAGGACGTACCTTTAAGATGGAGATGGCGTTGAATTTCTTCAGCCAGAGGGAGGTGAATCTGTGCAATTCATTGCTACAGACAGTGGTGGAGGCCAAGTCATTGTGTATTTTTTAAAGTGGATTCTATGTTTTTGATGTGTAAGGGTGTCAAAGATTTTGGGGCGAAGACCAGACAATGGGGTTGAGAGCGAAAAATAGATCAGTCATGATTGAATGGCAGAGCCGACTCGATTGGCCGAATTGTGCTTCTATGTATATTTTGTAACCCATAGTTAAAAACTCCTAGTATCTTAGAAATTCCGTTAATACTTGTAATACCGCTTTCAACAACTCTTGCATAATATTTGTGTAAGTAGGTTTTGTGAGAAAATACTGTACGTGTGATGTAGCATTTGTTATTGATCTGCATTCAAAGAGTTGGCACAGGTTCTGAAACTCTTCATGCTCTCTGGAGTTTATTTCATGCAACATTTACAACCTTTGTGATAAATGTGAATTGGACTTTGTGTTTGGAACTGTTGCACCGCAATGCTGAGAACTATATTCTGCACTCTGTAAAGCACCCTTTACTTTACCTTTTGTACTCGAGTTTGGCTTGATTGTATTTATGTACAGCATCAGGGCCAGATTTACGTATAAGCTTCATAAGCTTAAAGTTAGGGCCTCGAGATCTAGGGGGGCCTCGGCCTCGCTCCGCCAAGGTGTATAAAACTTTTGACATAGTGGCGTTGTTATAAAACCAACCATCGCTGGCACTGTGCGATAGTGGAGTTGTTACAAAACCTACCATCAGTGGCGCTATGCTTACGAATCCGGAGGTTTTGGTGTTGGGGGGAGGGGAGGGGGGTTAAAATGCAGGTGAGGTTTATATTTGTTTATATCCGCACCGGGCTCACCGAACATTGCCACCACACAGGGCCCACCGAACATCGCTGCTGCACAGGGCCCATCGAACATCGTCACCTCACCGGGCCCATCGAATATCGCCACCGCACCGGGCCCGCTGAAGCTTGCCGCCGCACCGGGCCCATCAAACATCGCCGCCGCACCAGGCCCGCCGACCCTCGCCGCCATACTGGGCCTGCCGAACCTCGCCGCCGCACCGGGCCCGTCGAACATCGCCGCTGCGCCGGGGCCTACTTACCTCACCGAATCTCGCCGCCGCATTGGGCCCGCCGAACCTCGCCACCACACCAGGACTGCCGAACTTCGCTGCCTCACCGGGCCCACCGAACCTCACCGCCCCACTGACCACCTGCCCACCGGGACCTCCCACGCTTCGCCGCTGACCTGGACTCCACTCCCCGCGGTCTTCCACCATTGTCTCCATCATTCCGACCCTCGCCACTCCACCGCCCTCCAGCAGCCCGCAGCCGACGCCTTGCCTGCAGCCTGGACTGAGCTGATGTTTCCACGCTGCAGACTCCAACTACCCTGGGTTTGACTGCGCTGGGCCCTAGTGCAGTCCCCATCCCCCTCAAACCATGTGACCCCAGCTCTTCCCCTACAGTCCTCATACCCCCCCCCACCAGATATCGCCTCGGCCTCAGTTCATTCACTTGCCTTCCTCTGGCCCCAACCCCCATCCTTGCCGTGTGTTCACCATCCCCCCTGACCTCCTCCTCTTAGATACCGAATGGTCTGTCCTCAGCAGAGGCCTCACCTTTGTCTCCCTCCAACCCCACCTCTATGAGTTAATCACCGCCATGATTTGGAGCTCTTCTTCCGTCGCCTCTGCCTCACAGCATTCTTCCATGGGTACGAGTCCTCACCCCCCATTGATGATTCCTTTTCCCATCTTCATTGGACCCCCTCCTCTTGGACCCCCCCCTCATGGCCATCTTCTGGCTTTAGACCTTTTTATTTTAAACTGCCGGCAGGACATCAACCGCCTCAACTTCTCCACTCCCCTGTCTCACTCTAACCTCTCCCCCCCTGAACGTACAGCCATCCACTCACTCTGCAACAACCCAGACTGGGTTATCAAAACCGCCGACAAGGGAGGTGCCGTGGTAGTCTGGTGTGCTGATCTCTACAAGGCTGAGGCCATGCACCAACTCTCAGACACCTCCTCCTACTTATCCTTGGACCATGACCCGACAGACTGTGAAATCGTCTACCAATTGATGAGAGAGGAAGCCCAGATTAATCCCTGTAAGGGGTATTGAGACAATGTCCGATGCCTTTGAGGTATGCAGTGAAATTTGGGGTCACCATCCGACGTTGGAACGGGAGAACATTCTCAGTGGATGGATTCAGAATCGGCATCAGCAATACCGGAGACCGCGGCTCACGAAGTCCACAGGATGAGCTGGGCGGAGAATCACGCTGGCGGCCCTCGGCAAAGGGATCCCAGAGCTCCGCGATCTCGAAATCAACACGGCCCGAGGCTGGGAGCTCCACAAACCACAGCTCTGATGTTGAAGCAACAGGCCCAACACTCCGGAGCTTCAAACGGCGATCCAGGTAAGGCATCGCCTACTCTGCGGTGAATCTAATATGTATTTTTAAACCAAGTGTTTAATGGCAACATACAGTAGGATCTAAAAGTGTCACAATGTCACTGTTGGGTAGTCATGGTCCTCTAGTCGTGGGGGTGGGGGATTGGGAGGGGGGGGGCTTACAAGTGAACAGCCTAGGGCCTTACTAGGCCCTAAATCCGGCCCTGTACAGTATAGACACAAAAAGCTGGAGTAACTCAACGGGACAGGTAGCATCTCTGGAGAGAAGAAATGGGTGACGTTTTAGGTTGAGACCCTTCTTCACACTGGTTAGGAATAAGGGAAACGAGAGATATAGACGGTGATGTGGAGAGATAAAGAACAATGAATGAAATATGTACAAAAAAGTAACAATGATAAAGGAAACAGGCCATTGTAAGCTGTTTGTAGGGTGAAAATGAGAAGCTATGCAACGGGTGGGGGAGGGATAGAGAGAAAGGGAATGCTGGGGCTACCTGAAGTGAGAGAAATCAATATTCATACCATTGGGCTGTAAGCTGGCCAAGCGAACTATGAGATGCTGTTCCTCCAATTTACGTTTTGCCTCACTGTGACAAAAGAGGAGACCGAGGACAGAAAGGTCTGTGTAGGAATGGGAAGGAGAATTAAAGTGTCCAGCAACCGGGAGATTAGGTTGGTTCACGCGGGCTCAGCCAAGGTGTTCCGCGAAACAATCGCCCAGTCTGCGTTTGGTCTCGCTGATGTATAAGAACCCACATCTTGAACAACGGATACAGTAGATGAGGTTGGAGAAGGTGCAATTGAACCTCTGCCTAACCTGAAAGGACTGTCAGGATCCCTGGAGTCGAGGGAGGAGGTTTAGCGACAGGTGTTGCATCTTCTGCGGTTGTAAGGGAAGGTACCTGGAGAGGGGATGGTTTGGGTGGGAACAGATGAGTTAACCTGGGAGTTGCGGCGGGAACGGTCTCTGCGGAAGGCGGAAAGGGATGGAGATGGGAAAATGTGGCTAGTGGTGCGGTCCATTAGAGGTGGCAGAAGTTTTGGAGGATTATGGGTTGTATGCGACAGCTGATGGGGTGGAAGGTAAGGACTAGGAGGACTCTGTCTCTGTTGCGACTTGGGGGAGCAAGGGCAAAGCTGTGGGGTACCGAGGAGACACAAGTGAGGGCCTCATCTATGATGGGAAAGGGGAACCTCCGTTCTCTAAATAATGAGGACACATCAGATGTTGTAGTATTGAACACCTCATCTTGGGCGCAGATGCAGTGTAGATTGAGGAATTGGGAGTAGGGGATAGAGTATTTGCAGGAAGCAGGGTGGAAAGAAATGTAGTCGAGATAGTTGTGGGAGTCAGTGGGTTTGTAATAGACGTCAATTTCTATTTCTTGTGATGGAAACTGTGAGATCAAGAACGGGGAGGGAGGTGTCAGAGATGGTCCAAGTAAATTTGAATGGAGGATGAAAATTGGTGGTGAAGTTGATGAAGTCCATGAGTTCTGCATGGGTGCATAAGGTAGCACTGATGAAGTCATCAATGTAACGGAGAAAGAGTGCAGGGATAGAGCCAGTGTGTACAGTATTATCTGAATTGGTTTTGATAGCGTGCAAAAAAAAGCATATCACCTTGGTACACACGACAATAATAAACATAAACCTAATTTGATATTGACCACCTCTTCATTCCTTCAGATGGTGCATATGACTGTTCAGTGGTGATTAGACAATGCATGCCACTACATTTTTCAGCAGCAATTGATTAAATTGAGTGAAAGATACAGCATGTAAACAGGCCCTTCGGCCCACCCAGTCCATGCCGACCATATTTTTGAATTAGGGTCTCAACCTGAAACATCACCTTTTCCTTTTCTCCCAAGATGCTGCCTGACCCATTGAGATGCTCCAGCTTTTTGTGCCTATCTTCGGTTTAAACCAGCATCTGCAGTTCCTTCCTGCACATTTTATCTGACCATAGTTTAGTTTAGTTTAGTTTATGGATACTGCATGTTTACATGTCCTACAGCCCACCGAGTGCACACCGACCATTGATCACCCGCTCACACTAGATCTATGTTATCACACTTTTCTACACAATGTTCCTACACAATGGGGACAATTGACAGAGGCCAATTAAATTACAAACTCGCATATCTTTGTAATGTGGGAGGAAAGTGGAGCATGTGGAGGAAACCCATGCAGTGGCAGGAAGAACATAGAAACTCCATACAGACAGCCCCCAAGGTCAGGATCGAACCCGGGTCTCTGACTCTGTGAGGCAGCAGCTCTACCAGCTGTGCCATTCTGCTGCCCTTAACAGTCAAAAGCTGCTGTGAACCTCTAAAGGGCCTGTCCCACTTGGGCGACCTAATCCGCGAGTTCTGCCGAGTTTGCCCTCGACTCGTACTCGCAGCATGGTCGACACGAGGTCGTAGGAGGTCTTTGTAACTCTCCTTCATGCTCGAGAGTGATCTCCGCGTACTCGAGGCCTCATCTAGATCGCAGCCTTTTTTTCAATGTTTAAAAATGCCTGCGAGTAAAAAAAGGTCGCCATGGAAAAAATCAATACGTTTTTTACTCGTAGGTTTAGTCGTAGTAGGTTGGCATGTTTGTAGTAGGTAATCGAGGGTAATCGAGGGTAGTCGAAGGTAGTCGTCTTCACTCTCCACTATTCGATGTCCAATTTTCCCGAATTTAAGGGCCTGTCCCACCAACATGCGACTTCATGCGGTGAGCGCGACCTAACGTGGTTGCTTGAGCCTTCCGGCCTCGCGGGGCCGGTACCACTTCGATCGCCGGTGTCGTATGGAGTTGTGCGGAGCTGCTCCCAACATCGCGCGGGGCTCCGAAAAACTGACCGTGTTCAAAAATTCCGCGCGACAACAGCCTGTTGGCCCGCAGCCGCCTCGACGCATTACGCACCGCCTCGACGTCGTGCCTCCGTGACCCTCTCTATGTGCCTCCGTGGCCCTCTCTCTCTCTGTGCCTCCGTGCCCCTCTCCATGTGCCTCTGTGTCTCTCTCTCTGTATCCTTCTCTGTCCTTGCGAACTTACCGCGGACATTTCGCACCACTCACCCGACCTCCGCGCAGCCCCGACTGCCGGTTTGGTCACGCTCGCCGCATGTAGGTGCATGCTGGTGGGACCGGCCCTGTACGGGGATCACTCGACCTCCCTGCAGCCCCCGCTTCCAGTTTGGTCGCGCTCACCGCGTGGAGTCGCATGCTGGTGGGACAGGCCCTTTAGTCGTAGCTAGTTGAAGCTGCTCTTCAACATAGTCGAAGGAGATCTTCTACATAGTCGAAGGAGTTCTTCAACATGTCATTGTTTTCAAACTCTTCTGAACTCGCTAATTAGGTCTCCCAAGTGGGCCAGCCCTTTAACTATTGTGGCTGTGGAGGCACTGACTAACTTCTCACCTTCATTGTTTGTATTCATTCCTGTGCTGTTCTTCTCCCTTTGTCCTTGGCTTATCCTTATTTGGATTCTGTTCAAGTCCCTGTACTCTGCCAATCAATCAGGTAGTGCTTAAATCCAAACTGATCTACGCTTTTCTTCGACTCTAATAGAAAAATAACTCTTGTGTCATTTCAGAGAAATACGTTGGACGTATCCCTCAACTACAAAATAAAGCTTTAATGTTTACTGAAAGATCACAGCAAACCATCAACCAATCCCAGCTTCATCAATCTGACTCAGAAACAAAATTGAAAATGCAGCTTTAGTAGTTACAACTGCGAACTGCTTTGCGTATTTACAGTATGCCTTGAGTTAATAACAATGCGAAAGAGCAAAAAACCAAGATTTTTTTAGCAAGAACAAAATAAAATGTATCAAGTTCAAATTTAATGGGTGAGCTGACTATCAATAAGCCAATAAATCCTTGGTCAAATGTTTACTCGTGCGATTTTGCTCTTGTTCAGAAAATTATCCACTTTCTGCTGACTCAGCTATGGATTAGAGAGAAACGGTACTGGAAAATTAGCTCTGAGGATTTATAGAGTGATACGGCATGGAAACAGGCCCTTCAGCCCAACTCGTCCATGCCGATCAACATGATCCTTAGGCCTTTCGCAGGCAAATGAGATTAGCTCAGGTAGGTAATATGTCAACATGGGAAAGTAGAGCTGAAAGGTCTTCAGTATAACCCTAATATAAAATGGGCTCAATATAGAATTAGTATAAAAGCATGGTTGATGGTTAGGCAGGACTAAGCGGTGGAAGGAAGAGCCTGTTTCTGTGCTGTACCCCTCTACAAATGAGGCCTAACATGAGGTTGAGAAGCAGCACCTCATCTTTCTTCTGGTCACATTGCATCCTTCTGGATTAAATATTGAATTTTGCAATTTCTGATTTCTCTGTTTGTATTGGTCACCCGTATGATATTGGCTCCGTTTGTTTTTTTTCCCTTATTTTTCCTCTGGGAGTGAAGGACATGCCCGCCCGACTTACTGGAGTGGTTTAGTTTAGTTTAGTTTATTGCCACGTGTATATAAGTACAGTGAAAGTTTTTTATTGCGTGCTAACCAGTCAATGGAAAGATTATACATGATTACAATCGAGCTGTCCATAGTGCACATATACATGATAAAGGGAATAACATTTAGTAAAAGATAAAGTCCAGTAAATTCAGATTAAAGACAGTCGGAGGGTCTCCAATGAGGTACAGCTTGGAAACGGGTCCTTCAGCCCACCGAGTCCACGTCCGCCATCAATCACCCTTTCATACTAGATCTATGTTATCCCACTTTCTCATCCACTCCAAAATTTACAGAGGCCACTTGACCTACAAAGCCACAGGTCGTTGGGATGTGGGAGGAAACCGGTGCACCCGGAGAAAACCTATGCGGTCACAGGGAGAACGTGAACTCCACGCAGACAGCACTCAAGGTCAGGATTGAATTGGGTCACTGGCGCTGTGAGGCAGCGGCTCTACCATTGCTCCACTGTGCCGCCCTGCACAATTCACGATGCGTCGGAAAAATTCCAGGATTGAATCATTATTTTGTTCTCTTTGCTGAAGGAATCTGACAGTGTTGTTTGTCGAACAGATTAAATATGTTTGATAATAAGGTATGATTATCTGAGCAAACGTCAGTGGCAATATTAATAGCAGTGTCACAGAACCACAGCAAATCTGCAGATCATGACATTAGTAGGGGTGAAAAATGCTTTTTAACTTGTTCAAATCATGTTTCCAGAACCCTATTCCAGTTTCTGCTGCATCTGAGATGGCTTCAGTGTTCTGGTGTAAATTTCCTATTCTGGCAATCCTTTCCAGACTATTGATTATGACCATTGCCAAGAAAAGCACCTAATGTCTGCTAAAAATTAAAAAGAAACTGCAGATGCTGGAAATATAATGTAAAAACATAAAATGTTGCAAATACTCAGCAGGTCAGGCTGCATCTGTGGGAAGAGAAAATATTAAATTTTACCATTCAGTGTAACCAATGGTGAGATCCATAGATTTGTATCCTTTATGGAAATCAAGGATTAGGACAAGCAGGTAGGAATATGGAGATGCGGCCAAGATTCTATCAAGCTTGGTCTTATTCAACAGCAGAGAAGTTGCAAAGAATTGTATGGCTTCCTCTACTCCTAATCCTTTTGTTAAGCTGAAAACTTCATTTTTCCATACAGAAGGAGCAAGATCCAAAAGAATAGAAAGTTATTTTCCTGCATACTGGGGGGGTAGGTGCAAGTCTTTGCTTATTTTCAGTCTAGAGATACAGCATGGAAACTGGCACCTCATCCCACAGAGTCTACGCCAACCATTGATTACCCGTCCACACAAATTCTATGTTATCCCATTTTCTCATCCACCCCCTGCACATTCGGAGCAATTTACAGAGGATAATTAACCTACAAATCCTCATGTCTTTGGGATGTGGTGCACCCGGACGCAACCCACGCGGTCACAGGGAGAACGTGAAAAGTCCACACAGACAGCACCCAAGGACCGAAGCCGGATTCCTGGCGCGGTGAGGCAGATTCTCTACCTTTGGCACATATGTGATTAGAAAAGAATGCACATGTTCAAATGAATTTACTTTCAAATCCAACAGCTTTAAACTGGCTAGAGCTGAAATCTGCCAGGATTCACACCCTCTCCTGCTGTCTCTTTACACTGCAAGGAATATTCTTCAGTACTGGAACAGCAGCACACAGGCAATGGGATATTAACAAGCCAGCTGGTTAAAATAAGAATTAACATAATAAAGCAAAACAGTGATAATCTAAGTGGAGGGAACGTGGAGAACTTCATTATCGAAGAGTCAATTCCAATTATCATTATCATCCCCAGTAAAGAAAACTTATTTTAAATGAAAATAGCCAGAAATGTTTTTAAATCTTTGGATAACAGATAATGACAGGAAAAGCCTTCTTAGATCAACTTTTAAAAATAGTTTCCTATCTCTAGCTCACATCAGGGCTACTTTAGTGAGGGCTTAGTGAGGCTAAACTAGCGAAGAAATATTGTGATTTATATGCAGAATGATGGATTATTTTAAATGGTCACGTGAGTAACTACGTGAAGATGCCCGCCAGCCCGCATTGGCGTCAATACGTCTAACGCATGGCGCACGACTGACTGGGAGGTGCGTCGCTCCCCCAGCAGTAAGTTTTAAAAACCTCACAGGTAAGTTTTTTAACTTATTCTGAGGTCGTGTTTTTTGGATATCTTTTCTTCACAGTGGTCGCTGATTATGGATAAGTCCAAGGCGAACAAACCAAGATGGGCCGTGGGGAAACCGGCTACGGAGGACCGCGGGGGTGCGGGTAGCTGGCGGCCGTCGGTTTCGCCGTCAGAGTCGCTGACAATGCGGTCAGCGACTTCATACTTGGTGCTTGTTCAAAGCACTTTGGCAACCCCGAAAGGGGGCAAAGCCAAATGCAAGTCTGAGAGGCCTGTGTACTCAGATGAGTCAGGCCAAGAGGATTCCCCTCCTACACTTATGGATAACGTCTTCGGGCATTTATCCCAAATGGAGCACCTCATGGAGAGGATGCTCCATCATAATATGCTCCGTGATACGGAGACATATCATAGCAGGTCTCCCTTCATGCCTGCGACAGCACCTGGTCCAGGGCTGCTTAGTGCCTCCCACTCTGATGAGGGGGTATGTCAGAAGGACATACTGGAATACATGAGATGCGTGAGACTCACACACAGGTGTTGCCTGCCCTGGCATCGAGGTTTGCTATACCTTCACAGACAGGGGAGCCTCTTCAAGAAGATCTGGCTTCTAGTATCAACAATCTCACATCCCATCAGTTACAAGAACAAGTTATGGTTGAAACGGATGCTAAATACCACACGCCTGCGAATCGTGCATCCTTAAAAGTGCCGGCAGTCAACAGCTCCATTTGGGGTTACATTGGAGGTGGCATCAAGGCCCAAGAAATGAAACTCCAACGGATTTTAAAATTACTGGCTTCAGGCATCACGGCTTTTTCCAGAACTGTAGATGGCGGGCCACTATCAGACGGCCAGCAGGATGCCCTGGCGTTAATGTGCAATGCACATTTCGAAATCAACTGCTTCCGAAAGAGCACCATCAAGCCTGCGTTAAACCCAAAGTTTGCGGGTCTGGGTAAATCCAGTAATGTCCAGCCGCCCAATCTTCTGTTCGGGGAAGACCTGCCCAAGCAGGTGAAAGACCTGGATGATGAAGCCAAAGCTGTCGGGCTGATCAAAGCACCTATGATGAGCAAAGCTTCACAGTTTCGGCGACACCACCCCTATACCTCCATTAGCAATAAGCGGTTTGCTGAAGCTAGTGGCAGCTCAAAACTTGATCTTCCTGGGCAGAGGTCTTTTTCAGAACCCGTATTAGGGCCCGTTGGGCCTGCTATCAGACCACTGGTAACCATGGAGGTAGGTGCGTCTGGTTCTTTCCGGAACATGGGGTTTGTGGACCAGTTACAAGTTGGTGGTAGATTGCACTTGTTTTTACATGAATGGCGGTGGATATCCTCAGATCCGTTTATACTGCACAGTATACAAGGGTTCAAAATTGAGTTTTTACCTAATTCATTGCCACCCACACAACATACACCAGGTCGGGCAGATATTCATTCCAAACAAAAAGGTTTGGATATACAAGCAGAAATTCATGCATTACACAGAAAAGGGGTAATTGAAAAATCAAGTCAGGAAAATCATCAATTCATCTCCAATATATTCTCTAGGCAAAACAAAGATGGAGGATGTCAGATCATCCTTGATTGAACACAACTTAACTCATCAGTGCAGTATGGACATTTAAAAATGGAAAACTTCTTTACTGCTTAAACAAATGATTTCCAAAGGGTGCTTTATGGCATGCATCAATCTCAAAGATGCATATTACTCAGTTCCAAATCACAGGGATCACCTGAGATATTTGAAATTTAGCTGGATGGAATCAAGTCAGTATCCTGTGATAGTTTGGCTAACCTCATTTGGAGCTGGTGTATTGAACAAAGGATTTGGATTTCAGCTAACTATTTGCCAGGTAGGTTTAACCCAGTGGCAGACACGATGTCACATAAATTTAATGATAACACAGAATGGATGTTAGATCACAAAGTGTTTAACGACGTTGTTGCTCGGTATGGAACACCGGATATTGATTTGTTTGCATCTAGGCTTAATCACCAGTTGCCAAAATATGTTGCATGGGAGCCAGACCCAGGGCAGTAGCAATTGATGCATTCTCGTTACACTGGGGAGGAATGATCTTTTATGCGTTTC
Organism: Raja brachyura; assembly: GCA_963514005.1. Next base: position 119,906,246 of record OY740783.1, on the reverse strand, counting down.
CTACATTTTGCCTCATTAGCTGGTACTTGCTAAAAATCACGCATTTTAGTAGTGCCTGACTGGCCCACACAGCCATGGTTCCCGCTGATGTTGGGAATGATAATAGAACCTTATATGGTTATTAATAAACGCAAAGATTTGCTTATTCATCCCGTGTCTCGGGAATCTCACCCTCTGCATGATAGAATCAACTTATTGATTTGCAGAGTTTAAGAAGACCTTTTCTGGGGCTTGGATTATCCGACCAAACCATGGACGTGATCACTGCAGCTTGGTGAGATAGCATGAAGAAGCAGTACATTTCCTACATCAAGAGATGGGAAGTGTTTTGTTTAAATTCAAGTATAACGTATAATACGGCACGGATAACTGATGTCTGAGAGTTTCTCTCAATGTTGTTTTTTGATAAAAGATTAAGTTATTGTGCCATCAACTCTGCCAAAAGTGCCTTGTCATCATACTTGATGCTGGGATCGGGACACCACTCTGTTGGGTTTCACCCTTTGATATCCAAATTCATGAAGGGTATCTTTAACATAAATCCTCCCAGGCCCTGGTACACAGAAGTATGGGACGTTAACATTGTGTTAATACTGCTTCGCGGTTGGGCTCCAGCTACATCCTTATCTTTGGTCCGGCTGATATATAAGGTAATAATGTTCATGGCGCTGGTTTCAGCGCAATGCGTCCAGTCTTTACATAAACTACGGCTGGACAGGACGGTTATGTCTGCCAACAAGATAACATTTATATAAATGAGTTAATCAAGCAAAGCAGACCGGGTGTATTTGGTTTAAAGCTGGAATTTTTGGCATATCCGATGGACCGTTGAGTGTGTGTTGTCACATATATTCACCAATATATAAAGGCTACAAAGAACCTTAGAGGCACTGAGCTGGCTATGTTTATTAGTCATAAAAAAACACATAAGAAGGTATCAGTGCAGACCATCTCCAGGTGGTTAAGACACGTGTTGGCTTGCGCAGGAGTGGACACTGATGTTTTTAAATCTCACTCCACCAGGGCTGCAACAACATCAGCAGCAAGGTTCATGGAGGTTCCGCTGGACCGCATCCTAGCGACAGCAGGATGGTCAAATGAGCGGACTTTCCAGACCTTTTATAATAAACCAATTGCCAGGCCGGGTTCGTTTGCCAACACGATTTTGAGTTCTGTTACAGTGCCTTGCAAAAGTATTCATACCTCTTTTCCACATTTTGTCACGTTACAACCACAAACGTAAATGTATTTTATTGGGATTTTATGTGATAGGCCAACACAAAGTGGTGCATAATTGTGAAGTGGAAGGAAAATGATACATGGTTTCCAAATTTTATTACAAATAAAAAACTGAAAAGTGTGGCATTCAAAAGTATTCTGCCCCCCTGAGTCAATACTTTGTAGAACCACCTTTCGCTGCAATTACAGCGGCAAGTCTTTTGGGGTATGTCTCTACCAGCTTTGCACATCTAGAGACTGAAATTTTTGCCCATTCTTCTTTGCAAAATAGCTCAAGCTCAGTCAGATTGGATGGAGAGTGTCTGTGAACAGCAATTTTCAAGTCTTGCCAGAGATTCTCAATTAGGTCTGGACTGACTGGGCCATTCTAACACATCAATATGCTTTGATCTAAACCGTTCCATTGTAGCTCTGGCTGTATGTTTAGGGTCGTTGTCCTGCTGGAAGGTGAACCTCCGCCCCAGTCTCAAGTCTTTTGCAGACTCTAACAGGTTTTCTTCCAAGATTGCCCTGTATTTGGCTCCATCCATCTTCCCATCAACTCTGACCAGCTTCCCTGTCCCTGCTGAAGAAAAGCATCCCCACAGCATGATGCTGCCACCACCATGTTTCACAGTGGGGGTGGTGTGTTCAGGGTGATGTGCAGTGTTAGTTTTCCACCACACATAGCGTTTTGCATTTAGGCCAAAAACTTCAATTTTGGTCTCATCAGACCAGAGCACCTTCCTCCACATGTTTGCTGTGTCCCCCACATGGCTTGTGGCAAACTGCAAATGGGACTTCTTATGGCTTTGTTTCAACAACGGCATTCTTCGTGCCACTCTTCCATAAAGGCCCGATTTGTGGAGTGCACGACTAATAGTTGTCCTGTGGACAGATTCTCCCACCCGAGCTGTGGATCTCTGCAGCTCCTCCAGAGTTACCAGTGGGCCTCTTGGCTGCTTCTCTGATCAATGCTCTCCTTGCCCGGCCTGTCAGTTTAGGTGGACGGCCATGTCTTGGTAGGTTTGCAGTTGTGCCATACTCTTTCCATTTTTGGATGATGGAATTGAACAGTGCTCCGTGAGATGTTCAAAGCTTGGGATATTTTTTTTATAACCTAACCCAGCTTTAAACTTCTCCACAACTTTATCCCTGACCTGTCTGGTGTGTTCCTTGGGCTTCATGATGTTATTTGTTCACTAATGTTCTCTAACAAACCTCTGAGGCCTTCACAGAACAGCTGTATTTATACTGAGATTAGATTACACACAAGTGGACTCTATTTACTAATTAGGTGACTTCTGAATACAATTGGTTGCACTGGATTTTATTTAGGGGTATCAGAGTAAAGGGGGCTGAATACTTTTGCACGCCACACTTTTCAGTTTTTTATTTGTAAAAAAATTTAAAAACCATGTATCATTTTACTTCCACTTCACGATTATGCACCAATTTGTGTTGATCTATCACATAAAATCCGAATAAAATACATTTATGTTTGTGGTTGTAGTGTGACAAAATGTGGAAAAGTTCAAAGGGTATGAAAACTTTTGCAAGCCACTGTAAATTAAAAAAAAAATTCCCGGATGTAAGGGACCGCTATTATTATTTTCACTTTCATTGAAAGCATCAGCATGTTTTAAATCTATGTCATGTCTGAATGTACTATCTTTTCAATCATATCTGGTCAACTGATGCAGTATGTTTTTTATGGACTCGAGTCTGCCGCATGAAATCATAGAGCTTTAAAGTCTTCACGTAGTCACTCACGTGACTTCGAAATAAAATAGAAAGATTAAACAAGAACTTACCATTTGAAGTTTGATCTTTATTTTATGAGAAGTTGCGATGAGGGATTACGTGCCCTCCACTCCCAACCCTATTCTCATAAAGATCATGTGGTAGTTCAATTATCTCAAATCTTCTGGGCCTCCTACATTGTCAGAGTGAGGCCACACTCAAACTGGAGGAACAGAACATCATATTGGGTAGCTTACAAATTATTGCTATGAACATTGAATTCTCTCATTTTAGGTAATTAACCTCAAACAGGCCTTCTCCCCTTTAGTATCCCTCTCATCCATATGTCTCACTTGGATGCACTCAAATGACTCCCTTTCCCCTTCCCCCCATCCTCTACCACTTATATCCCTTCCTATGGCTTCATATATCATGCCTCTTCCCTCCTTATCACCTTATCTTACGACCTGTTGTCTTTTCATCACTGACCTTTGCCTAAGCAATCAAAATTCCCTTTCCCTGTATCCACCCTATCACTTACCAGGCTTCTTCCTGCCCCCACCTCTTTTTCAGCCATCTCCCCCTCCCCCCCCCATCCCCCCCCCCCTACCCCGACTAGTCAGAAGAAGGGTTCAGAGCTGAAACATCGTGACCCACGTTTTCCAGAAATGCTGCCTGAGCCATTGATTTGCTCCAGCACTTTGTGGCTTTTGTTACGATCTATGAGATGGAACGAGCAATATTTTCACAAGAATCCGGCTCTTGATGGCACACTGTATGATCAAACTGGAGGTAATAAAATTTATGGGTGCAAAGAGATTTGTATTTTAGTTTGGCATGCAGCAGAGGAAGCATAACGCTGAGTAGATAATAGTTATTGATTGCAACCAAACGTTCGAGATCTACGACTGGACTAAAATTAAACAATGATCTAGCAAGACCTTATGTGACTCTAAGTCACATTTTGTTTGAAAGAATCATAGAATCCTAGAAATGTATGACCACTTTCCCTACCTTAGTACTTCTGGCCAAGGAATAAAAGCTATTCATACTGCTCCCACTTCCCAATACTCAGGTCATACGTATAAATTAATTCTGGAATAAAAATACCACTGGCAAGCCAACTTTTAATGTCTATTTTGAATATTAAGAAATGTTCTGCTTAGTTAAAGAATGAGACCACTTAGGTCATCGGGTCCATGACAGCCCCAACACAGCACTCCCATCAATTGCAATCCTCTGCTTCTTGAGTCTTTGTACCATGCAATTTATTCTCTCATGTATTGATTGATTGCCCCTTTGATCTCTTCTTCTACCACCTTACCTAAACGAAGGGTTGATTTACAGGAGTCAATTTACCTGCCGGAACATTTAATTTGCTTTAGTTTAGAAATCCAGCATAGAAACAGGCCCTTTGGCACATCGAGTATTTCTAGTTCACCCCACAATGAATGATTTAATTTAAAGTGGGTAAGATGTAGTAAACTGATGTAGTAAATGCTACATCAATCAAGGATAATGCATATATGCATATTTTTTAATCCCAATACTGAAAAACCCAAATTAAAAATTTATCAAAGATTGACACAAAATGCTGAAGTGAAAGGCCTGTCCCACTTAGGCCATTTTTTCGGTGACTGTCACAGTCGTAGTAGGTCACTGAAAAAGCGGCGACTGGACTCCCCTACGACAATGTCTACAACAACCTACCACCTAGTCGAAGTTAAGCTACGGCAAGCTACTGACAACTGGCGACCCAATCGTCGGGACTTAGGACGCCCCCCTACGACCACACCTACGACAACCTACCACCACACAGGCGACAACCTACGACAACCAAAGTCAACCTACGTCCACCCGCGACAAGCTACGACAAGCAACAACCCTGTCGGCAACAACTGAAGACAATTCAGTCGACGGTACCTTTCGTCGGTTGACATAGGTAGTCGTCAATGGAATTCACCGACGTCACCTGGCATCATCCTGGCGACAATCTACGACCAGCACTTTCGACAGGAGAAGACCGGCAACGTCAAGCCCACTGTCACTGAAAGGTTTTGAACATTTCAAAATCCAGCGGCGACAAGAAAAGAGTTACGACACTTGAGGAGACAACTCACGACAATACAGGTGTCACCCCACGACCATGTGGTGACAGCCTATTTTCCAGCTATCGCCGAAAAAATCGCCTAACTGGGACAAGCCCTTAACTAAGCGTGTCAGGCAGCGTCTGTGGAGAAAAGGTATAGGTGACTTTTCAGGTCGGAACCCTTCTTCGGCCCCTGGCAGACCCATTGTTTCTGCTTGTTCCTGCCCCACTGAAATCATTTCCACATACCTCGATTTCATCCTATTCCTCCTGTCCAATCCCTTCCCACCTATGTCCAAGATATAAGAGTCTGAAGAAGGGTTGCGAAACTAAATGTCACCTATTTCTTTTCTCCACAGATGCTGCCTGATCCGCTGAGTTATTCCAGCAGTTTGTGTCTATCTTCAGAATAAACCAGCATCGGCAGTTCCTTCCTACACTAAAGAATTACCAAACTCAGTTGGAGTAACCCCAGACAATAAGGTCATATTTTGTTCTTGCTAGGTAACTGTAAAGGACTGCAAGAATAAGAAAGAACAAGATGGAATACACACCCACAGGCAGATGACAGTTGGTTGCGCGGAAAGTCTGTGCTGAATGGACACCAGGTTGAAATGTACTGGCAACTCTATCTGTGCAACATCGCTCGGTCTGATTCTCAGTATAAGCTTCGGTGTGGAATGTGTCAGCCATCTTCCTTGTCACATTACCAGGCTGGAATGCAGCACAGTTTGCCTCTTCCCTGAAAAACACAAAATAAGCCAAACAGTGGATTTTCTCACACTATATGGAATGACAAAGCTGCAGTCACCATATGTGCAGATAGTTCAATAACTTTCCTTACAATTGATCACATTGCTAAAAATGACCATTTTGTAAATAACACATTCATACGGCATATATAACTTAGGTATGTTACAAAACTTACCTTGAGCAGCGCTGCAGTTCTGCCGCTCCCCGTGTGCGTGACTTTGGCGCCTTTCAGAGGGGGCGGGCTTAAAGTGCAGGAAAAATCGATGAATGTCGGGCGATTTCGTTGCGGAAGAAAAATCGCTCCGACATTTCATCAATGAAGGTATTTTTAAATTACTCTAAATTATTTGTTAACTAGAGTAATTTAAAAATCACCTTCAAAAACCGTGAGAACCGACAACCGGAAGCATTTTGCATAGGGGAGAAAAAAAGGTAAATAGTTTATTTTTATATTAAAAGTTGGTTTTTCGGGAGGCTTTAATAATATTTTCATGTTGCGAAATGGGGTTCAGAAAAATGTATGAACAAACAGTATTTTTCCTCCCGACTTCACCGCTAACCGCAACATTCCAATCCACCGCATTCCACTAAAACCCACTCGCTAGTTGATTTAAATGGCCATTAATTTACAGGCATTAAACACTAAATTCCTTCCATTTGGCCCAGAAATTCATGAAAATGAGATTTAAAAATTATGTTATATTGTGGATTATTGTGTGAATGTTATTTGGACACTTAGGCAATTTAAAAAAAGTTTATCTTTTCTTAAGAAATGGATAGATGTTTAGATCTACTCATTAAATTTTGTAATTAGCTACAATTGGATAACTAACTAATTATATGCTTTAATTTCAGGTCATCCAAGTAAGATTGTTTCATATTTATTTCAGAATGCTTCAATCTATAATAAGTGAAAATTTCATTGTTCTATTAATTTTTAAGAAAGTTATGGGCTTTTAACTGTTCCAGATCACAGCTTTTGAGTTAAGTCAATTGAAAGGCAATGGGGAACAAGATGCTAATTTCCGAGTATGAAAATGGCCATAACTTTCTTAATACTGAAGATATGAAAGTGAATTAGGTGTCAAATTAAACTTCTTTTTATGCTTTATCTGATCTGATTTTTAAAATCTCAATTTTTTGTAACATTGCTATATAACTAACCTCCGCTCATTACACTCTTCTGGAGACATTTACCTTCAGGCATATAATAACAATAACAATATTTAAAAGTCATTCGGACAGATACGTGGACAGGAATGGTTTAGAGGGCTATGGGTCAAACACAGGCAAATCAGACTAGCTTAGATGGGGAATCTTGGTGGGCATGGATGAGTTGAGCCAAAAGGACTGTTTCCATCTGCATCTCAAAACTAAACACCTGTAATTCAATCTTGGGACTGCTTCTATACAGTACAACTCTATGATCCTTCCTTAAACTATTCCCAGTTAAAAAACAGTTAAAAGTGTCATTGTACCTTTCCATCAAATTCCAATATTCTACTTCCCGAAACTTTTTGACTGTTCCTCCCTTCCTCACATTTTCTCCATCTGTAGATAACTCTTCCATTTCCTGGTTCCACATACCTGAAAATGAAATCTCAGGGTTTACACTCAACCTGTGTTAATTCAATGTAAAGTTTAAATATTACAATTATCCCTTGGGTAACTTTCACCACAGAATAAATGTTTGAAACTAAATACAACTACATAACAGTCCAAAGTTGAATCTAATTAATCTATCTGAAGAAGGATCCCAACCCAAAAGCTGGAATCTAATTAATCCATCTGAAGAAGGATCCCGACCCAAAGTCCCACCTATCCTTTCTCTCCACAGGTGCTGCCTGACCCACTTTGTGTTTTACCTAATAACCAACTTGGCATTGTTTCCTTAAGCTGGAAATCTGAGTTCAAGACAAGATATAAGTGAAACATTACAATATTGATGATACTTTTCAGAGCACCCGGAGGAAACTGATGTGGTCACAGGAAGAATATACAAACTCCATAAAGAAATCACCCAAGGTCAGGATCAAAACCAGGTCTCTGATGCTGTGAGGCAGCAGCTCTGCCAGGTGCGTCACTGTGCCACCGCAAAATACACTGGAAAAGTTGAGATTTTAGTAGAATTATATATATATGCATTAAGCACAAAGTGCCGAAATAACTCAGCGGATCAGACGGCATCTCTGGAGGACGTGGATAGGTAGTATTTCAGGTCAGGACCCTTCTTCAGACCAAATGTTTTTGTTTCATTAACTTTTGAATAAAATTATATGGAACCATAGGGTGCAGAAATAGGTGCGGTTGGTCTGTGCTGGTGTTTGTGTTTCATTTGAGCCTCCTCACACCTTACCTAGAATGGTTAAGACACCGAAAGAAGGTAGTCATTCCACTGAGGCAATGCTAGCTCCAAGTAAAGTAACACAATGGTCCTATTCATTTCTCACAGATCTGCGAATTCCTTTCTCTCAGGTATGAATCCAATTCATTTCTGAAAGTAGGAATGGCACTGTTTGCCACTGCTACAAGCAGTAATTTCCAGATCAAAAGTACACTCTAAGTAAATTTGTTTTATCCCACATACCCCTCTAACTCTGCGTCAGGTTATTAAGGGTTATGAAACAAAAACAGGCAAATATAATTGGAGTATCAATCAACTCCAATCTAAATAAATAATAGCACTGCCCTGAAGAGTGAATGACCTCCTGTTCCACACACTCTTACTTTCATTTTTTCCCCTTCTTCACTTTTGGCAATGTGGTATGCTGTTACTGATTGTGCTCTTCCATCGATTGAAATGGTACATTTACGCCTATTGTGAAGATCCAGCCTTTATTTGACAGGTTTAAGAGCGGTTACATTTTTTGGGTCTTTTTTAATGGGTGATTCCATCTTCAGTTTAGTTTATTAAATCCTGATATCTGAATGAAAGATTGTGAGCCAAGGATGTTTGTGACTTAAATTGTCCTGACTCTCCATAGCATGCTTCTTCTGCACTTCACTATAGATTTACAGCAGAAATGTTCATTAGATATTGGAGCAGAATAAGGCCATTCGGCCCATCGAATCTGCTCCACCATTTAATGGTAATAGAACTAATTTTTTCCTCTCAGCCCCATTCTCCTACCTTCTCCCTGTACCATTTGACGCCTTAACTAATCAAGAATCTATCAATCTCTGTTTTAAAAATACCCAATGACTTGGCCTCCACTACCATCTGCGGCAATGAATTTGCCACTCAGCAGAAAACAAAGACAATATGCATATTAAATTACAATTTGTAAATTAATGGTTTATATATGATGATTTGTTTTCATATTATTATTCAGAATCTACATCTATCTCATCTGGAGGAACTCAGCGGGTCAGGCCACAGCAGAAATAGATATGGTAGATGAACAAAGGCCTTTATATAGAGTAGGGATTCAACAACTAGAGTACACAGATTTAAGGTGAGAGGGAAAAGATTTAATGCAAATCTGAGGGACAACTTTTTCAAAAAGAGGGTGGTGGGTATACAGAATGAGCTGTCAGAGGAGGTAGTTGAGGCAGGTAATATAACAAAATTTAAAAGGCATTTGGACAGGTACATAGATAAGAAAGGTTTAGAGGGATATAGGCCAAAGGAGGCAAGTGGGACTAACGTAGCTGGGCAATCTTGATCAGCATGGGCAAGGTAAGTATGGGCGTGTTTCCATTCTATATGACTCCAGGACTCTATGATACTTTATGTTTTGCTCAAGATTCCAGCATTTGCAGTTTCTTATGTCTTGGATGTTAACACTCCTGATACAATGTTTAACAGATTTAAATAAATCATTACACAGTTCTGAAAGAAAGTAAGAGATCAGAAATTAAATCAATAACAAAGCAGCGTTTGTGTGTAAATTATATACTCTGTGACTCCTTCAAACCTTTATGGCACAACCAATCAAATCTTCTAAGTTTTGGAATGTATAGTGGAGACCTGGAAATTGAAGTATAACTAGCTTTAACACACCTCATTATTTCACAGAATGACTACAAAGGCAGGGGAGAGATAACACTATCTCTGCCGTGATACATTATTGTCTACGAGGCTCAAATCAAAATTTAACCCTGATGATATACCTGCTGCTTTCTCTTGGCCGAACAATACAACAGGAAAGACCAAAAAGTTCAGCCTTTCACTATTGCTTTTATTACTTCACCCCAATTCCAAATCTATCGGGAGGCTACTTGTGTTTTCTGCTTATGAAGATTAGATAGTCCGTGAGTAATGTTCTCTTGAAGATTATTAATATTTTGAAACAAATTCATGATTACAGTAAACTTCATTCTTAAACTTAATTTCAACAAGTTTGTTCATTTTTATAAATATTGAAAACTGGATGTTCAAGATTATTACTTAAGCCAGTCTTTACAATCTTTGTATTCCATGTTGTATCTTAATAATTCCCTATTGCTCTCTTACTTATCTTGACTTTTTACCTACTTTGATTTATCAGTTTCAATAAAATATTCGAAATGGGATCAGTTGTAGACTTTTCAATTCCTTAAATCTCCTCTCACCAGCTAGAGAGTGGCCCTGACCTCCCATCTACCTCATTGGAAACCTTCAAACTATCATTAATCGGACCTTAGTGGACTTTATCTTGCACTAAACATTGTACCATTTATCCTGTATCTGTACACAATGGACGGCTTGATTGTAATTATCCAGTCTTATTGTTGTCTGAATAGCACACAACAAAAAGGCTTTTCCTTGCACCTCGGCTCACATGACAATTATACACTAAACTAAAATAAGTCTTTTCAATCATGTCTGGTGTTCTCAAAACTGCTTATTCAGCATTGCTGTGATTCCACGCATACCTGAAGCCCAAAGGATATTCATCCCTAATGTTCAAAGTGCAAACCACACTGAATCTGCAATTTCAGTACACCAGCTATTGGTTATATGTTTCTATAGCTGCCTGAAATAAAAACAAAAAATACGCTATAGATCTGTTAGCATTTGTGGAGAGAGAGAGAATAGAACATGGGGAACATTGAAGAGTAAGTTCAAGAACAGGCTCTCGGCCCACAGTGTCTGTGCAGAACATGATGCCAGGACCAAATCTGGCTGCACATTATCCATGTCACTCCATTCCATATATATCTAAATACTGTCTATGAGCATCAAGTAAGCAGATTAATCATGAATCCACAGTACTGTCACCAGTATATTCAATTTCTAAAGAAGGATCCTGACCTGAAAAGAGGTCTGTCCATTCCCTCCACAGATGCTGCCTGACCCACTGAGTTCCTCCAGCACTTTGTGTTTTATTCAATTTCTGAATCACCATCAATCTTTTTTTGGTCCTGTAAAGTGAGCTAATTATAATTGGTCCAATAAATTTATATTGCTGTCAAGTTGATCACTTTTGTTGTTTAGAATCTGCAGTCTTGCCATTTCCGGAAAGATCTGACTTTGAGAGTGAGGGTTCTTGTCAATTAGCTCATGATAATCCTGCAAACAAATATCTCAACGGGTAGTGTGAGCTGGCTAAACAAACAGCAAAAAATCAATGCTAAAAGCAGGAAATGCTGCAAACACTCACCAGCTTGAATGACCTTCAAGAGAAAGACATAGAGCAGAAACTTCAGGTTTTGAGTATTGAGTTTTGGCTACTGCACACTGAACAGATTCATACCTGTGGTTATGGAGTCCTTTCTTGACATTTTTTAAAACTCTGGAACTTGGAGAATACAAGACATGCTGGAAATATGGCGGCCCTTGTGAACTGCCTCAGTGTAATGTGCTATCCTTACACTCTTATACTTGGGTATGATTGGACAGGTTCGGAGGGATATGGATGAAGCGCAGGCAAGTGGGACTAGTGTAGCTGGGACATTGTTGGCCAGTGTGGGCAAGTTGGGCTGAGGGCCTGTTTCCACACTGTATCACTCTATGACTCTATGATTGTGCTTAGGTTTAGGTTTAGTTTAGTTTAATTTAGAGATACAGCGCGGAAACAGGCTCCTTAGCCAACCAAGTCCGCACCGACCAGCGATCCCCACACATTAACACCAGCCTACACACACTAGGGACAATTTTACATTCATACCAAGCCAATTAACCTACAAACCTGTGCGCCTTTGGAGTGTGGGAGGAAACCGAAGATCTCTGAGAAAACCCGCGTTGGTCACGGCGAGAACGTACAAACTCCGTACAGACAGTACCCGTAGTCAGGATTGAACCTGGGTCTCAGGTACTGCTACACCACCAAGCCGCCCTACAGTTAGATTTTACTGAATTGTATGCAAAAAATAATAATTCAGTGTCATAGCACATGTGACAATGAAGTGCGAATGAACCATTGAACCAGTTTCCCAGACATTCATACCCAGTTTGCATTGCTGCTTGGTGAGTTGTACACTCAACACCTCAGGAAAATATTTCCAAACAATTTCTCATTCTCGGTTTCTCTGGTTAAACTTAACAATTCAACTGGACAAATGTTCACCAAGATGGCAGTGTTTGAAAGTGAAGGGGAACGTTGACGGCTGTGAACCATCAGTGAACTTAGTCCCCCTGCGTCCTTGGAGAGTATCCGAGAGTTCCACGAACGGCTCGGCAAAAGGGGACATGGAGACCTCAGGGCATGGCAGTGGAGGGGCGCCTGCTGGAATGGTTCAATGGTTCATTTCTTTATTGTCACGTGTACAGTGTGAATACATTTCTTGGATACGTATCAGCAAGACTATCCCTGTATGCTGGAAGCGATGGACACCACGTTTGCAGGGGTCACGGGAACTGGTGCTGGCAGAGGCAGCTGCGGCTGCAGGAGGCGGGTGAGTGAGTGGATCAAGCACAGCCTGCGGCAGTTGCACGAACCAGCAGTGGAAGGAGCTGACGACATCGTGCTGGACCAGGCAGAGCTTTACTTCATCGATCCAGTGCCGCTGGGACACCAGGCCTTAAAATGAGACAATCTTCGCCTTGGGCCAAGATTGGACTTTTCATAGACTTGGAAGTGGCAAGATGGTGCCGGAACATGGTGACTCATGGCCAGCATGCAACACATACCTTCAGGAGCGGCAGGTGAAGGAGTGAGTGCGGGGATTGGCTGAGGAATTTAATTGGCAATTCGGTAATTTAGCAAATTAGTCAATTTATCAGCTAATATAAGTAATGTTTGCTCTACGGGAGCGGCCTTGTCGAGGGAAGTGCCTTGTGAGAAAAGTGCGAGTCTTTGGCTCGAGGTTCTTTGGCAAGGAGGCTGAGGTGAGGAGACAACGCCAAAAGTTGGAGAGACGCAGTGAATAAATGATAGATAAACTGATTCAGTGTGATGCTTGCAGGATATGGGAGGTCAGGGCCTCTGGCTGCTACAACTGTGGAAAGTGTGTCCACGTTCAGCTCCTGAAGGACCATGTTGGGGCACTATAGAGGCAACTGGATGACCTCAGGACTATCCGGGAAAATTAGAGTTTCCTGAACAGGACCTACAGCGAGATCGTTACACCGAAGGTACCGGAAGAGAGAAGGTGGGTGACGATGAGCAAGGGAAGGAAGTTTGGAGTACAGCAGACCCCGGGGGATGTACCTCTTGAAAACATGTTTGGAAGCTTGGAAGCTGTCGAGACAGAAGGCACTGCCATTCTGAGCGGAGGACAGGTCTGCGAGTCAAACCATGGCGCTGAAGAGAAGAGACAGACATCAGGCAGAGTCGTGATAGTCGGGGACTCCATCGTGAGAGGTACAGACAGGGGTTTCTGCAGCAAAAGGCTGGATTCAAGGATGGTGTGTTGCCTCCCTGGTGCCAGGATCCAGGATGTCACGAACCGATTGCAGAGCATCCTCAAGGGTGAGGGTGAGCAGCCGGAAGTGGTAGTGCATGTCGGCACAAAAGACGTCAGGAGGGAAAGACATTTTGCAGCGTGATCTGAGAGAGCTCGGAACAAGGACTTCCAGGGTGGATATCTCCAGTTAGCTTCCAGTTCCTCTTCCTGGTGATGGCAGAAACAGGGCGTTAGGGGATCTGAATGTGTGGCTGAGGAGCTGGTGCAGGGATCAGGGCTTTACATTCTTAGACCACTGGGATCTGTTCTGGTGTAATGGTGAATTGTACAAAAGAGACGGGTTGCACCTTAACAGGTGGGAGACCAGCATTCAGGCAGGCATGTTTGCCACTGCTACACAGGTGGGCTTAAACTAAATAGTGGGGGGGAGGAGACAAATTGAAAATACAAGGATGGAGTTACAGGGAAAGAGAGTATAGGAAAAGTTAAGAAAGACACCAGAATTAAGGGGGCAGAAAGCTCACGAAAGGATAGGAGAGTATGGCCAAGTGAAATAGGAATCAATGTGAAAGGTGAGGTGATTAATGGATTAAAAGTATTATATATGAATGCGCGAAATATCTGGGATAAAGTGGATTAGCTTGAGGCTCAGTTAGAAATTGGCAAGTATGATGTTGTGAGAATTACAGAGATACGGCTGCAAGAGGACTAGGGCTGGGAACTGAATATTCAGGGATATACGTCCTATCGAAAAGACAGACAGGTGGGCAGAGGGGGTGGGGTAGCTCTGTTGGTAAGGAATCAAATTCAGTCCCTTGCGAGGTGTGACATAGAATCAGGTTGCAGAAGGTGTTCGGCGAAACGATTGCCAAATCTGCGTTTGGTCTCGCTGATGTATAAGAGTCCTCATCGATGTATAAGAGAACAACAGATACAGTAGATGAGGTTGCAGGAGGTGCAAGTGAACCTCTGCCTAACATGAAAGGACTGTCAGGTCCCTGGACAGTCGAGGGAGGAGGTATAGCGACAGGTGTTGCATCTTCTGCAGTTGCAGGGGAAGGTACCTGGGGAGGGGGTGGTTTGGGTGGGAAGGGATGAGTAAACCAGGGAGTTGCGGAGGGAACGATCTCTGCGGAAGACGGAAAGGGGTGGAGATGGGAAAATGTGGCTAGTGGTGGGATCCCGTTGGAGATGGCGGATATTTTGGATAATTATGTGTTGTGTGCGATGGCTGATGGGGTGGAAGGTAAGGACTAGGAGGACTCTGTCTCTGTTGTGATTAGGGGGAGGGGGAGCAAGGGCGGAGCTGCGGGGATATGAGTGAGGGCCTCATCTATGATGGGAGAGGGGAATCCCCATTCCCTAAAGAATGAGGACATCTCGGATGTCCTAGTATGGAACACCTCATCTTGGGCGCAGATGCGATAGAATTAAGAGTGAGGCCAAATACAAATTGGAGGATCGGCACCTAATATTTCGCTTGGGCTGCTTACAACCCAGCGGCATGAATATTCATTTATCTAACTCCAAGTGAATGAATGAATGAATGAATGAATGAATAAGTTTATTGGCCAAGTATTCCCATACAAGGAATTTGCCTTGGTGCTCCGCCTGCAAGTGTCAACATGACATACATTTATGAATGACACATAAAACATTAATAACAAAACATTATTGATTAAACATGTGAATTAAATAAAATACCAGAGCAAAAGGAGGCTGCAGATTTTTGGTTATTGAGTAGAGCTACTACTCGTGGGGAAAAAAGCTGTTTTTATGTCTGGCTGTGGCAGCTTTGACAGTCCGGAGTTACCTTCCAGAGGGAAGCGATTCAAAGAGTTTGTGGCCAGGGTGAGAGGGGTCAGAGATGATCTTACCCGCTCGCTTCCTGGCCCTTGCAGTGTACAGTTCGTCAATGGAGGGAAGGTTGCAGCCAATAACCTTCTCAGCTAATAGAACGATTCATGCAGCCTCCGGATGTCGTGCTTGGTGGCTGAGCCAAACCAGACCATGATGGACAAGGTGAGGACAGACTCTATGATGGTCGTATAGAATTGGACCTGTGGCAGATTGTGCTTCCTCAGCTGCCATAGGAAGTACATCCTCTGTTTTGCCTTTTTGACTGTGGAGTCAATGGTGGCCTCCATTTAAGGTCCTTGGAGATGATGGTTCCCAAGAACTTAAAAGACTCCACAGATGTGACTGCGGTGTTGTTGATGGTGAATGGGGTGAGGAGAGGGGGAGTTCACCTAAAGTCTACAATCAATTCCACTCTCTTGAGAGCGTTGAGCTCCAGGTTGTTGCGATGACCCTTGCATTCCCTCTCTCTCCATCCCTCCCCCACACAGTCGTTGTATTAGCCCCTCTGTGGTCCTGTTGAATTTCACTGTTTGTATAACTCGTTATCACCTAGTCCACAATTAACAATGGATTGTTACATTTATCATCATTACTTCTTTGCATATCTTTCATTCAATTGGTCTATATCTCTCTATATCACCGTCCATATCTCTTGTTTCCCTTTCGTGTGTCTCTCAGTCTGAAGATGGGTCTCAATCTGAAACGTCACCTATTACTTTTCTCCAGAGATGCTGTCTGACCTGCTGATTTATTCCAGCTTTTTGTGACTATCTTTGGTTTAAACCAGCATCTGCAGTTCCTTCCTGCACATTACTTTATCCCATTTGTGCAATAAAAATGAATTGTGCTCATCTCAATTAAGTCACTAAACATCCTGACTTTGAAACCTATTGCTGTTCCTTCATCATCAGTGGGTCTAACTCTGGAAGACACTTTGGAAGAACCATCACCAGAAGGTCTGCAGCAGTGAAGAAGAATTCACCACCATCTTCTGAAGAGCAATTAGGATAGCCAATAAATGCTGGCCTTATTGGCAATGCTGGTAAATTAAAAAAACATTGAACATTTGTGTCAGCTTCTGAATAGTCACAATATTGTACCATTGTGATATCCTGTGTTAGATCCTATTAACTATAACACAGACTGTTTAATACTTCATTGAAAATGTACCTTAATTCATTGTTAATAGATAAATGAATTATGTATACTGTTAAGCAGAATAAGGTGCCTCTTGCACACTGAAATGTGCAAGAGGCATGTTCCCACTTGCTTTGCAGTATGTAAAATATAAACTCAATTACAAAATATTTTACAATTTATAGTTAGATCTGTTAGGAATATTCCATTCCCTTCTCATGGCTCTAACTGTGCATTTTCCCATTAAAAAGTTTATATATTCAATTCATTGATAAAGGAAAATAAATAAATTGGAGTAAGAAGGTTTGGTTGTTATAAATACAAAGAAACTAACATCTGTATTTAGTTTTTATTTATCATCCATAGAACGTATGTTTCTCACTGGAAATACCTGCATTTATTTGGCCGATCCAAATTGCTACTGAATTGAGGAGACAATCAAATTTATGGGCCTTTTGCCACATTGAACAGTTTGGCACAAGAACCTTGCAAGGGGTGACATTGAAACAGGAGATGTGGAGTCAGTATGGATAGAACTAAGGATTTTAAAGAGTAAAAAAACCCTAATGGGACTCATCTACAGGCCCCCAAACAGTAGCCTGGATATAGGGTGCAAGTTGAATCAAGAGTTAAATTTGGCATGTCGTAAAGGTAATGCTACGGTTGTTATGGGAGATTTCAACATGCAGGTAGACTGGGAAAATCAGGTTGGTACTGGACCCCAAGAAAGGGAGTTTGTGGAGTGCCTCCATGATGGATTCTTAGAGCAGCTTGTAGTGGACTCTTCCAGGTAGAAGGCAATTCCGGATTTAGCGTTTTGTAATGAACCGGATTTGATAAGGGAATTTGAGGTTAAGGAGCCATTAGGAGGTAGTGACTATAATATGGTACGTTTTAATCCACAATTTGAGAGGGAGAAGGGTAAATTGGAGGTGTCAGTATTACAGTTGAACAAAGGAGACTATGGAGCCATGAGGGAGGAGCTGGACAAAGTTGACTGGAAAGATATCCTAGCAGGGGTGACAGTGGAACAACAATGGCAGGTATTTCTGGGAATGATACAGAAGGTGCACGATTAGTTCATTCCAAAGAGAAAGGAAGATTCCAAGGGGAGTAAGGGGTGATCGTGGCTGACAAGGGACAGCATAAAAATAAAAGAGAAGTACAACATAGCAAAGATGACCAGGAAGCAAGAAGATTGGGAAATGTTTAAAGAGCAACAGAAGATAACTAAAAAGGCAATACGGGGAGAAAAGATGAGGTACGAATGTAAGCTAGCCAAGAATATAAAGGATAGTAAAAGCTTCTTTAGGTATGTGAAGAGGAAAAAATTAGTTAAGACCAAAGTTGGACCCTTGAAGACTGAAAAAGGTGAATTTATTATGGGGAACAAGGAAATGGCAGATGAGTTGAACAGGTACTTTGGATCCGTCTTCACTAAGGAGGACACAAACAATCTTCCTGATGTACTAGTGGTCAGAGGATCTGGGTTGACGGAGAAACAGAAGGAAATCCACATTAGGCAGGAAATGGTGTTGGGTAGACTGATGGGACTGAAGACTAATAAATCCCCAGGGCCTGATGGTCTGCATCCCAGGGTACTTAAGGAAGTGGCTCTAGAAATCGTGGATGCATTGGTGTTCATTTCGCAATGTTCTATAGATTCAGGATCCGTTTCTGCGGATTGGAGGGTAGCTAATATTATCCCACTTTTTAAGAAAGGCGGGAGAGAGAAAACAGGGAATTATAGACCAGTTAGCCTGACATCGGTGGTGGGGAAGATACTGAAGTCAATCATAAAAGATGAAATAGCGCCACATTTGGACAGCAGTAACAGGGTTGGTCCAAGTCAGCATGGATTTACGAAGGGAAAATCATGTTTGACTAACCTTCTGGAATTTTTTGAGGATGTAACTAGGAAAACTGGGAGAGCCAGTGAATGTAGTGTACCTGTACTTCCAGAAAGTATTTGATAAGGTCCCACATAAGAGATTAGTGGGCAAAATTAGGGCACATGGGATTGGGGGTAGAGTGCTGACATGGATAGAAAATTGGTTTGCAGACAGGAAACAAAGAGTACGGATTAACGGGTCCCTTTCAGAATGGAAGGCAGTGACTAGTGGAGTACCACAAGGCTCGGTGCTGGGACCGCAGCTATTTACAATATACATCAATGATTTAGAAGACGGGATTCAAAGTAACATTAGCAAATTTGCAGATGACACAAAGCTGGGTGGCAGTGTGAACTGTGAGGATACTAGGAGAATGCAGGGTGACTTGGACAGGTTGGGTGAGTGGGCAGATGCATGGTTAATGCGGTTAAATATGAGGTTATCCACTTTGGTAGCAAAAACAGGAAGGCAGATTATTATCTGAATGGTGTTAAGTTGGGAAAAGGGGAAGTACGAGATCTGGATGGCCTTGTTCATCAGTCAATGAAAGTAAGCATGCAGGTACAGCAGGCAGTGAAGAAAGCTAGTGGCATATTGGCCTTCATAACAAGAGGAGTTAAGTATAGGAGCAAAGCGGTCCTTCTGCAGTTGTACAGGTTCCTAGTGAGACCACACCTGGAATATTGAGTGCAGTTTTGGTCACCTCATTTGAGGAAGGACATTCTTGCTATTGAGGGAGTACAGCGTCGGTTCACAAGGTTAATTCCCCGGATGGCGGGATTGTCATATGCTGAGAGAATGGAGCGGCTGGGCTTGTATACTCTGGAATTTAGAAGGGGATTTATTGAAACACATAAGATTATTAAGGGTATAACGCTAGAGGCAGGAAACATGTTCCCGATGTTGGGGGAGTCCAGGGACCACAGTTTAAGAATAAGGGGTAAGCCATTTAGAACGGAGATGAGGAAACATTTTCTCACACAGATAGTTGTGAGTCTGTGGAATTCTCTGCCTCAGAGGGCAGTGGAGGCCAGATCTCTGGATACTTTCAAGAGGGAGCTATATGGGGCACTTAAAGATAGCGGAGTCAGGGGATATGGGGGGAAGGCAGGAACGGGGTACTGATTGTGGATGATCAGCCATGATCACATTGAATGGCGGTGCTGGCTCGAAGGGCGGAATGGCCTACTCCTGCATCTATTGTCATAAAAGATGAAATAGATGAAATAGCGCCACATTTGGACAGCAGTAACAGGGTTGGTCCAAGCATGGATTTACGAAGGGAAAATCATGCTTGACTAACCTTCTGGAATTTTTTGAGGGTGTACGAAGTTTGTGCACGGAGTTTGTACATTCTCCCTGTGACTGCGCGGATTTTCTCCGGTTTTCTCCCACATTCCAAAGTCATACAAGTTTGTAGGCTAATTGGCTTTGGTAAAAGATTGTAAATTGTCCCTAGAGTGTAGGATAGTACTCGTGTACGGGGATCGCTGGTCGGCGCGAACTCGGTAAGCCAAAGGGCCTATTTCCACGCTGTATCTCTGAACAAAGCTAAACTAAACTCTGGCACCTAGTCTAGTAAATGAGTCACTTTTCTATCAGATTATTGAACAGACATTATTTGCTAAGGGTGTATTCATAATCTTGCGATCTACCTCGTGGCGGCCCTTACGCTTTTTTTTAAACTTGCATCTTCTCTGTAGCACTTAAGTTCATAAGTTCTAGGAGCAGAATTAAGCCGTTCGGCCCATCAAGTCTACTCCGCCATTAAATCTATCATTCCCACTCATTCTCCTGCCTTCTCCCCGTAACCCCTGACACCATTACTAATCAAGCAGCTGTCAATCTCCGCCTTAAAAATATCCATTGACTTAGCCTCCACAGCCATCTGTGGCAAAGGTTTGCATAGATTCCCCTCCCTCTGACTAAAGAAATTCCTCATCTCCCTTCTTAAGGTATGTCCTTTTATTGAGGCTATGGCCTCTAGTCCTAAACTGTCCAACATCCACTCTATACAGGCCTTTCACTATTCATAGCTATAACACTATATTCTGCACCCTGTTTCCTTTCCACTTTTGCATTACCTGTTGCTCTCATGAAGGGTATGACTGCACTTATAAATGCTATGATCTGCCTGAACAGCACATAAAACAAATTATTTCACTGTATCTCAATACACGTCAATTATAAACTAATAACAATATGAAATAATGAAGGAATTGAAAATTAAATCTGTACATTTTTTGATGGGATGGTTAATACTGAGAATGTTGAAGACATGATTAATATGTCTACTGATGATACTAAATTGAGTGGTATCATTGTCAGTGAGAATGGTTATCATAGATTACAGCACGATCTTGATCAGTTGGGCAAGTGGATTGAGTTATGTCTGATGGAGTTTAATGAAATAAGTGCAAAGTCAAACCAGGACCCAGGACAGAGATCTTGGAATGCAAGTGCGCAGTTCCTTGAAAGTCGTGTCACAGATAGATAGGGTGGCTCAGGAAGGCTTTCAGTATATTAGCTATCATCAGTCAGAGTTTGAATGTATTGTACAAGATGTTCACGAGGATGTACATTTGGAGTATTTTGGTCAACTTGTTACAGGATAGATGTCATTAATCTAGAAATAGTAGACATGATTTATGAAGATGTTGCCAGGACTCGAGGGCCTGAGCTATAGGGAGAAGTTGGGCACGATTGGACTTTATTCTGTGGGGTGAGTGCAGGAGGCCAAGTGGTGATCTTATAGAAGTGTATAAATATATGAGGTAAATAAATAGGGTGATTGCACTCTGTAATTTTTTTTCCCCCAGAGTGAAGGAACCAAGAACAAGAGGACATAGGTTTAAGGTGCGAGGGGAAAGATTTAAAAGAAACCTGAGGGGCAACATTTTCACTCAGAGGGTGGTAGGTATATGGAATGAGCTACCAGAGGAGGTATTTGTATCAAATATGATAAGTGCATTTTACATCAGAACAGGAAAGGTTTAGAGGGTTATGGGCCAAATGCAGGAAAGTGGGACTAGGTTAAATGGGGCATCTTGATCCTCATATGCACGCTATTTTCAACAGGGCAGTTCTGCAGTGGAGTGCCAGTCTTAATTATGTGCTCACAGCTGGGTCTTCATCTGGATCATGCATTGCTGCATAAGGAAGTATCTGAAAGACTTGTGCTCACATGGTCTTGACACAAGCAACTGACCAAAACAAACCACATAACGTGCAGAACCCAAAAAGTGATGCTTAGGCAATCTACTACATCAGGACAAAACACAATGTCCTGTGGGGGAACTCAGCGGGTCAGGTAACATCTTAGGAGGCGATGGACAGTCAACATTCGGCTCCAGACCCTTCTTCAGACTCTAAAAATATAAAGACCCGCATAAAAACCGGTTTACACTCAATCTGTGTTAATTCAGTATATGGTTTATATATTACAATTTCCCCTTGGGTAACTCTTGCCACAAAATAAATATTTGGAACTAAAATCAACTACCTTACAGGCCAATGGAGGCACAAGAAACTGCAGTCGCTGGAATCTGAAGATTCCACAATGTGACCTGCCCATTCCCTGCACAGATGGTACTTAACTGGCTGAGTTCCTCCAGCACTTTGTGTTCTGCTCAAGATCCCAGCATCTGCAGTTCCTTATGTCTCTACTAAATCAGAACACTGGATACTCTGGGGTAGTCTAACTTGTTGAAGATTTAAAGTTAATAGGATGTTTAAGCTGTTTATACAGTATGTTGCTGCAAATACCAGATTGGGGTGTCCGTGAGGACCTCTTGTGACAACTCACAGCATTTGCTTTCTCCTGACTTTTGCATTCTCCTCGTATGCTCAGATCGAATGGCTTTCATTATCTGTTGAGCGTGTGTAGATAATTGTTTGTGGTAAAGTTCCAGTCCAGCATACCAACTATGAGACTCTCTTTGCTCCATCTCATTTCTTGAATGCTAACCAAACAGAAAAAGAAAATGTAAATCCTTTCTGTATTCAGATTCATATAATTCCTTTATATGTGAGTCTACATTATAGAGTAGAATACATTAATGTTCTGCAAATGCACCTTCTATTTCTTATCATGCGTCTCCATGGCATGATTTCTTTATTAATATTATGTCATTAATTTTTTACCATGTTTTTATTAACAAATCAAACATAATCTGTTCAGGATAATTTATTTACAACCTTGTTATTTTAATAGTTAGTAATAAACAATGTGAATTAAATGAAAGGGTGAATTTATGGCCTTGCTAAGCAAGCTGGGTTGAGGATTTTATGAAGTTGTCAATTAAAGTACTGTGTTCAGCAGAATGTTTTATACTCTTAGAAAAATTCAATTACTGCATTAATTTTATTTACAATAGTTTCACTATTGAAAATCACTTTCAAACTTTACTTTATTTAATTTAAATGATCATTCCAAGATATTTGTGATTGTTATTTTAAAATCTCTATTACGTTCATGTTATATAGAGTACTTCCCGAACAATACACCAATCTTCTACAAGACTATAAGCTCTAAAGATTGGAAAATATGTCTAAACATGTTAACACATTTAACTATTCCATCCTAGAAAAGATTTTGAACATTAATGGGGAAACCGGAACTGCACGTACAGGAAGGATGCGGAGGCTTTGGAAATGGTGCACTTTTACCTGAATGATGCTTGGATTATGGGGTATTAGTTATATGGAACGTTTGGACAGATTTGGATTGTTTTTTCCAAGAACACTGTGTATTTGTCAACAGACAGACACCAACAAATATGTAATACTAGAGACTAAAGGAGGGATAGGGATTATGTACAGGCAGATAAGAGTCGGTCTTGGCCTCATGGTCGGCTCAGACATTGCAGGTCGAAGGACCTGTTCTTCTGCTGTACTGTTCCAAGTTCTATGTTATATGTTCTAGTACAAATTATCTTTCTTGATCGCAGAACCAACTAATCTCTGTTTACTAATACTCTCCTCCGCCTAGCAGAGCTGGTCCTTACCCTCAACAACTTTTCCTTTGAATCCTCCCATTTCCTCCAAATCCAAGGCATAGCTATGGGCATGCGCATGGGCCCCAGCTATGCCTGCCTCTTTGTAGGATACGTTGAACAATCCTTGTTTGAGGCATACCGTGGCCCTATCCCCGAACTCTACCTCCGCTACATTAACAAACTGCATTGGTGCTGACTTCACTGACTTCATCCATTTCACCACTAATTTCCATCCAGCACTCAAATTCACCTGGACCATTTCCGACATCTCCCTACCGTTTCTAGATCTCACCATCTCAGGCAAGACTACTGACCGACATCTACTGCAAACCGACGGACTCCCATAGTTATCTAGACTACACTTCTTCACGCCCTGCTTCTTGTAAGGACTCTGTCCCCCTACTCCTAATTCCGTCTACGCCGCATTTGCACCCAGGGGGCATGATGACTATAGTGTGGGTGGAGAGGATCAAGAATTGATATTGTACGCACGACTGAAGAGGGGAAAGAATGACCGGAGTGCAAGTGGTCCTTTTCCAGGGAGTCGATGGACGGGGAGGATGGTTTGTGCAATGGACTGGGCCGTCTTCCTAACTCTGCAATCTTGAGCAAAGTTGTTGACATACCAGACTGTGATGAGTCCAGCTAGGTGTATCTACAGTTCTTCAATGTGGTTGGCCAAGGACAAATTATTGGTGATATATACACCTGGGCAATTGGAGCTCTCATCCATTTCCACTTCAGCACCAAAATAGACTGTAACATTTGGAAAGAGGTTGTTGTCTTGACACCATGTTCCCAAGCACTCTATTGCCTTCCTGTACTCCCATCTCACCATTGCTCACAATTTGGCCCACTACGGTGGTATCATCTGCAAAATTATTGATGGAGTGGGCACAGAATTTTGCTGTATTGTCATGAGCGTATAGAGGCTGAGAAGCATCCTTGAGGGGCACTGATGTTGACAATTATCATGGAATATGTTTAGTCACCTATCGTCATGTTATGTCAGGAAGTCCTGGATCCAGTTGCAGGGGCGAATTCGAGGTCGAGCTATAGCCATTAATGGGAGTCTGACATAAGTATCCTTATAATCCAGATGTTCCAGGGATGAGCGTAGGGCAAGGGAGTTACCGTCTGCTATGGAAGTGTTGCCACGTGGGCAAATTGCCATGGATCAAGGCAAATACTGAATATCCTTCTGTTGCACGACTTCCAAGTTTAATTGTTTTACTATTTTATACATGCCAGCAGGATACATAATTAACCTGTACCTGACAAAAAAATCTTCAGTGCATTTATATGGCCAAAGGGTTTCAATCACAAGAGAACTGTCATACACTTCTAGGTTGTGACTACTTGTAAATGTCAGGAATAGGCAGAAATTTAAACATTATCATCTGCTGGCCTTTTAACTACTATTTCTCCAGCTTGGAATGGAAGGTATTAGAAATAACCTGGCAAAATGGTTTAATCATGAGGAAGCCAGTCTCACTACCTTTCCTTCCAGATTATAAAGTTTTACAATATAGAGAGGCTCGTTTGTCCCTTTTGAAAGAATTACACAATTAGTCTGAGACCTTGTCTTGTACCCAAAGGCCTACAATTTGCCCCCTTCAAATAAGGTATTACAGAATCATCTTTAAGCATCGTTTTGACAATGTGATCTGGACCACAAGTTGTAGCATTAAATATTTATTGGTAATAACAAGGAACTGCAGATGCTGGTTTACATCAATGATAGTCACAAGTGCCAGAGTAACTCAGCAGGTCAGGCAGCATCTTTGGAGAAGGTGGATAGGTCATGTTTCAGGTTGGGACCCTTCTTCAGGCGTCATTGGACTCAACTTCCTTTCCCAATTTGCTTAGACCTGCAGATTGTTTATCTGTCATTTGTATATGATCTGGACATCCCTGACAAGGCCAGGGTTTATTGCCATCCCTAATTGCCTGCAACAAAATGGTTGGAGGCTACTTTGCTGCACCATGGCAGTCCTGGTGAAGGTGCCCAAAGTGCTGTTGAGCAGGGAATTCCAGCATTTACACCATCTGTGAGGAAAACCCGGCATTTGTTGCAGAGTGTCCCAGGATAGGCCATTCCTTTCAATGATGTTTTGGAAATTCCAGTCTAAAGCCAATCCCAAAACAGATGCAACTTTCCAATGACATCAAGTCAGACAACACAGGCAAGGACTATCGAGTTCCAACAATGGAGGCATTAACAAGATTCTAAGAACAGAGAGAGATACAGTGTAGTTAGTCAGACTCTTTTCCGATATCAAAATCAAGGGGACATAGATTTAGGATGAAGAGGTTTAGAGGGGATCTGAGGAATATAAACACCTGTAGGATGGTTAGAATCTGTAATTCATTGCACAATTTGCACAAAAGCAGGTACTCTCACAGGAACCTAGTTGCTAGATGAGCATTTATAATGCCAAAGTATACTACACAAAGAGGTAATTTACAGTAATTCAGCAACCTGCCAGCATTGTATGTACGATGCAATAGGAGCATTCACCTGCAGGAAGCTCACACATATCTATGGAAAATATCTGAAAAATCTAGTTCTAAGGTCAGTATCGTTCAGGTCCCAAGTGCTGCAAGGCAAATGCTGGTTAATGTGATTAGTGTAGATGTGTAATTGATGGCCGCATGTGCCGAGGGCCTATTTGTGGGCTGTATGACAGCATGGTGGTACAACAGCTGGTGCTACTGCCTTACATCCTGGACGATACGAACCTCGGGATTGTGCACTTTGCAGGTTCTCTCTGGCTATGTGGATTTCCTGCAGGTGTATGAAGGAACTACATTTGCTGGTTTAAACCGAAGATAGACACAAAAAGCTGGAGTAAGTCAGCAGGACAGGCAGCATCTCTGGAGAGAACGAATGTGTGATGTTTCAGGTCGAGACCCTTCTTCGGACCCTCCTGCTGGTATATGTTCCTGTTGCCTCCTACGTAACATTCTGATAAGTAATGTAATGACTATAATTAACCATTTTGTAAAGGGTAATGGTAACCAGAATCAAAGGGGACTTAATGGGCATGTGAATAGGGATAAGTTGCAGCAGCACTGAGAAATAAGGGGAATATAATTTTTCAGTCGTCTCATCTTAACTTTGTGGTGTGGTACTGGAATTAAATAGATATAACAGCACAAATTTTCCAATTTTGGACCATTAATTTAGCCTTAGAACATGGAACAGTACAGCACAGGAGCAGATCCTTCTACTCACAAAAACTGCGCATTAATCTAATCAAAACCAATCCCACCTGCCTGCACAATATCAATCTGCACCTCTTCCTCCTTGTTCATTTCTGTCTAAATGCATCTTAAACATCACTATTATGTGCACTTCCACTTCTCCTGACAGTGGGTTTCAGTCACCTGCTACAGAACATGCCTCGTACATCTCCTTTAAACTTTCCCTCTCTCACCTTAACCTATGCCCTCGAACAATTAACATTTCAATCCGGAGACAAAATCTGGCCATCTAACTTATCTGTGCCCCTCGTAATTTTGTATAGTTCTATCAGGCACCCACACAGCCTTGAATACTCCAAAGAAAATAATCCAGGTTTGTCCAATCTCTCCTTATAGCAAATACACTACAATTCAGGAAACATCCTGGTGGAAAAAGGAGAAAAAGTGCTGGAGTAGCTCAGCGAGTCAAGTGGCATCTCTGGAGAACATGGATAAGTAACGCTTCTGACCTATCCATTTTCTCCAGGCATTGTCTGACCTGCTGAGTTACTTTAGCACTTTGTGTCTTTTTTTGTAAACCAGCATCTGCAGCTGTTTGCATCCTGGTGAACTACTACACTCACTCCGTAGTCTGCCTGTAAGGCAGCAACCAGAGCAGAATAGCATTCAAAATTTGGCCTAACCAATGATACATACAGGTGCATTATGACTTGCCAAGTTTATACTCAATGTCCCCAACTAAAGACAAAGATGTTTTTAACCACCCTGGGTTACACAAAAAGCTGGAGAAACTCATCGGGTGCAGCAGCTTCTAAGGAGCGAAGGAGATAGGCGACGTTTCGGGTCGAGACCCTTCCTCAGACTCCGTTCAGTTTTTAACCACCCTGTTTACTTGTGTTGACACTTTCAGGGAGCTATGTACTCTCATTCCAAGATCTCACCATATATTGTTGTTAAGGGTTCTACCATTTATTGTACACTTTCTTTTTACATTTGACCTTTGAAAATACACTACCTCATACATGTCCAGATTAAACTCCATCTGCCATTTCTCCATCTAGATTTGCAACTGATCTCTCTGATACTGTATCTGACAATCTGCTTCACAAAGATAGAGACACGGTCTGAAGGGTCTCGACCCATTCCTTTTAAATAAAAATAAAAGTTTAGTTTTTTAGTTGAGATACAGCAGGGAAACAGGTCATTCGGCCCACTGAGTCCATGCCGACCAGTGATCCCTGCACATTAACACCACCCTACACACACTCGGAACAATTTACATTTACACTAAGCCAATTAACCTACAAACCTGTACGTCTTTGGAGTATTTTCTCCAGAGTTTTCTGCAGTTCCTTCCTATACCTTCTTCATAATCTGCAGATAACATTAAAATTGGTGCATTGTCAAGTAACTCATCAGACTACCTACATTTTCAACACATTGCTCGATACAGCAGAGATTCCTGTACTTATCATTTCAGAACTCCTCTGGTCTCTGGTCTGACATCCCTCAACCACCAACACCTGCCCACCACCAACCTGTCTTCTATAACAAAGCCAATTTTGCAGCATTGCTCAGCACAGATCCATCCACCTGCAGAACTAGGCACCAATGACAGAAAATATGAAGACCTCAAAACATGAAGTTGTTGAAATCAAGACATTTTTGTCGTCAGCAAATCTTGTCCAGAATTTGCTGGCCAGCTCTCTTGGTCTTGAGGTGAGTATTAAAATGGCATTAACCCAGCCTTGGCTCAGTTTCCATTGCTTACACCTGGATGGATTACAACTACTAGGATATTTGACCGGGGGGGGGGGGTCTCCCGAGTTTGGAGCAGGTATGGGGATTCCACAAGAAGCAAAAATGAGAAGGCCAACTCAGGCACAATCTAATCCGGCATGTCTCTCTGAGGACACAGTTGGACATCTGTTAAGAGCTCCAACCATGCAAAATTCCCTATGGTAACTTAAGTCCATTATGTCTTCAACCAGAAAGAACTGGCTGCTTTCTGAATAAACTAAAATCATAATACAATTATTTTCCCATTATGAAGACATCCATTTGACTAACAGATATTAGGACAATTAGAAAATGACTTGATAAAACTCAATATTTTCCACCTTTTGGACTAGCTTTGGAGACAAACACACTTAACACCTCAGGCCTGATAAAAGGTAAGCAACCCATAGTTAACTTGGTTTCTCTCTCCACAGATGTCCAAAATCGGTTGGGGGTTTTTTTGATGCCTGGATCAAACAGCACCAGCTCCCAACTGACTTCACAAATTTGAAGTTTATAATGAATCCAGAATGCAACAACATCCTTCCATTAGACACAATGAACTGCAGATGCTGGTTTACAAATAGACAGAGTGCTGGAGTAACTCAGCAGATTATCGGGATCAGCTGGGCAAACTGGGAGATTAATTCAGGCAACTGTGAGATGGGAATCTAAGCAGGCAAAGACCATCATAGTGAATGGTAATGCCCAGGGTAGCATCGGAGTGCAGATTTAACTAGAACAAGTATATTGTTTCCCGAAAGTTGTGTTAAATGAAGAAATGATGTTGAAGAAGACTTTTGGCACACTGGCCTTCAGCAGTGAGGGAATTGAGTATAGAATTCAGGATTTTGTTACAGTTGTACAAAATGTTGGTGATGTCACAGTTGGGAGTATTGCATGTAGGTTTTGGCACCCTGATATTTTTTACGAGATTAACACCATACTTAACTGTTAAAAAATTAATGGAGCCCGATGAGTGTATTCAACATCCAGGAGCAGTGATTTATAGCATGGTGCAGGTTAATTATTTTGTACGTCCACACGTATAGATGTACAGAACATGCTGACTTGCACACTACTGATAGCCAGCACTTCTGCATAGAATCATCACTGAGCCATCAGTGCAATATGGCCAAATTAAGCTCATGGTATAACTTCCAAATACAATCGTTGTTCTATTATTTATTTGTTTGTTCACATATCAACATTTATCTGCCACCCTAAATTACCTCAGAACCAAATGATTTAGTAGGCCATTCAGGGAGGTTGTTAGCCACACTGGTGGTTGAGAAGCAAAGGCTAGACAATGAAGTGCAAGTTATTTTCCTAAAACACATGATCAGTTTTAAACAATTCAATAGCTTTATACTAAACACTTTCTTAATTAACAAATTTAAAATTTCCCCCAGGTATTAATGTCATTGTCTTTGGTTCAACAATCCAATCCCCAGCCTTTATATTAAAACTATTGCAAGCAAGCTTTAGTCCTATTTGCTACAAACAGCAAAACACTTCAGTAATGAATTGACTGAAAATATTTTTTGCGATGCATCTTAGAATAGGAAAAGCAGAATGCAATGCCATATTTATTTTACCAATAGTCACCAAAAAGATTATCCAGCTGAAGATTTGAAATGTAGTAACCTGATTGAAATACTTTATTTATCTAAAATTGTTAACCACAAAACAAAAAGATTGAGTCTCAATGTCAGAACTGAATTCTGCCCAGTACAGATATGCCCAATGTTGCAATTTAATCAACTAGAGTTAAAATTATATACATTTCAGGCAAAAAGCCATTTGAAAAAAAAAGTCCATAAATAAATCATATGATTGGGTGGATGGGATACAAACTTAGGATTGCTTCAGTTTTCTAATGTACATTACTATGCAAATAAACAGAATTGATCATGTTAGAGAAGTTATTATTCAGATGGGCCTTCACACTCTGTCATGTTTTCTACTTGATGGTCACTCATCAGCTCTCCAATCCGATGCTGCGAGTCTGAAATTTCCTTTCAAAATCCTCCACAATCTTCTTCAGTTGATCAGGATCTTGAAAGAAATGGACATACAGACTTCTCTCGCCTCTACAAATGGAGTTGCTTGACAACATTTTATTTTTTGATTTGATATCATCAGCTATGTTTCCAATGATTTGGGGTAGTCTCTGCAGTTGACTTTCCAATTTCTGAAGAGGTTCAGACAGTTCCTACAAAATAAACAAATTTAAATTGGTAACAATGGTAATTACTATTGTACAATTAAATACTATTATTAAATATCATTGCAATTTTTATTTTGAAATCCATTAAGAGATTAACAGGAAAACATTTAGAAAATCAGTTTTATCCCCCACTACCAAAATGTGGATCACAGAAATGTCGGAGACACTTCATTTGGAAAGATTAAGACTTGTCCTTTTGGACAGGCTAGACCAGTTTAGAGGAACATGGTCTCCATTTATTGATTATCTAAAGGGACAAATTGGCTCGGTTCGAGGGCCTGACTGAAACCTGAACGAAGGAATAGATGAAGAATTATATACAATAGACCACTGATATATCTCCAATGAAGTATAGTTTGTTTAATACTCCACTCACATTATTGATTTTCTATTTTTATTTTATTTTTCTCTTATTTCTCACTATCACTTTCTGTATTAAAAATAATAAAAAGTATAGAAGTACAAACAAGAATGATTGTAAACTTTAAAAATATTAAGAATGTATGTGACGAATAATATATTCTTTTTCTTTTTTTCACATATTAATTCGTCTTAATATGTATTTACTTCTAATAAAAAATATTTTACAAGAAAATCAGTTTTATGAAAGTTAAATGGTGTATAAAAAACGGAAGTAATTTTTAAGCTGTAATAAGCAAGGCAGATAAGAGGAGGGTAGCAGTATATGCATTAAAAGAGATTTTCAAGACATTTGATATAGCGGCGCATAAAAGGCATGACTTAATTGCGTTGAAGGGTGATGTAACCCAGCCCCGATGCAGGGTTGGATAGCAAACAAAAGAGCGAGTGCGTCAGGATAAATTACTGTTTTTACGTTAGTTAGAGGCCCTGCAGCAGCCTGGGGCTCTGCTGGATCGTGCGCCTCACTCAGAGGCCAAGTGCGTGGACAGGACGCATCCTGTAGCTGTACAGAGCGGTGGAACAGTAGTGGAGGACATCAATGGCTATGTTTGGCCAGTACAACCCTGCAACACCCCCAGCACAATGGGCCTTTATGGTCAGGATAATAATCCTCCACTTACTGGGACTTGAAAAAGGCCCCAAACCTGTCAACCCGCGTAAACTTAAATACTTTTTAATTTGACAATGAAAAAGGGAATTAACTGTTTCTGGTGGTGTGTTTTGGAGAAAAACTTAATGGTTAATTTATTTGCAGAAACAAGAACCTGCAGATGTTGTTTTACCAAGGAAAGAAACAAAATACTGGAGTAAACGGTGACAAATATGTCGACCCTTGTATACTGTCTCAGTGTATTATTTCTATACACTTCATGGTTCATGTGACAATAAAAGGGTCTGCAAATTCACATCCATTCTTCCAAATTAAGTGTAAAGCTACAATAAATAATTCCGACGTAGGCTTGTGGCAGTGTGCAAATCGCAATGTAAACGGCAGCTTTTGAATGAAGAAATACAAACAGAATAACAACTTGACAAAGAAATACATTACCTCAGAGTGAAGTAAAAGTTGCTTGGATCCAGTATACATAACACTCTGAAGTTTCTCGATGTCAGATTCTAGTGTTAACCGCAGGAAAGACTGATCGTGCATTGTTGCTTTTAACTGGTCCTTTAAACAAACTACTTCCTTCTGAAGCTTTTTGGCTCCCTCTTCTAGACCACTGTATGTTTTGAACGGCTGCTGCTCATCATCTCCCACTAAAATCTCAGCAAGTCTGAAATAAAGAATGAAAGGAAAAACATTTACAACTAGACATGATGAAAATAACTCAACAACACTGCATGCTACGTTTCAGCAAGATAATACATAAAATCAAGGAACAACTCCAGCATATGCACCAACTCATGAAATAAAAACTGCATGAAATAACAATGGCCTGGAATTTATTATTGGAAGGGAAACAATGGTGCTTCCTGGTAACGTCACACAAATTCTATCAAACTCTGATGAAAGTGCCAGGATGAAGGAAATAACACTTGGTTGGCAGAGGATTACACAAGATTAACTTTTGTTGTGCAATGATGGATAAGGCTAAATCAAAGTTTGTTTTTCAATAACTGTTTTAAATGAATGATGGGTGAAGAATGTTTAGCTTACTGCAGTGCACCAATTATCTCACTGAATGACAGAAAAGCCTCAATTAAAAAGAAAACTGTTAATTTTCCAATACTATTCATAAATTAACACGATAATTTGAACATCCCATCAAGTAGAATTTCAATAGTAACCCATCAGTGTAAAATAAACTGGTGACATATTAAAAAAATTGTAGGATTCATACCTTTCTATTATAAGAGAATCATTCTGGTTGAGGTTTAATTGAATTTGAGACAAAATTAACTCTATCCAGTCTCTCCTTATAATTAAAATGCAGCATATCCACCTCCTGCAGGTATGGCCTAAACAATATACAAAGTGCTGAAGGGGGGAATGGCGGATAATGTATCTGGTTGGGACCCTTCTTCTTCCTCCAGCACTTTGTGTTTTGCTCAAGATACCAACATCTGGACATCAGTCATAGCCAACATGTATCAGCTGCACTAGTCCCATGCGTTTGGCCCATATACCTCTAAACTTGCCCTATCCATGTGCTTGTCCAATTGTTTCTTAAACATTGTGGTAGTCTCCACCTCAACTGCCTCCTCTGTCAGCTCATTCCATACACTCACCATCCATTGTGTGAAAAAGCGACCCCTCAGATTCCTACTAAATCTTTTTCCACTTCACAAACTTATGTCCTCTGGTCCTTGATTCCCCTGCTCTGGACAAGAGACTCTGTGCATTTACCCAATATATTCCTCTCATGATTTTATATGACTCTATAAGATAACCCCTCATCCTCCTGCACCCCCAGGAATAGAGTCCCAGCCTACTCAACCTCTCCCTATAGCTCAGACCCTCGAATCCCGTCAACATCATCTTAAATCTTCTCTGTACCCTTTTCAGATTGACAATTTTTTTTTCTTATGACAGGGTGCCCAGAACTGAACCCAATATCCTAAATGTGGCCTCACCAACGTCTTATATAACTACATCATGACCTTCCAAACTCTAAACACAATATTCCGACTGATGAAGGCCAATATGCCAAAACCCCGTTTAACCACCTTATCTACCCTATAGCTCCTCATGCCTCCATTGCCTAACAATGTTTGAAAAAGTTGTAACATGACAACTATGTCACCCGGATGAAGGCTTGCATCCCATCCTTCCTCACCACCCAGATGTGCTGCCACCTTCAGTGATCTATGGACTTATAACCCGAGATGCCTTCTGTTTATTAAACTGCCTAGGACACTACTATTTACTGTATATCCTACATTCAATATACAATAGGTGCAGGAGTAGGCCATTCGGCCCTTCAAGCCAGCACCGCCATTCAATGTGATCATGGCTGATCATCTCCAATCAGTACCCCATTCCTGCCTTCTCCCCATATCCCCCGCTATCTTTAAGAGCCCTATCTAGATCTCTTGAAAGTATCCACTGCCCTCTGAGGCAGGGAATCCCAGACTCAAACTCTATTCAATCTTTTTACAATTTTTACGATTTGTCAGGGTGGCATTTTGATACTGAATCTGTATTGTAGTTGCTACAGAATAGATATAGCAATAGAAGAGACCACCAGGGGCACCGGGGAGATGGCCAGCCTTGTCTTCATCTTTTGTTATTTTCAGTGTTTGTTAAAAGCTTGATTTAATGTACTCCGGTTTGTTTTATGTTTGCTTTATGTGGGGGAGTAAATCAGTGGAAACTTTTTTCAAGCTCTTACCTTCCCGGAGATGTGATCATTTTTTGGATCACATTCTCTGGGCTCTGCGGCCTACCATTGCTGGAGCTGGAAGCCGCCTCAGACTGTCGTCTTGCCTGGGATCGCTCCCACCACAGCCTGCGGACTTACCATCAAGGGCTCGAAGTCTCGGGAGAGACAAATCGGGAGCTCCAACGCCGCAGAAGGTTCGACCAGCCCCAACGTGAGGTTTGATCGCCCGGCGCGGGAACTGACATCCCCCCGATGCGGGAGCTGAACGCCTCGACGCGGAGAGCCCGCACGCCACCGGCTACGGTAGTCAAGATCATCCCGTTAACGGGGGCTCGAGGCCCCCGACCAAGGAAGAACACAAGGGAAGGACTTGAATTTTATTTTGCCTTCCATCACAGTGAGGAATGTGTAGGAGTAACTGTGGTGGATGTTCTGTTCGAGTCTGGTGCTTTTAATTGTATGACTGACCTGGCCAGTGAAATTCCTCGTATGTTGCAAAACATACTTGGCGAATAAAATCTGATTATGATTCACATTCATTTACCCTCCCAAAATGCATCACATGCCATTCGTCAGGATTAAATTTTATTTGCCATTGTCCCGACTAAATTTCTAGCCAAGCCATATCACGCCAGAATATTAAATAACGTTCCTCACCATCTTTGTCACCACCAATTTAGGTATCATCTATATAACTTCTACATTCATATCCAAGTTCATAATGTATATCACAAACAAAGGTCCAAGCAATGATCCTTGTAGTACACCACTGACAATCTTTCAATGAGAAAAACTACCCTCTATCTCCTATTTACCAAGGTGCTTCAGTATCCAATTTGCCTGCCTGCCTGCCACAGACTCCAACACTTTGTACCAACCTGCCAAGCAGTACCTCTTCAAAGGCCTTACTAAAGTCTCCACACGTGACATCTACCAACTCCACTCACTAATATACTTTATTACCACCTAAAAAAAAATAATAATGGGATGGGATTTTCCATAAACAAAGCCATGAAGACTATATCCAATCAATCCCTTCCTTTCAGTCATAATATTGGCAATGAATAATAACCAGTGATACGGTTAAAATCTATCAGAGCACAATGTGGGCAACCGACAAGTTTCTTGACATTGCATTACTAAGCTATGAATAGCCAGTCATATTGCTCATTTTTACAATTTGTCAAGGTGGCATTTTGATACTCAATCTCTGCGTTGCAGTTGCTACAGATTAGACATAGAATAGCACAAAAATGTTTGACCTTCCTACCTGGCAGTAGTGGTATCACTTGAATCAATTAAAGTCTGTTGTTTATTACTTGGCAATAGAGACTTATCAGACATAATCTCCAAACGCTTCACAATGTCTTCTCTGCTTTGATTAAGGTTCTTGGCCAGATTCTCGAGCTGCCGATGGGTTTCCCTATGTTTACACAGTTCGATTTCATATGCGAGTTGAAGTAGTTCAAATCGAGCTTTCTGTTTGATCAGCTGACTTGCAATTTCATCCTGCTTGGAGGTGCAGTAATCTTGGCGAGACATCTGCAGGTCAAAATTACCTTTCACAACTGGCATATTTAAGAGTTGTGCGTTCTCAACAATCAGATCAGGAAGCTCCTCGTTAATCAGTTGTTCTATTTGGACATTTATTGAAGTTAGTTCTTTGGCCAAACTACTCTTCTTGGCTTTTATACCATTTGCATCATCAGTCAGCTGTTGAAAAATGTCAAATATTAATAACAAAAATGTCAATTTAGAATCAGTCTAAATTGTCAGAATCAGAACAAAGGTGTCCTGACCTGAACCGTCGCCTATCCATATTCTCTAGATTTGCTGCCTGACCCACTATGTTACTCTTGCACTTTGTATATTCTTTGTCAACCAGCACCTGCAGTCCCTTGTTTCTCCATTTAAATGTTGTTGTTTCCAGTTTATCTGCATTTTCTTCATTCTTTCTGGCAACATTTTTACTCTTTCATTTCTGGTGGCCATTCAAACTGTGCATTCTGAACTAGTACGGATACATTTCTTTCCTTAGCATTTTATCATAAATTTTCAAGCACAGCCCCTTCATATCATTCACAACATCCAAGTTCCATTCACACATTTCCCTCCACAGATGCTGCCCGACCTGCTGAATTCCTCCAGCAGAAGGGTTTTACTAAAAAAAAATAGCTGATTGAACACTCAGACCTGCTGGTGTTATGAAAGGCAGATGCAAATCAATTAATTGCCATGCACATCCTCTCCACAATGACAAACAGAAACATAAATTCAGGCAGCACAGTGACGCAGCACATGGAGTTGTTGCCTCAGTTCTGGAGACCTGGGTTGAATCCTGACAGCAGGTAGTGTTTGCACATTCTCCCTACAACCTCATGGGTTTCCTCAAGATGCTCCAGTTTCCTCCCTTGTTCCTAAGGCGCTAGTTGGGGGATAAATTGGCCACGACGTGTAGCCTTCAAACCTGCCTTACCATTTAATATTATAACTGATCTATGCTGTTCTCAACTCCTCTTCTGTACCAGCTCCCCATAATCCTCAATTTGTCGATCTTTCAAATACTTATCACCACTTTAAACATATTTAATGATCTGACCTCCACCATCTTTGAGGCAGAAAATTACAGACACTCACTAATCACCAAGAGAAAAAATGTCTGCACACCTTCAGTTTAAATGACCAGTGAACTCCCATTGGATTTTAAACGTGTAAGATCACCCTTCCTTTTTCGAAACTCCAAGAAATCAAAACAAACTGTATAGCCTCCATTGAAAGGACAACCTTTTCACTTTAGAAATTAGCCTGGTGAATCTTCTTTGGTGAGATTCCAATGTTACCATATCCTTATATTAGAGAAAATGTTTACCTGCTGTATTTCGTTATGACTCTATAACGCAAATCCACACCACATGAGCAGAGCTGCCAAGTTTTGTCAGAGCATTTCAGTATTCTAGTACCTGATAATCAGTATTTTGCTGAGGAAATCAGAATTTTCACGCGGTGCCATTTTGCTGAAAAATGTGTTATTTATGTGTGGTCATAAATAGATAACTTTGCTATCAATTGACATGTCTTCTACGCAGTGCATTCATTGCCATCTCTTTGTATACTGCTGTTTGAACAGCTGCTTCCTGCTTTTAGCACCAGATGATGATGTGGAAGCCATTTAGGAAGCCTCCCCCTCCCTCGCTCTTTCCCACCCTCTCCCTCCCACTCTTTCTCCCTCCCTCTCCCCCCCTTCCTCCTTCCCTTTTTCCTCCCTCCCTCTTTTATTTCCTTTCTCCTCTAAAAGTCTGACTCATAGCGCTGTGGCCATAGCACTATGTGTAAAGGCAATAGCGCTCCAGCTGGGAGCGCTATTTTTAGAACCCATAGCGTTGTTCGTTAAATTCCCACGAATTAAACTGATAGCGCTGTTTAAACCTGGATTGGGACAGGCAGATCAAAGCTTACAAAAATAATCATCCAGATCTTGAAATTTAAAATACTAATAGATTTAATCTGCTATAATTTTTAGAGGTACAGTATGACTTTTTATATCCTTGCATTTAAGCAGCAAGATGAAACAGGAAGTGGGGCTGATTTTTAAAAAATCCGTATTTTACAAAGCAAATCCGTACATCCGTATTCTGATCGCATTTCCAGACAAAATACGGAAAATCTGTACGACTTGGCAGCTCTGTATGAGGATTGACATCCCTAAATCAGTTTGCTCTTACTTGCTCAGTCAAAACTTCTCAATTCTGCGCACCTTCCACAAGTCTTCCCTTAATTTTCTTTCTGCTCCAAGATGAGCCATGGAAGATTCAACAGGATTTCCACTTAACTGGTCCT
Organism: Raja brachyura; assembly: GCA_963514005.1. The sequence goes on along the minus strand of OY740783.1, from coordinate 119,867,988 downwards.
TCAGCTGGATAGATCAGAACAGGGGTGTTTTTGCAGTAGATAACTCACCCCTGACAGCCAAAAATCTTTCGACTAACTACAAGGCACATCAGAAATCTGGAGGAATACTCTCCACTTGCAGCATCAACACAATTCTCAAGACACTCAACACCATCTAGAAGAAAGCCACTCAGTTGACTAGCAGTCCATCAAACACCATAAATATTCACTCACTCTACCACCCGTTGAATATGCTACCTATAAAATGCACAGATTTGCCCACTTAGGCAACTCCAACAGCATCTCAACCTTTGACCTACCAATGGGGTCAAGGGTAGTAGATTCAAATTGTAGTTGGAAGTAGATTGCCGGTCCTTTATTAATGCTTTATTCATCCTGAAAATCACTGATCAACAGCACCGTGAAATGATCTTTACAAGCAACACCAGTGGTTCAAACAGCTGCTCACCACCACCTTCTCATGGATAATTAGAGATGAACAGTGAATGAGGTCCTAGTCAATGATGCCATTAACCAAAATATAACTTTAAAAAAAGTGTTGAAGGTGCTTTGGCAAGAATGGAACTGAGGCTTTAACAGAAGTGAAAGTGGGAGATGCCTGAAATCAAGAGCATCAATAGATTGAGAGGGGTGGGAAATTGCAACCTTCACGTGGTCTGCCCAGTTTGACTAATGCAATCAACCCGACGTGCACAATCAAATAAGATCAAACAGAAGGTGGTGAAACATAAGATTGTTAACGGCTTGGACACACTAGAGGCAGGAGTCCAGAACCAGGGGACACAGTTTAAGAATAAGGAGTAAGCCATTTAGAACGGAGACGAGGAAACACTTTTCTCACAGAGAGTGGTGAGTCTGTGGAATTCTCTGCCTCAGAGGGCAGTGGAGGCAGGTTCTCTGCATGCTTTCAAGAGAGAGCTAGATAGGGCTCTTAAATATAGCGGAGTCAGGGGATATGGGAAGAAGGCAGGAACGGGTACTGATTGGGGATGATCAGCCATGATCACATTGAATGGCGGTGCTGGCTCGAAGGACCAAATGGCCTACTCCTGCTCCTATTGTCTATAGAACAAGTTGTTCCACAACTTAAGGCTGTGCACACCGTTTGCAAGAAGAATGGATTGAGAAGCAGATAACCTCTGATACAATAGGTATCCTCTGGGTGTTGGGGATTATAGCGAGAAGATAGGTGAATGGGGTTAAGAGGGAAAGATAGATCAGCGGTGATTGAATGGCGGAGTAAACATGATGGACCAAATGGCCTAATTCTGCTCCTATCACTTATGAACAACAGAATTTAATTTAAAAAATTGTTAAAACATCAACCTGAAAATTTAGCAAGATACAAAGTGCTGGAGAAAGTCAGCAGGTCAAGCAGCATCTGTGGAAGCAATACATAGGCAACGTTTCAGGCCAGGAATACAGCTTTAATTGTTTTCTCTGTACGAATATTTTCAATCTGATTTAGCTTGCTCCATTTGTACTCTACGTCTACACTAAAGCTTCCAGATAAAAATTGATTACAGATGTTCAGCAGGGGTCAGTACTTGGGCCACTACTCTTCACGTTGTATATCAAGGATTTAAAGGAGGGGATTAAAAGGTTTAGCGGCCGTTGGCAGATGATACGCAGATAGGGAGGAAAAAACAGGTAGTATTGAAAAAAATAGGGACTCTGCAGGATGGGAGAGTGGGCAGAGAGGTGGCAGATGGAATACAGCATGGAAAATTGTGGAGTCATGTATTTTCATAGTAGGAATAAAGGTGTAGATTATTTTCTAAATGGGGAGGGAATACAGAAATCGCAGGGACAGAGGGACTTGGGAGTGCTGGTGCAGGATTCCCCAAAAGTTATTTGCAAGTCGAATCGGTAGTAAGGAAGGCAAATGCGATGCTAGCATTTATTTCGGAGGACTATAGAATATAAAAACTGGGATGTAATGCTGAGACTTTAATAAGACGCTGGTCAGACTGCATTTGGAGTATTGGGAGAAAATTTGGGCCCCGTATCGGAGGATGAATGGGCCGGACCAGAGGTTTACGAGAATGATCCCAGGAATGAGTGGGTTAACATATAAGCACTTAGAAGGATGAGGGGGACCGAATAGTGCTCGAATAGTGAAAGGGCTGGATAGAGTAGATGTAGAAAGGATTTTTCAACTAGTGGGAGAGTCTAGGACCCGCGGAATAAACTCGGAATAAAAGCACGGGTTCTACCTACCTTTCTTGTTCGCATTGATGAAATTATCTGTTCCAAGTATTGAAGTCTAGCCTCTGTACTTTGTTCCTTCGCTTTTGCTAAAATTAACTGGCGTTGCCCACTGCTGTATGCTGCTTGGATTCTTGCCATTTGTTGTTTATATTCTTCGAGTACCTCGTTGCACTGTCCCTGTACAGGTTGAGAAGTTAAGTGCACCAGCTGAAATTTTTCTACATCAGAGCTTGCAACCAACTCCACTATGCCCTGAAAAAACTGTTTCTTGGTGTATTCAGTGAGCGCTGAGGTGCATTGTTCCTCTTGTTGCAGATAGCGGTCCAATGCAAGTTGTGACATGAAGACAATCTCTTGCTCTGGTTTCTTTTCTGCCTCAGTACTCGAATACGCAGAACTTAGCTCCTGAACTTCCTCGTGAATCTTTAACAGCGTGCGATTTAATTTGGCATTTTCAACCACTAGTTGCTGATGTATTTCTCTCAATAATCGGGCACATTCATCCTCCTGATCCCGTAGCTGCATCGGCAGATGGTGTATTTTAGTAACCATCAGTTGTTGCTTATTCCGTCGCTGGATTTTAAGATTTCGAGTCAACTGTAGCACTTCAACTTCACTTTCCAGTTCGTCAACTGTCATCTCTTCCAGGTTGCCATATTTTGATTTCACATCTTTAGGTCGTGTCTCCAAGACCTGATCCAAGTCTTTCTGATCCAACAGGCAATCTTCAACTTCAAGTCTTTTCAATCCATTCAACTCTTCTTCTGATAGTACATTCTGTTCATTTACAGTGTTGCAGAACCATTCTACAAATATTCTTTCATCGCCAATGTCAAACCACCAATCAAAGTGCTCCCCATTTAATTGATTGGCATTAGGATAACCAATTTTCTTTAATGTCTCTACAAATATTCTCCCGTTCATTGTGGTGAGTACATGATAACGTTTCTGGGGTCTGAAAGATTTAAAATATCCAACTGCAACAAAGTGGTATGCTGGATATCTGTTTTAATCTCAAGCAGAAACAATACATTAACTTAATTTACAGAAGCATGGCAGCATTTCTAGAAACAAAAACAGCCCTGGTGATCAAAAGTATAATAAATCTGTAGTCAACAGTGATATTTGAGATTAAAGGTGATGGAGTACATGTTAGCAGGTAGTTTAATTTAGTTTATTATTATTGTCACGTGAAAAGCTTTTGTCACGTGCTTACCAACCAATATTTCTCCTAATGATACAAAACACCCATTTTCCTCAGCATTTAAAACTCTAGTTGATAATGATTCAGCTAACAGGATCGCAAACATAAACAATATCTCATCAGTCAATATTCACCCCTCTGGAAACTCTTAAAAACTATGTACTGTATATGCTTTAGAGAGTACTTTTAACTCTGAATTTAAGTATACTTAATTTTTTTTTACTGGGAAAGAAAAAATCCAATTCAATTTGTAATAGGGACAAAAATACAGAAATGGTATTGACAGTCAATATGAACACTATTTAACATACATTGTTATACAAAAATAATTATTTGTCAAATTTAATAAATTTAAATTCCACTGCAAATCACTGCTTAAAGGGAATTTGTACAAGTGCAGCAATAATGATCAACATTGAAAATAAAGCACTTCTAACAGAAAACAATGAATTATGACATAACATGTACAAATTTAACATGTTCAGTAAGCTTCAGAATGCGATTCTCCAAGGTATAATACCCTTGAAAATAAATTGTTTTTAACGGCATTTTATCTCTTTAGACATCTACTTCCACCCTCCCCCATTAACATATTCTCTTCACAAAGATTCTTCAGCACCACCATCAATTGAGTGTAATTAAGAGTGTTACATCGGAGACAATGTTCATTTAAAATATACAAACTCAAACAAAAGTAACTTTGGGTCGAAAATAACCAGTCTTTCTAAAAACATGAATAATGAACATTGTCGTAGACAATAATTGAGCTGAACAGAGATTCAGTTAAAGACTGAAAGTTAATGAAATAAAATACATGCCATGACAAATGACGCTGCCATTGGCCAGGATGCCGGCAGGGTGGGTGGGGTAAGGCGTCCCCATTGGCTGAGATGCCAGCTGGGTTAGGTACTGCGTCCATGGGTCGAAACATCGACCATGCAGAGAGAGGTGCCCTCATTGACCCATTCGCTCCTCTGTCCAGGCATTGCTTTACCATCTATTCCCACCACGACAGAAGAGGTAGTTGAGGCAGGTACAATAACAACATTTAAAATACTTGGACAGGAATGGTTTACAGTGATATGGGCCAGGAGCAGGCAAATGGGACGAGCTTGGATGGAGCATCTTGGCCAGCAAGGGCGAGTTGAGTCGAATGCTTGGTTTTGTGCTGCATGACACTAAATTCCCACAAGGCAGCAAATTACCACTGTACAGATTAGCCAAGTAACATTTTGTATCTAATAGCCCCTGAGTCGCAATGCCAGAGATAACGGTAGCCGAGGGTGAGGCATTCCAATTGGCTGGGACAATGGCAATGCAGAGCGAGACGCCAGATGAGGCATTCCTATTAGCTCAGACCCCGGCAGCACTAAGCCCATTCGCCGAGATGTTGGGGAAGATGGGTGAGGTTCTACAATAGACCGAGGAGCCAGGTGCGTTGCTCCTATTGGCCATGGAGCCGAGCGAGGCATTCCCAGTGGCCGTGGAGCTGAGCGAGATGCTCCCATTGGCTGTGGAGCTGGAGAAGCTGAGTGAGGGGTTCCCATTGGCTGTGGAGCCTGAGGAGCTGAGCGAGGTGCTCCCATTGGCTGAGGGAATGCAGATGGTAGAGGAGGCAAGCCCATTGGCCAAGATGCCGCAGATGAACGGAGCGGCGTTCCCATTGGCCGAGCAGCCACAGATTGAGGGAAAGACGCACCCAATGGCACAGGAGCTGCAGATCGTGTATGGGGCACCCGCATTTGCTGAGAAGCTGCAGATGGCAGAAGGGACGCTCCCATTGGCCGAGGCATCGCAGACGATGGGTGGGGTATTCCCATTTGTCGCTGTGCCGTATATGTCAAGAGGGGTGTATTCATTGACTGAGATGTGGGGAGAAACTGTCCCATTGACCGAGGCACCGCAGATGGCGGGAGAGGTGTACCCATTGGTAGCGGTGTTGGGACATGCGCACCCATTGTTCGAGGAGCCGTAGACCGATGGTGGGGCGCACATGTTGGATCCGGCGTCGGGAGAAGCGCATCCCTTGACCTAGATGTCATGACTGGCGAACCCATTCGCCGAGGTGGCGGGTGAAGTGAGCCTATTGGCCGAGGTATCGCAGGTGGCGAGAGGGGCACATGCACTACCCGAGGTGTCGAGGCAGGCGCGCCCATTGGCCGAGGTGGCGAGAGGGGCACATGCACTACCCGAGATTTCAGGACAGGCGCGCCCATTGGTCGAGGGGCCGCACCCATTGGATCCGGCGTCGGGAGGAGCACACGTCTAGACCAAGGTCCCGAGAGGTGTGCGCCCATCGGGCGGGAAGGGTCCGCGGGCTGTGGGAGGTGGGGCGCCAGCGGGGTGGGATAGGGCGCCCGCATGGCCCGGGCCGTGAGGCGGGTGGAGAGCGGATCCCTCATCGGCCCCGGTGCATCGCCGCCCGGCGCCGCCATTGGTTGAGACGCCGGCAATCGAGGCCCCTCCATTGGGTGAGACAACAATCGTGCACCGACAGACGCTTTCAATGGCCGAGACCCCGGCAGTTGATGCGCTCCCATTGGCCGAGCCAACGAGCGCGCACTGACGGCCGCTCCCATTGGCTGAGACATCGACAATCGAGCCGCTCCCATTGGCTGAGCCGTCGAGCGCGCACCGAATGGCGCTCCCAGTGGCTGAGACGCTGGCCCTGCGCGGTGAGGCGCTCCCATTGGCTGGGACATCGACAATCGAGGTGCTCCCATTGGCTGAGCCGCTGAGCGCGCACCGAAGGGCGCTCCCATTGGCTGAGACGCCGGCAATCGAGGCACTCCCATTGGCGGAGCCATCGAGCGCGCACAGAAGGGCGCTCCCATTGGCTGAGCGACCGGCTGCGAACAGACAGGCGCCGCCATTGGCTGAGACAAGGGCGGCCGTGGCGCTCCCATTGGCCGATGCATCAGCCAGGCAGGGCGGTGCGCTCCCATTAACCGGCGGGAAGAAGTGCGGGGCCGCGCGCTGGGTTCCCACAGTGACCGTTGGGCCGACTCTCCCCTCCCCCTCACTGCGGCGCGGCTCAGCTCAGCTCGACCCGGCCTCCGTCAGCGGACTCCGCTGGACGAACCCCACCAGCGACCAAACCCACCCAATTGGACGGGATTTCCCCGCCTCCCTCAATTTATTTCGTGCGGGCTTCCAGCGGTTGATGTGAAGCTTACCTCGCTGTCCTGAGCCCGACTCCCCTCAGCCACAGCTGCCGTCGCCACCACCACCGCCGCTGCTGCTGCTGTCCGTCCGTTAACGCGTGCGTGTGTGCGCGCGCGTGTACAGGGGGGAAACGGAAGTGGAGACCGACGCTTCGTGACGTAGGCCGCGGAGACGGTAGAGCAGCGGACATCCAGTCGCAACGCCGCTGCCGGTGGGAGGTCGTCGATGCCGCAGTCAGCAGCGCCGCCACCGGTGGGAGGCCGCGATGCCGCAGTCAGCAGCGCCGCTGGCGGTACATTGGGCCGTTTTGATAGCAGGAGACACCCAGCTACAGCGCCGCCGCCGGTTGGAGGCCGTCGTTGCCGCAGTCAGCAGCGCCGCCACCGGTGGGAGGCCGCGATGCCGCAGTCAGCAGCGCCGGTGGCGGTACATTGGGCCGTTTTGATAGCAGGAGACACCCAGCTACAGCACCGCTGCCGGTGGGAGGCCGCGATGCCGCAGTCAGCAGCGCCGCTGGCGGTACATTGGGCCGTTTTGATAGCAGAAGACACCCAGCTACAGCGCCGCCGCCGGTGGGAGGCCGTCGTTGCCGCAGCCGCCAGCGGTCGGCGGAGCGGGCGGTCGAGCTCAGCGGGAATGGCCGCCGTGGAGCGCACATGGTGGGAGCGGGCAGTCAGCTAAGAGCCGGCCTCTGGAGAGCCCGGAGCGGAGAAGCGGGCCGGACGCGGGCATGGTTTCGGGTGAGTCGGCGTGGCCGGAGGCCTGAGGGGTCGGGGTGAGCCCGGGACCGGACTACAGGCCTGCGGTGTTCCTCCCCTCCCTCAGTGTGTGCGCTCTCCTCCCCTACAGCCCTTGTACTTAGAAACATAGAAAATAGGTGCAGGAGTAGGCCATTCGGCCCTTCGAGCCTGCACCGCCATTCAATGTGATCATGGCTGATCATCCAACTCAGTATCCTGTACCTGCCTTCTCTCCCTTTAGCCACAAGGGCCACATCTAACTCCCTCTTAAATATAGCCAACGAACTGGCCTCAACTTCCACAGATAGACCACCCTCTCTGTGTGAAGAAAAAATTATCATCTTGGGCCTAAAAGATTTCCCCCTTATCCTTAGACTGTGACCCCTTGTCCTGGACTTCCCCAACATCGGGAACAATCTTCCTGCATCTAGGCTGTTAAGAATTTTGTAAGTTTCTATAAGATCCTCCCTCAATCTTCTAAATTCCTGCGAGTACAAGCCAAGTCTATCCAGTCTTTCTTGGTATGAAAGTCCTGCCATCCCAGGAATCAATCTGGTGAACCTTCTCTGTACTCTCTCTATGGCAAGAATGTCTTTCTGCAGATTAGGGGATCAAAACTGTACACAATACTCCAGGTATGGTCTCACTAAGGCCCTGTACAACTGCAGTACAACCGCCCTGCTCCTATACTCAAATCCTTTCGCTATGACTGCTAACATACCATTCACTTCGGGGGTTACACAAAAAGCTGGAGAAACTCAGCGGGTGCAGCAGCATCTAAGGAGTGAAGGAGATAGGCGACGTTTCGGGTCGAGACCCTTCTTCAGGAGTCTGAAGAAGGGTCTCGACCCGAAACGTCGCCTATCTCCTTCACTCCTTAGATGCTGCTGCACCCGCTGAGTTTCTCCAGCTTTTTGTGTAACCCTCGATTCTCCAGCATCTGCAGTTCCTTCTTTAATACCATTCACTTCCTTCACTGCCTGCTGCACCTGCATGCCTACTTTCAATGACCAGGTCTTGAGTTCATAAACATAGACTTTTAGATGCAGGAGGTGGCCATTCGGCCCTTCAAGTAGGCTATTCGGCCTTTCGAGTCAGCACCGCCATTCAATATGATTGAATTGAATACATTTTATTAGCCAAGTATGTACACATACCAGGAATTTGCCTTGGTGCTTTGCTCGCAAGTAACACTATGCCGCATCTGACAATAGACAATAGGTGCAGGAGTAGGCCATTTGGCCCTTAGAGCCAGCACCGCCATTCAATGTGATCATGGCTGATCATCCCCAATCAATACCCCGTTGCTGCCTTCTCCCCGTATCCCCTGACTCCGCTATATTTTAGAGCCCCATTTAGCTCTCTCTCGAAAGCATCCAGAGAACCTGCCTCCACTGCCCTCTGAGGCAGAGAATTCCACAGACACAGATCTGCTCCCAGGATGAGGTGTTCCACACCAGGGCATTGGAAATGTCCTCATTCTTCAGGGAACGGATGTTCCCTTCCCCTACTGTAGATGAGGCTCTCTTCAATACCCCGTAACACTGCTCACTTTCCCCATCCCCCCCCCCCCCCCCACTCGTAATAAGGGCAGAGTCCACCTAGTCCTCACCTTTCACCCCACTAGCCGTCACATACCACACCACTCACCACATCTTCCCATCTCCTCCCCTGTCTGCTTTCCGCAAAGAACGCTCCCTCCGTAACTCTCTGGTCAATTCTTCCCTCCCCTGGCACTTTCCCTTGCAACCGAAAGAAATGCTACACTTGTCACTTTACCTTCCCCCTCGACTCCATTCAAGGACCTAATCAGTTGTTCCAGGTGCGACAGACGTTCACCTGCATCTCCTCCAACCTCATCTATTGCATCCGCTGCTCTAGGTGTCAGCTGATCTACATCGGTGAGACCAAGCATAGGCTTGGCGATTGTTTCGCAGAACACCTCTGCTCCGTCCGCATTAACCTACCTGATCTCCCGGTGGCTCAGCACTTCAATTCCCCCTCCCATTCAGAATCCGACCTTTCTGTCCTGGGCCTCCTCCATGGCCAGATTGAGCACCGCCGGAAATTGGAGGAGCAGCACCTCGTATTCCGCTTGGGCAGTTTGCACCCTAGCGGCATAAACATTGACCTCCAATTTCGGGTAGTCCTTGCTGTCTTCTCCCCTTCTCAGCTCTCCCTCAGCCCTCGGGCCCCTCCTCGTCCTTTCTCCTCTCTTCTCCCCCACCCCACCCTACATCAATCTGAAGAAGGGTTTCAGCCCGAAACGTTGCCTGTTTCCATCGCTCCATAGATGCTGCTGCACCTGCAGAGTTTCTCCAGCACTTTTGTCTACCTTCGATTTTCCAGCATCTGCAGTTCTTTCTTTAACAACACGATATACAGTAGACAATTAAAAATAAAACATAATTTCGACATGAGAAGTATTAAGTAAAATGCCAGAGCAAAGGGAGGCTACGGACTTTTGGTTATTGAGTAGAGCTACTGCTCGTGGATAAAAGCTGTTTTTATGCCTGGCTGTGGCAGCTTTGACAGTCTGGAGTCGCCTTCCAGAAAGAGGTGCTTCAAATAGTTTGTGGCCAGGGTGAGAGGGGTTAGAGATGATCTTACCCGCTCACTTCCTGGCCCTTGCAGTGTATAGTTCGTCGATGGAGGGAAGGTTGCAGCCAACCACCTTCTCGGCTGATCGAACTATGCAATGCAGTTTCTGGGTGTCATGCTTTCTGGCTGAGCCAAACCAGACCATGATGGAGAAGGTGAGGACAGACACATGATGGCAGTATAAAACTGGACCATCATTGCCTGTGGCAGATTGTGTTTTCTTAGCTGTGGCAGGAGTACATCCTCTGTTGGGCCTTTTTTTACTGTGGAGTCGATGGTGGCGTCCCATTTAATGTCCCTGCAGATGATGGTTCCAAGGAACTTAAATTATTCTGCAGATGTGACTGGTGTTGTTGATGGTGAGTGAGGGAAGGGGGAGCTCTCCTAAAGTCTACAATCAATTCCACCATCTTGTGGCTAATCCTCTAAAATCAGTACCTCATTCCTGCTTTTTCCCCCATATCCCCACTCTCTGCCATCAAGTCCTGCCTTGGCAGCTGGGGGGGCTGTGAATTTCATTCAATTTGAGTGCGAGGGGAAAGTTGTATAGGCCATCTGATGGGACAATTTTCCCAGTATAGAAGATTTAAAAAACTTGGCGACGTAGGATCGAGGTTTAATGTGTAGAAAGGAACTGCAGCTGCTGGTTCACATCGAAGATAGACACAAAATGCTGGAGTAACTCAGCGGGTCAGGCAGCATCTCTGGAGAGAAGAAATGGGTGAACATCCTTCTTCCATAGTTTAGTTTGTTGTCACATGTACTAAGGTACAATTAAAAACCTTTTTGTTGCATGCTATCAAGTGAACAAAGGACTACATGATATCAATCAAGTTGTCTACAATATACAGATACAGTGCAAGGTAAAGTTCAGTAAAGTCTGATTCAAGATAGTTTGAAGGTCTCCAATGAGGGAGATGGGAGGTCAGCTCGCTAGCCAGTTGATGATAGAATGGGTCAGTTGCCTGATAACAGCTGGGAAGAAAAGGGAAAGATTCAATAGAAGCCTGAGGGCAGCTTTTTCACGCAGAAGGTAGTGGGTATATGCTTGAGCAAGCCGCAGCTGTTAGTACAGGGTTTAAAAAACATGCAGATAGGAAATGTATAAAAGGGACAAGGGGCACACCTGGCAAATGCGATTGACTGAGGAAGGCATGGATGAGTTGGGCTGTTTCAATGCTGAGGGACTGAAAAGCAAAGTGCTGGAGTAGCTCAGTTGCTTTTTATTGCCAAAGTTTCTAGTCAGGCTCTCTGGAGTTACTGCCTGACATGCTCAGTTAGTAACTTGTGCAGCACTTTGTGCTTTATTCAAGATTCCAGTGTCTGCAGATCCTTGTGTCCTTCTCTCTGAGGGACTAAAATGGCTGCAGGATAGAAGTCGACTGTTTGTCAGACTGTGTCCGTGACAGATCTCTATCCGATCTACTTTTTAGTTCCACCTCGAGGACTTTGACCAATGTACCGTTATCCAGTTTCCCCCATGAAAGCCACAACTGGCCTCCTACGTGCAGTATTAAGAGCTATCCAGCGCAGAAGCAAGCCCTACAGCACAGGAACGGGCCCTTTCATCTTGTCCCTGGAACCATATTGGCATTCTGGGCTAATTCAGTGTTCCTGCATTTGGTTCATGCCCCTCAAAACCTATGGATATGGCTGTCCAATCTACTGATTCTAACTAAATGTTGTGTATACAAAATAGTTTTCCTTGTATCCCTCTCTGCCCTTCTCTCCATTTATTTTACTCCTCCTGCCTTGCCAGTTTATTTTAGCGATGATTGGAGATATGCTCCAAAAAATATTCTATTCCATAATTCTCATGATTTCATATACTTCTATCAAATCTCTCCACAGCATCTCTCTATTTGAGGTGCCTTACAACTGTAATCTCTCATCCCAAGAACTGTTCTTGTAAATCTCTGGATCCTTTCCAATATTCAGTTACAATGAGGACGGCTTGATTGTAATCATGTATAGTCTTTTTGCTGCATGGATGGCATACAACAAAAAAGCTTTTCACTGTACTAAACTAAACGCTACTTGGGAATTCACTGCCGGAATTGGCAATGGAAATCTTTATTTGAGAGACAAGTACTTGAACCAAATAGTCTATGTAGGAAAGTGCCATGGAATGAGAATAATTTGAGTATTAGTGCAAGTTGTCTAGTTGGCTAATTAGTTATGTGTAAGAAGGAACTGCAGATGCTGATTTAAACCGAAGATAGACACAAAAAGCTGGAGCAACACAGCGGGACAGACAGCATCTCAGGAAAGAAGGAATGGGTGACATTTTGGGTCGAGACCCTTCTTTAATTAGCCCCTGGTTCTCAGTCTGAAGAAGGGTCTCAACCCAAAACATCACATTCCTTTTCTCCAGAGATGCTGCCTGACCAGCTCCGAGTTACTCTGGCTTTTTGTGTCCAGCTGGCACACTCTCCCAGCGAGAGAAACTCATCCCCACAGAGAGCTGCCTATCTAGCTAACTAACTAATAAGCCATCCGGCTATCTGTCATGCTGCCTAGTAATCAGGGTATCCAGCTCTCTACCTCTGTAGCTATCGAGTGTCAAGGAACGAGAGGGGTGGGAGAATGCAACCTTCACGTGGTCAGCCCTGTTTTGACGAATGCAGTCAACCTGGCGTGCACAATCAAATAAGATTAAACAGAACAAGCTGTCCTTCTTGGTTACTTGGTCCTCCAAAATATTCCAACTGGAATTTAAACTGGAGGTGATGAAGGGATGAGGTTTAGCCAGAGAGGGTTATTGGGAAGAAAGTGCCACTTTAAATTTAGTTGCATCTGGCAACTAAAGGCTTACTCAGTTCAACTTTAGGCTGTGCATGCCATAGGCAAGGAGAAGAAGAAGGAATGAGAATAATTGGAGTGTTAGTGCAAAAAGTGTACAATAGACCGGTTAGTCAGCATTTTCTGTGACTGTTCTCATCAGTGGCAGAGTCGGACGCTAAGCTCTGGTCACCACCAGGGGGAGCAGCTGCGCATTTTCACACATTCTACTACTGGTTCACACACTCGACACACTGCTGCTCAAACAGAAACAATGCTACAATGACAGACCGAATAATGAAAGGCTTGGATAGAATGTTTAGTTTAGAGATGCAGTACGGAAACGGGCCCTTCGCCCCGCCGGGTCCGCGCCGACCAGCAATCCCCGCATATTAACGCTATCCTAAACACACAAGGAACAATATTTACAATTACCAAGCCAACTGACCTACAAACCTGTGCGCCTTTGGAGTGGAGTGGATGTTTCCTCTAGTGGGATAGTCTATGACTAGAGATCATAGCCTCAGAATTAAAGGACGTTCCTTTAGGAAAGGGATGAGGAGGAATTTCTTTAGTCAGAGGGTGGTAAATCTGTGGAATTTTTTCCCATAAAATGCTGTGGAGGCCAAGTCAATGGAGATGTTTAAGGCAGAGATAGATTTTTGATTAGTATGGGTGTCAGAGGTTATGCGACAAAGGTAGGAGAATGGGGTTAGGGGGAAGAGATGGATCAGCCATTATTGGATGGCGATGTGAACTTGATGGGCTGAATGGCCTAATTCTTTTCTCACTTATGACCCGGGTTCAATTCTGACCCCTGCTGTCTGCGTGGAGTTTGCATGTTCTCCCTGTGACCGTGTGGGTTCACTCTGGGTTACTCCCATATCCCATAGATGTGCGGTTTGTAGTTTAGTTGCCCTAAATGTGTAAGGAGTGGATGCGAAAGTTGGATAAAATAGAACTACTGTGAATGATTGAAATTAATCGATGGTCGGCGTGAACTCAGTGCGTCGAAGGGCCAGATTCCATACTGTATCTCTAACCTAAACAAAACCTTACGACACACGTTTTGACACAGATGGAGGTCATTCAGCCCATCAGGTCCTTGCTAGCTCTCATCTGAGCAATCCCATCAGTCACATTCACCCTTCCTACTTCCCCTCTCATCAGCTGCCCTTTAATTCACTTGAGCCGCATCCAAGTCTCTCTGGTGATCCTCTCCATCTTGCTTTCCCCTCGAGTTGCAGTTCACTGAAACATCATTGGTAGCTCCTGCCATTGCTTCACCACGCCATCCCAAAGCCATCGGGTGGGTTGGTCCAATATCCTGATAGTTATAAGAAAGTAGCTCTTCCCGGACCAGGTGGAGTGGAATTGGGCTTCTGTATCTCCTGCTCAAAGGTCGCAACAATGAAACGGCACGGAGCGGGATGGTGAGGATCCTTCATGACAGATGCACCTTCACGAGGCAGCACCTCGTGTGGATGCTTTCAATGGTGGGGAGGGCTGTTTGTGTTCCTACTATCATTGTATACTATATATCTTATGGCAGTGATGCTTACAAAATGAGCACTAGATTACATGATTTATTAAATCATAGAAAAACGGCCAGAAAGTTCAACCTGTGGGTTTTTGTCCAGGATGTTTAAAATTAAGTGCAGTTTAGTTCCGTTTCCTTCATTTTACTTGTGAACTTGTGTGTTCCTCATTTTGTGTAATTAACTAGCTCCTTTTTACGGTTCTTTGTGGTCGACTTTCTATATGTTTTTCGGTGTTATCCTAATGATTTTTTCTGCTCTGGACCTTTCACCAGTACATGTATTTGAATCTTTGATTTTTAGCCATAAATCAAAGCGTGTTTTTTGACTGGGTGGCATCACGGCCTGGTTAGGCAACGAACCATCAGGAACGAAGGAAAAGTGGTGGACACTGCCCACAGGTTTTTGTTTTTTTTTCCTTTTTTTTTTTTTTTAATAATATTTTTATTAGTTATAGTAATTTCCAAGTAGTAAAACAAATTTACAAATACCAACGTAATTCAGTAAATGTACAACTATCATATTCGCTATTATTATCTTCTGTTTTTTAGAAATAAAGAAAGAATAAGAAAAAAGGAATAGACTTTAAATCGAAAAAAAAAAAGAAAGAAAATGATTGTGTTTGAATAATAAAAAAAGATAAAAAGTCAAAGAAAAAAAAAAGAAAAAGAAAACAAACACTACTTAGTATATATCTATTCAGTATATATATATAATTCCCCTTTATGAACAATATATGGTATAATATGAATATTTAAGATAGAAACAACAAAATGTATTGTAATTATAACGTCGTATTGCGGAGACGTGTACACAAAACCCAATTAGAAAATCCATATTTTTTTCGTCAAATCCTGTCTAGTACCCATTGAGTAGTAATGCCAAGAACAGCTAGCCCTTCAAATATTGTATATATGGAGACCATATTTGTTCAAAGATTTCACATTTGTCCATTAGGACAAATCTGATTCTTTCCAAATACCAAGTCTCCAACATCTCTGCTGTCCACATTTTAATTATGGGGGTTAATGTTCCCTTCCAAAATTTCAATATTATTTTTTTCCCTATTATCAAACAGTAATCTAAGAAAGTTCTTTGATTTACTGTTAATACGCATTGTGAATCCGGAATTCCTAATATTATTAACTTTGGTTCTGGATCCAGTTTAACTCTAAGAACTTCAGATATAACTCTAAAGATTTCTGTCCAATAATAACTAAGTTTTGAACACGTTACAAAACTATGTATTAAATTAGCCTCTAAATTCTGACATTTATCACAAATAGGAGAGACATTAGGAAAAATTCTATTTAATTTGGTTTTTGAATAATGTAACCTATATAAAACTTTAAATTGTATCAATGTATGCCTCGCGTTTAATGAACAGCGATGTATGCGTTGTAAACTTTCTTCCCAAGAATCTTTTGTTATAGATAAACCAATTTCATTTTCCCATGCTTGACGGTATATTTCTGTTGTTGGATTCTCCCTATCCAAAATAAGATTATAAATATAAGCTATAAATTTTTCTGAATTTGGATGTTTATTAAATACTTCATCTAATAATCCTGGTTCTTTAATTTTATAATCTTGTGTGTTAGACTTAATATAATCTCTAATTTGTAGATACCTAAACAAATTATGTGGTGGTAACCCATAAATTTCTTGTAACTCATGAAATAAAAGAAATTTTCCCTTTCTATACAGATGTTCAATCCTATAAATACCTAAATCCTCCCATTGTCTAAACCCCCTATCTAACATAGAGGGTTTAAATAAAGGGTTATTCATAATTGGTAGTTTAAGTGACAAATTATCCAAACATAAAGTCTTGACTATTTGTTTCCAAATACGTCTATTGCTATGAATTATAGGGTTGTTCCTATAAATTTTATTTTGTATTTCTCTTGGCGCAAAAAGAATTGAACTTACATTAAAAGGTAAACAATCTTCCTTTTCCATCTTTAACCACGTTGGTTCGTGATCCAAATTTACCCACCAAAAATTCATATTCTTAATCTGGACTGCCCAAAAATAGTACAAAAAATTTGGAAGTGCTAATCCTCCATTTATTTTTGATTTACATAAATGTTTTTTACTTATTCTATGATTTTTATAATCCCAAATAAAACTATTGACAATGTTATCTATTTTTTTTTAAAAACTCTTTGGGAGATAGAAGGGAATAGCTTGAAACAAATATAGCAGTTGTGGTAAAAAGATCATTTTTATAGCATTTATTCTACCAATCATAGATATAGGAAGTGTTTTCCAGTATAAAATATTTTTTCTAAGTTTATCTAATAATAGGGGATAATTAGATTTAATTAATGAGTTATAGGATTTAGATACATTAATACCTAAATATTTAAATTTATCCGTAACTATTTTTAGTGGATATTGTTGCAATATATTTGATCTTATTCCGGTTATAGGCATAATCTCACTTTTATTCCAGTTAATTCTATATCCCGAAAATCTGCCAAATTTAGTTATAACATTAAATAGCTTGGGTATACTGATCTCTGGTTTTGTAATATAAATTAATACATCATCTGCATATAAAGATATTTTATTAGTTGTAGTATCAGTATTATATCCATATATTTCTGGTTCGGATCTAATCCTTTCAGCTAAAGGCTCTATCACCATAGCGAATAACAAAGGCGACAGTGGACATCCTTGTCTACAACCCCTATGAAGCTTAAATTTAGCTGACAATATTTGGTTAGTTAATATTCTTGCAGTGGGATTCGAATATAGAATTCTTATCCATTTACAAAATCTATCCCCCAATTGGAATTTCTCCATTATTCTAAATAAATATGGCCATTCAACCTGATCGAATGCTTTTTCTGCATCTAAGGACATAACAGCTAAATCCCTATCCCCAACTCTTTTTGAATATATGATATTAAATAATCGTCTCAAATTATAAGATGAGTAACGCTTTGGGATAAAACCTGTTTGATCATGGTGTATTATTTTAGTAATCACCAAACTTAATCTTCGTGATAAAACTTTAGCTAAAATTTTTTGATCTGTATTTAAAAGAGCAATTGCTCTATATGATCCTGGGTCTTCCAAGTCCTTGTCAACCTTAGGAATTAGTGTAATTGTAGATTCATTTAGAGATTCCGGCAATTTTCCTTGTTCATATGTATATTTATACACTGCATGTAATCTTGGGGAGATCAGATCTTGAAATTTCTTATAAAATTCTGTACTCAGGCCATCCGGGCCCGCTGCTTTTCCATTATTTAATTATCCGATTGACTCCTCAATATCTTTTATTGATATATCCGCATTCAACAAGTCTCTACCTCCCTGATCTAAGCTGTTAATATTACATTTTTGTAGAAATGTATCCATTTCATCCATTTGTCCTGTTATTTTTGATGAATAAAGACTTTGATAATATTGTAAAAATATATCATTGATATCTTTTGGTAAGGTCGATATATTGCCATTCTCAGATCTAATTCTATGTATCATTTTTTCGTCCTCTCGCTTTCTAAGTTGTCGAGCCAACAATTTTTGCGGTTTATCTCCAAATTCAAAGTGCACTTGTTTAGTTTGTTGATAAAGTTTAATTACTTGATTGGAATATATTTTATTTAGTTTGTATTTTAATATTGCAATTTTATTACTTAACAATTTAGAGGGCTGTTTTGTATTCTCCATATCTAGTTGTTTTATCTCTTTTTCCAAGTTTTGTTCCGTCTTTCTATTTTCTTTATTAAAGTATGCTTGTGCCGATATTATAGCTCCACGCATAAATGCTTTAAATGTATCCCAAAGTAATGATGGTGAAACTTCAGGTTTGTCATTAGTTTCAAAGAATAATTTAATCTGTTTTACCAGATAATCATAACAAGCCTTATCCTTTAATATTTCGGGATTAAACCTCCAATTATTAGATTTTATAATTATATCTTTTAATTTTATCTTAAAAGTTAATGGAGCGTGATCTGAAATAATAATATTATGATATTTTGAATCATATGTAAATGGAAGTAATTTTGAATCTATTAAAAAATAGTCTATCCTCGAGTAAGTTCCGAATACAGGTGAGAAAAATGAATATTCTCGTCCTATTGGATTATCTATTCTCCAGATGTCCTTAACGTTTGCTGTACTAATAAAGGAATTTATAAGTATGCTTGACTTAGAAATAGATTTACTTTTTGTTGACGATCTATCTAAATAATTATCCAAAGTACAATTAAAATCTCCTCCAATTATTAAGTTATGTTCTGCAGCTATAGGGATATTATTAAATATTTTCTTAAAAAATAATGGGTTATCAAAGTTAGGGGCATATATATTCATTAGAGTTACTTTTTTAGAATATAATTCCCCTGTAATTATTACATACCGACCTTCTGTATCCTCTATTATAGAACTTAATTTAAAAGGTATACCTTTACGAATGATTATTGCAACCCCTCTAGATTTATGTATAAATGAGGAGTGATACACTTTCGAAATCCATTTAGCTGTTAGTCTGTGTCGAGCATCTTTTTTAAGGTGGGTCTCTTGAAGAAAAGAGACGTCAGACTTCAATCTGTTTAATTGAGCTAACACCTTACCTCTTTTAATTGGCTCATTAACTCCCTTAACATTCCAACTACAGAAGGTGATTCCATTACCCCCAATCTTCCCATTAGTATCTTGCATTTTACTATTAAGGTGGTTTATATTGGAATAACCGTCCCGGCCCGTACAACTCAACATTGTAACCAGACCTTGGGTTGACGAAAATTAGTGTACGTCTTTCTATTTCATATACACGTCTCTTTGAACTGACTATATAATACCAATCATAAATAATTTCATATACTGTATAATATAAAATCAAATATCTAACATACCTAAAATAATAAAAAGTGTGAGTGAAAGTGAGTTGAAAGGTGTTAGTAAAGTGCTCAGAAAAAAAAATAACTACACCTATATAGAGTGTAGTGTGTGTTAGTGCAAGCCACACTACCGTGGCTACTAATCTACTGACTTCCGTAAAAAAAAAAAGATGTTAATAATTCCAGCTCCAATCTTAAATGCTATATATTTTGGGGTAGGGTACTAAATTTGTATACTTAGTAATAATTCATATTACTAGTGACTATTATAATTACTATTCTAATTAGTAATACTATGTTGGGGGGGGTAGATAATACTATGTTAGGTGAATAATTGCCATTTTATATGGGTAGATAACACAGTAATCTATCCATCTCTCTTTAAACCAAAATTTAAGTCCATGTCCAATATTCATCCTCCTTCTCCATAATGATTCATAACCGCGGATGGGTCATAAAAGTTCAGCCATCATCTTCTTGGTCTTGATCCACTTGTTCTTCTTCCTCTTCTGTTTCATTCTGTATTTTTCGGGCGAATTCCAGTGCTACAGTATGCTTCACGAAACGGAACTCTTTGTTGTTGTAGGTTACTCTTAATGTTGCTGGGTACATCAAGCCATATCTCAGATCCTTCGTATCCTTCAGATTCCTCAGAACACCTCTTGTTTCTGTGAATAAGGATCTTCTCTTGGCCACTTCCGCCGGATAATCTCTGAAGATACTGATATTATCTCCTTCATACTTAAAATTTTTCTTGCGTATTATTATCTTCATCATTTCTTCAAAAGCATGATCGTAAACCACCTTTACAATCATTTGTCTTGGGGGTGCATCCCTCCTGGGAGCCCGCCTTAATGCCCTGTGTGCACGACCCAACAGGGGTTCTTGATCCAGATTCAAAATATCCTTCAGTAGTTTTGCAGCAAATTTTCGAGGGTCTTGATTTCCCTCGCGACCCTCGCTCAAACCAACTATACGCAAATTCTTACGCCGTTGACGTCCCTCCAGATCGATACATTTCTCATTTATTTTGCGTAATAATTCTGATAGACGTTTGTTCTCGGAGTGGAGTTTCTCTCTCTCCTTGGTGTTTAATGCAGCCATCTCCGTTAGCTCTTTAATTGTCTCTTTTTGTTGGTCGAGCGTAATTATAATAGGATCAATCTTATCATCCAGCATTCTTTCCATACCAGCAGCTGCGTCTCTTATCTCCACCATTTGTTTTTGTAACTCAACATCAGCCTTTTCTTTCCACTCGTTCATCATAATTTTTACCGTTTCTATAACTTCATTTTTTAAATCTTCTTTAATTCTTTCATGAAACACTAGAATATCAGCCCTTAAATTTTTAATATCCTCTTTATAATCCTTCTTATTATCTTTAAGTAATTTCTTCATCTCACCTAGGATATTAACTTTGAGGTCCTCCAGATCAGCTTTCCTCTGTGAAATCTCTTCTTGGGAAGCAGCCAGACTCGAGCCCAGGGCACCAGTCGGGCCTATTTCCCTTTTTCCAGGTTTTTTTCCGGGGGGGGAGCGAGACATCATTTTCTTGAAAAAGTCGCGCGCCTGATGACGTCACGGACCTTTTAAACGCTACCGGAGCCGTTCCCAGTCGTTCTCCCGCGGTGAGTACGGTTGACTGACCCCTAGACCCCCGTTTTTTATACAATTTTTAGTGGAGCTGTAATGGCGCGACTCCACTCACACCATGGCGCCAACCGGAAGTCTTTTTTTTTTAAAAGATTAAACAGAACAAGCTGTCCTTCTTGGTTACTTGGTCCTCCAAAATATTCCAACTGGAATTTAAACTGGAGGTGATGAAGGGATGAGGTTTAGCCAGAGAGGGTTATTGGGAAGAAAGTGCCACTTTAAATTTAGTTGCATCTGGCAACTAAAGGCTTACTCAGTTCAACTTTAGGCTGTGCATGCCATAGGCAAGGAGAAGAAGAAGGAATGAGAATAATTGGAGTGTTAGTGCAAAAAGTGTACAATAGACCGGTTAGTCAGCATTTTCTGTGACTGTTCTCATCAGTGGCAGAGTCGGACGCTAAGCTCTGGTCACCACCAGGGGGAGCAGCTGCGCATTTTCACACATTCTACTACTGGTTCACACACTCGACACACTGCTGCTCAAACAGAAACAATGCTACAATGACAGACCGAATAATGAAAGGCTTGGATAGAATGTTTAGTTTAGAGATGCAGTACGGAAACGGGCCCTTCGCCCCGCCGGGTCCGCGCCGACCAGCAATCCCCGCATATTAACGCTATCCTAAACACACAAGGAACAATATTTACAATTACCAAGCCAACTGACCTACAAACCTGTGCGCCTTTGGAGTGGAGTGGATGTTTCCTCTAGTGGGATAGTCTATGACTAGAGATCATAGCCTCAGAATTAAAGGACGTTCCTTTAGGAAAGGGATGAGGAGGAATTTCTTTAGTCAGAGGGTGGTAAATCTGTGGAATTTTTTCCCATAAAATGCTGTGGAGGCCAAGTCAATGGAGATGTTTAAGGCAGAGATAGATTTTTGATTAGTATGGGTGTCAGAGGTTATGCGACAAAGGTAGGAGAATGGGGTTAGGGGGAAGAGATGGATCAGCCATTATTGGATGGCGATGTGAACTTGATGGGCTGAATGGCCTAATTCTTTTCTCACTTATGACCCGGGTTCAATTCTGACCCCTGCTGTCTGCGTGGAGTTTGCATGTTCTCCCTGTGACCGTGTGGGTTCACTCTGGGTTACTCCCATATCCCATAGATGTGCGGTTTGTAGTTTAGTTGCCCTAAATGTGTAAGGAGTGGATGCGAAAGTTGGATAAAATAGAACTACTGTGAATGATTGAAATTAATCGATGGTCGGCGTGAACTCAGTGCGTCGAAGGGCCAGATTCCATACTGTATCTCTAACCTAAACAAAACCTTACGACACACGTTTTGACACAGATGGAGGTCATTCAGCCCATCAGGTTCTTGCTAGCTCTCATCTGAGCAATCCCATCAGTCACATTCACCCTTCCTACTTCCCCTCTCATCAGCTGCCCTTTAATTCACTTGAGCCGCATCCAAGTCTCTCTGGTGATCCTCTCCATCTTGCTTTCCCCTCGAGTTGCAGTTCACTGAAACATCATTGGTAGCTCCTGCCATTGCTTCACCACGCCATCCCAAAGCCATCGGGTGGGTTGGTCCAATATCCTGATAGTTATAAGAAAGTAGCTCTTCCCGGACCAGGTGGAGTGGAATTGGGCTTCTGTATCTCCTGCTCAAAGGTCGCAACAATGAAACGGCACGGAGCGGGATGGTGAGGATCCTTCATGACAGATGCACCTTCACGAGGCAGCACCTCGTGTGGATGCTTTCAATGGTGGGGAGGGCTGTTTGTGTTCCTACTATCATTGTATACTATATATCTTATGGCAGTGATGCTTACAAAATGAGCACTAGATTACATGATTTATTAAATCATAGAAAAACGGCCAGAAAGTTCAACCTGTGGGTTTTTGTCCAGGATGTTTAAAATTAAGTGCAGTTTAGTTCCGTTTCCTTCATTTTACTTGTGAACTTGTGTGTTCCTCATTTTGTGTAATTAACTAGCTCCTTTTTACGGTTCTTTGTGGTCGACTTTCTATATGTTTTTCGGTGTTATCCTAATGATTTTTTCTGCTCTGGACCTTTCACCAGTACATGTATTTGAATCTTTGATTTTTAGCCATAAATCAAAGCGTGTTTTTTGACTGGGTGGCATCACGGCCTGGTTAGGCAACGAACCATCAGGAACGAAGGAAAAGTGGTGGACACTGCCCACAGGTTTTTGTTTTTTTTTCCTTTTTTGATTCTATCAAAATACTTCATTTTGAGAACCTTGCTTAAGCTTATCTGAAGAAGGGTCTTGACCTAAAACATCACCCGCTCCTTCTCTCCAGAGATGTTGCCTGTCCCGCTGTGTTACTCCAGCATTTTGTGTCTACCTAAGCTTGTTTACAAGCTCTTGCAAACTCTCCACTTAACCTTTCTGGTTCAAGGAGAGCTGCGCAAAGTTTACAAGCTCTTTGCATCCCCAGTAACCTCTGTGCCCTAATGTAAAGACAGTACCCTTCCTGGACCATGGTGACCAGAATTGTCCACAATGCTCTTGCTGAGTCCTATCCAATAATTTTATTAAAGTTCTAGCGCCCCCCCCCCCCCCCATCAAGAAATAATGGGTAATTGGTGATTAATTGTTGGCATGGTTGCACCAGGTTCAACAAGTCAAGTCAAGAGAGTTTATTGTCATGTCCCAGATAGGACAATGAAATTCTTGCTTGCTGCAGCACAACTGAATATTGAAAGCAAAAATACAGAACAGTTCAGTTCAATATACACATAAATAAGCAGATAAAGTGCGATAGGCTGTTACAGTTCATAGTCTGTTTGATGGCGAGTTTAATAGCCTGATGGCTGTGGGGAAGAAGCTGTTCCTGAACCTGGATGTAATAGACTTAAGGCTCCTGTACCTTCTGCCCGATGGTAGCGAAGAGATAAGGATGGTGTGGGTCCTTGATGATGATGATGGCTGCCTTTTGAGGCGGCGACTGCGATAGATACCTTCGATGGTGGGGAGGTCAGAGCTGATGATGTCCCAACTGGGCATTAAAAGCAAATAGTAACTGCTTTGTTATGCAATTTCTTCAAATGTGCAAAACAACTTTCTTTTCGAGATACATCAGTCTAATGAAGGGTCCCAACCCGAAACATCATCTGCCTGTTCCCGTTCATGATACAAGAAAGAGGAAGTTTGCAAATGAAATGCACAAAATGGAACTAAACATAATTGCCTGACCCACTGCGCTCTACCAGAGCTTTGTTTTTTGTTCAAAATACTCCCTTTGGCATATCTTATTTGGTGATGTATCGCATAAGAGTCGAGAGAATCAAGTCAAGTGTTTTATTGCCATGTGTCCCAAAATGGAATATTGACATTCAATGAACAATGCTCCCAAGTATCTAGTGCAATCAAGGCACTTTGTAGTTTGGAGTTTAGTTGGAGTTCATTGTGTTCAATAGCCTGATGCTTGTTGGGAAGAAGCTGTTCCTGAACCTGGACGTTACAGTTTTCAGGCTCCTATCCCTTTTTGTGGCAGCAGAGTTTGTGGATCCCTTCGATCGTGGGGAGGTCAGCACCTGTGATAAACTGGGCAGTGTCCACCACTGTTTGCAATCCTTTAATCCTGGGGGTTGAAGTTGCCGAAGCAGGCTGCGATGAAACCAGTCAATCTGTCCTTGGAGTGTTTGGTGGTGCTGTTGGGGAGGATTTAAACTAATGTGGCAGGGGGATGGGAGCATGGGCAGATAGACAGAGGGGTGTAAAATGAAGGTAGAAGCAATAGGTTGCAAGGTTAAAAGTGGCAGGCAGTTAGACAAATCTAGGGTAAAAATCAAAAAGGGCCACTTTTCAACATAGTTGTATAAGGGGTAACAGTGTTGTAAAAAAAAACCTGAAGGCTTTGTGTCTCAAAGCAAGAAGCATTCGTAATAAGGTGGATGAGTTGAATGTGCAGATAGTTATTAATGAATATGATATAGTTGGGATCACGGAGACATGGCTCCAGGGTGACCAAAGCTGGGAGCTGAACATCCAGGGATATTCAATATTCAGGAGGGATAGACAGAAAGGAAAGGGAGGTGGAGTAGCATTGCTGGTTAGAGAGGAGATTAACACAATAGAAAGGAAGGACATTAACTTGGAGGATGTGGAATCGATATGGGTATAGCTGCGAAACACTAAGGGGCAGAAAACGCTAGTGGGAGTTGTGTACAGGCCACCTAACAGTAGTAGTGGAGTTGGGGATGACAGGAAATTAGAAATGCGTGCAACAAAGGTAAAACCGTTATAATGGGTGACTTCAATCTACATATAGATTGGGTGAATCAAATTGGCTGGGGTGCTGAGGAAGAAAATTTCTTAGAATATATGCGGAATAGTTTTCTAAACCAACATGTAGAGGAACCAACGAGAGAGCAGGCTATTCTAGACTGGATATTAAGTAATGAGGAAGGGTTAGTTAGCAGTCTTGTTGTGCGTGGCCCCTTGGGCAAGAGTGACCATAATATGGTTGAGTTCTTCATTAGGATGGAGAGTGACATTGTTAATTCAGAAACAAAGGTTCTGAACTTAAAGAAAGGTAACTTTGAGGGTATGAGACGTGAATTGGCCAAGATAGACTGGCAATTGATTCTTAAAGGGTTGACGGTGGATATGCAATGGAAGGCATTTAAAGACTGCATGGATGAGCTACAACAATTGTTCGTCCCAGTTTGGCAAAAGAATAAATCAGGGAAGGTAGCGCATCCGTGGATAACAAGGGAAATCGGGGATAGTATCAAAACAAAAGATGAAGCATACAAATTAGCCAGAAAAAGCAGCCTACTAAAGGACTTGGAGAAATTCAGAGTCCAATAGAGGAGGACAAAGGGCTTAATTAGGAACGGGAAAATAGATTATGAAAGAAAACTGGCAGGGAACATAAAAACTGACTGCAAAAGTTTTTATAGATATGCGAAGAGAAAAAGATTAGTTAAAACAAATGTAGGTCCCTTGCATTCAGAAACAGGTGAATTGATCATGGGGAACAAGGACATGGCAGACCAATTGAATAACTACTTTGGTTCTGTCTTCACTAAGGAAGACATAAATAATCTGCCGGAAATAGCAGGGGACCGGGGGTCAAATGATATGGATGAACTGAGTGAAATCCAGGTTAGCGGGGAAGTGGTGTTGGGTAAATTGAATGGATTAAAGGCCGATGAATCCCCAGGGCCAGATAGGCTGCATCCCAGAGTACTTAAGGAAGTAGCCCCAGAAATAGTGGATGCATTAGTGATAATTTTTCAAAACTTTAGATTCTTGAGTAGTTCCTGAGGATTGGAGGGTAGCTAATGTAACCCCACTTTTTAAAAAGGGAGGGAGAGAGAAGACGGGAAAATACAGACCAGTTAGTCTAACATCGGTAGTGGGGAAAATGCTCGAGTCAGTTATTAAAGATGGGATAGCAACACATTTGGAAAGTGGTGAAATCATTGGACAAAGTCAGGATGGATTTATGAAAGGTAAATCATGTCTGATGAATCTTATAGAATTTTTCGAGGATCTAACTAGTAGAGTGGATAAGGGAGAACCAGTGGATGTGTTATATCTGGACTATCAGAAGGCTTTCGACAAGGTCCCACATAAGAGATTAGTATGCAAACTTAAAGCACACGGTATTGGGGGTTCAATATTGATGTGGATAGAGAACTGGCTGGCAGACCGTAAGTAAAGAGAAGGAGTAAATGGGTCCTTTTCAGAATGGCAGGCAGTGACTAGTGGGGTACCGCAAGGCTCAGTGCTGGGACCCCAGCTATTTACAATATATATTAATGATATGGATGAGAGAATTGAATGCAACATCTCCAAGTTTGTGGATGACACGAAGCTGGTGGGCAGTGTAGGCTGCGAGGAGGCTGCAAGGTGACTTGGATAGGTTGGGTGAGTGGGCAAATGCATGGCAGATGCAGTATACTGTGGATAAATGTGAGGTTATCCACTTTGGTGGCAAAAACAGGAAAGTAGGCTATTATCTGAATGGTGGCCGATTAGGAAAAGGGGAGGTGCAACGAGACAAGGGTGTCATGGTACACCAGTCATTGAAAGTAGGCAGGGGCTACACAAAAAGCTGGATAAACTCAGCGGGTGCAGCAGCATCTAAGGAGATGGGCGACGTTTCGGGTCGAGACCCTTCTTCAGACATGAAAGTAGGCATGCGGGTGCAGCGGGCTGTGAAGAAAGCGAATGGTATGTTAGCATTCATAGCAAAAGGATTTGAGTACAAGAGCAGGGAGGTTCTACTGCAGTTGTACAGGGTCTTGGTGAGACCTCACCTGGAGTATTGCGTACAGTTTTGATCTCCTAATCTGAGGAAAGACATTCTTGCCATAGAGGGAGTACAGAGAAGGTTCACCAGACTGATTCCTGGGATGGCAGGACTTTCATATGAAGAAAGACTGGATAGACTCGGCTTGTACTCGCTAGAATTTAGAAGGTTGAGGGGGGATCTTATAGAAACTTACAAAATTCTTAAGGGGTTGGACAGGCTAGTTGCAGGAAGATTGTTCCCAATGTTGGGGAAGTCAAGAACAAGGGTCACAGTTTAAGGATAAGGGGGAAGTCTCTTAGGACATTTTTCACACAGTGATGAATCTGTGGAATTCTCTGCCACAGAAGGTAGTTGACGCCAGTTCATTAACTATATTTAAGAGGGAGTTAGATGTGGCCCTTGTGGCTAAATTGATCAGGGGGTATGGAGAGAAGGCAGGTACAGGATACTGAGTTGGATGATCAGCCATCATCATTTTAGTGGCGGTGCAGGCTCGAAGGGCCGAAAGGCCTACTCCTGCACCTATTTTTTATGTTTCTATGTCTGGAGCTGATAGAGAACCGGATGTTCACCCATTGCTATCGGGCAGCTTCAACAACAACCGCAGGATGCAAAGTGTTAAAACACTGGTGATAATGTCCTGTGTTTGCATGGGTTTGGTTAAAGACTTGCCCAGAAACGAAAAAGGATGGCAGTGCAAATGTAGCTCCCACAGATAGTGACGTCAATGCGTAGGTTGTGGTCCTGAGTCACGTCCTGTGCTTCAGTCAGATATTAGTCACAGTTTCTAGGAAGGTGAGTATGGTCTCAGGCCCAATCCAACCTGGCTAGCTGGGTGTTTGAAATGTGCTTTCATAAGCACACACCAGAGGTAACTTAGGCAGCTTCTGTGTGGGATGTTGACAACTTTCAGACAGGGTGAGAGACTGTTTAGTGGAGGTCATCTCACCACTGGTCCTCTGGTCAGTTAATGGCTGACAAGAAAGAGGAGGCCAACAGGTTGGAAACAAACGTTGCGACATAAGCACAAAATCAAGTTTGTTGCTGCCGTGCAGGTGGGCCACAGTAACATCACAATTGAATTATTGGTCTGGCAATCCTGGAGGTTTGTGTTTATTATTGTCAAGTCTGCCGAACTGCAGTTTGACTTTGCATTTGCATGCTACCCAATCAGATCAGACAGTGCCGTGCATTAATGCAATCAAGTCAAATTCAAGCACTGTGGATAGAGCAAAGGGATTTCAAGTTTCAGTATCTTCTGCCGGGCAGCAACGTGGAATGACAGCGTGTACAGCACAGGAACAGGCCCGTTGGCCCCAATGTCCATGCCCATCATGATGCCGAGTTAATCTCAACTGCCTGCAGGTGATCCATATCCCTCCATTCCCTGCATATCCATGTGCCTGTCTAAAAGCCACTACTATACCTGCTTCCATCATCACTCCTGGTACCACATTCCAGGCATCCACCACTATACTAAAAAAAACCTCCCCCTTGCATTATCTTTAAATTTTGTCCCTTTTACCTTAAAGTTATGCCCCTTAGTCTTTGACATTTCCAGGCTGGCAAAGGACAGTTTACCCTATGTTTGCCCCTGTACATTTTATATACTCCCATCTATACTTCTCTCAATTGATTTGTCCAACCTGTCCTAATAACTCGTATATCCTCTGATCCAGGCAGCATCCTGGTAAATTTATTCTGCACCCTCTCCAAAGCCTCCACATCATTCCTCAAATGGGGAGACAAGAACAGCCCAATCAATCAAAGACCTATGAAGTTGCAACATAACTTCCTGACTAGTATATTCATGCTTTCTCCCAGTGAAGGCAAGCATACCATATGCTTTCTTTACTACTGTATCTATTTACGTTGCCCCTTTCAGGAAGCTGTGAATCTGGATCCTAAGATCTCTGTGCACATCAATGCTGTTCAAGATCTTGCCATAGGAGTGTAGGAACGAACTGCAGATGCTGGTATATGCCAAAGATGGGCACAAAGTGCTGGAGTAACTCAGCGGATCAGGCAGCATCTCTGGAGAAAAGGGATGGGTGGTATTTTGGGTTGGAGCCCATCTTCAGACATATCCATGCCATAGGAGCTCTAGTACATCCTCTCCAAAGCCTCCATAACCTTTGTGTAATGGGCCCAACAAAACTGCACGCAATTGTCCAAATGCAGCCTAAGGGCCTTTTTGGATTTTTACTGGAGCACCATCAAATGCCGCAGTGGGATTTCAGATGAGTCATTAAATTCTCGAGCTAAAAGCCAGAGTTGGCAATGGTGAGCGTGACTGGCACAGGAACCCTGCTGCTGCCCAAAGTGAAGAGAGCTGTCTGTTTCACCCGTTTCTGACGAGTGAGAATTTCAGAAGAGATATTAAGCCCACGTGATTTAAAGCAAAGGGTTTAGCAGGAGCGGAGTGCCATCACCCTTGGTGAAAACAACGTTTAGCTCTCAGTTAACACTTTTTATTAAAAATAAAGTTAGTTAATATGCCCACTTGTCACATTGCAAGTTCTGGGAAATCTGCCAAAATGTGGCCTGGATGTCCCCGCTTCGTCTGCTTATTTTTGGAAATGAATTGGCAGACAGAGGAGGGTCTGCTGTGGAGAATGGGAGATTTAAGCCCTTGTACAAGTTGCACGTTGTAATTGCCCCGTGCCTATTTGTACGGAGGATTGCGTTCACCTTTGATCATCCTGCTGCAGACAGGATGCCATTAAGCTGGAACGGGTGCAGAGAGACTCGTGAGGATGCTGCCAGGATTTTACTTTGGACTATAGAGACACAGTGCAGAAACAGGCCCTTCAGCCCAACAGGTTCACGCCAGCCAGCACTATCCTACACACCAGAGACAATTTACAGTTTTTTGCTGAAGGCAGTTAACCTACAAACTTGTACATCTTTGGAGTGTAGGTGGCAACTGGGGCACCTGGAGAAAGTCCACCCTGTTACAGGGGGAATGTACAAACTCCGTATGTACAGGCATAGTCGGGGTAGAACCCAGGACTCTGGCACTGTAAGGCAGCAACTCTACTGTTGCGCCATTATGCCACCCCAGGACGTGAGGGGCTGAGCTAAAGGGTTATACAAAATCATGAGGGGATTATATAGGGTGAACACACATAGTATTTTACCCAGGGTAGGTGAATGAAAAGCAAGAGGATATAGGTTTAAGATGGGTGGGACAAGATTTAATTGGAACCTGTGGGGGTCTTTTTCACTCAGTGGGTATATGGAATGAGATGCCAGAGGAGGTAGTTGAGGCAGGTACTATAACCAGCCATTAAAAGACACATCAATAGGAAAGGCTTAGAGGAATATGGACCTAACATAGGCACATGGGACTAGCTAAAATGCTGTACTTGGTCGTCTTGGATAAGTTGGGCCTATTTCCGTGTTGTGTGACTCTAAGGTGGCTCACCATCATCTTCTAAAGAGTAATTAAGGATGGGCAGTAAATTGAATAAATAATATAAATACGTGATGTGCAAAGCATTGTAATAGTGTGGGACCTAACTACCTCTCTCCTTTGAAATGTTCCTTGGATCCTCCCTCTTGGAGCAAGCCTGTTGTTCTCCACCTGGTGGAACCTATCCTTGCCCTTAGCATCTTCTCTTTTGACTTCTATCACTTTCTTCAGGTTAAAGGTGTAGCCATGAGCAATTGCATGGAGCCCTGCTAAGCCTGTCTTTTTTACTGGGTATATTGAATACTTCTTGTTGCAAACGTAGCCCAGCACCATTCCCCTTCTCTGTCAGCATTAGATTGGGGCTGCCTCCTGCATTTGTACAGAAATCTTTGATTTCATCAGCCATGTGACAAATTTCCACCCTGCCCTCAAATTGAACTATCTCCCCTGATTTCTCTGCCTCCATCACTGGGAACCAACTATAGACTGTCATCTACAACAAGCCCACCAACTCCCACAGTGGGCTTTCCCTCCTTCCACATTGCCTCTTGCAAGAATGCCATCACATACTCTCAATCCCTTCATCTCCGCAGCATCTGGTCCCAAGATGAAGCTCTCCACTCTGACATCCAAGATGTCCTCTTTCCCCAGTATCCTCAAAATCTAGTACCTTATTGTGACTTACATTTTATTTGATAAGCTGTGGGATGGCTTACTATTGGTTTAAAGGTTTTTAAAAGTCCACTATCCTCCTATCCTCAATGATTAATTCCAACCAATTAAAAAATTATGTTTGTAATTAGAAATGAGCTGCATTGACGTGGGCCCACTCAGTATACGGCCAGATGTATTGCACTTTGTACAACTGAGATAGACAGAGCATGAAGTTCATATTTAAGATCCAGATATGTTTTTTACCTCCCCTTTCGCTTCCTTGTACCTCTGCCCAGAGTTGCTACTAAATAGAGGCAATTCTGTGCACCTCTTTGAGGGGTGAGTTCTTGTTGACTCAGTGGTCTTTAATTTTGTCTGAAAAGGACAACTTCCTGCAGACATTAGAACACTACAGAAAGGGCTACTCTTTTTTTTGTTTTTGGAGTCCTGATCAGAAATATCACCTAGTCATCTGCTCCACAGATGCTGCCTGATCTGCTGAGTTACACACGGACTTTGGGTTTTGCTTTCTCTCTTGATTTCTAGCCTGACCTTGTATACGTTCGAACCAAAGATCATAGAGATCAAAGATCCACTCTCTGATCTTTGATTAGAACCACCCCTTTGCATCACATGAGTCAGCTTTGGTGAACAATCTCTCTCAAGCAGTCTTGAAGCCATTGCACCACATGTTTCTCAATGATACCAGTGAGCATTCAGGAATGTTGGGTTTATTGACAATCCATTGGTGCAAATTACCCCAATTTCTTTGTTCATCATTGACTAGCAAAGTTGTGTAATCTAATGAGAATTGAAACAAAATTCAACAGTGGCACAGCTGGTAGAGCTGCCAGCTCACAGCACCAGAGACCGAGATCTGATCTTGACCTTAGCTGCTGTCTGTGTGCGAATTGCATGTTCTCCCTATGACTGCAAGGGTCCCCCCCCCCCCCCCCCCCCAGTGCTCTGATTTTCTTGTATCCCAAAGACGTGCAGGTTTGTAGGTTCATTGACCTCTGTAAATTGGCTCTAGTGTGTAGAGAGTGGATGAGAAAGTGGTATAACATAGGACTAGTGCGAACAGGTGATTGAAGGTCGGTGTGGATTCGGTGGGCTATAGGGCCCATTCCCATGCTGTGTCTTTCAATTAATCAGTCAAGATGGCAGTAATAATGCACATTCCCCAGAGTTTTGTTACTGGCCCAGGTTTTGGGCAGGGTCTCGGTTCTCTGAGATGTGTCAACCATTTTCTTCGAGCTGATTGCCATTCCAGTCAATGTGCCTCTAACTTGTTCGTACACGTCTGCAGTTCACCAATTGATTTGGCGATGATTGCCGTGTTTTATAGGATCCTGATACTCAGTGATCTGAGTGAGTTATTGCTCCCTGATGTTTAACAAGCGGTCGCCCTTCTTCGTTCCAATTAGTCACAGCATAAGAAAGGTTCCCTTTCTTTTATACTTGCTTCAGTGATGTTCCATTCTTCCCCAAGACGGTTATCTTCAGTCCCTCATTGAACTGTTTGTGAATGGCTAGATTTCAATAGGATCCCACTGTGTCAAAGGCCTTTAGCAGGTCAACAAATGCAACATGTAGAGGTGCCTGGGAAGGAACTGCAGATGCTGGTTCACACCGAAGATTGACACAATGCCGGAGTAGCTCAGGCAACATGCATCTCTGAACATTGCTTCAGGTCTGAGATGCTGCCTTACAGCACCAGAGACCCGGGTTCGATCCTGACTGCGGGTGCTGTCTTTATGGAGTTTGTACGGTCTCCCCGTGACCTTAAAACGCATAGGCTTCCTCCAGCTGTTCCGGTTTCCTCCCACGCTCCAAAGATGTACAAGTATCACTGGGGGGGGGGGGTAAAATTCCGAATCCCCTCTTGATTTTATGCACTTCTATAAGATGCCTTGTGCTCCAAGGCATGTAATCCTAGTCTGCCCTACTTCTGGCAACAGCCTCATAAATCTTCTCTGCACTCTCTCCAGCTTAGTGGCATCTTTCAAGGTTGTTGAATGGTTGCACGCTCATCAATTTTTACATTTCAAACTTTGCTGTTTGTCTGCGCGTGTAATTGTTATTTCCTGTCCCATTACATTAAGTTTCCATATCTCAGTTACAAATCCAGCTACCCAATGATTTACAAATTTACCCTGGTAAACTGCACTATATTTTTCACTTGGTCGCATTGATCGATCTTTATGCAATTATGTGGCATTCAGTAAATTATGAATCACAAATTAAATATGTGAAAATCTTTCAAATGATTAGCATTGGAAAATTTTAATAAAATGTAGACTCCTGCTTAGTTTCAGAGATACAGTGTAGAAACAGGCCCTTCAGCCCACCGAGTCTGCACTGACCAACGATGACCCTGTGCATTGGTTCAATCCTACACACAGGCGACAATTTACAGAAGCCAATTAACCTGCAACCCTGCACGTCTTTGGCGTGCGGGTGGATCCCGGAGCACCTGGTGAAAACCCACAATGCGGAGATTGGATCAGCGGCAATCTGTAGCTCAAGGAGCTAAACACTCTCACGTTTTAATTCGTCTTTGTGTTCTCCACAACACTTGTCAGCTCATGTTTCTGTTTCAGTCCATAGGTGATTCAGGCGCTTCTCTCTCTACCCGTGGCATTCAGGCGGTCAGGCAGCAACAATGGTAAAGCACTTCTTCGATTTATCTACTCTCAGGAGTTCCTGGGACCAAGTTGCCTCTGCATTTTGGCAACGCTATCCAAACCCCTACAGGTAGGTCGCAAAGTTGTACGTTTAAAGTTTATTATATTTTTTTAATCGCCCATTTGTTGAGAAATGTTTTGTGGGGTCAGTAGATTCGATCACCATTTTATCTCCAAACTATACTAATGCAGAGTATTTAAACTTTAGAGATACAACGTGGAGACAGGCCCTTCTGCCCACCAAGTCCATGCCAACCAGCGATCGCCCCCCCCACACACTAGCACTGTCCTACACACTAGGGACAATTTATCATATTTTGCTGAAGCCAATTAACCTAGAAACCTGCACATCTTTGGAGTGTGGGAGGAAACCGGAGCACCCGGGGAAAACGGGTCCGAGGGAGAACGTGCAAACTCCGTACAGGCACCACCCCTAATCAGAATCGAACCCGGATCTCTAGCGCTATAAGGTACCAAATCTACCGCTGTGTCACTGTTCCTGCCCTTGAAGAATGTAGCACAGAAAGGGGTCCTTCAGCCCACCTAGCTTATGTCAACTATAAAACACCTATTTACATCAAATACCATTTTATTCTCTCCGCCTCATCAACACGCATCAAACTCTTCCATTAACCTTACACACTACTGGTAATTTGCGGTGGCCAATTGACTTACCAACACTCGTGTCTGGGGGGGGGGCAGTCAGAAGAAACCCATGTGGCTACAGGGAGAGTGTGCAAACTCCATGCAGACAGCACCAGAATAGTGGATTAAACCCAGGTCGCTGGAGCAACAAGGCAGCGCCTTCCTTCTCTCCACCCCACACTCCGTGTGTTTGAACCTGTCTGGGGTTTACGTGTGAAGAATGAGCAAAAAAAGGTCAATGGTGCATCAGCTATTGTGCATATTTTCAATGTTAAAGTTGAACTTTTTACGGTGTCTTTGAACGATGGCACGATAAAGTTGTTCTCTGGACCCCCTCCAAGGCCAGCACATCCTTTCTCAGATATGGTGCCCAAAATTGCTCACAATGCTCCAAATGCAGTCTGACCAGCGCCTTAGAGAGCCTCAACATTACATCCCTGTTTTTGTATTCTAGCCCTCTTGCCTTCCTTACCACCGATTTGACTTGCAGAATAACCTTTGGGGAATCCCACACTGGTCCCTTTGAACCTCCGATTTCTGGATTCTCTCTCCATTTGGAAAATAGTCTGTGCCTTTATTCCTACTACCAGAATGCATGACTCCACACTTTGCTATACTATATTCCATGTACTGGCTTGTAGATTAATTTGGCTTCGGAAAGGAAAAATACTGTAAATTGGCCCTGGTGTGTAGTGTACGGGGACCGTTGGCCAGCACAGACTCTGGCCGAAGTATGTATACGCTGTATCTCTAAACTAAACCAAAACTAAAAAAAATCCAGCAAATATTGGAAATCAAAAATAAAGAAATATCATTGTGTATGTACTCAGCAGGTCAGGTGACGTGGGTGAGCTGAGAGACAGCGTTGTGGGCAGCACAGTAGTGCTTTGCATGGCTCCTGCAACTCTGATTCGATCTTCTGTGGTTTACACGTTTGCCTCTTGACAACATGGTTCACATGTCCCAAAAGTGTGCTGAAGGTTAATTAGTTGTTGTAAAGTAGCCCTTGGTCTCGGTGAAGGGTTGGAGAATTAGGCAGAGATGGTAGCAATACGAATGGGTTGCAGGAAAATAAGTGGGACAGTGGTATGGGCAAATCGTACAGCGTGGAGAGAGACACCCCAGATGAAGTCGTCCATGCCGACCAAGACGCCCCATCCAAGCTAGTCCTATTTGCCTCAGTTTGACCAGTATCCTACTCGACCTTTCTTATCCATGCTCCTGTCCAAATATCTATTAAATGTCGTCATTGTTCCTAACTTTCTGGCAGCTCGTTCCATGTGCTTGCCACCCCTTGTGTGGAAAAAGTTGTCCTTCAGATTTTTATTAATATTTCCCCGCTCACTTTAAGCCTTAGCCCTCTAGTTCCCGATTCCCCAATCCTTTGGGGGGGGGGGGGGGGGGGGGGAGGGTGTATGCATTTACCCTATTGGTAGCATTCTGAGAGCTAGCATAGCCTCAATGGGCTGAATGTACTCTTACGTGGTAAGAGATATAATTGAGAAATGTGACATTTTGAGTTGGAGAAACAAGTACTGACAGATGCTGGTTTACAAATAAAGACACAGATTATTTACTGGAGTCTTTCAACGGGACAGACAGCATCTCTGGAGAATGTGGGTGGGTGGTATTTTGTGTTGGGTCCCTTCTGGAGAATGTGGGGGGGTGGGGGGGGGTGGAAGAAAGCTGGGTGTAGAAGGACAGACTCTGGCAAGTGATCATAACACAACATATTTGGAGTTTGAGTTATTTCATCAGAACTAGGAAAATAAATCAAATGTTTTGGGTTGTAGGAGAGGACTAAGATGCCTGAGATGGTCTCTGGGCTGAAGTGACCATCTATGCTAACTGAGTGATTGTATTTGATTAGAAGGATGAGAGGGGATCTTATTAAAAACATATAGGATTATTAAGGGTTTCGACATGCTAGAGGCAGCAAACATGTTCCCGATGTTGGGGGAGTCCAGAACCAGGGGCCGCTGTTTAAGAATATGGGTTAAGCCATTTAGAACGAAGATGAGGAAAAATCTTTTAACACAGAGTTGTGAATCTGTGGAATTCTCTCCCTCAGAAGGCAGTGGAGGCCAATTCTCTAGATGGTTTCAAGAGATTAGATAGAGCTCTTAAAGATAACAGAGTCGGGGGATATGGGGAGAAGTCAGGAACGGGATACTGATTGAGGATGATCAGCCATGTTCACAGTGAATGGCGGTGCTGGCTCGAAGGGCCGAATGGCCTACTCCTGCACCTATTGTCTATTAATTGTATTTATAGTATTAAATACAATTATTAAAAAACTCTGTTGTGATATAACCGTCCACTCACTTACAACCCGGGGTTAGCTCACAGCGACCAATTAACCTATCAACCCGCACGTCTTTAGGACATGGGAGGAGAGCGGAGCAGCCATGAGGGACACCTGCACTGTCACATTGGGAACGTGCAGCATGAGGACAAACATGGGCAAAAGTCCTTCTTGTGGACATTTCCAACGGTG
Organism: Raja brachyura; assembly: GCA_963514005.1. Next base: position 119,831,095 of record OY740783.1, on the reverse strand, counting down.
ATTTCTTCTTCCCACTTCAGCAAACACGTGTTAACTGAAGATGTGATTTACCGTGAAGTGACCTCGGACAACAAGCTGCTCTCCAGACGTCTGCTGACAAAGACCAACCGCTTGCCTCGATGGGGGGAGATGGTCTTCCCGACCAACCTGGCGCGCTCCGTCTTTGTCATCGAAGATTCCATCGTTGACTTCCAGAACCGAACGTTTACCACATTGACGTGGAACATTAACCACACGCGTATCATGGTGGGTACAACCTTTTCCTTCAACCGCGCGAGACAGTGTCTGGGTGTCGTCACGTGTGTTGTCTTCTCTGTAATTTGCTGGCTTTTTGTAAAGCTTCACTTAATGATGGCTATCTACCATCGTGTTGAAAGTAAAATAACGAGCTGCACAACTTTAGTTTAGTTCAGATTAGAGATACAACGTGGAAACAGGCTATTGGCCCTGCTGAGCACGCTGACCAGTGATCATCTGTGCACTAGTTCTATCCTATACATCAAGCCAATTAACCTACAAACCTGCTCGTCTCTAAAATGTGGGAGGAAACCAGAGCACCCGGAGAAATCCCATACGGTCACAGGGAGTGCATACAAACTCTGTACAGACTGCACCTGTGGTCAGGATTGAACCAAGGTCTCTAGTGCTGTGAGGCAGCAGTTCTTCCACTGTGCCACCCTAAACTTCAGCTTTATATTGCAGCTTTACAAGACTTTGGATAGACTGCATTTGGAGTATTGCAGCAAGTTCTGGTTGCCCCCAAGAACGTGGAGTCTTTAGAGAGGGTACAGAAAAGGTTTATCAGAATGTTGCCTGGATTAGAGGATATAAGGTATAAGGAGAGGGTGTACAGACTAGGATTGTTAGATCCTGACCACCATTGAGGGAGGACCTGATAGAAGTATGAAATGAAGAGAGACATCGATAGGGTAGACAGTCAGAACCTTTATTCCCAGGATGAAAACGTCAAAGACCGGAGGGGATAGCTTTAAGGTGAGAGGGGCAAAGATATGCAGGGTAATTTGCTGCCAAGGATGGCGATAGGAGTAAATATGATAGTGATGTGTAAGAGGCTTTTGGATAGGCACATGGATAAGCAGGGGATGGAGAGAGATGGATCACTTGCAGGCAGGGTCGGTTAGTTTAACTTGGCATCATGTTCGGGATGGATGTTGTGGGCCGAAGGGCCTGTTCCTGTGCTGTACTTTTCAGCGTTCTCAAACTGAAAGTGATAGTGGACGACGCAAATGCTGCACTCTCTCCCCTGTTAGAAGGTGTGTCTCTTGGAGCAGCTTGAGGTGGCTAGCTGCTGTGCACAGCTGATTTTGAAAGTGCTATCTTGTGTGGGAGGCATTAAGTGGAGGCATCAAGGTTCATCTGGAAGTCATAGGCTCCGTGGAACTTCCCCCATCTTAGATTGCACTCATCCATCATTCAAAACCACTTAGCAGACATTAGCAAACAGAACTGCCAAATTGTGTACAATGAGGTCCCGCAAAGGCTAATGAGATAAATAGCTAATCTGCTTCAGCAGGGTTGGCAAGTCTCCAACCGTATTGACAAGGCTGGCCTTGCCAAAATCCACTGAACGAAAAACAAAATATGGGTGCAGTCCACAGTAACTCATTTCAGGTTTTGCCCATGGACCCAGGTCGTTTACTGAGGACAGGTTTTTTTTTTTAGAGAGCTTAGTTCAGTTTAGAGATACAGTGTGGAAACAGGCCCTTTGGTCCACCAAGCCCGAGCCGACCAGCAATCTCTGTACACTAACACTATCCTATAGACACTATGGACAATTCAACCAAATCCATTAACTTACAAACCTGGATATCTAGGGCGTGTGGGAGGAAACCGCTAATCCCGGAGAAAAGGCACGCAGGTCACGAGGAGAACGTACAAACTCCATACAGTCAGCACCTGTCGTCACAGTCGAGCCCTGGTCTCTGACACTGTAAGGCAGCAACTATACCGCCATGCCGCCCTTGCTAATTGGTGGACATTTCTTGTATGGCGCCCATAGATGCCCCACCCAAAGCGCATAAATCCACCTGTATTCATCATAACGTTTAACGTGTGCTTTGTGGAAAAAACATCAAAATAAAATTTGCTCCTCGGTTGATTCAAAGTTAGGTTTTGGTTTATTATAGACTGCACAGAGGTACCGCAAAAACCTTTGTATTGTATACCTTGCAAACATCAGATATAGAGTCAGGTCAAACTCAATTACAATTGGTAAAGCAATGGGCAATGATGCAGAGTGCAAAATATAGTTCTCAGCATTGTAGCGCATCAGTTCCACAGGCAGAGTCCAATGTCCACAGAGGGGTGGAGGTGAATCGGACAGTACCCTGGCTTATGGCAGGACTGTTCAGAAGCCTGCTGACAGAGGGGAAGATGCTGTTCCTGACTCTGGTGGTGCGCGCTTTCAACCTTCCGTGCCTTCTGCCGGACGGGAGCAGGGAGAAGTTCGAGTTTGTGATTACTACAGATCACACAAAAAGCCGCAGTAACTCAGCGGGTCAGGCAGCATCTCTGGAGAGAATGAATGGGTCGGGATCATTCTGTAATTACTACAGCTGTTTTTGTGCCGTGTAATCTGCACAGAATGCGTTTAAAAAAATCAGATTTTCAATCTACCTTTGTTTCAGCTGGTGGAGGAAAAGTGTGTCTATCTTCCAAACCCAGAAAACCCAGCATCTACGCAGGTCCAGCGAGAGGCCTGGGTCACCTCCAGTGTGTTCGGCTTTTCACGTGCAATTCAGGTACTGAACCCTTTTACTGACATGTGGGTGACCTTCTACCGCTAATTTCTGCTCCACGTGGAGGTGTGTGAGATGTTATCGAACATGTAGGCAGGTCATCCATAATTTACCAGTGATTGGCAGAAGTGGATGTGTAGGATCAAGTTGAGTTTATTTTCAGCAGTTATTTGTAGGCATTGTGTCAGAACTCAAGAGGTTGGAGCGACAACAGGCCACCCTGCAGTCTGTTTCACTGTCTCTGTACCGTCACAAAGTATCTCTTGGGTCCTCGCACCTTGGGGGCTGGGCGTTGTGGGTGTTAGTAACTACATGATGCGCTTGTCACATGCCACTTCACAAAGCATTTTCAGAGTGAACACAGTCAACGTGAGACAGCTAAAACCAGGCTGAGCAATAGTTTTGTGCATTTTCTTGTGGTTGTTCACTAGCTTCGTCACGTCAAGTTCATTGTCAGAAGCACAAGTTAAGTGAGGTGCAGGTACAATCGAAATCTTGCTTGCAGCTCCTTCCCTGTCACAAAGAAACATAGAAAATAGGTACAGGAGTAGGCCATTCAGCCCTTTGCACCAGCATAGCCATTCAATATGGGCATAGCTGATCATCCAGAATCATGTCCCTGTTCCTGCTTTCACCCCATATCCCTTGATTCTGTTAGCCCTAAGAGCTTTATCTAACTCTCTCTTGAAAACATCAAGTGAATTGGCCTCCACTGCCTTCAGTAGACTCAGACAACATGCAAAATCACGAATCATGTACAGATTATGCACGTTATGCTCGCATTACAGGTGAATTGCACAATTTTTTTTTTTTTAATCTGCAAGACAATAAAAACAAAGACGGCAAAAAAAGACATTAATACAAAATACAATTAGAAGAAACAAGTCCTTAGTAGTGCACAAGGCCACCGACTGACACTAGATTTTAATTTCAATCTCCTTTTAAACTGCAGTTGTACAGGGCCCTGGTGAGACCGCACCTGGAGTATTGTGTGCAACTTTGGTCTCCTAATTTGAGGAAGGACATTATTGCTATTGAGGGAGTGCAGCGGAGGTTCACCAGGTTAATTCATGGGATGGCGGGACTGACATGTGATTGTATTCACTGGAATTTAGAAGGATGAGAGGAGATCGTATAGAAATATATAAAATTCTTAAAGGATTGGACAGGCTAGATGGAGGGAAAATGTTCCCGATGTTGGGGGGAGTCCAAAACCAGGGGTCACAGTTTAAGAATAAGGGGCAGGCCATTTAGGACTGAGGTGAGGAAAAACGTTTTCACCCAGAGTTGTGAATCTGTGGAATTCTCTGCCACAGAATGCAGTGGAGACCAATTCACTGGATGTTTTCAAGAGGGAGTTAGATTTAGCTCTAGGGGCTAAAGGAATCGAGGGATGTAAGGAAAAAAGCAGGAGTATTGATTTTAGATGATCAGCCATGATCATATTGAATGGCTGTGCTGACTCGAAGGGCCGAACGGCCTACTCCTGCACCTATCTTTCTACGTTAAACGCTTTTAATTTTGCACATTGCCAAGATGCAATTGAACTCGGGGTCCAGTCATTACTAAACGGTCTGTGTTTATGAGTAGGTAAGTCTTCAGATGTAAATATGATATTTCTGCTCGGGGCTAAATAAATAACCTGCCCACAATACCCAGGTTGGAATTGGAATTGCACTTGTTCAGTTGTCCGGGATAACAACATTCTGGAGCTGCTCGCAAGGAGGGAAATTGATGGATGTTGTAAAATAACAGAATATATATATATATATAGTGTTATATTCAAAAGTTGGAATTTTCTATTGCCATTTGTAAGCTGCAGTGAACAGCCACACCATAGAAACATAGAAACTATGTGCAGGAAGAGGCCATTTGGCCCTTCGAGCCATTCATTGTGATCATGGCTGATCATCCACAATCGGTAACCCGTACCGCCCTTCTCCCCATACCCATTGATTCCGCTAGCTCCAAGATCTAACTCTCTAACTCTCATGAATGCATCCAGTGAATTGGCCTTCTGCCCTCTGTGGCAGAGAATTCCACAAATTCACAACTCTCTGGGTGAAAATGTTTTTTCTCGTCTCAGTTTTAAATGGCCTCCTCTTTATTATTCGCCTGTTGCCCCCGGTTCCAGAGACTCACCACTCTCTGTGTGAAAAATGTTTTCCTCATCTCGGTCCTAAAGGAATTCCCCTTATTCTTAAACTGTGACCCTTTGTTCTGGACCTCCCCAACATCGGGAACAATCTTCCTGCATCTAGCCTGTCCAACCCCTTAAGAATTTTGTAAGTTTCTATATGATCCTCCCTCAATCTTCTAAATTGAGGGGGGATCTTATAGAAATCCCCCTTAATTTCCTCATATGACAGTCCCGCCATCCCGAGGATTAACCTCGTGAACCTACGCTGCACTGTCCCAATAGCAAGGATGCCCTTCCTCAAATTAGGAGACCAGAACTGCACATAATACTCCAGATGTGGTTTCACCTGGGCCCTGTACAACTGCAGAAGTACCTCTTTACTCCTATACTCAAATCCTCTCTTTATGAAGGCCAACATGCCATTAGCTTTCTTCACTATCTGCTGTACCTGCATGTTTACTTTCAGTGACTGGTGTACAAGGACAGCCAGGTCTCGTTGCATTTCCCTTTTTCCTAATCTGACACCATTGAGATAATAATCTACCTCCTTGATCTTTCCTGCCAAAGCTTTGTGTCATCTGCAAATTTGCTAGTGTTACTTTTACTTCCATCAACTAAAGACCTGCCATTGTTGTTCCACCGCCATTCCTGCTAGGATCCTTTTCCAGTCCATCTTGGCCAGTTCCTCTCTCATGCCTTCATAGTCCCCTTTGTTCAACTGCAACACTGACACTTCTGATTTAACCGTCTCCCTCTCAAATTGCAGTTTAAAACGTATCATATTATGGTCACTACCTCCCAGTATTTCCTTTACCTTGAGTTCCCTTATTAAATCTGGTTCATTAGACAACACTAAATCCAGAATTGCCTTCTCCCTGGTAGGCTTCAATACAAGCTGTTCTAAGAATCCATCTCGGAGGCACTCTACAAACTCCCTTTCTTGGGGTCCAGAACCAACCTGATTTTCCCAGTATACCTGCAAAATGAAATCTTCCATATCCACCGTGGCATTACTTTTGTTACATTCCAATTTTAACTCCTGTTGCAACGTGCACCCTATATCCAGGCTACTTTTTGGGGACCTATAGATACCTCTCATTAGTGTCTTTTACCCTTACAATTCCTCAATTCTATTCACAGCGACTACATCGTCAGTCCTTATGTCGTCCCTCGCAAGGGACTGAATTTTATCCCTCACCAACAGAGCTACCCCACCTCCTCTCCCCACTGCCTGTCCTTTCTATGGGGTGTATATTAAGTTTTCAGCCGTGATCCTCCTGCAGCCATGTCTCTGTAATCCCCACAATGTCATATCTACCAATCTCTAACTGTGGCTCAAGCTGATCCACTTTACTTCTTATAGTGCATTCATATATAATACTTTAAATCCATGAATCACCTCACCTTTCACATCGATTCCTATTTCACTTGGCCTCTCCTATCCCTTCGTGAGCTTTCTGACCCGTTAATTCTGCTGTCTTTCATAGCTTTTCCTACACTCTCTTTGCCTTTAACTCTATCCTTATATTTCCAATTTGTAGTCTTCCCCCCCCCCCCCCCACACTATTTAGTTTCAACCCACCCGTGTAGCAGTGGCAAACCAGCCTGCCAGAATGCTGGTCCCCTGCCTGTTAAGGTGCAACCCGTCCCTTTTGTACAATTCGCCCTGGCCCCCAAACAGATCCCATGAACTTGCTTTGGTGTGATCAGCAGATTGCTTGGTACTGGTGTCTTTGCTCAGTTTTCCCAGTAACCCTTCATGTTTAGTTTAAGGATACAGCATGGAAACCGGCCCTTGGCCTACCGAGTCCACGCCACTGGAATGTGGGAGGAAACGGGGGCACCCAGAGAAACCCCCATGTGGTCACAGGGAGAACGTAAAAACTGTCAGCACCCAATGTCAGGACTGAACCCAGGTCTCTGGCACTCTAAGGCAGAACTCCGCCGCTGTGCCACTCAACGATGCGCTCAGTAGTAGACTCCATAACCCCCTGCTGGAGTTCATCAGCAGTTGGGGTTGGGTCTGTTTACCCGCATGTTCTTAAAACCATAATTTTTTTTTGTACTCTAGGAATTCGGTCTTGCCAGATTTAGAAGAAATCAGATAAAAGCGACAGAAGGTTTTGAATATATACTGGCTAATTTGCAAGGTATGTGATTTTGCTTTTCCTTATTCGTCCCACCATCTTTGAGAATTTGTGTTCTTTTAGCACCAGAGGTGTTGAACGTTGTGTCAGCACGTAAGGGGTTGGAGCTCCAGCAAGCCATGACTTGCTCCACTCTTCAGTCAGAGCATGGCTGATCATGGACCTTCTATCCCAAGTCCCATTATTCCCTCGACCTAAAACAATCTATATACTCCCAAGTGAGTAGTTACATTCTATTGAGGCTGAGAATTAACATTTTAGGTCAATAAAACGTCCAGTCAGAATTCGTGATGAAGTGTGCTGGAGGTTTTCAAGGCAGGCAGCATCTGTAAAGAGAATGACCAGATGACACATTAGTTCGGGACTTTCCTTCAGACTTCTCCAGTCATCAAAGATAGACGCAAAGTGCTGGAGTAACTCAGCAGGTCAGACAGCGTCTCTGGAGAACATGGATCGGTGGTGTTTTGGATCAGGACCTCTCTTCAAACTCGACTGTGGGTCTCTTCGGGAGAGGTGTTGCGTCTCCTGCTGTTGCAGGGGAAATTACCTGGGGAGGGGGTGGTTTGGGTGGGAAGGAATGAGTGATCCAGGGAGTTGCGGAGGGAACTGAATCTGCAGAAAGGGGTGGAGATGGGAAGATGTGACTCGTGGTGGGATCCCGTTGGAGGTGGCGAAAATGTCAGAGGATTACGATGCTGTATGCGACGGCTGAAAGTTGATCAATGTTCAGCTGGGCTCAATGAAGTAATGTCTCGTAATCTTTGGCCATCTCTCTGGGAGAGAGAAGGCAGGGTGAATTTTCCATCTCAAATACCACCTTAAATGCATTAAGACAATCAGTTCTCGCCCCAAAACAAGGAAGTGGAGACTATCAGATGACGAGCATGCAGCAAATTTTATTCTGTCATTTGAAACCATTAATATAATGGGATGATTAATTTAAGTGCTGTTGATTCTATTGTAAATGTGTAATATGAAATTGTTGCAATTGTATTGCAAAGTACTTATCTTATACTTAAACTTTCTTTTAAATTCACTGTTCAATCTTGGCTCAGGACTGCTTATTACGTTAATGGATGAGTACCAATAAATTTGGAACATGTGCAATTAGAAAAATAAATTTTCAGTAGCTCTCACAGAAATGGACTCCTCCGTCGACCCCCAGCCTGTAGCCTTTAATGCCGATCTGTCACTCTAATGTAGCCTTGTGGGGCAGCTTAAAAAATATGTTCTGAAATCTGGCAATCTTTAAGAAAAAGAGGAAATTATAATGTCATAAGTGATAGGAGCAGTATTTAATCAGGTCATAAGTGAATGAAGAAGTATTAGGCTATTTGGCCCATCAAGTCTACTCCACCATTCAATTGTGGCTGATCTATTTCTCCCTCCTAACCCCATTCTCCTGCCTTCTCCCCATAACCTCTGACACCTGTACTAATCAAGAATCTATCTGCCTTTAAAATATCAAATGACTTGGCTTCCACAGGCATTTCCCAGGATTATCAAAGACTAGAGGGCACAGTTGTAAGGTGAGAGGGGCAAAGTTTAAAGGAGATGTGTGGGGCAGGTTTTTTGGGGGTTTTTTTTATACAGAGGGTAGTGAGTACCTGGAACGCCGCAGATACGACAGTTGCATTTACGAGACTATTAGATGGATACGTGGATGCGCATAGAATGGATCACATGCAGGCAGAGAAAATTAGTTGAACTTGGCATTGTGTTTGGTGTGGCCCTTTTGAGCTGGAGGGCCTGGTCTTGTGCTATTCAATTTGTGTTGTATGATTATCAGTCACAATAACTTGGGACTTGTACAGTAAGAATTTACATCAATTAACCATTGATGTAAAACTTGTTATACCATTCAAAGAACTGCATAAAATCGAAGCAAGACTCAAAATGCTGGAGTAACTCAGCGGGTGGGGCAGCATCCATGGAGAGAAGGAATGGGCGACGCTTCGGGTCGAAACGTCACCCATTCCTTCTCTCCATAGATTCCTTCTCTCCATAGATACCTCATGTGTTGAGTTACTCCAGCATTTTGTGTCTACCTTCTTATTAACTCTTAATGGGAATGCCACCATTGTTCCTGCCTCCTGAAACCCAAAAAGATATTCCCTACAATTATTTCCATTTGTTCATTTCTTTCATTTGTTATACCACCCTTGTCATATGTAACCAACTCAAAGTCCCGCGTACGAGGGCATCTTGACTTCTTGTTAGATTAGGAGCTGGGATGGGTAGTCAAAGTCTTTGTCAAAGAAGCTGTGTTTAAGGACACTCTTACAATTTGGGGGGGGGGGGGGAAGGGGGGAAGCAGTTTATAGGTTCCTGTGCCTGTGTCTTGGGTACTGGAGATGTGGCCATCAGTAGGGGTGCAGAATGATGTGGGCAAGGCCACAGCTGGTGGGTGTGGAATCTAATGGTCTGTGCCTTGTATCGGCAACGTCACAATCTCCAAAACCAAACTGAAAATTCCAGGAATAATTCAAGATTCAAGAGTGCTTCATTGTCATATGTACGGGCAACGGGGAAAACGAAATTCTTACTTGCTGCAGCTTTGCAGGCTTGTTTCCTCAGTAGTGCATACATATATAATAATTAATAATCCAATAAGTAGCAATAATACTGGGTAACCATAATAGTGCAAAACCGATAGTTACCTGGTGTTATTGTTATTAATTTGTCGGATTATTAATTATATATTTATGTTTCGTTGACAACTCGGCACCCTTGAATCTTGAAGTATTGGTTGGTTTTGTGCTGCCACACCTCTCTTCCAGTCCACCCAAAAGGTCACCTGTCCATGTTCTCCAGAGAAGCTGCCTAACCCGATGAGTTACTCAGGCACTTTGTCTTTTTTTTTCCCCCATGGGGTCTGCAGTTCTTGGGTCACCTAGTATAATTGATAATTTGTAAACACAAGGAGCTGTCTGTGCTAGTTTACAGAAAAGTCCCAAAGTGCTGGAGTAACTGAACAGGCCAGACGGCATCTCTGGAAAACCATGGATAGATGAGGTTTCAAGTTGGCACCCATTCTTTAGACTACTAGTTTATTTGTGTTGCTGAGTTTATGAAGTGCCTATGAAGCTGCAGCCAGTAAGAATATTATTGTTCTGGTCCCTGTGCATATGATGACTAATAAGACACCGTTGGAATCGGCTAAGAAGAGAAAATAAAATTCCTTACTTGTTGTAAATTATCCTCGTCAGAGACAGTTTCAATGTAGTATCGCTAAACTAACGTTTTTAGATAACAGCGTCCACATCACACAATAAATGTAGTCATACTTAGGCACAGAGTGCTGGAGTAACTCAGTGGGTCAAGCAACGTTTCTGAAAAAAAACGATGGGTGACCTTTCCGGTCAGGACACTTCTCCAGACTGAAAGTAGGGGGTGGGGCAGGGAAGGTGAGGAGCTAGAAGCAGGAAAGGGCCAAGACCAATCGGGGCCAGCTACAAATCACCTGGGGCAGGACGTTGCCTGGTAAGTCCATTGTTGGCTGGGGAAGGTGTGGTCACAAGAGAAACAGTGTGGAGAATTGTGGAACTGGTCAAGTGACTAGAGAGGATGGAGGGGGCAAAGTGGGAGGAGGGGGTAGTATGAGATGAATTCAGCGTTCATACAGCTGGGTTGTAAGCTTCCCATGCAATTTGATGTGCTGTTCCACCAATTTGCGTGCAGCCTCACTCTGGCCATCGAGGATCTCCAATTTGCTGGTGGTCCCGACCCGAAAGGTCGCGCAACCACTTTCTCCAGAGATGCTGCCTGGCTTGCCGAGTTACTCCAGCACTTTGTGTTTCTTTGATATAAACCATCGTCTGCAGTTCTTTGTTTCTAGCGATAAAAGTTGTCACACCTTTTATTGACCGATCTTTAATGTTGTGGGGTTGGTTTATCTGTCGTTCCTTCAGGTGAAGTACCGCCCAAGACTTTAAAAGGAGCGACGGAGAAAGCAAAGGAGACCGCCCTGGCAGCCACTGAAAAGGCAAAGGATCTGGCCTCCAAAGCAGCACCTCAGAAGGCAAAGCAATTCGTCTGAAAGCACCAGAGGATTCCCGATCGTAAAGGCATCCTCTGTTCTTTTGGGAGAAGTGTACTTTCAACATGGTTCTTGGTTCCAAGAATATAGTACCAAAATCTCTAGAAATAACCTTTTATTGATTGCACTGAATGTTTACAACGTTACCTTTTGTTTTGTGTTTTGGTGCTGACTGTTATCTGAAAGTCTTATTGTTTCAATGGATTCGATGGATACATACACAGAAAGGTACAAATGATTTTTATTTTTTAAAAAAGCAAATTCCCAGGAATCTGTGACCTTTTTTTTCACTTGGCCCTGGCCACTGTGAATTCGATGTATGTAAGAATCAATATTTTCAGAACTTTAGAAAAAAGTTTTTTTTTAAATCAAATGAATGAATTAAAGAGAGCTCAGTTCACAGCATTACAGCACTGAGCAAAAGGCACAGTGGTGGAGGAACTCGATAAATCAGACGTCATTGGGCAGATGAAGGTTCTGGTCAGAACCCTTCTTCCGTCTGACCTGAAATGTCATCTGTCCATAATGCTGCCTGACCAGCTCGGTTCCTCCAACGCTTTGCTTTTAGCTCAGGATTCTGGCATCTGCAGTGTCTCGCGTCAATAGTGAAACAATGTGAAGCCAACAGCAATGATTAAGCATTGAAATTGACCCTGTGAGAAGAACTGTGTGGGTCCTTGGACCAGGTGGGAACTATTATTTCCTCTGAGTGCTCTGAATCAAACTGGGAAGCAAATTTAGGGAATGTAATCAAGGAAAGGCTTCTGTCTGATTTGGTACGAATTATTTATTTATAGTTGAGCAGAATATTTAGCCTATGTTCAGGAATTTGTCTTCGCGGATATTTATAAGTAACCCTCTGTTTTAATTCTTGCAGGAAAACCGCACATTAATCTTTGTTTTAAATGCTTATTTTAATGAGTAAATGAGTTGCGCCGTTAATCCGGAAAGTGGTGACAGCATTTTGAGTTGGGTTTGAAATGTCACCTTCTCATTTTAGATGAGGATAGATACTAAAATTTGAATCCGCATTGAATGACGAGCAGAGGGAAGGGCTGGCTGGTGGCGGTTTTCTGGTAGAATAATTCATCATTCCGAAAAATAAGTTTGAATCTGAGCAAAAGATTGAGGCACACAGCTGGTAGAGCCACTGCCTCACAACCCTAGAGGCCCGGGTTCGATCCTGATCTCGGGTGCTATCTGTGTGGAGTTTACACCTTCTCTCTGTGACCAATGAAAAGTGAGATAACATTGAGGTAGTGCTAATGGGTGATGGATGGTCGTTGTGTACACGATTGACCCAATGGCCTGTTTCTGCACTGTAACTCCAAAACTAAAATGCATAGAACTAGTACGAGCAGGTGATGGCTGGTCAGCATGGACTCAATGGGCCAAAGGGCGTGTTTCCACGCTGTGTCTGTAAAAATAAAAAAACATAGAATTAGTGTGAGCTGAGTTGTATGTGGTCGGCATGGACTCGGTGGGCCGAAGGTCCTGTTTCCCTGCTGCATCTTCCAATTCAACTGAGCGGTATCTTTTAGTTTAATTTTTTTTTACCTCGTGCTTCTCCTACTTGTTATTTGTTATTTTTCCGTTCAGTTTTACACCTTGCCACACCCAGCTTTTGTGTTTGTGCGCGTTGTGCAGTGTGGTCCACGATACCTGAGCTTTCTTCTTGATACAGACACGGCGGCAGAATTCCCCAGCCCGGGTCACCCAACCTATTCCGTTGATCCTGCCGTAGCCGTGTATTTTTCGCAGCAAGACTGAAAGGAGAACTGGTCAGGTATCATCATGAGGACAAAAAAGAAAACGAACGGGTTTTTTCACACCCGTGCTGACGAAACCTCTCCTGACGGTTAATTTTGTTGTCATTGTCCAACTGGATGGGTGAAGTTTACTAAATCTGTTTGTTTAGAGGAGTTTCTATGGATTTAATTGTCTCTGACCTTTTGGAACTGCCAGTATCTTTCTTAATATTTAATAAATGGCAACTGGAACCAGTGAGTGGAATGCTGCATTTCTTCTCCAGTGAAGCTCCTTCTGTCCTGCTGCCTGTCCCTTGCTGTGCCCCTGCCGTTGGCATGCACCTCCTGAAATGGCCATCTGTTCAGCATATGCACACGAGGCCATTCATTAATTAAAATTCAATGCTGTGAGGATTCAGCGCAAACCCACAACACGAGTGGAAGAATTGCACTTACGTAGGCCCGCCCAACTTAAAAACATGTGAGTCATACACTCAGAAACAGGCCCCTCGGCCCGACACAACCATGTGGACCAAGATGCCTATCTAAGCCACTCCTGTTTACTGATGTTTGGCCCATATCCACCTCAACCTTTCTTAACCATGGTACCTGTCCAAGTGTCTTAAATGCACCAGCCTCAATGACTTCCTCAAGGAGTTTGTTTCCTGCACCACCTCCCTTGTGTGGAAAAGTAGCCCCTCAAGTTCCTATTAAATCTTTCCCCTTTCATCGTAATTTAGTTTGGTTTATTGCTGCCATGCGTGCTGAGGGTCAGTGAAAAGATGATAATATACATGAATACAATCAAGCCGGCCACAGTGCATAAATAAAGGGTATAACATTTTGTGCAAAGATAACATTGAAGTCCAATTAAAGATAGTTCAAATGTCTCCAATGAGGTAGATGGGAGGTACTGTGCCCTCTAGTTCTTGATCCCCAACCCTGGGAAACAGTCTGTTTTCTCACCCTCTCTATGCCCCTCATGAGGTTATTCATCTGTAAGATCACTCCCTTAGTCTACTACGTTCCAGGGTGTAATGTCCTAGCCTGCCCAACCTCCCCGAAGGTCCACAGATGCTGCCTCACCCGCTGAGTTTCTCCAGCATTTTTGTCTCCCTCAGGTGATCTCGGTCTCCTGTGCTTCAAAACCTGTCCAACCTTTCCCTACAATTCAGGTACCGAGGTTCTGCCAACATACTTGCAAATCTTAGCACTCTTTCCAGCTTAGTCTTTCCTATATACATATAAACTGTGTAACCAAAATTGAGACTGCACTTGGAGTAGTGTTCGCAGCCACCTTGTGCAACAACCCTAACTTGGGAAGGCCAGCATGCCTAACACCTTCTTCTGCCTAACACCACTTTCATAATGAAAGACCAACCCTGGGTTGACATCCCAAAATGCAAACTCTCACGCTTATCTGACTTGAACATCAGTCGGCAATCCTTGGCCCATTTACCTGGCTGATCAGGAACCTATTGTAATTATTGATAACCACCATTGCTGCCATCTACTTTAGTGTCATCAGCAAACCTACAATCCATGCCTTCTACATTCTGATCCCAAATCATTCATATAAATGGCAACCATTGTCGTGTAATGGTAGACTTCACAGCACAGAAAGTTGGCACGTTTCTTGTGCTCAGAATGTTTCAAGGTTCTTAAGAGTGCAGTCTTACCTTGGCCTTTTTGTTCTGTTTTCCTGGCGGCACTGATCCTCCCCTCCGTCCGCCGCCATCTTGAAAACAGCCTTTTGTCCAGCGTCTGCTGCCACCGACTCCCTCCACCCTCCTCCCCAGATCCCGGTCTTCAGAGTCGAAGAGGAGATGAGCCTTGGACGATTATTGGTGGGTTCCCAGTTCCGCAGTGGGCGAGCCAGGCCTCACACCGTTGGTATGTCCTGTACATGTACAGTATATGTATATGACTCGTATAGTATTTGATTGCACTCGTGTTTAAGATGATTTGCTTGGATGGCGTGCAAACAAGGTTTTTCATTGTATCTCGATATAAGAGACAATAATAAACCAATACCAAATTCTTATTTATATGTTAAATCGTGAGAGGGGCAAAATGTAAAGATGTGCGGGTCAATATTATTTCCACAGAGCGTGGTGAGTGGCGGGAATGTGCGGCCAGGGGTCGTGGTGGAGTCAGATATGATAGCGGCATTAAGAGACTTTTGGATAGGCACATGGATAGGTGAAGAATATGGGTTATATACAGCTTGGCGTCATGTTCAGCACGGACATAGGGGGCCAAAGAGCCTGTTCTTGTGCTGTGCAGATTAGTGCAACTTACAACAGTCAAGAGCATTTCCTTCATCTGTCACAGTGTGTTGAATATAGAAGTTGGGAGGTCATGTTGCAGCTATATAAGACGTTGGCGAGGCCACATCTGGACTATCTTGGTCAGTTTTGGTCACCATCTTATAGGAAAGATGTCAAGCTGGAAACGGTGCGGAGAACATTTACGACAATGTTGCCAGAACTCGACGGCCTGAGCAGGGTAGGACTTTATTCCTCGGTGTGCAGGATGATGAGGGCTAATCTTATAGAGGTGTACAAAATCATGAAAGGAATAGATGAGGTAAATTAGTCTTTTGACCAGAGATGGGGAATCAAAAACCAGAGGACATAGAACTAAGGTGAGGGGGGGCAATTTAATAGGATCCTGAGGGGTAATGTTTTTAGACAAAGGGCGGTGGGTGTATAGAACAAGATAGTTGAAGCCGGTACTACTGCAGCTTTTAAGAAACATTTAGATAGGTGCATGTATAGGATAGGTTAGAGGGAAGGTAGACACAAAATGCTGCAGTTACTCAGTGAGTGAGGCAGCGTCTCTGGAGAGAATGAATGGGCGATGTTTCGGGTCAAGACCCTTCTTCAGACTGAAACGTCGCCCATTCCTTCTCTCCAGAGATGCTGCCTCACCCGCTGAGTTACTCCAGCATTTTGTGTCTATCTTCGATTTAAACCAGCATCTGCTGTTCTTCCTTACACATAGGTTGGAGGGATTCGAGCCAAAAGGTGGGACTAGTGTCGATGGGACTTGTTGGCCAGTGTGGGCAAGTTAGGCCAAAGGGCTTGTTTCTGCACTGTATGACTGACTCTGTGACTAATTAATTCAGTTTAATGGAGCACATTGCAATTAAATACGATATGAAGTATCTCAGATTTATGTCTGTGGTGGTGTGCAAACTGTTAAGTGAAGTGGGTGTGAAGGATTAACTGCAGTCAGCTGGTGGTTCAATCACAAGAGTTGGAAACCCCGTCTGGCAGCTCTGTTCTTCACAGCTTTGCTGGATCAGTCAGTGTTGGTCATGGAGTCAAAGGGTTATACAGCAAGCAACCAGGCCCTTCAGCCCTACTCATCTGTGCCGACCAACAGTATCTATCCAGTATAGACAGAAAATGCTGGAGTAACTCGGTGGGACAGGCAACATCTCTGGATAGAAGGAATGGTAACGTTTCGACAGAGACCCTTCTTCAGACTGAATCTGCAGTTCCTTCCTACATCTATCCAGTGCTTTATTTGTAGACAAAAAGATGGTGGGACACAGATAACAGTTCACATAACACTAATGGCTGCTGTACATCGATTTTGTTTTAGCATTTCTTAACTTTTTAAACTCAGAAATGTTAAAACAAATTGGATTGGTGTATTGCATCTGTTAAAACGTGTGAACTGTTACGTCCATAGTTGTCAAAGTAGCACTGCTTCTGAGGCCAACTGCAAATTGGTGGAAAGCGCCTCATATTTGTCTGCCTCATATTTCACATGGGCAGTTTACAACCCAGCAGTGTGCTGTTTTCTCTAACTTCAAGATCTGCCCGATCTGCCAAGCTTTCCCCCTCTCTCTCTGTCCCTACCCCATCCTAGTTCTCCTACTCGTTTCACTGTCCTCCAGATTAATTTTACTGTTTGTATACCCAATTGTCACCTCCCCCTCAAATTGGTGGAAAGCGCCTCATATTTGAATTTGGACATTGGACATTTCCTTGCTCTTCTTTGATCTGTCCTTTTCACACCTTACATGGTCTTTGTGCCTTTCCATATCTCTAGGTTCCCTCTCCCCTGACTCTCAGTATGAAGAAGGGTCTCGACCCGAAACATCACCCAGCGGTGCTGCCTGTCCCACTGAGTTACTCCCGTATTGTGCGTCTCTGGTGTAAACCAGCATCTGCATTTCCTTCTTACACACATCTATCTAAACGGGTCCCATTTCACTGCTTTTGAACCATATCCCCCCCTAAAACATTTCCTATCAATGCCCCTGCCCAAATGTTCTTATTAGAGTCATACAGCATGGAAACAGGACTTTGGGCTCAACTTTGGCATAGATGGGGCATCTTGGTCGACATGCAGCACTAGTGAGCATAATCTGTTGTCACAAATGGAGAAATATCAGTTTGAAAAAAAGCTTCAATTGATCCTTTTTTTTTAATATCCCCCAGGGGAGAAAACGTTTAATTCTTTCCCAGTCTTGGCAAGAGGTTTTAAAGGAGAATGCGGGCAAATGGACAATCTTAGATGGGGGTCAGCATGGCCGTGTTGGGCTGAAGGGCCTGTTTCCATCCTGTATAAATCTACTACCTGGTCCTGGCAGATCACGGCTTTCCAAACCTCTCAGCCACAACACGTATCACACAGTCCCTTTCTCTTCTCTCTATCCAATAGTCCATTTTTTTTAACATCCCCCAGTTCAGAAGAGATGTGACTGACCTAAAACACTTCAACTATTCCTTATTTCACGGACGTTGCCCGATCTGTCAAGTATTCCTAGTATCATTTTCCATTGTAGATCATCAGACTCAAGACAGCACTGAAACAGGCCCTTCAGGGATAGAGCGTTTACAGCTCTGCGCCTGTACTCTAATTGTCACATGTACCGAGATACAGTGGAAAGGTTTTGTTGCGTGCTAACCAGCCAACGGAAAGAAAATACATGATTACTATTAAGCCAGCCACAGTGTACAAATACATGATAAAGAGAATAACGTTCGGTGCAAGATAAACCCAGTAAAGGCTGATCAAATATAGTCTGAGGGTCTCCAGTAAGGTAGATGGTAGCTCAGGACAGCTCTCTAGTTGTTGGTAGGATGGTTCAGTTGCCTGATGACAGCTGGGAAGGATGAAGAAGGACCTCTCATTGCATATTCTTCTTCTAGGAATAACAGCTCAGACCAAATGATGTAAAAAAATGTTTTATTATATTACAATGAAAGAATGATACAACACATTACCTTCACTGTGCTACAGAAGGTAGCCAGCACCATGAATGTGTGAATTTATATTATACATCTTAGGAGCTATATAAAGCATTCTATACTGACAGGTCAAGAGTTCCTTAACAGTACATATTCACAAGTCTCCCACACACAGCCCATCCAGTGCACCTCAAGCCATTCGCAAAGGCCTCCTTTATGTCCTCTTCCCCACGCCTGCGGACAACCCCACGCCAAGTGAATCTGTTCCGCCAACACTGGGAGCCCCCCCCCCCCCCGCCTCCCAACCCAAGCGGCCAACCTGCCCATTCGGGGAAATAGACAAGAAGATCAGACACAAAGTGCTGGAGTAACTCAACGGGTCAGGCTACATCTCTGGAGAAGGATGGGTGACGTTTCGGGTCGGGACCCTTCTTCAGACTGAAAGTAGGGGAGGGGGGGGGGGGGGAGGTGAAGAACGACATATTCGGGTGTTCCCCACTCTCCTCTCCACACACCCCCAATCGCCCTCCTTTCCAATCTCGTTCATCAAAAGACGAAGAGAGCGTTCTCAATCCACCGAAGCAAGAGACACTCTTCCAAGTCACAATAACCAATGCCTCAAAATGTTTCACTCCTGCTTCCCTCTTCCATTGGATGGAAGACACAGAAGCTTGACAGAATATACTATCACTTTACCTTTTATAGAAAAAAGTCTATTCTTTAAAAAACCCAGTGATTATGGAACAAATGCGACGCTGTAATACTGCATCAACTTTCCCCGTCTCCAACAGCCCAGGAGCCACCAGAGAAGACCAAGGATCATCACCAAGTGATACAAAAAACTAAATCAATGGTCTAAATGCTTGGCAATCATCAATTGTACAAATGGATGGAACAGGGTTTGGCCTCTTGGAGACCTATTTTAAAATATAAAGTCTACATTTCCTGCCCCAGTCCCACCACACAACAACCTTTCCTCTTCCACCCCAAAGAAAGCAACAAAAATAGAAAATATGCTAAAGTTTCCTATTTCACGTTTTGGAAGAAAATGCACGGGTTGGCAGTCATCCTTTGCGGCGGATGCATCTCTTGCGGGCTGAGCAGGTTGGAGAGCGAGTGGGGGTGGGGGAATTAGACCGAGGTCCGGTCTAGGGGCCGAGGGAGGGCGTGCGTCCCTACGGTGGGGCTTGTTCCTTCGGTCACTTCCAGCCGAGGAGTTGTACAGTGCAGAAACGGGCCATTCGACCCACCACGCCCGTGCTTGCATCCCTGCTTTACGACCCGCACACAACTGGTTATTAGGCAGTTAAAAGTTAATGGAAGACATTAAATTGGGAGTCCAACTGGCGATGGAGTCCACAGCACTTGGTTCAAGTCCAACACGGAATCCCTTCTTCGTGGCCAAGTTCCGAGGGGGATTCCGAGAGTGCACGGCCAACCTTGGTGACCTTTGGGAATGATCTTCAGGCCAATCTACTCTGGAAGGAAATGTAGCCCCAGCAACAACAAACTCTGGATCTCAGGTCCCTCACTATCCGGTGGGGGGCGGGAGGCTAGATTTCCCTCCTCCCTCCCCGCCGCCCCCCACACACACACACACTCAAGGTGCCGGTTACCGAGGGTGGACGTGAGGGCTAGTTTTGGGAGGCAGGTAGCTGCTTCTGCCAGGCTGTGAGAGAACTCAGGAGATCTACAAGCCAAGGGTGTCCTCTCTGGGGCGGCTCGGCGAGGACGGGCAAAGCCATCCTTACACTCCTCAGGATAGACACAAAGTGCTGGAGTAACTCAGCGGGTCAGGCAGCAACACTGGGGAGATTGGGTGCTCTCTGTGCGTGGAGTTTGCATGTACTCCCCGTGACCACGTGGGTTTCGGCCAGTTTCCTCTCACGTCTGACTGAAGCAGGGACCCGACCAACATCACCTGTTCCTTTCCTTCCGGAGATGCTGCCTGACCCGCTGAGTTACTCCAGCATTTTGTATCCATCTGCAGTTCCTTCCTACAACTTTCCCTGTGATCGAGACACATTCTCTCCCCACAGGCATACACACTCCCCCCGCCTCCACCCCCGAGACTAAAGTCCAGGGTGCCAGTCATCTCCTGTGCCCTGCCCGACGAAACCCAACGCCTTGCAGGCTCCCAACGCATAGAGACCACCCACAGCTCCAGGGAGCATCAGATGTCCAACTCAACCCTGCTGCATCCTTAATCTCCCCCTTCACCCCACACACATCACCCACCCTCAGGCCGTTCAGCGCTTCCAGCTTCGAAACTAGCTACTGAGCAGCCATGCCATTTCCACCGCTAAAAACCACACTCCTCTTCACTCTTACTTCAACTCTGCAAAGCCCAGTTTAACAGCAGAAACCTTTCACTGCCCCCCCCCCTATAAACTGTCAGCCCCTCGCTCACCCACGGATCCATCCCCTGCTCCACCTCAGTAACTCTGCTTCCACTGCCCTCTGTGGAAGAGACTCACAGCCCCTCCACCCAAATAAACTCTGCCACACCCACGTCTTAAATGGACGACTGCTTTTGCAGCAGCGACCCCCTCCATTCAGGATACCACAAGGCAATGCATCTTTTAGTTTAGTTTAGTGATGCAGCGCGGACACAGGCCCACAAGGCCAACCATCAATCAATCACCCGTTCACACTCGTTCTACGTTATCCCACTTTCTCATCTACTCCCTACACATGGAGGGCAACTTAGAGTGGCCGATTAACCTACAAACCCACACGACTTTGGGATGTGGGAGGAAACCGGAGCACCTGGAGTAAAGCCACGCGGTCACAGGGAGAACATGCAAACTCCATACAGACAGTACCCGAGGTCAGGATCGAACCCGGGTCTCTGGCGCTACGAGGCAGCGGCTCTACCACCGTGCTGCTCAAGGCTCAGTGGAAGGCCAGGAAGTGCCGTTTCAGGGAGGGAGGGTCTCCAGAGAATTACCCTGAGAGACAGAGGATTGATACCCAGGCAAGGAAACTCCCCCTGCCTGTTCATGGATATAGGATCAAACAATGTGTGGGGAGGGGGATAACAGAGGGCGAGAGAAACAGAAGGAGGGGAGGATGGTTACATTTTTATCCTGTTCAGAACAGAAAACAGCTTCCTGAGGCGCAGTCCGTGGCAAACGGACTCTCCCAGCACCACCACTGCCTCCCGCACCTCTCTGCAACCCGCACAACAAATCTACTCAATCAGCAAACCCTCGCTAATTTGGACAATGGACAAAGTGACTAAGCAGGTCAGGCAGAAAAGGAATAGGTGACTTTTCGGGTCAAGACCCTTCTTCAGAGCATCTTCTTCTACTAAAGTGTTCCGACCCGAAACCTCACCTATCCATGTCCTCCAGAAATGCTGTCTTGCCCACAGAGTTACTCCAGCACTTTCTTCAGCATAAACCAGAATCTGCAGTTCCTTCCTACACTTAGTTTGGGCTGGATTCCTGTTTGGGAGGTGAGGGGCCCGGGGGAGAGTGTCACAGCACTGGCCCTTGCCACGGACTCCCTGTACGGTGACTAGTTCTGATCCGACCGTCCCCACAGTTGAGGGAACAGGGGGACGGATTGCAAAATGTGATCCTATTAACAGTTGTGAGAGTACGACAATGGTGAAACCTCTATTGCTTTTGTAACTCGGAAACTGCGGTGGACCAGGCAAAGACAGGACAGGATAAACTCAGGACAAACTCCGAAACAAACACTGCAGTATAATCGCCACCCTGTCACTATGCTCTGTACTGTCTGCTTCCGATAGTGTCGTTTAATTACTGGTCCAGTATTAACACTATATTGTAAGAGCATATGTTTTAAAAGGCCTTTTTTTTCTAAAATACAGCTGCCATGTTCTAACCTTGGACTGAACCCAGCGCGGGGGAGCGGGGCGGGGGGTCACAGAGTGAGAATCCCCCCCATTACTGCCGGCCCACCCACTGCAGGACAGGAACAGTCAGTTGGAGAGTGCAAATAAACAAGGTCTAGTGAGCTGCCAAGAATTATCTCATCGGTTTTCTGAGAGGTGGCGTTGAGGGGACGGGGAACGGGGTCGGGGAGAAAGTCGAGATCGGGTGCAGGCGCCCCTGAGAAATGGCCAGAGGCAGAGAAAGATGGAGGGAGATGAGAGTAGAGAAGAGAGAAAAAGAGAGAAGGAAAAGTCAAGGAGAAAGAAAGAAAAAGAGAGAGAAAGAGAGAAAAAGAGAAAAGCTACTCGTGTGGAGACATTCCCCCCCCGTTCCTCACCCCTCCCTTCCCCCCACAAGCACGGTTTAGATAACATTTAGGAAAATATAATACAAAATTTTGATACAGGAAATTCGAAACTACACCGGTTAAATTTACTCGACTAATATTTTTTGTTTGAAGAGACCTCTCTTGAGACTCGTACGTTTAAAAAAAAAAATTGGTCGTGTTGTCTGGAAGGCCATGCTCTAATGAGTAACACCAAGCAGAGCGTAGAAGTATAACTTACATTGGGACAGGAACGATGTAAAGAGGTGAGCTGGGTAGCTGGGCGGTGCGGCACGGCACTTTAAAATGTTCTGCGTGACACCCCCAGCATCTGCAGGAGCACGAGGAGGCCATCACACCCTTGGCAGAACGGCCCGCTCATCCCAAAGGAAGGATCCTGTCTGTGGGGAAGCCGGTGAAGATATGTGACAGGAGAGAGGTGGGAGACTGACCCCCCCCCCCCCCCCCCCGGGAAAGCCCGAGAGGGAACGGGTTCAGCCCCACTAATCGCTCCCGCGTTTATCATGGGATCACCAGACCAAGCGGCTTCCATCCAACGGAGAAACTCTCTTAAGAGGAAATCGAGGCTCTGCTTGTGAGGATAATCATTAGAGCAGGGTCCACGATCCCCACACCTTGTTATTGCTGATATTCTCTCCACCTTCCTCATGGCAGTCAGCCAAAATCAGACAGGGTCCAGTCCACTGTCTGAGGGGAGGGTCTGATGTAGGAGGGGAAGGGTGGGAGGGGTGAGTGTGGATAGACACAAAGGTCTGGAGTAACTCAGCAGGTCAGGCAGCTGTACCTAATTTAGTTTAGTTTAGAGGTACAGCATGGAGACAGGCCCTTCGGCCCACCGCGTCTGCTCCGACCAGCGATCTCCATACACTAACACTATCCTATACACTAGGGACAATTTACAATCTTCACCGAAGCCAATTGACCCCCCAAACCTGCACATCTTTGGAGTGTGGGAGGAAGCCAGAGCACCCGGAGAAAACCCACGCAGTCACGGAGAGAACGTACAAACTCCATACAGACTGCACCCATAGTCAAGATCAAACCCGGGTCTCTGGCACTGTAAGGCAGCAACTCTACCGCTACGTCTCTGTGCCGTCGTACGTGGAGATCGGTGACTGAAGAAGGGCCTCAACCCAAAACACCATCTATGCACGTTCTCCAGAGATGCTGCCCGAGTCACGGAGTTACTCCAGCGTGGGACGAGTTCCACTCCAGGATGGGAGGGGTCCACTACGGGTAGGTCTGGAAGGGGTGACGGGATCCGCTCCAGAGGCACCAGGACCCAGTCCGGTTGACTCCGCTCCAGAAGGGGTGGAAGCAGGATTGGGGTCCACTGTCAATCGGTGGGCTCCGGTCCGGTCCGGTCCGGGCGAGTCATGTCCAGTCCAAGAGAGGGTCTGCTCAGGTAGGAGGCGGTGGTGGAGGACGTGAGAGACAGAGAGAAGAAGAGAGGGAGAGGAGGATGTGGTGCGAGCCCCGCCCCGCCCCGCTCAGCCACTACGAGAGGCGTGGGGTGATGGTGCGGGAGTCGGCGTAGCCACTGTCGCTGGAGCTGCTGCGGAAGCTGTAGCGATCGTCTACGTCGCTGCCACTGCCCACGCTGTCCAAATCGCCCGACACAAACTCCATCCCTTCAATGTCCACGTCCGCCTCTGTGGAGACACAAGGGAGGATGTATTGTTATATGTCCCACACAAAAAATTCACATTCTTACTTGCAGCAGCACCACAGAATATGTAAACATACTACACTGTAAACAACATAATAAACAAAAGTTCAGTGGATATAAATTATATCTATATATATACACTAGACCAAGGAGGACCCGTTGGGTCCCGTCCCCTCAACGCGTGGTTGCGGGGGGGCCTGCGGCGTCACACACACGGGGGGTAGGAGAGGAGTGAGTGGGGGAAGGAAATGGAGGGGGGGGGGGGGGGGAGGGGAGAGGGGTGTACGCTCGCGCCTCGGCTCGGGTTTTCAGAGATAAGCCAAGATAACGCGAGGAGCACCCGAGTGATGACGTCACAAAGAGCGACATGCAGTACGCTCGCGCCTCAACTCGGGTTTGTACTAGAGTCGGGCCCTGTACTAGAGCTCTTTCTCTCTCTCTCCCCTGGCTTTCCGCAGCCTGTTCGCTCACCTCCCCTCCCCTCCTCCTCTCCCCCCCCCCCCCCCCCCATCTGCTCTACCCCCCCTCTTCGTCTCCTCCCCCCCCCTTCACCCTCCTCCCTCTCTCCCCCCCTCCCTCCCTCCCCCTCTCCCCATCCCCTGAAAAAGGGTCCCGACCCGAAACGTCACCTATTCCTTTTCTCCAGAGATGCTGCCTGACCTCTTGAGTTCCGGCAGGAGAGGGGACGGGGGAGTAGGACGGGAGGGGGAGCTGGGTGTGGGTGACCCCTGGGGGGGGGGGGGGGGGGGGGGGGGGAGAAAGGGGGTCAGGGTCTGGTCTGTGGGGGCCACACACACTGATCTTGCTCGGAGTCGCTGCGGTCGGTGGGCATGTTGGAGCCCTGGTTGTGGGTGTGGAGGGGGAGGGGGAGCCGGGCAGGTGAACACATACATTGGCCTTGCTCAGAGTCGCTGAGCTCCCAGGGTGTGGGTGCGGTGCGGGGAGGGGGAGCCGGGCAGGTGGACACACACACACTGACCTTGCTCGGAGTCGCTGTGGTCGCTGCGGTCGGTGGGACACGCTGGAGCCCAGGCTGTGGGTGCGGAGCCGCTC